>JAGTXR010000088.1:0-1200000 GCA_022606575.1 Glossosoma conforme
TTAGATCGAGACTATTGCTTTTGGAAAATGCTCGTATCAAAACATTTGACAAGAACGTGCTCTAGAATTAAACTGTTAGCACGTTCACAACAATAACACGTTTGTTTGTTATGTATGCGTAATAATACATCATGTTCATAAGCGAATAGAAATTATCCCCAGCCGCATAATCGCTCATGTTTAAATCTTGCGGTGAATTGCTTCCAGGATATTGCGGATTGCAAAAGAATACACTGAACATACTGCGATAATCTACGACACTATTATCCGATGTTGTGTTGCGGGAAGCCATTTCCCACCGGGGCTGTCTCGCTAATGATGATGATTATCCGTTTGTTAATTAGCCATGCTTTTACAATTTTTATATAAAGTCAAACACGAGAATACTCGACGAGAAACTGACAAACTGCGGCGTGGAGCAGATCGTGTCACACCTTCTGGAGTGTGCGCCGTGTCCGAGTAGCTGCACCCAGAAAGTCCTGATGACGGCCGAGAGTAACGCCATCGATTTCGTTCACTTCTGGGCAGACAGAATCTGACCCTGGTGTTTCCGATAGGGATAAATGGGTGGAGTCTGTGTAAGGAAATTACTAATAAAGAGCTAGAGATGAGGATATAAGGGGGGTTGTAGGTGAGATCTATGTGAGTAAATCGATTTGCATTTTTTTTTAAGAATCGGTTTATTTTTGCCTTGTTTTAATTTATTTATTCAATATTTGAATCTGATCTCGAAATATACTAAGAATGTAAATAATAGCCCTCATAGTTACATTTTTGTGTAAACATTTGTACTGGATGACTCTCCCTGTCCGCCTCTGAAAATTTTGCGTTCGTTTGCCTTCCATTTTGCGATAAACCAGCTATTTTTGGATCATTCGCTGCTAAAGAAAAGTGCGCACTCTCGATTATCCGGACCCTACAGGTCAAAAAAACCGGTTTGCGGATTTATCAATTGGACCACTTTGAGTGTTTCGAAATGCGAGTATTTTGTGTTGCTTTCAATGCAAAAAAATCTTTATTGGCTATCAAATTGTGGTCTGCATCCAATTATTATTTTAAAAAATGTAGAAAAAAATATACAGTTACGTATACTCTGCAAATGACACACAAGGTTATTATGCGTCTGACAACAGTTAAAGAACGTAGGAGCCTATTCCATGTCAGCCTCGTTAACCGCACGCGTAGCCCCGATGATTTCCTTAATGAGTTTAACAGCAAGGGACCGTCAGAACTGAGAAGCAGTTCAGAAAAATCCTCCCAAGAAATGGCAGAGACAGAGAGAGAATGTTGTGCTTAACCAGGCATAGTCGGGCGTTTTCGGTGCGATCTTTTTGTTCATCAGATGATTAGAACGGTGCTTCCAAGGCTTGACCTTTTATCGGAGTTTTATTAACACGTTGATCGCCAATGCCGTTTTTTGTGACGGAAAATTTTTTTGTTGTTTTTAGGTGTTGGGGCCGCGTCGAACATTCTGAATAGAAGTTTGTAGGGAGGCCTTGGCCGACAGCGCAAAATGTAATGTCAAATTTATGTATTTCGTGTCAGCCACCGGTGGCCGACGCGGCGATGAACGTGTTAATTATTAACTCATTCACTCCATAATTGAATTTACTACTTGTATAAGATAAGTCATCGTTTGCGGTTTAATGACATTTCAATGGTGGTTTATCATCATCAGCCTTTGTCCGTCCACTGTTGAACGTAGGCCTCCCGCATGAGTCTCCATCCTCTTCGATCCTCCGCCTTCCACATCCAGGTCACTCCCGCAGAATCCGAAACGAGGAAATACGCAGAAGAACTCAAGTAGTGAATGCTACCCAACGAATAGGCACACTCAAGTGGCAATGGGTAGGACATATCTGTCGAAGAGACGACGGTCGATGGGGAAGAAAAGTATTGGAATGGCGCCCAAGAACTGGCAAACGAAGCATTGGCCGACCCCCTACAAGATGGACTGACGATATAAGAATGGTGGTTTAAAATTCCGTAAATTTATTTTAAATAATAATAATAATGTCATCATTTATTTATTGGTCAATGATAACGTAACGTATTTATCTCTTTCGCATCGGTTGTCGGCATATGCCGTCATAAGATTCCCCGACCGTTGACATCGGTTGACCGGTTGACATGATATATCATTTTGCTACTTTCTTAGAATAGTTTTTTATGCATCATCTGATAGCTAAAGGATACAAGAACCAATGTGATATATGAAAATAGACCAGATAAGTACATTTTAATGTTAATTTGAATTTTTAATTTAAATAATTTTACGATTGGAATTCATAGCTTTTGACTTGAGTTAGAATTCCAAATTATTTGTAAAATATTCAAATTATTGATATACTCTTTTATTTAGTCTTTTAAAATAGTTTTTCTTCGTAATTGTGCAAAGCATCAGCCAGATTTATTCTGTGCATTAAATTTGTTTTAAATGACTTCGTAGGTTTTCACAGACAGATTTGGTGTTGTGGCTTTTGGGTTTAGCCGCGTGTGGCGATTTTATTTGCACAAATATTTCGACCGCCATTGCAGAGGTCATCTTCAGAGTTGACGATCTTATGACGAGTTGATATCTGTAGGTAGTTTAGTCGTCCACCGTCCAACCAATGGCGGTCGAAATACCAGTGCAAAGAAATTCGACACACACGACTAAACCCAAAAACCACAACACCTTATTTTTTTTAAAAGTATTTTTTTAGTATTTTTAATTTATTGGAAATGAGGAGGTCATTACACATATTTCGATTATTTTGCACAAATACAGGGAGCGGCAAAAAAAGCTGACGGTTTTCGTCGTTGTTTTGATTTAAAAGCGTCAGTTTTTTTTTCCGCTCATCATCGTCGTCATCCATTTTGATAAATAGCTATGTGATTTTTAAAATTTGTTTTTTCTTGAAAGCCGCTTATTATCCGCATTATTATGCTCTCCTGAAGAAACCATTCAATAGAGAATATGACGAAATTATATGTTTCTTATTAAACCTTTACCTTTATATCTTGCTTCAACATGTATCACACTGTTTATTCACTTGCTGGTATACCGGAGTTTCTCTTTCAATGAAAGCTTCATCAGTTCGCAAAGTTTATAAACATACAGTGTGATCCATATTAAAACAAGGTAGGAAGTATTTACATGTTTAATATTTAAAATGGATCTCAATGTGAATGAAAAAAAATAGAAATGTAATTATTTCTATGTATTCAGCATTCACTTTGAGATCCATTATAAATAATAAATATTTATTTATTTGCCTTAGTATCTCTGTATACGAGACTGCAGTTTCGATTAACTCGTAGCCTTCCTCAATCCATCACTTGTCAATAGACAACTGAGCTGCATAGTACTTCATAAGTGGTCGAATCCATTTATGTAGGAGAGTAGGGGTGTGTCTATCAGGGAATGATAAGAGAGAGAGACAAATAGGGTTGCAAGGATGAAGAAGATAGTGATTTAGGTATTATTTTTTGGATAATTAGTATTTTAATTCAAAGTAAATTTAGATTATATTAACAACAATATTTATTATATAAATGGCAATTTATTTATTTTTATCTAAGAGAGTATAACCGGCTGAAACCGGGGGGTTTTATGATGTTCGGCCAGAAATTTGAATGTTTTACTATATTTTCTGTTATTTATTGTTTCAGATTGATACAAATGGAGATGGCTACATTGATCTGAAGGAACTCAAAGACGCCCTCGACGGCTGTGGATTCAAAATACCAGGATGGAAGGTGAGATAGCTAACCTTTAATTAGTAAATTTTTAAATTAAAGTTAATATAAAATTATCCATCTCAGAGAGGCAAACCCGACGGATAGGTCTCATCATGCACCACGATGGTCTTCTTCACGACATTTTGGAAGGGATGGTTGAGGAAAGAAACTGTAGAGGGCACCCTAGACGGGGGTATTTGCAGCAAGTGTTCGAGGACACGAGGAGTTGTAGCTCTTATGCTGAGCTGAAGAGGACTGCAGAGGATCGAGATGAAAGATTTTGTTGCTGCAAACCAATCCACCGGATTGATGCTACGAAGAAGATAAATTTATAAATAACCTACAGCCAACCCTCCTATTTTTCTTATAATGTATGTGAATTTTCATATAACGGTGTGATATCAGTTCGATACAGCCATTGCAGGCTGGTGCCGAAAACCTCGATATAAAATCTTTCGTCTCTTATTTTTGTTCGCTTGTCAGACACGCATGTGTCACCATATTGGTTTTTTGACAAGTCCGGTCACGGGTGTGTCATTAGTATTGTACGCGGCTGTCTGTCATTGGTGCGCGATTAGTTTCTGTAGATCGCCACTTGCGGCGCTGGGCTCTCGCCTACCACGAGCGCTTAGTGGCCAGTAGTTGTCCCCCGACCGCGACGAGTGTCGGGTTGCGGTCGGCTCGGTGCCCGAAAGCATGTTACTCCGCCCGGCCTGGAAGTCTGTCAAGTTTATCTAGAATATATGTGCTTTTGAAAAAGTCTTGGTGTTGTTCATCTGCTCCTCGCTCTGCCAACACGCGATTCCGGCAACGTGAACTTTTTTCTTCCCTAAGTAAAGGGGATGTTAAGTCCTTATTTTTTGTTATTTTGTGTTTTTATATATTTAATGCTTCTTAAAGACTAAATGATTTTTACTACTAACTGATGTCTGTCATTCTGCAGAATCCATTTCCCAACCTTACCATTTTCTTATCCATTCCCACGTATTTCGTAGTTAGCAACGTGTTACCAAAGAAGGCAATTCAAGACTCGCTGTAGTATATTAACTACGCAGCCTTAGACTGAGGTCTATTTGACATCTAACTGATGCATCTAGAATCACGAGAAGGCCTTCAGCCACTCTGTTCCACAGATCCCCAATCTGTGTTTCCAAAAACAGAACGGGACAGGAAGGGTTTTCACCAAGCGAGGTTCAGACCAACATTGATTGAAATCTCAAAGTCAATGTCCAAGATATAATAAACCTTTAAACGTCAAGTGGTCCCATACGGGACCGCAAATTTGCGCCATTCAATGCCCTAGCAGGCCAATGTTTGTAATGTTTCGTCGCACAATAGATTCTTCCATGAACTTACTTTAATACTATTATTACAAATTAATGTACTCCGATTGTGAAATGAACCATAAGCACTTCCTGTATGGGACCATAGGGCATTGAACGAAGTAAATCTGCGGTCCCGTAAGGATACCACTGGGCGTTGAAAGGTTAACACAATTTAATGTGGTTGTTTTCAGGTTCGCTGCATGATAGATGAGCAAATGTCTCGAAGGGGAAGTAACGGAGTCAGCAATGGAAACTCCGACAACAAGCTGAGCCTGGGACAGTTCGAAACTCTCTGCGCGGACCTCAAGTCACAAGATGTGTCCAGCACCTTCAAGCAGGCCGTGTCCAAGAAGGAGAACCTGGAGCACCTGGGGGGGATGTCGGACGCCAGCAGTGAAGGTCAGTACATACAGTAGATCATCACCGACTGGATTCGGTAGAGAGGGTTCCTAGCTTACCAACGAGCGGCTGGTTAGTTGTCTCCGAGCGGCCGGAGAGTCACGAGAGGCTTTTTCGCGCGAAGTGTCTCTGTGAGTGGTGCAAGCCGAAAATGCAGTGTTCGTTAGAGCAGAGGTATGCAATTAAATTCTGTGTGAAACTCGGTAAATCTGCTACAGTAGACAATACCTGTAGATCACGGATGGATCTCTGATGTTGGAATATTCCACGCGAGGGAGGGAATTTTTTTATCACAAAAGATAATTGTCAATTTATTTAACCCTTTATATCCAACAGATTTTTGAGAAACAACAATTTAATAACCTTGTTGCACAGTTATAATTTTAAAATTAATTTTAACTAAAAAAATAATAAATTAAAAATATTTATTTTTGATTCACAATTTATTTTAAACGATTACATGTTTCGGCCTTCCAGAAGACCATCTTCAATGTTGAATATTCACTATTGATTATTCATTACGATTGAGTTGTAATTTTTTGTTGATCGAGATTCCAGACTATGAAAACCAGTGTCAATGAAATTGGATTAATAAGAAGAAAATACAACATTTTTTTTTCTAAAACATAATTGCTGCAGAAAAGCCTCTTGATTATCGTGGACAATTCACTAAAACATCCAAAAGCATGTTGCAACGTTTCTGAGAGACATTATCTTCTAGGACTTTTGGGGTGTCTTATTGTGTGTTTTATTTATGGCAGACATGTCTCTGCAAGTGTATTTATGCATGGGAAAAGTATTTTAACCTGTTCGCATCGGTACCCGATATATGCCGTGTAAGATTCCCTTACCGTTGACATCGGTAGCCGTGATATATCGTTTTGCTACTTTCAGTACTCATTGTGACATCTACGTTATTAAATTGGAAGTGCAGTCATTCCCTTTATCAACTTACATGTATTCTTTACAGGAATCTGTAAAGCATGCAAATAAATATTTTGAGGTTTCATCACAGGAGAGATTTTTCTGTAAACCACTTGTTTCAGTGCCACCACATGTATGGAGTTACATAATGAACGTTTGTTAAATATGAAAGTTTTTTTATGGATCATCTGATAGGTAAAGGATACATGAACCAATGTTATGTATGTGAAAATAGTCCAGATAAATACATTTATGCTTCAAATACTAGTTTTATAATTGACAGTATAATTCGTATTCCACCAAGCCGTAATGAAAGGGTTAAAGAAATTTAATCATTTGCTAAGGTCTGATCTATGAATATTTTTTTACCAGAAAATGAATTACCTTTGCATATGAAAATATGTTTTAGTAATGTATAAAAATTATTATTTAGGTCAAATATGTTATTTTTTTTTATATACATGTAATATAATCAAGTTTCTTTTATTGTTGGAATGTTTTTGCTATTTGCCAATAGCTCACCCATCAATCGGAATAAGTCCAATCCATATAAAGCCGCATATTTAACGAGTCTGATAGTCAAACACAAACAGATAAGGCCCACATAAAAAGGCAGGTTAATTGTTTACATCGCAATGACATGTTACACAGACTTACTGTACTTATAAAAATATATTATATCATAGTCAATATTCCGTAAACCATTTTTTTATGCGATCACATGAATTAGCACTTTTTCAGGTGTATATTGATCTTTAACCCTTTCGTTACGGCTCGGTGGAATACAAACTATACCGTCAATATGGGGTGAATTTTTCAAATATTTTTTTTTGCTTAAAACTAGTATTTGAAGCGTAAATGTACTTATCAGACCTATTTTCATATATCACATTGGTTCTTCTATCCTTTAGCTATCAGATGATACACAAAAAACTATTTTATTTAACAAACGTTCATTATGTAACTCCATACATGTGGTGGCATTGACACATGAGGTTTACAGAAAAATCGCTCCTGTGATGAAACCTAACGATATTTATTTACATGCTTTACAGATTCCTGTAAATTGCACCAATATTAGAACACTTTTTTTTACACATATTTGTGTGAATGCCTGGGGAGTGGTTAACAACTGATACACTTACAAATTCATAACAAACACCATCTTGTCATCATCGGCCTGTATCAGTTCACTGTTGAACGTAGGCCTCCCGCACGAGTCTCCACTCTCTTCGATCCTCCGCTCTCTGCATCCAAACTATTCTTATGTTAACATCATTCCTTGCAGGGAATCGTCCAAAGCTCCGTTGGCCAGTTCTCGGACGCCACTCTTTAACATTTTTCTTCTCCAGCAAGCGTCGTCTCTAAAAAAAATCGACACAATTATTTCACGCTCAAGGCATCTGTTCAAAAATGTCAAATATGATTAACGTACGATGCCATTTAGTAAAAATGGGTTCCGCTGCATTTCGTTCCCAGACAATTCGTTCAATGACTCATCGGTAACGACATGGGCGCACTGGACATCTGGTGCATGGGATGTCTCGCTAACCTAAATTATTTTGTTAATGAGACCTATAGATCACTGGACTCTACGATCGCTGGATAAATCCTTAGGTTAGGTTAGCTTAGCGAGACAGCAGGTGCACCAGCTGACCCGGGCGCCAAATGTCCCATGCACCAGACGTCAAATGTGCCCAACGTCGTTACCGATGAGTCGTTGAACGAATTGTCTGTGAACAATGGGTCGAGACACCGTAAAAATAATAACATCTTCCGATAGGGTGATTAATTTTGCTCCGTCCTGTAGATTTACAATCACAAGGCTAGCGACTGCTCCACAAAGATAATCTATGAAGTTGTTTTGTTGGCTTTCTTATCTGATCCCCTGTCTCTGATCATCTTCATAGCTTATTACCCGGGACAGGCACTTTATGTAATTTATAATGTAGACTGTAGTAACTAGGCAAGAAAGTATTATTTGTTCAGCCTTACTTTAAGATTAATACACAATAAATTTACACTAGGATTGTGTACCAACTCATTAACTGTCTATTTGAATGTAGTTAATGTAGTTTATGTTCAAATACTTTTTGTTTTACTCGAAAAAATATTTAACCCATTCACATCGTGATATATCATTTTGCTACTTTCAGTACTCATTGTGACATCTACGGTAGGAAATTGAAAGTGTAGTCATTCCCTTTATCAACCTACATGTATTCTTTACAGGAATCTGTAAAGCATGTAAATAAATATTGTTAGGTTTCGACACGAGAGCGATTTTTCTGTAAACCACATGTGTCGATGCCACCACATGTATCGAGTCACATAATGAACATTTGTTAAATATAATAGTTTTTTTATGCATCATCTGATAGCTAAAGGATAGAAGAAACAATGTGATATATGAAAATAGGTCAGATAAGTACATTTATGCTTCAAATACTAGTTTTAAGCAAAAAAAATGGTTTGAATAATTCACGCCCGTATTGACAGTATAATTTGTATTCCACAGAGCCGTAGCGAAAGGGTTAAGAAAATCAAATGATTTGCCCGACACTCCTAAGGCCCGAACCAATTGGTTCTAAAAATGGAATAAATTACACATTGTTTTTAGAGGGTGACCTATCCAAGTACTCTCTTGGCCGAATGTTGTTTGCCTATTTAACAAGTGTTGTTTTATTTCATCCAGGAACAACGCATTCCGTGCGACAAGAGGAGCAGATGGCCTTCTCTGGGTGGATCAACTCAAACCTCTCCCACGATCCTGACCTCAAACATCTCCTGCCTATCGATGCCGAGGGACGTCAACTGTACGACAAGCTCAAGGATGGACTTATTCTATGGTGACTATTAAAAACATATTTAAAAACACATGTATTGATACCACATTATAAATTAATATTATTTTTTTATTTAGGCATTTAGGAAGGAACTTTGTAAACTGGCGGGTATAGCTCAACGGTCAAAGCGTTTGCTTTTCAAGCCAAAGGTCGTGGGTTTGATCCTCGACGAAGATTGAAAAAAATAGGGTTTTTAATCAATTTCTGAGCTCTAAAATACCCCCGCTTGGTGTAAATTTGATCCCTCACCCGTAAAATGCCAGTCAAAGCCTATTAATTAAAATTGGTGGTAGACGAAAGTCGTCCCGTGAAGACCACCCATTCATAGTAAATTCCTGTAATAATAAAGATGATGCGTGAATCTTGGGCTGTAGTCTATGACGTTGGTGGATCAATACTCCACATTCAGTGCTTAGTAATATGCATCATGAAGTGTCATAGTGTTCCACAAATGAGACTTTAGAATTACTATCACCATCTGTTGGTATCCCCCTGTATGTATTTACATAAAAAAAACTGTCAGTTCTTAGTCGACACACATTAACCGTGTATGAATGTTTGGCAAGTGTAAGACGAGTTTGTTGGATGTGGGTGGGTGGGTGCAGAAGGAATTAGTTCTTTATAAATATCACGTACCGAGGCTTTTCGGTATCAGCTTGAAAGGCCTATATCGAGTTGGTATCAAAAACACCTGGAATATAAAATATCTGGAAGTCCAGGCCAGTTTATCTTCTTATCTGAAAGGTTTTTTTTTTACCTATTTAAAACAAATATATAATTTTTTTTCATAATTCAAATATCAAATCACGCTTTCTTTGTAAACCGCTCTCTACATTAACCTGTTGGCATCCTAGTTGGCAATAGTTATTTATGCATCATCTGATAGCTAAAGGATACAAGAACCAATGTGATATATGAAAATAGACCAGATGATGGCATTTATGCTTCAAATACTAGTTTTAAGCATTATAATTGACAGCATAATTTGTATTCAAACCGAGCCGTAGTGAAAGGATTAATAATATTCTTTTATTGTTGTTTTTAACATGGGTTTTGTTGAATTTCCAGCAAGGTGATCAACCACTCCTGCCCCGACACGATAGACGAGCGAGCCGTCAACAAGAAGGGGCTCACCCTCTACACCAAGCACGAGAACCTGACCCTGGCGCTGGTCTCCAGTCAGGCCATCGGCTGCAACATTGTCAACATCGACGCACACGACCTGGCTAAAGGTTTGTGACATACCCCATGTATAATGTAACACTTCCTTCGTGGGTGCATCTCTACAGAACTTATATCGTAGTAGCCAGATCTATGTGAGCGGTTTGGTATGGCTTTGGCTATATACCGGCACGCCGCACTCTAGCCACATAAAATGTCATCCGCATGCCGCATCTAAAGGGTTAATTTGCTTTTCTTAAAAAAATGTATTTAAAAATGGTTTATTTTCATAAAAATTAGGTTCAACTAGTAAATAAACAGTTCCCAGTGTGGTTCATGTTAAACCAATGTTAGAAAAATTAATGCTCAAAATATAAATAACTCCTTGAACTAAAAGCAAGGCATATAAAGTGTTCAAATCTATCTATATATATAAAAATCAATGTCTGTTTGTCTGTCTGTGTGTCTTTTATGCATTCCGTTACCATTAACCCGATTGCGATAATACTTTGTCGAATTATTGCTGATACTAAAAGGAAAAAGATAGGATACTCAAAATTTGATTTAATTACAAAAATTAATTGAATATTTACGTAAAACATGTTTTCATACAAGACTATTGTAATACAGAACGGCCAATTTAGGTAAACAACAATTCACTCACCTGAAGTTATTATAAGTAGGTACTAACGTAAGGTACTGAATATTTAGAAACAAAATTCGATTTTCGAATAAACTATTTCAATATTTGAATTTTTGACGACTTTTTTGTTTATCGAATTAAAATAAATATAACGTAATAATTGTGTGTGATATACAGTAGAAAGAGTTAATTTTGGAATTCCAATTTTAAGTAAAAAAATAATAAATTAAAAATATTTAGTTTTGATTCACAATTTATTTTAATGCTAACATGTTTCGGCCTTCCTGAAGACCATCTTCAATAATGAAAAAATAAAAACAGGCCGTGGCTTATATAGGTATGGACAATATCCTATATTAGTACACACATATTTACAGGTTTTAAATTTTTTTAAATTAATTGGTATGTGATTAATTTTAATGTATTAAGACATTATACAATAATAATTTTTTTGCTTTCAATTTAAAAAGATATTATGAAATACTAGGTATTATATTTTTTTAATTAAAATTAATTCTAAAACTATAATTAGTTCACCAAGTATTGTCAGTTGATAACCTTAATGTTAGTATTATATCAATCAATTTATTTTTCAAAAGTGAATTTCAAAACGTAACATTCACTGTGATATCAATTATGCCACCCAAACGAAAAGCAATAGGTCAAGAGTACAACTCAAGCACGAATGAAAAGGGCATCTTGAGCTTCAGAAACAGTCGAGCAAAGGAGAGCAAATTGGAAACAGATCACGCTGCTCAAACCCGTTCATCTGGACAGATGATTGGAAACAGTTAGAGTACACACTGCTTAAACCCGTTCATCTGGAAACAGATGAGCAACGGGAAGCAGGATTGGAAACAGTTAGAGTACACACTGCTCACACCGGTTTATCTGAAACAGATGAGCAACGGAAGCAAGATTGGAAACAGATCGAGTACGCGTAGATCGTACCAATACTCTGCATGCTGATTTAAATCATAGTGCTTTCCATTACGATCCTAATTATGAATACAGTCTGCACCCAAGTATTGTTATTGGAAAAATTGATAAATTATCCGTGTATTGTAGTGCCTTTAAATTTAAAAAATGAAACATGTTGCACGAGTGGAAAATTGAAATTGCCAGAATTACATTCACCACTCGAACCTTTATTAACGTTGGTATCGGGTGTGATACAAGAAGGGTATATTCATTTACAGCGATGCAGCTGTAAATGATGGCTGAAAAACAAAAAACATTGTGTATCCAAAAGCACTCCAATAAATAAAAACACATCGGGCGCCACTGTCAAATTTAGGTAAGAACAACATAACCTAAGTTGATTGTTTCTAATTGCCTCCGGTCACGCCTCAAGTCCAACGTATCCAATCGGAAGACGAGAGGCTCCCGACGAGGCGCTTCCATAAAAACTCGCGGTTTATTTTTTTTAAGTGGCATTGCAACGCATGCCGGGTACACGCTAGTAATAAATAAAATCCAACAAAATAATCATTGCAAGGTTGTATTGGGAGAAATTTTCTTTACTATAACCATAATATAACTTAATTTTTTTTTCTGGCAAATGTCAACGTTACGTTATTAATTTTTGCAGGTAAACCACATTTGGTGCTGGGCTTGCTGTGGCAGATCATCAGGATCGGTCTCTTCAACCAGATCACTCTCGAGCACTGCCCGGGACTCACGGCTCTTCTCAACGATGAGGTAAGATACACATTACAACTACCGCGGCCATGTATACAGCTTACATTTTAACCCTCCAGAGATGAGCGTGACCGTATGGTGACAGTGAACACTATTGTCTATTTATCCCTACTCCGGTCCCTTTTCTACCTGAACATTGTATCTTTCACTCAGTTAAGGTTAAGAAGTGTCTCCACCACAGTTATTCTGCAGCCACGGCAACGGAAACAGTTACCAAGTACCATTGTGAGATATTTTTTTTCGGGTTGAATTTTTTTCTACAAAATGCATCTTTCAAAAGAGTTAATACATTTTTTTAATATTTAAAAAAATGATCTACGTAATTTTTACCAATTCATTTCGTATAACAATATGTTGATCTAAGAAGGTAATATTATAAATATTTTTTAATATTTTCGGTGTAGCTGTATTTCAACCCCCAAAGGCTAGCCAAGGTTTAAATGTTTTTCTACAAGAAAGCATTGTGTATTTAAAAAAAAATGCTTTATGAAGAAAATTACATGCTGATAAAGTATAGCATAAAACTTTAGTTTAAAAAAAATCTTTTGTCTCTGGAGGGTTAATTAAATAAATACTTAAAAAATCAAACTTGGTCAGAATTTGAACCAACAGTGTCTGAATGACAAACAAATGCTTGTACCACTGGACTATGTCGCCCGTATACAGTATACGTAGATATTATAAGACAGAAAAAATGGTTTTAGAATATTTTAAATTAATAAAATGTGCTTTTTATAGCGTTTATTTTTATTATAATTTTAAGTGTATTTCAATGTTTTATATATTGTGTATATTTCCAGGAGCGTATCGAAGACCTGATGAGGCTGTCTCCCGAGGCAATCTTGCTGCGCTGGGTCAACTACCACCTGGCGGCCGCCGGCATCAACCGCCGCTGCACCAACTTCCAGTCAGACATCCAGGACTCAGAGATCTACAGCCACCTTCTGAGGCAGATCGCTAGCCAGGACGATGACGTCAACCTGGACGCTCTCAGGGTATGTAACCTGCAAGAGTCACGTATTATATTAAAAAAAAAACTTTTTACTATTCACAGCTACCTCAAATTACACGAAAATCGTGGAGTACGGGGTGAAAATCTCATACAAAAAATGGATCTGGTTTTTTCGTGGAAAATCCAAAGCTGACAATACTAAGCATAAATGAAAATTTTTTTTTTCTTCGAAATTTTTACTAACTATTATTTTCCCAAAATTTAATTTTCCTCTAAAAATATATAGTGTCCGTATTATTTCTTTGGCTTTGTTGTTTTATTATTATTTTGGTGTGGGGAGAAACAACAGGGTCAGATCCTGTCTGCCCAGAAGTGGGCGACGTCGATGGCGTTACTCCCGGCCAGCATCAGGTCTTCCTGGGTGCAGCTGCTCGGACACAGCGCACACTCCAGAAGGTGTGACAGGGTCTGGTCCACGCCGCAGTCACATTCATTTGGTCCGCTGTAAAACTGCCAGGCTGGGGAGTAACATGCTGTCAAATGTGTGAGCGCACTATACAGTCAACTGTGTGTAGGTCCCTGCGCTAGACTTACCAATCACGATAGACCAACTGATAGTATAATTTGGATGATTGTGGCATTATTAGAGGTTTGACTTTATCGGAGTATAGTCAATGACAGCATTAAAAATGGTGATTTCACAGTCAATGAAGACTTCATCAGTTATTCGCTTGTAAACAAACATCTAAACCAAGAACTGGTCCATTCAGTATTGAGTTTTAGTTTAAAGACCAATTCTCTTCTACACTCCTTTAAATATAAACATATTTATTATTATTAATTAATAAAAACGTTTGTATTGTGTGTGTTCAGGAGCACGACAAGATGGAGAGGGCCGAGCTGATGCTGCAGCAGGCGGCCAAGCTGAAGTGCCGCGCCTTCGTGACGCCCCAGGACGTGGTGCAGGGCATCTACAAGCTCAACCTGGCCTTCGTGGCCAACCTGTTCAACCAGCATCCCGGGCTGGAGCGCCCCGGCGACAGCGAGATGCGCGAGCTGGAGACCGTGGAGGAAACCCGGGAGGAGAAGAGTGAGTCACCAAATGAGCATTTGAGTTCTTCTGGGGATATATCCTTGATCCGGATTCTATCTTTTAGCGACACTCCTAGCATGGACATTGTAGAATTTTCGCTTTAAAATAGTACTTTAGTTTTCCAAATGCTGCCCAACCCATTTGTATACGCCTGTAGATTTCTTTTGAGAAGTTATTTCGTCCTAGTTGTATTATTTGTCCCAGATAGATATAGTCAATTACAACTTCTATTTGTATGGATTTTTTTTTTAAATATTTATTAGAATATTATTTTACTATTTTCAATATTCTAATCTACTTTTATAGATCATTGACTATATTACAATATTATAAGTAATTAAATATACATATACTATATATAAAATTCTTTAAACGAGTCAATTCATTCAGAAAAAATATCGGCAGGAGCGGGATGCAAACCGCGGACCTTTGGAACCAACCATTTTGCCCAGGTAATTATACCGCCCGGCCACTGTGGCCAATTTCTTCCGCCTGAGCTGAGTCGCTTGGAACTTCTATATATGTTATCATAGTATGATAGATGTCCCTATAGTATATATTCAAAGTATGTATATTTTTAATTTTTTATTATTCAATCAGAATGCATTTATTCACAAGCTTAAACTTTATCCAAATGTCTGCGGTTCGCATCCCGCTCCTGCTGATATTTTTTCTGAATGAATTGACTCGTCTAAAGAATTTTATATATAGTATATGTATATTTAATTACTTCTATTTGTGTTTCGCCAATGGAAATCGGGTCAAAATTCTGGGAAATATGACTTGATTTTTTCATGGTTGACTTGTTCACCAACTTTTATTTTGTACAAAATATCTCGTGCACTCACCTATAATTGACAAACTAGTCGTCTCACACTTGCTGAACACCTATAAACAGTTATATATTAAGTATCTCGACCAACGACAGTCAATTTTCAAAATTCCTTTCTAGATGCTACAAGTAAGCTCTGAAATACTCTTTCAGTCTTTGACCCAGTTACTAGTACCCAGTACTATTTGAGCTCATATCTAACTTTAACTTGCTTAACACTTGAAAGACGTTCAATAGTATTTCAACAATCTGTGCATCCATCATGCAATGTTTGACATTTTTTTTATCAATTGTCCCAACAAAATACCATGTAATATTAGCTTACTGATATTTACACACTAATTTTATTTTATTTTTGCAGCTTACCGCAACTGGATGAACTCTATGGGTGTCGCCCCGCACGTCAACTGGCTGTATTCGGATCTTTCCGACGGTCTGGTCATCTTCCAGCTGTATGATATCATCAAACCGGGAATCGTTAACTGGAAAAAGGTAAAAAAATATGTGACTATTCATAACGATTAGTACTACAACAATATCAACCTTGGAAATAAATGTAGCATTTAAAATCGATATGTCAAAATAATTGAAAAATGTTCCTCTTAACCCTTTCGCATCGGTTGTCGGCATATGCCGTCAAAGATTCCCTCACCGTTGACATCCGGTAACGGGTGTGTTAGTTATATACATCGCCACTCGGGCGCTACGACAACAGCCGCAGCGCCGACGAGCGCGTGGAGCCAGTCTTGTCCCGCTCTTCGGCGAGAGCATATTGTATTGTAGGTCGGCCTAATGCTGTGAATAGGTCTGGGCCATAAGTTTGAAAGTTTATCGTAAATATGTCAATGTGCTTCCGAAACAGTCTTTTTGAGAGAGAAAAGGATGTTAGTACATATCGAATGTTATGCAGTCTGAAAATCACTGCAGTGATTCTCCTTGTTTTATCACTCCGCTTCGGTTCAGGCTGGTTGTTCTTCCATCCTTGAAACTGTAATCATTAATTGATGATGAATGTGTGTGTTCAGGTGCACCGCAAGTTCAGCAATCTGCGCAAGTTCATGGAGCAGCTGGAGAACTGCAACTACGCGGTGGTGCTGGGGCGCGAGGTGGGTTTCTCCCTGGTGGGCATCGCCGGGGCCGACATCAACGAGGGCAACGCCACCCTGACCCTGGCGCTCATCTGGCAGCTCATGCGCGCCTACACGCTGTCGGTGCTCACGCGCCTCGCCAACACGGGCAGCCCCATCATCGAGAGGGAGATTGTGCAGTGGGTCAACGCCAAGCTGCAGGCGCAGGGCAAGACCAGCTCCGTCAGGGGCTTCCAGGTATATTCAATTATTTTATTTCTTTCAATAACTTTACAAAATATTTATATTTTGATTAATTATTGAAGTAATTAAATATAAGTGTGGCATTGTAAATGTATTAACACATTTAGTGTCAATGACCTCACACTCAGAACTAGTGTCGGGATACTCACGCAAATAGTTGGACTTGAAACAACAAAAACCATGTCATAAGTATATCATGTTTGACACACAAATAACACGGCATTATTGTTACAAAATCAAACATCCGAAAACGTTTCGTATCAGTCAACACCAGCACTGAATCTGAAGCAATATCACACTAAATATGTCAATATCTTCACTCAAGTTGGTTTCAATCACTGTTCACTGCGATTCTTTCGTCTTATACGTATTCACAACATTCTACACACTTAAGTAAAATTTCAGAAGGCTGCAGGCCTCGCCAGGACCAGTTGGGGAGTGTATTTCCGTACGGCTAAGCTGTACTATAACTTTATTTATCTGAGCTTCGTCTGCTACTAAACTAGTTGCTGGGCGGACTCTTGTGACCGCCATCAACACATGTGTCTTACTGTACTTCGCGAGCAGAGGTTCCCTCTTGTGGATTCGGCCAAAGCTTGTAAGAAACATTCGACAGAGGTTCTTCTGGTCCTATTGAGGATTGCCCCTCTGGATCTGTAGGTGTAGCGACGTGCTGATTTATATCACCTTTGTCGTACTCCAGCCGAGCGCTACTCCCAAACCCATTAAGCTTTGTGCTGATGATCTTACGGCCTCATGTCAAAAATGTTGGTCATCTTCCACCAAAGGTAGAACTACCTTTCTGTTCTTCCCAGACATTTACTTCCGAATAACTGCCAAGTGGATTAACTCTGATCACTGGTCTACCCAACTAATGACTGGACACGGCGCTTTTAATGACAGATTATACTCATTTAGTTTCGAACCCTAGTTGCCCTTGTGGCGCACCCTTCCAGACCTCAGAGCACATTCTCTGGGACTCTCGGTTCATCTTGTTAGAAATATATTTTCCTTAGCTATATACTATGGTGTGGGTAGTGGGGTTAAGCCGCTCCATATGACCAAATCAATTAGCGATATAGCGGTCACCCATCCATGTACGATCCGCGTTCCATGTTGCTAACTTCGGTGATCGAACTGATATTTTACATATATTGTGATCCATATTATACCTTTTAACATTGATTTTTTAATGAACCTTTTCAGGATGAGTCTATTGCTGATGCCAAAGTGGTACTAGACCTCATAGACGCCATCAAGCCCGGCTCCATCAATTACGACCTTGTGCAGAACGGAGGCAGCGAAGAGGTATGTGTCTTAAAGCAAAGATCTGTTATTCATATTTTTGGAATTCACTTATTACCTCATGAAATATACCATGATATCTGATGATAGTTCCAATGTTTTGTTTCATGTTGATAATAAAAAACACTTTATTTTTTTTTATATTTGATACTTTTTTTTTAATCATTACTTTTGTAAATATATATATTTTTAAAATTTAATGTATATCCAATATGTTTAAATAGACTATGATTCAATATGACAATTACATTTTTTGAAGAATACAAAAATTAAATAAAAATATTTTTTCCCTATCCCTTGATAAATAAAGCACTGATAATGTCCCTGAATATTATTAAATTTAAATAATTTGTAAAATAAATGTACTGATTTGTAATTTTTTTCAATGTGATTTACTTACCTATGTAACTTGATATATATTAGAAAGGATGCTTATATTGATCTTGATTAATATTAATAATATTATTAAACGTCCTTACAAAGCTTGGAGAATCTTCTGAAGGTTCATAGAGATTTAGCCATAATTTTGAAAAATGCATTCACACTTAGTATAATTTACATCAGAAAATATATCATGGTCCCTGACTATATTGACTAGGATCCGGGCTTATATAAAAGAAAAATTCTCAAATTCACTGGTAGTAGATACATACATAAGGTATTCATTATTAGAGACAAACATGTGAAATATTAAAAATTCTCATGAATATTCAATATTTAGGTAAATACTCTGGAATCATTTTGTATTTGCTCGAATATAACATATATAATTTGATATTCTAGGACCGTCTTGCAAATGCCAAGTACGCCATTTCCATGGCCCGGCGGTGCGGCGCGTGTGTGTACGCTCTGCCCGAAGACATCACGGAGCGCAAACCAAAGATGGTCATGACTATGTTTGCCTGCCTCATGGCGCTCGACTACATCCCCAGCATGGAGGCCACGCCCGTCCAGCAGGCGTAACTGGCAACACACCACCAGCAACAGCTAGACACGTGACAACACAGTCACCATGTCACTTAACACGCTGCATCAGGTGACGCGTGACTTGTGACATTACCGTAACCATCTCTTAGTACACTTACATATTATGTGGTAGATTCAAGTAATGTATAGAAAGATACGTTAGGTGACACGCGACCTGCTTCGACGAGAGATGTTACATCTTTGTCACCATCTCAGTAAACACGTATTATCAGGTAACACATGACCTGCACTAATGAGTGATGTGACAAAATTTTCACCATCTTAGTAAACTCACATTATATGGTAGATTCAAGTACTGTATGGAAAGTTCCATTAGGTGACACGCGACCTGCATCGACGAGACATGTTACCTCTTTGTCACCATCTCAGTAAACACATATTATCAGGTGACACGTGACCTGCACTAATGAGTGATGTGACATTGTTGTCACAATCTTAGTAAACTCGCATTATATGGTATATTGAAGCAAACTACAGTAAATTATTTTAAGTGACAGACGACCTGCATTAACAGGAGATTAACACATTTGGCAGTGTTTCAGTAAACACCCATTATCAGGTGACATATGACTTACACCAATAAGAGATGTGACATTATCGTCACCATCTTAGTAAACTCATATGGAAGATTTAAGCAATGTATAAATTATTGCATCAGGTGACACGTGACCTGCACCATTGAGAGATGTGACATTATCATCACTATTTTAGTAAACTCACATTATGCAATATATTCAAGCAATATATAGAATGTTACATTAGGTGACTCGTGACCTTCACCATTTAAAGATGCAACACGATTGTCACTATTTCAGTAAACGCGTATTATCAGGTGACACGTAACCTGCACCAATGAGAGATGTGACATCTTTGTCACCATCTCAGTAAACGCTCATTATCATGTGACACCTGCACCAACGAATTTTTTTTTTAACAATTGATCATTAAATCCATAAACTTGCATTGTATGGGAGATGTAAGCTACCTATATAGCATGGAAACTTCACCAATAAGAGACGTGACATGATCACTTAATAATTTAACTCGATCTACTCTGGTTTGGTATATGATAAACATAACTGTGTGATGTGACGTCATAAGTCGTAACGATCAAAAACTATCTCGTTAAAATGACATTATTCCAGTTTGGTATATGGCAAACATGTGACTAGTACACCAATAAGAGATATACATAGCATAGCGCGTCACAATGGTCATTATTACATTCTACATTATTCGTGCTTAGGATAAGACTGACATGACGCATAATGGCACATTAGCTAACTACAGCAAATGTGCTATTTTGTTGCCGTATGTTTCAAGAAAATCAAGATTAAAATAACACAAATTTGAGTCAAGAACAATTTATAATCTTATAAAATCAGTCACAGAAAATTGTCTTTTAATTTTCAAACAATTTTATATGTGGCTTTGCACTTTTGGCGACCATAACATCAATGTTTAATCGTATGGATGCCATGAGCCCAAATATGGGTCCGCTGCGGGAAGCCCGCCAGTGCCGTGAGCACACCGCTGTGTTGTAAAACTGTTTATTTTCAGTCAATGTTGTAGCTTGGGTCTATATAGACATCTATCGTCTGCCCAAGAAAAAAAATGGTTAAAATTGAACATCATTTAGGGGTTCAAATCTTAATAATCCTCGTTGCATAGATCTATTCAGGGTCATGGCATTCATATGGTTAAAGTTGATGTAAAACATTCTAACCTAAAATCAATACAAACGAAAATAAATTATTTTTTGCTTGATTTTCTTGGCACGTCTATCGACAATATATGGTCAATAAAATGTCTATACACATACCGCCTCGGATAATTGTAATATTTTAAATGTACTTGTATGTATTCCACCTACTATTTATTTGATATCGACTACGTAAGAGAACACCATTTACGATGAACTGCTTCATCGTATATATATAATGTATTTGACATCCCGGTGATTTAGTTTGTAAGTAATGTTTACCATTTTATAAAGGTATATAATACACCATCATATACACACATATATATATATGTATACTCTTTTGGATACCTTTACAAAAAGCTACCATTTTTTTCTACAATGTTACTAAGTAAACAATTTTGTATTGAAATATTTTACAATGCAGTGAAGCAAAAAGCACATTTCTAAAGCAGTTTTAATGACCAATTGTCCTTCTATCAACTTCACAACTCATAAGTCCATATGTCCTAAAATATTTATATACAAATCACAACGGCGAAATTCAGTATCATTTTTTTGTTGTAAAATCGGAGCTTATGAACACCACAAACATGCATAAAATTCTCAGCACATTATAGTTCTGCCGAATACATTGAAATTCGTGATTATTCATCAAAATAAATGCCAGTGCTCGAAAAATATTTAAAATGTTTACGCTCTTCTATGACATTTCCTCCATAGTAGGTGCATAACATCAAAGGAATGTATCCCACAGTACACCCTGCAGATGTAAATGTTTTAAAAATCTTCTGCGGTAGGGATATCGTATTTTTTTTTAAGGAGGTAGGCTGATTTAACCGACACTCTATTGTCATAGTCATAGAAACATTTTTTTTTATATTATATTTAAATAAAATAATATTATTTTTAAATTATTAATTGTTTACCAGGTTTTTTTTAGACTATATGGTATCGTAAACCTATGATATAAATATTACCTATAATATTTTTTAAAAGAGATTAATTTTCGAAAGGTTTATTTTTTATATTATTTTTATTGTTTTTGGTAAAGTTGAAAAAAAAGCTCTCGTAAATATTATCATACAAACAATACGCATTAGAGAGTAAGCAAGTTGTATGGTATTTACTATATATATATACATAAATTATTGTTATATATAATACTTTCATACAATATAAAAATCATGTAATCTTTATATAAAAAATAATCCAACACATTTCCATTAAAATTATATAATTTTTAAGGTTTTGTTACATTGTGAACTATACCTCGTGTCTCTAGTACTAAAATATATATAGTAAACATACCGGAAGTAATTAGTAAAAATAATTGTAATGTACGATAATGTTTTCTATTACCTTTTACAAATAGTTTGTCAAACTATCAAAATCGGTCAGTGCCGGCTCTAGACACTGCGCCGCCCCGGGTCATTTTTTTCTGGCGCCCCATATTGTATGTATTTTTAAAAATATATTTGAGATAGATTGGCCTCGGCGCCCTTAGCTCATTTGACGCCCTGGGCCACTGCCCCACTGCGCCACCCCCTAAATTCAGCACTGGAATCATTTATTAACATTTTGTGTAATTTTTAAGAAGGTTGATATTTTTCGACGTAAAACTGATACGCTGTAAGGCATTAGAATGCTCTCCCAGCATCTGTGTTGCCTTCTTCAATCACACAACAAAACCTCATCAATTCTTAATGCAGCAGAGCATAAATATTTTACATTGTTAGCCGCTTCATTCAATGTCAGCTCTGCATTCTGAAGCTTCTCCGAGTGCATTTTATATATAGTTCAATACGACCTTTCAGGACATTAAAAGCTTTAACTTCTGTGCAATGGCCACAATTGTTTAGATGGGACTCCCACTTAACTAATCAGTTGCTAACTGATCATAATCTGAATGAGCGCATCATCAAGGAGACTTAACTATCCTGCAGTGTGATGCCGGCGTCGGCGTGTAAAATCCAGTCCAGTAAGAGCTTTGTGGCGTATAGAAAAAGCAGCTGTAGTTTATGCTCTCCTGCATACATGTCCCGGTTAGGTCCATTTGCCTTTATCTCTTAACCTACTTACATGAAAATTTACGTAAAATAAATATTGACACGGATGTAAGGTGTACTTTTATAACCATTAAATTTAGCTAGAAAATGAACACTGCCCTAAATTGGCTCATTTTTTGTTGTTGAAATTTTTTAGGAACTAATATGACTAATTGATATTTATAATAATCTAAATTAATGTAATTTTAATAACGAATATACAAGCCGGGAAAGATTGCTTCAATAAAACATAAAAGCTAAGTGAATTTTGTACTCTAGTTAATATTTATATATATACATATATATAAAATACGCATATTGTGAAACTAGTTGTAAATTTTTTACATTTGTACATCTTTTTGATACAAAAAAAAAACTAAGTATTGAATGTACTAAAATAATATTTTCATGTGATCGTAGAACGTTTTATGTTTAAATAAGTTGAAAGGGGTAGTAACTGGCAGGTTACGGTGACTGGCAAATGCAGTTGAAAACACAACTTAAAAAATGACACTAACTTCTCGAAAAAAATCGACAGGCGTTTACAACTGAGATGGGCAGCATTTGGCAAACTAAAGTACATTTTTAAAGCGAAAATTCCGCAATGTCTTAAAACTAAGGTGTTTAACCAACGTATCCTCCCTGTATTAACTTATGGCGCAGAGACGTGGAATCTGACAGCAAGTCTTACACATAAAAGAAAGGTCACCCAGCGTGCTATGTAGAGATCCATGAGAGGAGTGACTCTAAAAGATTGAATCCGAAACGAGGATATCCGCAGAAGGACTCAAGTAGTGGATGCTACCCAACGAATAGGCACACTCAAGTGGCAATGTGCAGGACATATCTGTCGAAGAGACGACTGTCGACTAAGTGTAACTTGCAAATTTCAGTAGCTGACATATAACAGTAGCCATACTTAAATAGTTGCTGTAATTTACAGTAAATGGTTACTGACAGTACTTACTTAAATATTGTAAGTAAATTAGCATTGACAGTAAGTAACTTGACAATGTAAGTCCGTTAATGGCCTGGTTCTATCCCATTTTTACTTATTATTTTAGCATAAAATCTTCTAAAATAACTGTGGTTACAAAACATTAGATTTAAATTAAAAAATATTGTAATTTTTGATACTTTTTACCATTTTTGTTTTCGATTACTTATTTTTTCCGTATATTAATTTATTTTAAGGATATTCAACGATTAACACGTGTTTTTTTTTTGATAGCAGAGTTTTTGTTATGCTTAATACACATCATGTATTATATAACTTATTATATATATAAATATATACATTTTTTGATCCTATATTGGAGCATTTGGCAACCACAAAACTAACCATATTGAGCCTTTGTCAAATATAAGAATTGATGACTATCAAAAGAAAAAAAAATAAGGACTGTATTTCTTTGTTCAGTTACTAATTCATGGTTTTGGCAATAAGTTGAATCAATCGGCAGTTAATTAAATTAATCGGCAGCAGACTAAATAAATTGGCAGATATTTTACTGCTGCCGAATGATTATTATTTACTTACCTTTTTAGGTTTGTATTACCGACCGTTTGCTAAATAACCATTGCCCATTAATTGAATTAAATACTACCAAAAAAATAATTGCATTATTTTTGCAATAAAATGATTGAATGTAAAAAAACTTAATTGCTGTAAAAGAGTGAATTTTAAAAATTGCCGTCATAGTCTAACAATTACACAAGTTGTTTAGTCATGAAGATATTACTCAAAATCCATGGTACGAAAAATTTGTTTAAATATTCCCAGTATTTTTTTATTTTATTTTTAGATGTACAAGCGATATTAGAATTTTGCTTTCGAATAAAAGAAAATCGTAAATTTAAATTCCCACGCTCATAACAACATACAATGAATTGTTTCGACTTTTTTAAATATAAAAAAACACATTAATCTGTTTAATAACTGCTCAAAATGTGAAAAATCACCACTAAAATAGTAAAAACACCCGATGTTATGCTTACAATTGTTTACTTATATTGTGATATTGCCATAATGAAAACAAACAATGGTGCCGCCGCAATTCGTCCCTAGACAATTCGTTCACGACTCATCGGTAACAACGTGGGGCGCACTGGACGTCTGGTGCACAGAAAATTTGGTGCACGGGACAACTGTCACACTGGATGTCTTGCTAATCCTAATCTTTAAGTTTTTTTTTATGTAATCGCATGCAGGAGAGCACAGCCGGTCAAGACAAGTGACCTCTGACACTCAGCCAGGGAGGCTAGACGCTGCATGCGGGCAACGTGTGTTGTGTTCGTGTTTGTGTGTCGGTTAGGGAGATTGCAAGTGTATATTTATCTGTTTCTTGAAGAGATCCAGATTGCAGGAAGGAGGAAAAACAGACGCTGGAAGAGCTTATCGGTGGCATTAGGGAAACAACTTTGGAAACTGCCAGTTCTTGGGTGACACACATTAACCATATATGGATGTTCGGCAAGTGTAAGACTAGTTTTTCGGTTGTGGGTGGGTGCAGGAGGAATTAGTTCCTTAAGTTCCGAAGAGCAGCGACCGTGGTACCTATGGATCTCTGGACTCTACGATCACTGTAAAAATCCTTAGCTTATGTATGCTATCGAGACAGCCAGTGCACCAGTTGTCCCTTGCGCCAAATGTCCCCTGCACCAGACATCCAGTGCGCCCCACATCGTTACCGATGAGTAGTTGAACGAATTGTCTGGGGACGATAGGTCGTGTCAACACAAACAATACATGAAATGGAATCTTATGTCAGATATATGATCAAATATCGCGATACAAGTAGGCAGGTGCAGACCTAGCATTATCTATATATATTTTTTAAAAATAGTAATAGGTTTTATATGCTTTATTAAAAATAAAATAAATATGTGTTAAATTAAAATTAGGTTAAGGTTTATATCATTATTTTTGGCGTCCATTTTGTGAGAACGGCCGCCATCTTGTGTAATGCTTCCTTAGTCATAGGTATTTTTTTCCTTTAGACGGTTGTACATACAATTAAAACATATTATTAATTATAAACAAATAAGTAAAATATTGTCGCTTTGAAAAAATCAAATACATAATTTATTTTTAATGTGCCAACCAATACTTTTTTTATATTTCAATATGTTTTTTGTATATTTTTTTATATTGAATATTTACACTCTCTTTACACCCATTCCTTTTTTACTCTATATTCTGATATGTTTTTTATTTTATTTTTATTTAAGCGTTTACACTTTTTATTGAACTAACATTAAATACAGTGGTAACTCGACATACGAGTTTAATTTGTTCCGCAACCTTGCTCGTGTTTCAAATTACTCTTATCTCAAGGCAAAATTTCCCCATTGAAATTAATAGCGAGCACAACTTATCAAAGATGCTTTGACAGCCAGAGCACACTGATAACTGATTCTCTGACCGTTGCCGGGGGATTCAAGCGGGAAAGTGTGACGCGCGGTTCGTGTGCAACCGGCCGACCCGCTAAGCCGATTGCTCGTATCTCAAATTTTGCTCGTATTTCAAAGAAAAAAAAATGTCAAGGTACCACTGTAAACATTATTTTTATATATGTTACTTCTGTCTCCTATATTTCCACAAAAGTACATTCCATGAATGGTTCACGACGGCCTTTCAGGACGTCGAAAGCCAGGGAGCAAATTCAAATGCAAAATTAATTATTTTTTAAAGAGACAAAGAGAGAAACTTAAAAGACACAGCTTTTTGTGATATATTTTTTTTATATATAACAAACAAATTTTTACAATTTTTTTTTAGCTTTACTCCTTATTAATTCTAAACAATTTAATTTAAAAAATATTATCTTTTCAAAAATATCTATTTTATTTATTTTATAAATAAATTATATTTTTTTTGCATCTATTATTCTTCTAAAGATATTCTTCAAAGCAATAGTATTTTTAAGAGATTTTCAAATTTATTAATTTGTTTATTTTTATTACTATTTTAATTTGTTTTTTAGAATTTAATATTTATTGTAACACCCCCACTCTTGATGATAAATAAATAAATAGAATTGTTGATGTTCCATTAGAAATGGCGAAAAATAAAAAATATAATAAATAAACCCAAGAGTAAAAAAAAAAAAAATCATTTTTAATCATTTATTAAAAATTTAAATATTTATTTAATTTTAATGATGTACTTATATTATTTATAAGAAATTATATTTTTAGATTTAGATTTTTGAATTTATATATACCTATTACCTTTATTTTTTTCTTTTATCGAATGCATTATTATTTTACATTTTTAAGTCACAAATATAACAATTAAATTAAGTTGCATATTTGTAAACAGGGAATACTTGTAGTAATTACATACTATATTATGTGGAATAAATGCTTATGTTCTTCTTAATTGTGTTATTATTTATATATTAATATGTTTTTTTATATATTTTATATATTTTTTATATTGAATATTTACACCCATTCCTTTTTTTTACACTTTATTTTTATATGTTTTTTATTTAACTTTTACTTAAACATTTCTTCTTAATTGTGTTATTATTTGTGTATTTCTTTTATGTAAACACATACAGGAGAATACCGACAGATGGTGATAGTCTCATCTGTGAAATTCTATGATTTTATCTATCGTCTACCACCAATTTTAATTAATAGGCTATGACTGGCATTTGTGAGGGATCAAATTCACACCAACCGGGGGTATTTTAGAGCTCAGAAATCGATTATTATTATTTTTTAATCTCCGCTGGGGATCGAACCCACGACCTTTGGCTTGCAAAGCAAATGTTTTGACCATTCAACTATACCCGCCGACCGATACTGGAAAATACCTACAGATGTGGTGAAAAATTTCATCATTGGATTCTACAACGCTTACCTCTTTACATATGGTTAAATGCTGCATGTGGAATTTTGATCTACCTTTTTCATAGACTGCTCGGCATTCAGGCATCATCCTTTTTTTAACTGGAAATCACTATGAACGGGTGGTGTTTACAGGATGACTTTTGTCTATCTCTAATTTTAACTAATAGGATATGACTGGCATATTACGGGTGAGGTATCAAATTCACACCAACGCCCTATTTACAATGCTTAGAAATCAATACAAATATTATAATATACAGGTACGAAGTGGGGAGCCCAACCAAACCTGATCCGCACAAGTGCTCTAGCTCTCTGTTTCTCTGCTGGCGAGTATGCTGCGCCAGTATGGGCGAGGTCTGCCCATACCAAGAAAGTGGATATTGCTCTGAATGAAACGTGCCGGGTGGTTACGGGGTGCCTAAAACCTACCCCAATATCAAAGCTATATCAACTCTCGGGCATTGCCCCACCAAACATACGGCGAGAAGTTACTACCAAGAGGGAACTCACCAAAGCAACCCACGACGCACTCCACCCTATGTTTGGGTACCAAAAGGTAACTACACGGCTCAAATCAAGAAGAAGTTTCCTACAGTCGACAACGGAGCTGGAGATACCTGAGGCCACCCTGCGGCTGAACATGTGGAGAAGCGCAACTGAGGGGAATACTTGGATTGCCCCGAAAGAGGACCTATCCCCTGGACATGACCAGGGGTGGAATATATGGAGGTCCTTTAACAGACTTCGGACCGGAGTATGCAAGACAAGGACACAAAGGAAAGCCTGGCAGTTTTACAGCGGGCCGACTGAATGCGACTGCGGCGTGGAGCAGACCCTGCCACACCTTTTGGAGTGTGCGCTGTGCCCGAATAGCTGCACCCAGGAGGACCTGATGATGGCCAGAAGTAACGCCATCGACATCGCCCACTTCTGGGCAGACAGGGTCTGACACTGTTGCTTCCGACACGATTATATATATATATATAATCCACAGATGAGACATCAGCATCACACCTGTCGGTATTCTCCTGTAAGTGTTTACATTAAAAAAAAGTATTCTTTTTTTACTTGGCCTTGGATGGTGGGATGCAGAGAAAAAGGACTGGTCCAATGTGGTTCTCCTCCATATATAGGACCTACTCACTCACACAAGGTAACGACTCCTTGTGATTGCTGTGACATCTATGGGACATATAATACAAACATCAATGCCAAGTCATAGACAACAGAAAGTGTACAATAGATCAATCCGTCACTAATGAATTTAACTTTAAAAATAGATTTGAGCACCAATCACATGTGCAGCATCTAGCTAACCTAATTGAGCGTTGGACTCGTATGTCAGTTCTGAATACTAATGCTACAGAATGCTATCTGAATATTACTGAGTAAATTTTATATATAACTATTAAAACAATGAGAGTTTGGACCTTAAAGAATATGCAGTTGTACTGTCTGCAAAGGATACTAATGTTTGTTGTTATTTAGCTATTAACACGTTTAACGCCACGTAATGTTTTTATTGCATTCGACTCAGAGGCGCCACATAGGTCACATTCAATGTTATAATTCCATTGAAATGTAACCGCTGGCGTACAGGGACTGTTCATTCGGAAAAAAACATAGGCCACCGGTGACCTACGTGGCGCCCTTTTCAACAACAGTGTAGGTCACTGGTGACCTACATGGCGTGAAACGTGTTAAAGAATTAAGTGACTAACTCAATCCTGAACCATTTGGTCCTACGCAGCAGCTCAACCCATAGCTGTTTAAAATAAGACTAAATTAAAAACAATATGTTTTTTAGACAAAAGTCATACCTATGATTTGATTGCATTATAGTCCTCAAATTTTGTTAGAGACTCTTGGAATGATGATGGAGCTGACATTCATCATCATCATCAGCCTGTACCCGTCCACTGCTGAACGTAAGCCTCCCGAATGAGTCTTCATCTTCTTCGATCCAACGCCCTCCGCATCCAGACTACTCTCGCTTTTCTTTTGATATCGTCATTCATCTTGCATACAATCGGCCAACGCCCGTTTGCCCATTCTTAGACGCCATTCTAAAACTTTTCTTTCCGATCGATCATCATCTCTTTGACAGATGTGTCCTGCCCATTGCCACTTGGTGACGCTGGGTGACCTTTATTTTATGGGTAAGACTTGCTGTTAGATTCCACGTCTCTGCGCCATAAATTAATACAGGGAGGATGCATTGGTTTAGGACATTGCGCAATTTTCGGTTTAAAAATGTACTACTAATTAATTATACTCTTAGTCCTTGAAATTTGTTAACCCTTTCGCATCGGTTGTCGATATTTGCTGTCTATGATTCCCCTATCTTTGACATCGGCAGCCGTGATATATCGTTTTGATACTTTTAGTACTCATTGTGACATCTACGGTAGGAACTTGGAACTGCAGTCATTCCCTTTATCAACCTACATGTATTATTTACAGGAATCTGTAAAGCATGTAAATAAATATCGTTAGGTTTCGTCACAGGAGAGATTTTTCTATAAACCTCATTGTCAATGCCACCACATGTATAGAGTTACATAATGAACGTTTGTTAAATATAATAGTTTTTTTATGCATCATCTGATAGCTAAAGGATACAAGAACCAATGTGATGTATGAAAATAGGTCAGATAAGTACATTTATTTATGCTTCAAATACTAGTTTTAAACAAAAAAAATGGTTTGAAAAATTCACGCCGTATCGACTTGATTGTTAAAAATGAGACTCTTGGGATGATAATATAGCTGACATTACGAAGCATACATTCGAAAAGAGTAAAACTGATGCTTAGCATGTTTTAGGGATCAGTGATTGTTATCACATTATCTGTCTAAATACTCTTGTTATCTTATGATTCAATTACTATCTAATCTGTATCAAATATGAGTAAAAGGAAATTGATGAATTGTCTGTTAGTAATAAATATAGAGTGCAAAAATCACACCTCGACAGTCACCTTTATTTTATATCAAAAATAATATTTAAAATACATACACATATAATTAAATATTTAATCTATAACTAAAATAATAATAATATTTATGTACTTCTAAGTAACATATATTTGTTTAATCATGTGTAATGATATCCATTTTTTGTGAGGCTACAACGCATCTTGCTTTAACAGGTATGAATACAATATTTTTTCGGTTTTTATGACGCATTTACTCATATTTCTGATTTGGATCATATAGTCACCACAATTTCCATTGGAGGAACACAAATAGAGGTTTTAAGCGGCTATACCTATTTGGGATAAGTAGACCAACTGGGACGAAGTAACTTCTTAAAAGAAATCGACAGGACTATACAACTGGGATGGGCAGCATTTGGTAAACTAAAGTATATTTTTAAAGCGAAAATTCCGCAATGTCTTAAAACTAGGGCGTTTAACCAATGCAACGACCCTGTGTTAACTTATGGCGCAGAGACGTGGAATCTGACAGCAAGTCTTACCCATAAAATAAAGGTCACCCAGCGTGCTATGGAAAGATCCATGCTCGGAGTGTCGCTAAAAGATTGATTTCGAAACGAGGAAATATGCAGAAGAACTCAAGTAGTGGATGCTATCCAACGAATAGGCACACTCAAGTGGCAATGTGCAGGACATATCTGTCGAAGAGACGTCGGTCGATGGGGAAGAAAAGTATTGGAATGGCGCTCAAGAACTGGCAAACGAAGCAATGGCCGACCCCCTGCAAGATGGACTGACGACATTAGACGAATAGCGGGAGTGACCCGGATGCGGAAGGCAGAGGATCGAAGATGACGGAGACTCATGCGGGAGGCTTACGTTCAACAGTGGACGGATACAGACTCATGATGATGAACTGTTTTGGATATAGTTTATTTTTATTTTTTTTGTACTACGAATATGTATTCAAATTAACGATTATTTAATATATTTCATCATCATCAGCCTGTGTCCGTCCACTGTTGAACGTAGGCCTCCCGCATGAGTCTCCATCCTCTTCGATCCTCCGCCTTCCGCATCCAGGTCACTCCCGCTATTCTTCTTATATCGTCAGTCCATCTTGTAGGGGGTCGGCCAATGCTTCGTTTGCCAGTTCTTGGGCACCATTCCAGTACTTTTATTCCCCATCGACCGTCGTCTCTTTGACAGATATGTCCTGCCCATTGCCACTTGAGTGTGCCTCTTTAATATATTTAAGCTCAGGTTAATAAATATAGTGGTACCTTGACATACAAGTCCCCCAACATACGAGTTTTTTGAGATACGAGCCGTCGAACGAGCGATTTTTTGCTTTGAAATACGAGCAGAATTTGAGGTACTTAGTGGGTCGGCCGGTTGCACACGAACCGCGCGTCATGCTTTCCCACGTGAATCCCACGTCCACGGTCAGAGAATCAGCAATCAGTGTGCTCTCGCTGTCAAAGTATATTTTTGTTCAATTGACTTCAATGGGGAAATTTGCTTTGAGAGACGAGTAATTTGATATACGAGTTGCGGAACGAATTAAACTCATATGTACCACTGTAATTCAAATTATTGATAATGTAATATATTTTAGGGTATTTTAATTCGGTGATAGATCAAGATGTTTGCCGGACGCGACGATTCAAATGAATGCGTCGTCAGTCTGCTGGATGCAAGAGCGCCTCTTGAAGAGTTGCATATTGATGAAGACGATGGCGAGATGGAAGATCGGGTCGACTCGACTCCAGTGGACTTTACAGCAGCGGTGTTAAGAGAAACAAGAGGACCAAGCTGTCAAAGGAGGAGAGAAGTGCGCCAAGATCTGTTGAACACTGACCTACTTGACAGTGTGGAGGTTCAAGATATCAAACTAACTGAGAGGTAATCAAAAATTAATATAATAATAATATCAACAATAAAATCAAGGCTAAACCATTCAAGTTTGTGTTGAGTGTTCCGGAACTGAGGTCACGGTCCTGAAATTACAGCATCAGCTAAATGACGATGCCGGAATACCAAGTGTCCGACACTGAGGATAAATCCAAAGACCGGAGTTGAGTTGATACTAATTTATTTAATACGAGACCTCTTTTCACACTCTAATTTACAGCATGAGTAAGCAGTTATAAAAGTAATATTAATACATTGAATATCGTACACTGCAGATTCCTCGATACCGTTTTCGGACCTTGATCCCTTCAATCCGCATAGAGTGGCAGATTATTGGGATGGTTCATGCTCCGTATCGATGTGTAAGCATTCCTTATTAATATTTTTATAACTAATACGTAGAATTTTGTACACCGCAAATTCCTCGATACTTGTTGTTTTGGACCTTGATCCCTTCAATTTGCATATAGTGGTAAAATGCCCTGTGTTGTACCTGACTGAATGAATCTAAGATAAAGAGTTGATTATAACAATTACTTTAAAGACCTTAGGATGTTTAATACAACACAGTTATTATCAGTTTAGCCTCGTTGATAGTCCAGTCTGCCCATGTGGTAGCCTCTTGCAGGACGCTGAACACGTTCTGTGACATTGCCCAATATTAGAGTTAAGAAGAGAAATACTCTTCATCGTAATCTAATAGAAGCCTAGACCGGTTGGATATGTCGACCTCATCCCTACAGAGTCCAACTATCGTGCCTTTTCTGTATATGCGGCAACCTTCGGCTAAGAAGTTAAAAAAGTCCAAACTTTACGCCTGAACTATAACTTTTACACCCACGTTTGGTGTTGCTCACCAACGCCCGTTTCTTGTATAACGAGAAAGAGCTCCAAAAACGATTCCTTGGTAAGCGCTCCCAAGGAGCGCAGGTACAAGACGATCGGTCCGAGGGGCCTTAGGAAACAAAATAAAATGTGTTCCAAGGATTACGGGTTAGGCGTAAGTGTGCCATAGTATTCAACAAACTGCTCCATAAAAATAATATAGAAGTAGAATAATGATATTATTTTAAACCTTTCGCATCGGTTGCCGTCAAAGATTCCCCGACCGTTGACATCGGCTAACTTAAGTAGTTTCAGTACTTATCGTGACATCTACGGTAGGAAATTGGAACTGCAGTTATTCCCTTTATCAACCTACGTCTATTCTTTACAGGAATCTGTAAAGCATGTAAATAAATATCGTTAGTTTCGTCACATGAGCGATTTATTTGTAAACCACATGTGTCAATGTGACCACATGTATGGTGTTACATAATGAACGTGTTTTAAATATAATTGTTTTTAATGCATCATCTGATAGCTAAATGACAGAAGAACCAATGTGATATATGAAAATAGGTCAGATAAGCACATTAATGCTTCAAATACTAGTTTTAAGCAAAAATAATGGTTTGAAAAATTCACGCCGTATTGACAGTATAATTTGTATTACACCGAGCCGTAACGAAAGGGTTAATATTTCAGGTATTTGGAACGCGGTGCTAACGCAAACTCAAGATGTCGGATGCGAAACGTCAGCGCATGTCACGTGGCTGCCTTCTTAGGTGGTAGATCTGCTCTAGAGTCTCTAATAGCAGCTGGAGCCAAACCTTGGGAATCTGGAGACGTCCTGGGACGCACGGCCCTCCACTGTGCGGCCTGGGCAGGACATGCAGCATGTGTGGAGCTCCTCATCAGCGGAAACGGAAGAGAAAAGATCGACCTTGAAAGGGGCAAACAGCTGTTGCCTCTGGAAGAAGAGCTCGACGCTGTGGGACATGCTTGCGGATACTTTACAGATCTGGTAAGCTAACCTTAAGTTATTATGCTGTCACCTTAATATTTTAATGCCATATAAACAAGAGCCAATGCAGCCGTATACTTTACTTTTCTTGTTTGAGATGACAATAATCACTTGTATCTTCTGCCGTCAGTTGATGAAAATCAACTAATGCGGTTTAAAGTGTTACAAGTTGATCGAGATCTGTCGAAGAGACGACTGTCGATGGAGAAGAAATGTGTTGCAGTGGCGACTAAGAACTGGCAAACGGAGCGTTGGCCAATCAAGATAGACTGACAATATCAGAACAATAGCGGGAAGTAGCCAGGATCGAGAAGGATGGAGACTCATGCGGGAGGCCTACGTTCAACAGTGGACGGACACAGACTGATTATTTTATGATGTTTTTTAAAATTCTAATTTACGCATTCAGCGGAGGATTTTGGACATTTGATGAGGGTGGAACATCCAAAACTTGTCTCAATTCCATCTACTCAATTTCTAGGTGAAGTCAGTGTGGAGTGAAAGAACGGCCCTGCAGCTAGCAGCAGCTCGCTTGCAGCCCGAATGTGTGAGGCTCCTTCTAAATGCAGGGGCCAAGCACGAGGGGGCACTCGACCTGTGCGGGGCAGCCTATCTGGAAGACGTGAGCGAATGCGACCCGCAAAGGTAGACATCTGGACGCTCAATTGTAGGCCAATTTAAATAGGCTTAACTTTCTGGCATGAGACATCATTGAGATCGAAAACTAAGAAGTTGTGGCAACACCATGCCGACATGGGACCAACCATGAGGATGCGCACCAACACAGGCTGCCAACAGGACAGTCAATCTCCAGAACCCGGCATGCTAGGACATGCTACAGTTCTCAACAATAAAAGGCTCCACGAACCGCTGACGAATCTTGACGCTACATCTCCTCCATCGACGATTAGTTCGTAAAACTAATAGTGGTGAAGTTTTATCTGAGATTGAACCCACAACTTTTGATTTGATAAGCAAGAGTATCTCTGAAGCATACCTACCGCCAAAACATTATATTTATATTTTCAATGTTTTGAGCATTCACTTTGAGATCCATAATAAATTATAAATATTTATTTATTTATTTACCTTGTTTTCATATGGATCACGTAACAAAGTTCTCTATTAGGAGACTGCAGTTTCGACTAACTCGTAGTCTTTCTCAATCCTTCTCTAGTTAAGAGATAACTGAGCTGCGTTGTACTTGTAAGTGGTGTAACACATTTTTGTTGGGGAGGGGTGGGGGTGTGTCTAACATGAAAGAGAGGGAGGTAGGTAGTGTTGCAAGGATGAAGGAAGAGATAAATACATAAAAGTGGTTTAGGTATAAATTTATTTTTATTTTTTATTTTAATATTATTCTTATATGTCGTATATATTATTTTTATACTTATTTATTTATTTAACGGAAACAATTTTAAAATTGGTGAATTAATTAAGGTATTTAGTTGGTTATTAATTATATCTTCTTTCTTATTAATGGCTTTATAAATTTCTAAGTATTCTAAATTATTTAATTTAACGGTTTTATTTTCTACATGTAATATGTTTAATACTTTTTCTAAGTTGTACGAATGATTATTTTCTATAAGGTGGTTTGCGAATTCAGAAAAATTAGTGCTTTTTAGGCACCTTAAATGTTCTTTAATTCTAATATTAAAATTTCTTAACAATGGCTATCATAGCCAATTAATAGACAGTATCTTGAATAATAAAAAACGTCAAAACATAACATATAAATACTTGTATCCTAAAGAAAATATTAAAGATGATAGAATGTGGAGACGAATTCTACACGTTAATAACTTTACCCCTAAAATAATTAAATTACTCCCAAATGAGATAAAGCCAGCGTTTTATACAGATAATAAACTAGGATACCACCTTATAAATAATAAAGATACTAATGATAAACGCAATAATTCTGGAATATATAAATTAAATTGCCAAGATTGTGAATCTTTTTATATTGGCAGAACGTCAAGAAATTTTAATATTAGAATTAAAGAACATTTAAGGTGCCTAAAAAGCACTAATTTTTCTGAATTCGCAAACCACCTTATAGAAAATAATCATTCGTACAACTTAGAAAAGTATTAAACATATTACATGTGAAAATAAAACCGTTAAATTAAATAATTTAGAATACTTAGAAATTTATAAAGCCATTAATAAGAAAGAAGATATAATTAATAACCAACTAAATACCTTAATTAATTCACCAATTTTAAAATTGTTTCCGTTAAATAAATAGTATAAAATAATATATACGACATATAAGAATAATATTAAAAATAAAAATAAATTTATACCTAAACCACTTTTTATGTATTTATCTCTTCCTTCATCCTTGCAACACTACCTACCTCCCTCTCCTTTCATGTTAGACACACCCCACCCCTCCCCAACAAAAAATGTGTTACACCACTTACAAGTACAACGCAGCTCAGTTATCTCTTAACTAGAGAAGGATTGAGAAAGACTACGAGTTAGTCGAAACTGCAGTCTCCTAATAGAGAACTTTTGTTACGTGATCCATATGAAAACAAGGTAAATAAATAAATAAATATTTATACATTATATTTAATACTGACAATATTAACATGGAAGATGGACTGACGACATCAGAAGAATATCGAGAATGATCTGGATGCGGATGGTGGAGGATCAAGAAGGATGGAGACTTACAGAATAGTGGAAGGAAACAGGCTGGTGATGAATATTAACATTAAAATTTAAACGTGTTAAATTAACGTGTTTCTTCAAGGTCTAAGGTTATGCCTTCGTGTCCGACAATGTCTTCTCTCAGTATAATATATGATTTCTTTACTACAACGTCTTTTGAGTATCTAACTCAAAAACTGAATTTTATTCTTAATTGTTGTAGGTTCGCAGAGACGATCGAGGTTTTCGCCGCCCACGCTCGCTCATCAGGAATTAAACCAGTCAGCGACAAACAAACCGACGAAGATTCATCTTGCGGCTCCGCCCTCCACCTGGCTGTGCGGCTCGAGAGCCCCGCTGGGATCAGAGCTCTCTTGAGACTAGGAGCGCGCCCCACTTGCCGAGACTGCGAAGGCTACGCCCCCCTTCACCTAGCAGTTCTAAAGAGAAGCCGCCCAGCACTGGAAGCACTCTGCGACACGCAAGAAGACGTCATCGACGTGCGCGACACAACAGGACGCACTCCTTTGATGTTAGCATCATACGAAGACTGGGGAGCTGGAGCTTTAGCATTGCTAGCAGCAGGAGCTGACACAACAACTACAACACCAGAAGGAGACACAGCTTTACACTTCGCAGCAGCAGCAGGAAACATCGCAATTGTAACAGAACTACTGCGAGACGCTCGCAGAAAGCGCTTAGATTTTGCTGCATTTGCTAATCGTCCAGGATCTAAAGGAGCTTCTCCACTCTTGCGTGCAGTGGAAAATGATAGAACTGCTTGCGTGCGCACACTTTTAGCTGAAGGAGCTGCTGCAGCGCCTGCAAAAAACGCTACATCAGCTTTGCACGCTGCAGCAGCTCTCGGTTACGCTAATATATTAAGAGAATTGATTATCATCGATAGAGAATTAGATCCTTTCTGAACGCACGTCTGCACGACTAGATCCTTCAACAGGTCTTACGCCTCTACACGCAGCAGCGCTAGAAGACAGAGCAGAATGCGTTAAGATTCTTGTAAAAGCTGGAGCGGTTGTGACAGCTGCGTTAAAAAACGGAGATACGCCTTTACATCTTGCTGCAGAATCCGGCCGTGCAGCTACAACGATTGCTTTATTAGAACTATCACCTGAAGCTGCAAAGATTAGAAACACAGCGGGAAGAACGCCTTTTCAAAGCGCTGCTTGTGCAGGACGTAAAGAGACTGTTAGAGCTTTCGTAGACGCTGGTGCAGACTTGGCTGAAAGAATTAACATGAAAGGAACAGCCGCTAAAGTTATTCTCAAAACAGTGCCGCGTTCGGTTGCTTTTGTGAGCGACTTGTTCGATTCTCGCATCACTGTTAACAACTACAGCCTTGATGAAGAAGAGTGTCGCATAACGTTAGACTATTCGCTTCTTACTCCGGTCGATAGAGATCAAATGGAAGTTGTAGCCGCGTTGTTCGCACCTGGGGGAGAGCGTCAGAGGAAGACATTGCTTCTACATCCTTTGATCGAATCGTTCTTGTATCTGAAATGGCAGTCGACTTGGTACTTTTTCGTGCCTCTTCTCTTGCTGAATGTGCTGTTTGTTTCGAGTGTGTCTTTGTACATTATGTCTATTTACTCCATCCAGCCTGACATTTTGTCTGAGTATCAGATTTACCCTAAGGTTGCAATGTCCATGACAGCAGTATGCATATTCGTAATGGTTAGTATCTCTTCTTTTAAATGATTATTATTTAGGGTAACATCCTCCTCTCTTTCAAAAAGGTGTTATTCCGTCGCGTGGTGGCAGGAATAGAAGCAAATTAACATCACAGACTTTTTCAGAAGCACATTGAAATATATTTACGATAAACTTTACAAATTTAGGGCTCGACCTAGTCGCAGCATTAGGCCGAGCCACAATACAATATGCTCTCGCCGACGGGCGGTACACGACTGGCTCCGCGCGCTAGTCGGCGCTGAGACTCTCGCCCAGCGCCCGAGTGACAATGTATAAAACTAACACACCCGAGCGGGCTTGTCCAAACTGCCAATATGGCGACACATAAATGCATGACAAGCGAACATAAATAATAGACGAAAGATTGTATATCGAGGTATTCGGTACCAGTCAGCAAGAGGTACATCATGCTGATGTCAAGGAATTATCATAGTTTTAAAGCAATTTTAGATTACGACATAGTAATGATACATGAAATCATAATAGAAAACGCGTTGTTAGGTTAATTTTGTTTTTCTTTTCACATTGTATGTGAGCAGTGATTTTCTCATTGCGAGGGAGTAGTTCCCTCCTTTTGCCGCTGTTCTGCCGATGGCGCCACCGGGGCACAATGTTGCTTTCGTCTACCACAGTCCAACAGTGGCGTTACTGACGCAAGATACCGGTCCTTGTATCAATGTATTGGATGTTTTTTTTGCAGGAGATAACACTGTTGCGCGGCATGGGTTTTCGTGAGCTACCCGGTAAGCGTGTGTGGCTGCAGCTGCTGGCACTATTGATGGCCGTGGCTGTGCTATCAGTGCCGCACAGCAGTGAGACCATGCGCTACTTGTCTGCAAGTGCCTTGCTGGTGGCTTGGATGCACCTCGTCATGCTGATCTCCTGTATGCCTGACTACGGGTACTACTTCCAGATGTTCGCTGCAGTATCAGCACGCGCTGTCAAGGTTAGCTCTTTCTTAAGGGTGCATTTTTTATGTAAACACATAAAGAAGAATACCGACAGATGGTGATAGTAGTTCATAAGTTTCATCTGTGGAATTCTATAACGCTTACCATGGTGTATATGGCTACACGCTGCATGTGGAGTGTTGATCCGCCAACGTCAAAGACTACAGCCCGAGATTCACGCATCATCCTTTATTAATACAGGAATTTACTATGAATGGGTGGTCTTCGCGGGATGACTTTCGTCTACCGCCAATTTTAAATTAATAGGCTATGACTGGCATTTTACGGGTCATGTGATGGATCAAATTCACATCGACCGTGGGTATTTTAGAGCTCATAAATCGATTAAAAATCATTTTTATTTTAATCTCCGTCGGAGATCGAACCCACGACCTTTGGCTTGCAAAGCAAACGCTTTGACCATTGAGCTATGACCGCCGGCAAATTCTGAATAGTTCTTAAATTCTTACCATATTCTTAATATATCTTTGTTATCAGAGCCGGTTTTAGGGGTTGGCGCAGTGGGTCAGCTGCCCAGGGCGGCCTGTTCATTAAGGGGGTGTTTACTGAAGAATTCTCCTCCCAAACCCCAAAAAAAATAAAGGGGGTGCCAGATTTATTTTTGCCCAGGGCACCGCAAGGTCGAAAGTCGGCACTGATCGTTATCATCATCATCATCGCTTTGTCCTCTTCCCTAACTGGATCATATGTTCTGTCACCATATGACCACAATGTTCTGTCAGCCGCCTTTGTCCTTGCCTCATCCCACGTCAGCTTTGCCTCCTGTAACCCCATCGAGTACATTCTATGTATATTTTCCGACGGCTTTCTGGAACGGCGTGATCCGAAGGCCTTAAAGAAAAGACAGCTATAGTCAATGCTTTCTTGCGTCATCCATAGTAAATATCATAACCACGTCCATCTTCGTCTTTTGATCGACTGTTCATACGAAAGGCTTCACTCTCCTCGTCATTCCTCACGAAATCAAACCATCATACTCTTCGTATTCAACGCACACATTACTGTTAATTAAAACCTTTATCCGGCTGCATTGGCTTTAGGTGAGATGCCAAGATTCACAGCCGTAATCTTCTTCTTCTTCGTGTCAGCGGCGTCAAATTATTTTTGCCCAGTATCTGGCAACATCGATAGCCCGTGTGTTGCCTAGCATTAGGTCTTGAGGTGTGCAGCTTGTTGGGCACATGGAGCAGGATCTTAGGTATGAAGCGGTCTGCAGGTCTCCCCAGTCGCAAAATATTGGCTCTCCCTGCCGAATAATTCCCCACCGCTCGAGGTTGTCTTTTGTTCTTTCAACTCCGGTTTTTAATCTGTTCAGGGATTTCCAGGTCCGCCAGTCAAGGTTCTTGCCAGTTAGAGTAATGAAATCTTCTGGTGCGACTTGTCGCGAGAGCTGGAGTCTCTCATTTTCAGGGCCGGATGTGAGAGGTTGTGTGGACCTCAGAAAGCGGCTCTGCGACTCCAGTCTGGGTGTTGGGGGTATCTGATTATACAAGTAGTGGGACGGTTGGTTGATTGTCTTACGCATTTCTTCGGCCCATATGACTTTGCGTCTTATGTTTGGTGGTGCGATATTCAGTACAACCATAATAAAAATAGGGATGGTATTAGAACTGTATAGACGGCACTTTATTTTAATCGATTCAAGATGTGAGTCCTAAATATTGCTCATAAAATAAAGATAAAACGATCGAACGTTCTCGGCGACAAGCAAGCTCCTTTTGCAGGCTATTCTCAGTGACCTGTACGTCGCGATATTTTTCTCTCTCTCAAAAATCTCATATTTTGCAGGTCCTGATTCTATTCGGCGGTCTAATGGCAGTGGGTTTCGCTCTTTGCCTGTGGGTCCTCTTCGGTGCTGCCGAACCCTTCGACACTCCTTGGAACGCCATCATGAAGACCTTCGTGATGATGACCTCCGAGTTTGACTATTCGGACATGTTCTCCAAGGAGGAATGGGAAGTGTCCAGGGTGATCGTGCAGCTGATATTCGTGATGTTTCTGCTGTTCGTGCCCGTCGTGCTGATGAACTTGCTCCTCGCACTGGCTGTTAGTGACACGAAGGAACTGGAGGTCGAAGGAAAGGTGCAACGTCTTCAAGAACAGGTGAGACACTTGTCAGCGCTAGGCTTGACAAATTATTTGTAGTGGGATTTTCGGAATGTTTTGTGAATAAATTCGCGGAGCTCATGTCGAAACTGGGCTTCTCCCAAGTGGAATACATTCGAGGCGATATGGTTGAACACTCTGATCACTCTCCTAAGAGGCATAGTCTCTGGCAGGTTAGTATTACTCCTAGGAAGAACAAACAATCTATGCCTCCTTATCCTTTAATAATTGTCAGGGACAAACAAACCGATTTCCTACAAAATATCAGGATTTCTGAACACGCCGGCGAACAACAAAAATATTTGAACAACGAGAACAGCAACGGTCCCAGGTTAGAGCCCTGAGGAACTCCCGAATACGTATAAAAGCTGCGTGATCGATAAAAGCCATAAGATACAAACCGTTGTCTGTCTCTAAAATAACTTCCAAGCAGACTTAGTAGACCATGAGATTGATATTCTTAGTACCTACTCATCCATTTATTTACCTTTATTATAGCAATTTATTACATATTTAAATTCATATTTGATTTCCAATTCTTGGTATTGAAACATGGCATTCGACATTTGGGAATTTACTATTTGATAAAAACATATTGACAAAGAACTCAAGTTTTTTTCGCAGAATTATGCGTTGTACAAAAAATTTAAAACAAATATTACTGTATAAACATGATTTTATGACCTCTTCCGGTATCACTGGGAATGAATTACTTAGAGCGAAAACGAAGAGAAATATATCACGTTTGGTATAATAGTATTCACAGTAATTAAATGCACACATGCCTAGGCAGATGATAGTCGTGTGGACTGTGCGGTGTAAAAGAATACAGGAAAGATGGCAAGGTTTTTTCTGAATGAATTGATTTTAAAAAACCCTATTTTATGACATTTCTCTCATCAATAAATCTTAAAACATGAATTTCGAACTAGGGAATTCGATCTACGAGCCTTTGCAAACATTTTCATTTCATAATGCAACGCTGGCAACGGGTATTGTATTATTAATACATGGCTCTTGTTTTACACTGTGTTCTTCGTAGTATCAATCCGGTGGATTGGTTTGCAGCAACAAAATCTTACATCTCGATCTCCACTCCTCTCGATCCTCTGCAGTCCTCATCAGCTCAGCGTAAGAGCTACAACTCATGTCCTCCAACACTTGCTGCAACACTCCCGTCTAAGGCGCCCTCTACAGTTTCTAACCTCAACCATCCCTTCCACAATGTCGTGAAGAAGACCATCGTGGCGCATGATGTGACCGATCGCCTCTCTGAGATGGTTCTTACTAGGTGCCTATTTTGATTATGCTGAGAACCTCATTGTTCGTGACGTGGTCTCTCATTGAAATTCCAACAATTTTTCTGTGAGACCGCATCTCAAAAGCCTCTCGTCTTGTCGTATTAATAATTTCAGAAAAGCACCATGTCTCACAGCCGTACATCACGCTGCTTCAAACGAATGTTTTGGCAAGTTACTTGCGGAGTTTTAAATTAATATTTTTTGACTCAAGAATTTTTGTTTTTTTTATTGAAATATTAATGAATCGATACTAATTAAGAATCGATAAATTAATAATGATGATTTATTTATATATTCAGGTGGAGTTTCTCGGCATGTTGGAAGGTACTCTTGTCCGCTCCAACTGGATATCTCGCAAGCTGATGGCTTGGTTTGGATGCAGAGCTGTGCCCGGTCGCTTGGAGTTAAGGCCTGCTTTACCCACCGGACACCAAGCCGGCGAGCATCGTCTGCCTCACGACCTGATGGAGGCCATATGCTCCCACGTGGAGAAGAGGATAGACCCTGAAACCCAGCTAGCACAGTTAGCAGCACAACTTGCGAGGATAGAACGCATTCTGGAAACTGCTCAACTGAGCTACGGACCGAGACTCCCATCAGAATGCTGGGAGCCAGATAGCCATAGATAAATGTTCGACAGAAGCCCTCCCGGTTCTACTGGGGATTGCCCCTCTGGATCTGGAGGTTCAGCGATGGGCTGCTTTATACAACCTACGTCGTGGTTGTGCGTCTAAGATCGGAGATATCGTACTACAGCCCAGCGCTTCTCCCAAACCCATAAAAAAGCTTTGTGCTGATGCCCTTACGGCCGCATGGCAAAAACTTTGGTTATCTTCCACCAATGGTAGAACTACCTTTTTGTTCTTTCCGGACATTAACTTTAGACTTACTGCTAAATGGATAAGCCCTGATCACTGGTCTACCCAGCTAATGACTGGGCATGGCGCTTTTAATGACAGATTATACTCATTTAATTTAGTTTGAAACCCTAGTTGCCCCTGTGGCGCCCCCTTCCAGATCTCAGAGCACATTCTCTGGGACTGTCAGTTCCTCTCGTTAGAAAGAGGAGTCCTTTTCGATGCAGTTTCGAGGGAATCGCCTCGGCCCTATCGGGCATGCAGACTTTGTGGCCACTAAAAAAAAATTCCACGCATTTACAATCTTTGCTCGCATTTTCGGTGAGAGAATCTATCTTCCATCTCCATATCTTTACAACCCATGAATGCGATTCTAATCTCTTTCACGGGTTCTTTCTTTTTAGTCCAGCCAACTTCTTTGTGCAGTGGCCAAAATTGTTCAGAGGGGACTCCCATCAAACTTGACATTATCACTTGCTAACGGATCATAATCTGAATGAGCGCGTCATCAAGTAGACTTAACTGTCCTCCGGTGTGATGCGGGTGTGTCGGCGGTAAAGTCCAGGTAAACCCTAATCACTGGTCTACCCATTTAATGACAGAGCATAACGCTGTTAACGACAGCTTAAACTCATTTATTGTTTTTTATATGTTTAGAATTCACTTTGAGATCCATTTTAACATTAAATTTATAAGATTTTATACCTTGTTTCAACATGGATTGCACTGAGCACTATTTCACTTGATGGAAGACTACAGTTTCGCGATCTACGAAAGCTTCATCAGTCCCAATATGCACAAACGTACTGACGTGTAGATGAATATGTACTAATATCAGTAAATATCCATCATACACGTACTAAAATTAGTAATTTAAGTACATTGTTAAGTACAGGTATACTGTACACTAGACCTTGCCTCGTGGATACAAAAAATACTTTTCTTTCATCGCCTGGACAATATTAACCACATATGATTAAAATATATTACAAAAAAATAAAATATGTACCTTTATTATTAAGTGTCACGACCTATTGCTCACAGACAATTCGTTCAAAGACGATTTTGGCGCACGGGACAACTGGTGCACTGGCTTCCTCGCTAACCTAACCTAACCTAAGGATTTTCCATTGTTCGTAGAGTCCAGAGATTTATAGATTTCGTTAACGAGATGACTTAGATTAGATTAGGTTAGCGAGACAACCATTGCATTAGTTGTCCCATGCACCAGACATCCAGTAGGCCCCACGTCTTTACCGACGAGTGGTTAAACGAATTGTCTGTGAACGAAATGCGGCGGAACCCTATTATTAGTATTGTTAATAACTATGTATTGTTCAATAGCTGTTGATAATAAAACACTTGACCACAACACGAGTTAATATTTTTAATCATTAAAATAATATGACACATTTTCTGAGAAGCAATCTTGTTTGACATTAGTGGTTATATGAGTATATTACCTAAGATAATAGTATTTTATTTATTTCTGTGAGAATTACGTGTTTGACGTCACAATTAATTGATGTAATTTTGATCAAAAGTGTACTGACATCCGCCGTCATTAAAAAGACGACAAGTCACGGGTTCGTCACGTGGCTGCGTGGAGGAAGAAAGCAGGAGAAGATCAACAACAGAAAGAACTTGCTTTTGAAGCAAAATTAGCATTTATTTTTAATAAAGATTTGATTTCCTCATCCGACCGGTATGGCGTTTCGCCGGCCGGATGAGAGTCAACTGACAACTGCCGGAACACTGTGACATCCAGCGCCGCCAAGAGAAACACGGCAAAAAACTAATTAAAGATGAACAGTTGCACGAACATGAAATGGAGCAACTGTCATAACAAATAAAATGGCGTATGCAGACGCCGTGTAATTTTATATAATTAAAACTAACATTATAAGATGTGCATGTCAGGCGAGCGAACAAAAATAAGAGACAAAAGATCGTTTTTAGAGGCTTTTCGGCATCGGCCTGAAAGAGCTTCTTCTTCGTAGTATCAATCCGGTGGATTGGTTTGCAGCAACAGAATCTTGCATCTCGATCTCCATTCCTCTCGGTCCTCCGCAACCCTTCTCAGCTCAGCATAAGCGCTACAATTCATGTCCTCGAATACTTGCTGCGAATACTCCCGTCTAGGGGCGCCCTCTACAGTTTCTGACCTTAACCATCCCCTTCACAATATCGTGAAGAAGACCATCGTGGCGCATGATGTGACCAATCCATTGGGCTCGCCTCTCTGAGATGGTTCTTATTAGGTGCCTATCTTCCTTGATTAACCTGGGAACCTCGTTGTTCGTGACGTGGTCTCTCCAGGAAATTCCGAGAATTCTTCTGTGCGACCACATCTCAAAGGCCTCTAGTCTTTTTTTATCACTTTCAGATAAGCACATGTTTCACAGCCGTATGCTAAGTGAAAGAGCTATATCGAGCTAATATCAATACTTTCAGTAATTTGAACTATTTAGATTTTTATATAAGCTCAGATATTAGTAAATTTACTTTATTTAGTTCTATAGTCAGGGTTCATGCTAAATTTTCTTGAGTATGACTCAGTCCTTGAGAAAGCAAAATAAGAAGGTTGTAGAAAAATTGAAAGTGCTTAAAAAATGCATTTGTCCTCCATTTGTGCGCCATAACGGTCGCGAGCGAGCTCCAACTGACGGCGCGCTCTGTCATCTAGCGCCGCCAATAGCCGCGGCAGACAAGCGAATTAAAGATGATAGTGGCCAACACGAAACGGACCAACTGTCATAACAAATAAAATGCCGTATGCAAACACCGTTTATGATTATATAACTAAAACTAACATTATTAAATGTGCATGTCAGGCGAGCGAACAAAAATAAGAGACAAAATATCGTTTTCCGAGGCTTTACGGCATCGGCCTAAAGGAGCTATATCAAGCTGATATCAGTCCATTATAAATTTGAGAGACCCGCGATGTGACGCCATTTTGATGTTATTTGATTACAAAATGGAATACTTGTTTACGTAATAATATGAAATGCGTCACTTTACGTCACGATAGTCGAACGATGCTTAGAAGAGAAGAATATTACTATCGCATAAAATTCAATAATATTTTTACATTAACATTATCTCTTCTGGGTTTTTTTGTTCATGAACATAATCATACATTTAAAATTAGAATGTGACGTTTTGACATCAGCATGGTATGGCCCTTGCTGACTGGTACCGAAAACCTCGATGTACAATCTTTCGTCTCTTATTTTTATTCGCTTGTCGTACATGTACGTGTCGCCATATTACCATTTTGGACAAGTCCACTCACGGGTGTGACGTTAGTTATATATATCGTCACTTGCGGCGTTGGGTGTCACCGACAACAGTCAGTTGTGTGCCGACGACGGCGAGATCGCATTGTATTGTGGCCCGGCCTGAATGCTGTGTTCCGGGCCAGAAGTTTATAAAGTTATCGAAATATATATGTCAATGTGCTTCAGAAAAAATCTTTGTGTTGGTAATCTGCTCCTCATATTGCCACCCTGCGGCTTAATAACAACCTTAAATTAGAGAGGAGGATGTTAGTTTAAATATCTTCTCCTGATTTTCCTAGACACACACGACTAAACGCAACTGAATACCACAACCTTTCATTTCCACATTGGTTTTAGGGCCATAACATATTATAACAGTTTTCTCGTTGGATTATCGAAGTTATATTAATGGGTAATTTGGCATGTTGCTTACCACATATAGTTGGTTGTGTTGAGCCGCTCCTTAGAACCATATGGTCTAAGACTAATGAGCGTCGTGCTAATTGTAAGACCTCGTTCAAAATCCGATTAACAAATCTCAGACAAGCAAGGACAACCAAAGTCCGACATGCCGTTCGTGGAGGTACGCTTCTTAGAACATACCCACAGTACACGATTCTCTGACATGACGCTCGTGGAGGTACATTAGGCTGACGGCTAGACTACCTCCAGACACCAACTCATCACTAAGTCAACAACCCTGAAGAAGACCCCTGCAATGGCGGTCGAAATATTAGAAATCAGTAATTCGCCACACGCGGCTAAGCCCTAAAGCCACAGTATCAAATCTGGCCGTGAAAACCTAAGAAGTTATTAATTTACTGATACACAATTTACAATATTCATAAAAAACAAGTTATGAAATTCTTATATAATTTAATATTAACCTTTAAACGCCCAGTGGTCCCATACGGGACCGCAAATTTACGTCGTCCAATGCCCTAGCAGGCCAATGTTTGTAATGTTTCGTCGCACAATAGATTCTTCCATGAACTTACTTTTATATATTATTACAAATTAATGTAATCCGATTGTGAAATGAACCATAAACACTCCTGTGTGGGACCGTAGGGCATTGAAAGACGCAAATCTGCGCTCCCGTAACGAAACCGCTGGGCGTTTAAAGGTTAAAATCGAACTTAAAGTGCTAAAATGTAAATAACATATTTTTAAATGTTTTTGAGTATACATCATTTCACCGTGTATCATTTCATCGCCCAATGATTCCAATGAAGAAACGAGTCGACGATATTCATCATTTAATAAACAATCCACAAAGCAAACCAATCCTCTATTATAACTAGGTACCTAACTATCTCCTAATCTCCACAAGCAAGTTGCCAAAACATTTGAGTATCTTGATGTACGGCTGTGAGATATGGTGCTTATCTCAAAGTGATAAAAAAGACTAGAGGCCTTTGAGATGTGGTCATACAGAAGAATTCTCGGAATTTCCTGGAGAGACCACGTCACGAACAATGAGGTTCTCAGCATAAACAAGGAGGATAGGCACCTAGTAAGAACCATCTCAGAGAGGCGATCGGTCACATCATGCGCCACGATGGTCTTCTTCGCGACATTGTGGAAGGGATGGTTGAGCGTAGAACTTAGACGTCCTAGACAGGAGTATTTGCAGCAAGTGTTCGAGGACACGAGTTGCAGCTCTTATGCTGAGCTAAAGAGGATTGCAGAGGATCGATAAGAGTGAAGATCGAGATGCAAGATTTTGTTGCTGCAAACCAATCCACCGGATTGATACTACGAAGAAGACCTAACTATCCACAAGTATGTTTTGTACAAGCACGCATTGTCTTATGCATGTTGTCGACCATATTTTTTTTATGTAAACGCATGCAGGAGAGCACACCCGGTCAAGACCAGTGCACTTTATGACGCTCAACCAGGGAGGCTGGACGCTGCATGCGGGAAACGTGTGTTGTGTTCGTGTTTGTGTGTAAGTTGGGGATATTGCAAGTGTATATTTATCTGTTTTTGAAGAAGAATCAGATTGTAGGAAAGAGGAAACACAGACGCTGGAAGAGCATTCCATAGCTTACCGGTGGCATTAAAGAAGGAGCTTTGGAAACTGCTAGCTCTTGGTCGACGTATATTAACCGTGTATGGATGTTCGGCAAGTGTAAGACGAGTTTGTCGGTTGTGGGTGTAGGAGGAATTAGTTTTAAGTTCCGAAGAGCAGCGACCGTGGTAATAACGGTAGAAAAGACTAAGAGAACCAATCTCACGCCTGTGTTCCATTGATTGCAGGTTAGATGTAAGAGTGTCATTGTTTATCAAACGAATTGCTCTTTTTTGAGTCAATTAAGTTTGTGCACAACATAATAATATTATTACGTGACGACACAACAATCACGACGACTCATACCCATATTGGCGTATTATTGGATACATAATAATATGTAATAACGTACATACGTGTATAAAGCTTGTCTCTAGTTCAGCTGTAGTGCCAAGGACACGTTTCTATATTCGTTTCCCGCCATTTCCCGCTCACAGCTGATCGAGAGTGCTGCCAACCAACAAGTAAACAGACTTGTTTCAATTAACCTTGTTATTCTTTCGTATATTCTGTTACAATGTTTATATGTAAGTAATAATTTAATTTTAAATCAAATTTATAATCGTAAGTACACTCATAATATGCATTAACCTTTAAACGCCCAGTGGTCGTACGGGACCGCAAATTTGCGTCGTTCGATGCCCTAGCAGGCCAATGTTTGTATTGTTTCGTCGCACAACAGATTATTCCGTGAACTTACTTTAATACTATTATTACAAATTAATGTAATTCGATTGTGAAATGAACCATAAACACTCCTGTATGGGACCGTAAGGAAACCACTAGCCGTTTAATATAGCAGCATCCCGTACTATTTACCTTTATTTTATTAATTGATATTTATAATTTGTAAGGCTTCACATATTTACCTCAAGTAACTTGTTATTTGTACCTACTCTCAATAATTCCAAGTATTTCAACTTTCATATAGGCTCGGATTCTTGTAAATATAATATTATCAAGTCAAATCGACAGAAACCATACAAAATCATGTTGATCAATTTCTACGCTCTAAAATACCCCCGTTTGGTGTAAATTCAAATTCAGGGATCAATACCTCACCCATAAAATGCCAGTCATAGCATATTGATCAAAATTGGTGGTAGTAAATTCATATTATTCATTCATTCATAGTGAAAGAAACTGGCATCCTCATCGATAAACCAAAGCGTGAAAAGCCAAAAACAGTGCGTACACCCGAGAATATTGCTGCTGTGGCAGAAAGTGTGCGTGAAGCGCCATCAATGGCGCTTCCATGCGGCGCGGCCATGTTGAACGAATTTTTGTTTACAAAAATTAAAGACGAAGATATTGGCAACATTTGGTTTCAACAGGACGGCGCTAAGTGCCACACAGCCGAAGCGACACTCGATGTTTTGCGCCCTGTTTTAAAAAAAAAAGTTATTTGGCGGACCCTTTAGAATGATTAGCCCAACGTTATTCAATCCATGGGTGTGCCATATCTTTAAATAATCTAAATTCACTCAATCGACCATCACTAGTGGCAATAATATTTTGTAAAACTATTATTGCCACTTACTATTGTAATAATTGTGCAAATTTTTTTTGTTTTGGTTTTTTTTCCACGAATTCCGTGAAAATTTTACTTCTCTATAACAAAAATAACTCATTAATTATGACAAACAATGAAAAATAATTTAATTAGGCGCCATATGGAGTCATTATTTTCTTATCATCAGGCTAGTGACCTTACGCTATGTTTACACCTGTCTACTTCTATGGATACATCAAAATTATTTGCTTAAAATAAATTCAGTTTGAAAAAAAACTATTGAATACAGTATAAACGTAGTATCTATTTATTAATTTTTATGTTTAATTTAGTAAATATAATATGGAAAAAAGATGCGTACGATTCGCTTAAAATTAAACATTCGAACAACTTATTTAATGAGGAACAAGACTCTCTCTGGTTTTATTTAACTATCTATATCTCGTCTTATGATGGTAATTTCCGTGAATAAAAATTAATCCTGAGGCAGACTTCTGTTTTATTAATTGTACTATTAATGTTTACCTTGTATGTCTCAAATATGTCGGTAGAATCGCCCTCACCAGAGGTCGCTTCAAGTACTATTGCACCTATCACAAAGTGGGAGTTGAGCTGGCTCTATATAAGCAGACGGTCCGTATCGGACCAGATCTCTTCTCTCTTCACTTTCAAAGCCTTCGTAACCTGATCAATACCCGCCGCCCGCCGAAGAAACCACTGTGTTACGTGCCGCTCTACAACCAAGTTGCACCCACAATAGTAACTTTTTTAACACTTCTAGAACTTGTTCATAAATAAAATCTCGTTAATCATTCAACTCAAATCTAATTTATATATTCTGTTAACTTTCAACCTTTAAAACTGTTTAAATATTAAGCTTACTTACTGAAATTAAATTCCTCGTGACATTATACCGCGTTCTTGTTTCTTTTCTTTCTTGTTCGGAATGTCAGTGTATTTCCAGTGATCTAACACCCATAAAAATTCCTTCTCAGCAATCCACAGATCACAACACATCCACTACACTCCCACACTCCGACAATCCCATCTCCCCTTCCAATCCTCGCATTTGGGCATACTATCCTACAATGTCTATGAACTGATGTCTCTTATCTGCAATATCATGATAGACCTAGGCAGGCTTATGTTTTTTTTTTAAATTAGACCCCCATTGGACTTTATCACGCAATTAGTCGTATGAGCGTCTCATTAAGAAGTCATTAACATATTATAAAATAGGATTCTTTTGTGACAGAGTAAAAATTATCTTATTTTTAATTCACTTTAATTAGACTTATTATTAACACGTTTGTGGTCAGAAAATTGGGACACACCTTTTCTAAATTTACTTATTTTATCAAACACATACTTAGTAACTTCTAAGGTTTTAACGGCCAGATTTGGTATTGTGGGTTTAGCCGTGTGTGGCGAATTATATTCGAATGGCGATCGAAATGGCGAGAATAAAGAAGACTGTGTAATTATTGAATAACAAAACGCTTAAAACGAACAAATAGGTATGTAGATTTAAGAGCGAGGCTGGCAACACCCATCCCGCGTATTACAAAACATTTGTGGTTATAATTACGCAAGAATTTGTCAAGAATCTCACAAAAAAAACCCGCCGACAACTTTCTTCTGAGACGATTCTGTTCATTGACTGAAACGAGAATTGTTTCGCTAACAGAATATATATATAATCGTGTCGGAAACAACAGGGTCAGATCCTGTCTGCCCAGAAGTGGGCGACGTCGATGGCGTTACTTCTGGCCATCATCAGGTCTTCCTGGGTGCAGCTATTCGGGCACAGCGCACACTCCAGAAGGTGTGACAGGGTCTGCTCCACGCCGCAGTCACATTCAGTCGGTCCGCTGTAAAACTGCCAAGCCCTCATTTGTGTCCTCGTCTTGCATACTCCGGTCCGAAGTCTGTTAAGGGACCTCCATATATTCCACCCTTGGTCATGTCCAGGGGCTAGGTCCTCTTTCGGGGCAATCCAAGTATTCCCCTCAGTTGCGCTTCTCCACATGTTCAGCCGCAGGGTGGACTCAGGTATCACCAGTTCCGTTGTCGACTGTAGGAAACTTCTTCTTGGGGAGCAAAGAAGGAACCTCCGCGTGGTGCCCCCTGGAATGCCGGCCAATCCTTCTACTACGGAAACAACATCAACACACGAGATGATCATTACTAGGTGCCTATCTTCATTGATTATGCTAAGAACCTCATTGTTCGAGACGTGGTCTCTCCAGCAAATTCCGAAAATTCTTCTGCAAGACCACATCTCAAAGGTTTCTATAGTCTTAATAACAAAAGACTAGTACGAAATTATTGTTTCCTAAATGCTACTCAATCAAAAAATCATGAATCATTCTTTAAATAGTATGACATGTCATAATTAAAAACAGTATATTCTTGACACTGGTGTCATGTAATAATAACGCTTGATCCATCTTTGTCGTGTCACTTTTAATTTCGGAACGATTATCATTTGAAATTTAGAACTTTTTCAATAGGTATCGTAATGAGTGTTTTATAACGCACGTAACCCCCCAATGCCGGAATTTAAATTGCGTCTATTGTCGGTCTAATTAATTATTTTATTGAAATTAATTGAGAGTAACGAACGTAGCCGACATTTTATTTTATAATACATATTGTTTATGTGTATATAAGCGAATAATATGTATATATTTAACGAAGTATGATCAATGAAGATAAATAGCACAAAAACCAAAGTCATGAGAGTAAGCCGCAATGAGCAGCAGAAAATTGACATATCAATGCTAGGAGTACCCCTAAAAGATGCAAAAGAGTTTGTATACCTTGGAAGTACGATCACCTGGGATGGAAGAACAAAAGGAGAAGTCTACAGTCGCATACATCAAGCAAGGCTAGCTTTCAATAAAAAAAACAAAATTCTTGAGTCAAAAAATATTAATTTAAAGCTCCGCAAGCAACTTGCCAAAACATTTGTAAGGAGCATCTTGATGTACGGCTGTGAGACATGGTGGTTATCTGAAAGTGATAAAAAAAGACTAGAGGCCTTTGATATGTGGTTATACAAAAGAATTCTCGGAATTTCCTGGAGAGATCACGTCACGAACAATGAGGTTCTCTGAATAATCAAGGAAGATAGGCAACTAATAAGAACCATCTTAGAGCGGCGAGCCCGATGGATTGGTCACATCATGCGCCACGATGGTCTTCTTCACGACATTTTGGATGGAGGGATGGTTGAGGTAGAAACTGTAGAGGGCGCCCTAGATGGGAGTATTTACAGCAAGTGTTCGAGGACATGAATTGTAGCGCTTATGCTGAGCTGAAAAGGGTTGCGGAGGACCGAGAGGAATGGAGATCGAGATGCAAGATTCTGTTGCTGCAAACCAATCCACCGGATTGATACTATGAAGAAGAATCTATATTATTATGTAAATTACAAATATGTGATATAAACTTTTAAGGAAAAAAAATCATAATTTAAATAATAAATGGGTAGGTACATACAATTTAATTCATTGAAAAATGAGTTAAGTGTACTCTGCCTTTTGTTTTTGTAACATTTCACTTCTACAAAATAAGCACAGATATTCAGTGCGGATGTATGGCTCCCTTCATTTCCTTCCTGCATAAAATAACACTACAATTGAATCCTCACAGTCTTCATTATCATCGTAACATGATAAATTGTTATCTATTCTTGAAAATTCTTCATAGTTAATAATAGGAACTTGCAACATATCCTGATTTTCTTCACTGCTTAAAATTTCCTGTCCCAATTAAGAGAATGTTGTCCCAATTAAACATATAAATTTACTATTGGTTTCTTGGTTTGGTTTCTATTCTTTGAGATTTGTCCCATACAAGCGGCTGTCCCAATTAAACGGTTTCCCAAGTAAGCGGAATCGACTGTACATGTTTTTTAAACCAATTCAACGGGCGTAAATCCTAGTTTACTTGTACAATAGATGTGTGTCAATAATTATGGAACATGACAATGTAAGGTTAAGTACCATTGCGATAACAAAGCAATTTTACACCTTGTAATACACATTAAAAATGTATTTTCTAAAGGTTTTAAACCTACGAGTACCGTATCTTTAGCATTTTCTTTGTCAAGTATTACGCTAACAATAATACGTGTTAACTATATAGGTCAAACGATTTGAGATTATTTTTTGATACATGTATTATCGTATTGATTAGAATTATACAAAATCTAATGTCTACTGAAAAAAAAAATTGATAATGAAATTCGATGCATAATTTTGTAATCTTATCATTTTTAACCCTTTCATTACGGCTCGGTCTGAATACAAATTATACTGTCAATTATAAAACTAGTATTTGAAGCATAAATGTACTTATTATATGACCGATTTTCATATTTAACATTGGTTCTTGTATCTTTCAGCTATCAGATGATGCATAAAAAACTATTATATTTAACAAACGTTCATTATGTAACTCCATACATGCGGTGGTTTTGACACATGTGGTTTTTATATACATGCTTTAAATAATAAATTTTGATAAAGAGAATGACTGCAGTTCCAAATTCCTACCGTATATGTCACGATGAGTACTGAAAGTATCTAAACGATATTTCGCGGCTCCTGTTGTCAACGGTCGGGGAATCTTGGACGGCATATGCCGACAACCGATGCGAAAGGGTTACAGGCTAGTATCGTTACAAAATAAAATGCTGATTTTACGTCTGTCTTTCAAGGATTGTCGTTTAGACGTGATTGAGCTATTGTTTAACGAGCTATTATAATGTACGATGAATATTAAATAAAATGTAATTGCGAAAAAGCGTCGAGAACAATGAAATTCGGGCCAGACAAATCAGTGTTGCCATTTTGCGAGAATAATTTATGCTGATCTCGTATCACATTGAAACAATTATTTATTTAATCCTTTCGCATCGGTTGTCGGCGTATGTTGTGAAAGATTCCCCAATCGTTGACATAGGTTGACGTGATATATCTTTTTGCTACTTTCAGTGCTCATTGTGACATCTACGGTAAGAAATTGGCAGAACAGTCATTATATTTATCAACCTACATGTATTATTTACAGGAATCTGTAAAGCGTGTAAATAAATATCGTTAGGTTTCGTCACAGGTGCGAATTTTCTGTACACCACATGAGTCAATGCCACCACATGTACGGAGTTACAAAATTAATTTTTGTTAAATATAATAGTTTTTTATGTATAATCTGATAGCTGAAAGATAGAAGAACCAATGTGATATATGAAAATAGGTCAGATAAGTACATTTATGTGTGGGGAACTTTACTCGTACATATAATGAACTCAGTACAACTCCGGTAGGCAGAGGTGATACACTTTCATGGCGGCAGTTTGTGACGACTATATGCTCCAATTAGTTGAGCTTATGGTACCACAATGATGATTACAGAGAATGGGAGAGATTCGTGTATTTAGCTCATATAAAAAAAAGTCAAAACATGACAAAAACACCTCCTGTTTTTTTTGAAGCATACCGATTGTACTCGTATCAAGTGTATGTTTACTGTGTTATTAAAATAAAACGTGGCCAAGGTGTTTAGGTTGATTGGGAAACAACTAGCACGGCATACTTACCGGAAGTGAAGATATGAAATTAAATTTAAAAAATAATCGAAGACCTGGTATTAGTACGTACATAGTTATTATTGGCTTAACACCTACATTGTCTATCCAGTAGAAGGTTTAAGTTTCGAAGCTTAAAAAAAAAGTGTAATAAAAACAACTTCTATTAATAAAGTAAAAAAATATTAACATCGCTTTACTTAAGGAAAAACATCACGTCACCGAGATCGTTATCAGGACGCGTGGTGATGAAATGACAAGCAGATGAGCAACCCAAAGACTTTTTCAAAAGCATATTGACATATATTCAATGCCGGCGGCTATAGCGCAATGGTCAAAGCGTTTGCTTTACAAGTTAAAGGTCGTGGGTTCGAAGCATTGAATAGCATTGAAGACTGCCTTGTCCGTTCGCACACCTCGTTATTCGTCACAAAGTCAAAAGATCGTACCCACGGCATTCTATGCATCAGCTTTCAAAACCCATTGAACGGCTGCATTGGCCTATGGTGAGATGATAATTGACAGCAGTAAGGGATAATGAAAGATATGTAGTTGTATAAGTAAAATATTCGTAATAAAGACCGGCTTAAAGACCGCTATCCGTTCTCCGAAAACTTGCCGTCCATACACAGTTAATGTGGGACGACCAAGAACTGGCTGTTACCAAAGATCCTTCCGTAAGTGCCACCGGTAAGCACTAGAATGCTCTTCTAGTGTATATTTTTCCTCCTTCATACAATCTGAACAACTTCTTCTATATAGCAAATCTGTCCTATCCTTGAATACGGCAGTCATCCTGTATCTTTCAACGGTTGTTCTCTTCCAAAAGCAAGTTCCATCAATATTCTTGGATTAACAATCTTGAATAATGTCAAATATTACGAGTCAATTAAGTGTAAAGCCGGTCTCGCTTCCGAAAAACTAGGTGTATTATATAGATCACGTCGGTACTTCAACGATAAACAACTTCTACTTCTATATAAAGGACAAATCCGACCTATCCTTGAATACGGCAGTCATTTTTGGATTGGAGCCATCAAAAATACCTTCTAAATTTGATTAACTCAGTTCAAAGAAGAGCAATTCGTTTGATAAACAATAACCCTCTAACGTCTAACCTGCAATCAATGAAACACAGGCGTAAGATTGGTTCACTTAGTCTTTTCTACCGTTTCTAAAACGGTCGCTGCTCTTCGGAACTTAAAAAACTAATTACTTCCTGGCCGAACTTCCATACATGATTAATGTGTGTCGACCAAGAACTGTCAGTTTCAAAAGTTCCTTTCTTAATACCACTGGTATGTTTTGGAATGCTCTTCCAGCGTCTTTGTTTCCTCTTTTCTACAATCTAGATCTCTTCAAAAACAGATAAATATACACTTGCAATCTTCCCAACCTACATACAAACACAAACACAACACACGTTTTCCGCATGCAGCGTCCAGCCTCCCTGGCCGAAAGTCATAAAGTGCACTGCTCTCGACCGGTTGTGCTCTCCAGCATGCGATTACGTAAACAACAACAGATTGAAGACCCCTTCTCTAGATTATTATACTACGTCATCATCATTAGCATGTGTATGTTTACGCAAAACTATTCAATTAGATACTAAGAATCAATGGTGTGATGATTTAAGACCTCGCAAAGGCCATCGGTTCGATCACCGACATTGACATTTCATGTCATTTATTATTACAATGTCGCTGTCAATAAATTAAATAACAATAAACAATAAACGAATACTATAACCACAAAAAATGACGTATACACTATGAAAACATAGTTGCTATCCTTCGTTTACTTAAGGAAACCCCTTTACTTAACCCTTTTGCATCGGTTGTCGGCATATGCCGTCATAAGATTCCCCGACCGTTGACATCGGTTGACGTGATATATCGTTTTGCTACTTTCTTAGAATAGTTTTTTATGCATCGTCTGATAGCTAAAGGACACAAGAACCAATGTGATATATGAAAATAGACCAGATAAGTACATTTATGCTTCAAATACTAGATTCATAATTGACAGTATAATTTATATTCAAGCCGAGCCGTAATGAAAGAGTTAGGGAAAGATCGACTTCACGTCGCCGGGATCGTTATTAGGACATGTGGTGGACAGATGAGGAGCAGATGAGCAGCACACAGACTTTTTCAGAGGCATATATATATTCGATAAACTTGACAACCAAGGGATACATCATGCTGATATCAATATATTGGTAAGATGACATATGCCTTCGAAGATTTCTGATATCTCAGCGTACATGTCACCTACAACGGATTCCGCCGCATTTTCTTCCCAGACAGTTCGTTCAAAGACTCATCGTTGACGACGTGGGACTCAGTGGACGTCTAGTGAATGGTACATTTGTTGCACAGGATAACTGGTGCACTGGATGTCTCGCTAACCTCATCATCATCATCATCATCAGCCTGTGTCCGTCCACTGTTGAACGTAGGCCTCCCGCATGAGTCTCCATCCTCTTCGATCCTCCGCCTTCCGCATCCGCTATTCTTCTTATATCGTCAGTCCATCTTGTAGGGGTCGGCCAATGCTTCGTTGCCAGTTCTTGGGCGCCATTCCAATACTTTTCTTCCCATCGACCGTCGTCTCTTCGACAGATATGACCATTGGATTCTATTCCCAGCATGGATCTCCATAGCACGCTGGGTGACTTTTATTTTATGGGTAAGACTTGCTGTCAGATTCCACGTCTCTGCGCCATAAGTTAATACAGGGAGGATGCATTGGTTAAACGCCTTAGTTTTAAGGCATTGCGGAATTTTCGCTTTAAAAATGTACTTTAGTTTTCCAAATGCTGCCCATCCCAGTTGTATGCGCCTGTCGATTTCTTTTGAGAAGTTATTTCGCCCTAGTTGTATTACTTGTCCCAGATAGGTATAGTCGTTTACAACCTCTATTTCTGTTCCTCCAATGGAAATAGGATCAAAGGTCTGTGAAATATGACTGTTTATCCATGTTCATTTCAGACCAATTTTGTTCGACATTGAGGTCGTAGAGCATGTCTTGGAGCTTGTTAGGTGAGAGACTATATCTTCTAGGGCGTTTGTGAAGAGTTTTGGAGATATAACATCTCCTTGTCTAACACCTTGTTTATAGAAATATTGTTAGTGCTATCATGGAGCTGGACCATCATTGTTGCAGATTTGTAAAGAGATTTTATTATCTCTATATACCGATAGTCTATTTTGCAGCGTTGTAGTGAATCTAGCACTGCCCAAGTCTCGATTGAGTCAAATGCCTTTTCATAGTCTACAAAGGCGAGGCAGAGTGGCTGATTATATTCTTCGGTTTTCTGAATGATTTGTCTTAGCGTGTGGATATGATCAATTGTACTAAAGCCTTTCCTAAACCCAGCTTGCTCTCGAGGTTGAAATTCATCAAATCGACCCGTCAGCCTGTTTGTTAAAATTCTGGAGAATACTTTATACTCGCTAACCTAACCTAACCTAACCTAGGCGATTGAGATGTGGTCTAATAGATGAATTCTCGGAATTTCCTTGAGAGACCACGTCACGAACAATGAGGTTCTCAGCATAATCAAGGAAGATAAGCACCTAGTAAGAACCATCTCAGAGAGGCGATCGGTCACATTATGCGCTACGATGGTCTTCTTCAAAACATTGTGGAAGGGATAGTTGAGAGTAGAAACATGAATTGCAGCTCTTATGCTGAGCTAAATAGGTTGCAAAAGATCGAGAAGAGTAGAGATCGAGATGCAAAATTTTGTTGCTGCAAACCAATCCACCGGATTGATACTACGAAGAAAAAAAAGATGAAAGCGGATGATCGAGAAGGATGGAGACTCATGCGGGTGGTCTACGTTCAACAGTGGAAGGACATATCCTGATAATGATAATGATGTATCAATATTTATTTAGTTATACCAGAAATATTTCGTTTAAATTCTTAATATCACTCAACGCTGTTGAAGAACTGAAGACATTCAAGTGTAGAAAGGCAATCCGATTAAATATCGAGTCGCAAAGCGGCTCGGAGCGAAGCTCTTTGTATTTTTAGAAATGCGATATTTCACAAATTGACCCTGAAATATTTTTTTTAACGAAAATTAAAAACACAACAAAAAGTTTGTTTTTAAAAAATCGGAAATTTTTTATCATGAAATGTCAGACGTAAACAAAGTGTCTAAAAAACTTGGGGGCTTTCTTTATCTTTTAGTAAAGAGATTTTTTAAGCAGGCCTAATTAGAACATTGTATATATATATATATAAATAAGAGTATTTAACAATGTTGTTTTATGATATGTCATTTATTTTTATGAGTAAAATATGTTTATTCAGTTCTCTTAAATGCGAATGTACTTTCAACAATGTTAACATGAGGAAGAGATTAAGTACAGTAGTATCCGATTTACGCAGTTCATTTTTACGCTATTTTAACACTATACAGTCCGCGCGGTACGCGATTAAACTTACGCCTGATGCCAACTGTTTATTTAAATAATTGCTTACAAAATAAAATAAAATATGTTTATATATATTAATCACCCATCATCGTCGCTGTCTTCGATCTCCTCGGTGTCAATGGGAATATCGGACAAAGCATCAGCGTATATAAGGAGACTAAGAATAACCAAAAATATATTGCATTGGAAGATAAAATAAAAAAATAAAAAGCAGTTGATATTTTGGGAAACACTTATTTTGCTAACAAACATATAAAATTTAAATGCATACAATCGAAATAGTGATCGAGAAAAACGATCCCGATTTAAAAATAATAATTATAACAAGCGAGACAAAGTCTTATCTCACATTATGTATTATTTTATTTACAAAAAATGCTCGCTTAAATTTTTTATTGTCATGTGTTCAAATAAAATTAAATATGACCCTCACTGAAAAGGTTTGAGATCTTTGAATTATGGTCGAAAGTAAAAACAACAGATGATGTGTGATCGGCCACAAACGTTTGAAGAAACAACAAAAGCCGTGTATAGTCGGCCACTAAGCGTTGGCGGAACGCTCGCACACACGTTGTGTGACCCGCCTTTAACGTTCGACCTGGCGATTACACACATTTTGTGCAAGTGTTAAAGCGCTTGAATTATAGAATCGTTTACAAAACTAAAAAAAAACGATTTTTCTATAGCTTGAAAGAAAAATATATAAATTCGTATTTAATTAATTCAATTAATTCTACATTTCTCATTCAGGCACATTTAGACCAAACGAATAAAGATCCAGAACACGAGCAAGCATGTTTATTCAATGTAAATATTTTTATTTTACCTGCTAAACTTATTGCATTTATTCGTACATCAAATTTATAAGAAATTTTCAGCGAATGTGTATAGAACAATATAACAATTTGTAACAATTTGTAATGTAATTAAATACACACATACAATTATACATCAAATTTTAAACGCATCAATTCATTCCGAAAAAATATCGGCAGACGCGGGATTCGAACCACGAGCCGTGCAACCTTTGCTCTATTCTACACACCGCGCAGTCCACACGTCTATTATCTGCCTGTGTAGTTACGCGAAAGTTGATGTATTTATACCATTGTTACCATCGTATAACGATAGATAGTCTCTGTAGTACATATTCAGAGTATGTATATTATTATTTTTATTATTCAATCAGTCAACATTTATTCACAAGCATTATTATTTATCTATTTATTTAGTAAGTACCACTCGGGTCTCGACCCGAACTTGTAATGTTACAAAAATGGATAGAAATGTACCGTTCACACCAATCGAATAAATATCTCTAAAATACGAGCAAGAACGTTCATTTAGTGTAAACACTTTCATTCTAACATGTTTAAAAAAAGCTGCATTTACATCAAATTCATAACAAATTTGCAGCGCATGTGGATATAAATTTAACGTAGAATTTTCGAATATACGTTTTGTTTTAAATGCACAAATACGCGCGATACGTAAATGATGTGCAAAATCTGTAAAGACTGTAGCAGTAATATACCAACGTATATAATATTTCTGTTTGTTTGGTAGGGAAGGAATATACACAACAGAGAAATCTTCGAAACCGTCAGTCGGCGTTCAACGCCAGTACAAGCAGGGTGCTTTCTAAAACTCAACGAATTCTCGTACGAAGTTCAAAAATTCGATACCATGCGATAACGTATTAACTAATAATACAAATTACACAATAATTTTTCAAAATAATATAAATGATGTGATAGAAGCAAGCTTTAAAAATGTTTTGATCGTTTTTAGTTTACGAATTTTATTTTTGAAAAGTGTTTCGCGTTTTATTTTTTGCCAAAGACTTTGCAACAATTGAAAGAACTGTAAAAAATAACTATCTACGAGTGCAGCTTACTTAATAATTGTTATTGAGTGATAATAATCTAATTAAAGGTGAAAGTTTTACGAATTTAAACATTAATAAAGGTAAGTTGTACAACATTATGTTGTGTTTTATTCTTTTATGTTACTTGCTTTTAAATGTTTTTTTTTTAATTATAAAAAAATAATGAAAATACGTATTTGACGAATTGGCAAAATTCATGCTCGATTCTTCGTCTAAAAATAATGTAAAATCTGAATTATTATCAAAATGTAATTCAAAAAGTATATTAGAAACATGACACGTAAAGACCCAAAGGAAAAAGGTTGAAAACTGACAAAAATATGAAAGACTATTAAGGAGTAGATTCTATTTAAATTTCAAATACAATGACTTCTTCTTTAGCCTAGCCATTTCCCATCATCTGGGTACGGCTCTCTTTGTGGGCATTCGCCATGTCTGTCTGTCGTGCGTAGTATTCTCGGTAGTCTCTTCTCATTCAAATACGATGACAATGAATGAAATTACTTTTTAAATTATAAAAATTCCAATTAATGACATGTTTGGTTTTAAAAAATGTTTGGAATTTACCTTTTCATATTTACAAATTTAAACCAAAATAAAGTATCGCCTTTATTGTTGCATTTCATTGTAGAAATTATTTATTCTAATTGCTTCCATTGTTCTTTTTTTGAAATTTCAAATTGCTTCCAAAAAAAAGGAATCTCTTAGAATAAAATAATATATAAATAAAAAATTCCAATTTGTACGAAATAGTTTTTTTTCTTTTATATATAATATAGTTTTATTTATATATAGCATCAAACAAATATTTTTAGCATTTCGTAATTGTGTGTTTTTTAAATCACCATCTATTTAAATCGTTCATTGATATTTTAAGGTAATTTTTTAAATAAAGAAACTAATTATATATATATATAACCCATAATGATGAAATTGGCTTAAATCATGTTTCTTTCGTTTTAAGATATTCAAAGGTGTGTATTGTGATGTTAATAGAAAACCTTTAAAAGCGACAACTTGTTACATCAAATACTATACTTACTATTTTTTTAATTTGTATTGGATGGATATTACATCAATGTACAACAATGTGACTTGATTTTTTTTTTTTAATTTCTAGATTTACAACTCTTTCATTATTATTGGCAAATATACTTGTATATGTGAAAGCACAGGTTCGAACAATGAAATCGTATACATTTTATGTAATGCATGTAATTCCGTATCTACATATGGATTAAAATAGATATAGAAAGTATAGATTATATATATATTACATATATAATCCACAATAGATATCAAATTATTATTCACATAATATTATAACGATAATAACCTAATAATCAAGGAAGATAGGCACCTAATAAGAACCATCTCAGAGAGGCGAGCCCTATAGATTGGTCACATCATGCGCCACGATGGTCTTCTTCACGATACTGTGGAGGGGATGGTTGAGGGTAGAAACTGTAGAGGGCGCCCTAGACGGTAGTATTTGCAGCAAATATTCGAGGACATGAATTGTAGCGCCTGTGCTGAGCTGAAAAGGGTTGCGGAGGACCGAGAGGAATGGAGATCGAGATGCAAGATTCTGTTGCTGCAAACCAATGCACCGGATTGATACTACGAAGAAGAATAACCTATTAAGTTACTAAACAGTATTATCAAATACTTCCTAGGCATATAAATCTTTCGACGCGATTATTTTTTGACCGAGTGTCATAACTCAACTGAAATGTAAAACACGGGACATACATAGTGATACGGAAATTCAATTATTTCTGTAGCAATAAGCTGAAGCTTAGCGTTTTATAAAATTGTACTCAAAACTAAAATTATATATGACTTTCTTGAAAGAAGCACAGATTATATTTACGTTAAAAACATTACAAGTTTGTGGCCACGCGGTATGACATGCCGCGCGGCCGCAACGCGGACCTTGCCTTGCCAAAGGGTGGGGACCAACTGCCGGCCGTCGGCACGTCCGCGGCCCGTGGTCGGTCACCAGCGCCGCCGATGGCAAAACGATGTAACTAATCCCAATGTGGCCATACATAAAGATATGACAAGCGACAAAAATACGAGACGAAAGATTGTGTATCGAGATTTTCGGTACCAGTAAGCAAGGGCTACATCGTGCTGATGTCAATACAATATTTAATTACTGTAAATATAAAATTTGGTTGTTCGAAAATTAATTAAGTTATTTTGGTCGAATATCAGGTGACACCCAGCGTCGCAAGTGGCGATCTATGTAACTAGTCCTCTTATCGGCATTACAAAATGACGACACATACATGTGCGACGAGCGAACAGAAATAAGAGACGAAAGATTGTACATCGAGGTTTTCGGTACCAGTCAGCAAGGGCTATATCATGTTGATATTGATATCCTCCTCTCAAAGTTCGATATCGATCTACTGGATGACAAGATGCAGGATCAAGTTTACAATACAAATAACTTTTTATCGTTTCACAATCCGGGTTTATTTGTCAAACACTTGCAACAAAAAGACCGTTGTGGCGCACGCCATTAGGCGGGCAACGGCCTATCAAGCTGATATCAATACATAATACCACGAACGTCAATCAGCCTTTGAAAAATAAGTTATGTATTACACATTACATATATGAGTAAATGACTCATTATTTTTCCACTTGTTTACATGACCTTTGAAACTGGACCCCCGCGATCTTCCATGGGCAAGAAAATAGATTAGTTCAACAAATAGGCATTGATATATTGCCGATCTTTGAAATGATTTCCAGTCAACATATTATGATCAGTAAAATAATTATGAATGCGTTCATTTTATGACGCAATTCACATGAATAACGTCTCGAATATATCTAAATCAAGTAATCGATTCAGGAGAGCACAACCATTTGAAAACCATTGGTATTGATATCAGCTTGATATAGCTCTTTTAGGCTGATGCCGAAAAGCCTCGGAAAAACGATATTTAGTCTCTTATTTTGGTTCGCTCGCCTGACATACACATCTAATAACAATCATTATTGAGGATGGTCTCCAGGGAGGCCGAAACATGTAATCGTTTAAAATAGATGAAATTTTTAATTTGTAAATTTTGTAATTAAAATTATTTTAAAATCATATATGGAATGGATATGGGAAGCTGATTGTTGTTGAACCGAATTGAGTATTCGAAACTCCACAGGTTTCAATTGGAATGGAAACAATGGATGATTACGACCACGGGTATACCGACTCAGAACGTAAAACCGAAAAGCATTCAAGATTTCTAGGATTACGCATAGCTCGAAATTCTTCTTTGTAAGTATAGTATCAATCCGGTGGATTGGTTTGCAGCAACAAAACCTTGCATCTCGATCTCTACTCTTCTCGATCCTCTGCAATCCTCTTTAGCTCAGCTTAAGCTCTTCTGAGCTACAACTCATGTCCTCGAACACTTGCTGCAAATACTCCCGTCTAGGGCACCCTCTGCAGAGGGCGCTCTAAGATGGCTCGAAATCAAATCTAAGTAAAACATACGTTAAATTAAATAAATCGTAGAATGTCATATATATACAAGTACTCGCATGTGATCTCGTAAACGGTATTATTACGTGATTTAATTTTTTTCCTGTTTATTATTTAAATTGTTATTTTAACCCTATGATCCCAGACCCCCTAGAGACATTAATCTGTACAATAAAATAAATATTATTGAATACGAATTGATCTAAAATAATATTATTGTATGGCCGACCTAATAAATATATAACATGCTATTATCTATTGAATATTTTGATTCAAATTGATGCAATATGTGATGCAATATCAGATAATAATGCATAATTTACTAGTTTTCTACGTACAAACTTACGTACTCTCCAGTTTACCCATTTTCATCACGAATTAAAGTATGACGCTGAAAATGATCACTCGATTTAGTTTTTGCAGATACCAAGGTTCACGTATCACGTAAAACGCTTTCTCTGCACAATTCAGTGCAATGTATGCTTGAAGAGTGCTGCAATACGTGCTTAGCATTCAATCAGTCTTCCGCATCATACATTACTGATCGATTTATCAATCACACTGTGTATAAAAATTATAGTGAAACACATAGCTTTAGCACTTTGTTTCTCAGCCGCAGAATATGCGGCACCAGTATGGGGTCGATCAGCTCATTGTTATCAAGTGGATGCTGCCCTGAATGATGCATGCAGAGTCGTCACAGGTTGCCTCAAACCAACACCCATTTCTAAACTATACCCCTTGGCTGGTATCGCACCACCGAACATAAGACGCAAAGTCATATGCGCCGAAGAAATGCGTAGGGCAATCAACCAACTGTCCCACTGCTTGTATAATCAGATACCCCCAACACCAAGATTGAAGTCTCGAAGCAGCTTCGGTGAAATCCACACAACCTCTCACATCCGGCCCTGAAAACGAGAGACTCCAGCTCTGGCAACAAGTCGCATCAGAGGATTTCATTACTCCAAAGGAAGGCCTCCCAACTGGCAAGATGACTGGCGGACCTAGAAATCCCTGAACAGACTAAGAACCGAAACCTTGGTCGGGATTTGAACTGACGGCGTCGATACAAACGCTTTAACAATTGGACTATGCCGCCTGTGTTTGAAATTATCCATATAAAATAAAATATCATGTATACGTTAATGAAAGGGAGTAATTATCTGCGGGGGGTTATTACAAGCATTCAATAGATCAATTATTAATTATTAAAATGTGATTATAAAATTGGTTCACGAACGATTAAGTACCCACAATAGTATATATTTAATGCACTTGTGAGTGCAATTACTTGAGACATCTAATCTAAATAATCGGTAATGACAAAGTTAAAAGTGTCATTAAGATTGATAATATGGAGATAATAAGGATTTTTTTAATGACCGACGTCACAAATCTATGTACCTGAAGTTTATTGCTTCGAACGTTTGCTTATAAACTATTTGATCAATACTTTATTACCATAGCAACTTAATATTAATAGTAAAAAACATATTTAATATCAGTAATTAAATATACACATACAATTATGCATCATTTTTTTTTATACGCATCAAGTCATTCTGAAAAATATCGGCAGACGCGGGATTCGAACCACAAGCCTTGGAACTAATATTTGGACTGCGCGGTGTAAAAGAATAGAGCAAAGGTTGCAAGGCTCGTGGTTCGAATCCCGCGTCTGACGATATATTTTCTGAACGAATTGATGCGTATAAAATTTGATGTATAATTGTATGTGCATATTTAATTACTCATTTATTTAATATTCCTTATTGCCCATTTTTATGTTAAATAATATAATCATAAAAAAGGCTCCACTGCTACTATAATATTATGTCATATTTTAGTGACGGTATGGCATTTTTAATGTTTGCTATTTACAATCGTGCTAAACATAAATATTGAAGTTTTCATTAAACATTAATGTCAACACAGCACTGAGCAAAACGTAAATATACTCGTATGTTCTTTGTTAAATTTGCGGCAAAATTGACGGTGGAAACAACAGGGTCAGATCCTGTCTGCCCAGAAGTGGGTGATGTCGATGGCGTTACTCCCGGCCATCATCAGGTCTTACTGGGTGCAGCTACTCGGACACAGCGTACTCTCCAGAAGGTGTGACAGGGTCTGCTCCGCGCCGCAGTCACATTCAGTCGGTCCGCTGTAAAACTGACAGGCTTTTATTTGTGTCCTCGACTTGCATACTCTGGTCCGAAATCTGTTAAAGGACCTCCATATATTCCACCCCTGGTCATGTCCAGGGGTTAGGTCCCCTTTCGGGGCAATCCAAGTATTCCCCCACAGTTTTCTCCGCATGTTCAGCCGCAGGGTGGCCTCAGGTGTCACCAGTTCCGTTGTCGACTGTAGGAAACTTATTCCTGATTTGAGCCGTGTGGTTATCTTTTGATACCCAAACATAGGGTGGAGTGCGTCGCGGGTTGCTTTGGTGAGCTCCTTCTTGGTAGTAACTTTTCGCTGTATGTTTGGTGGGGCGATGCCCGAGAGTTGATATAGCTTTGATATTAGGGTACACCAACCACCCGGCACGTTTCATTCAGAGCAATATCCACTTTCTTGGTATGGGCAGACCTCGCCCATACTGGCGCGGCATACTCGCCAGCAGAGAAACAGAGAGCTAGAGCACTTGTGCGTATCAGGTTTGGTTGGGCCCCACTTCGTTCGCCAATTTTGAGTAGGTTGTTTTGGTGGACACATTTTGCTTAACAGACTGACAGTGTTTCTGATAAGTGAGGGTCCTATCCAGTTTGATCCCTAGGTATTTAGGTGTGTCGCAGTGTTCTAACACCTTTTAAATCTTTTGATACCCAAACGGCGGTTTAAAGATGCATCTTAGGAACTTATGGTCATCATGTATTCGAGACACTCAGACAACACATGTCTGCTTCCAAATACCACCCGGTACAGTGGTAACATAAAAATTTCCTGATGACCTTCAGGACAGAAGCTCAAGGATTTAAAGAGACGCCAGCTCTAGTATCTAAGGCATGTTTTAAGTGATTCGTAAAGTTGCTTTCTTTCCTCGAAAGAGGGGGATGTTATTATGTTTAATCAACTGGCTTTAAAAAATACGTAATGAAGTTTGCAAATCATTAAACCACTTAAAAAATTACGATAAACACAATTGGCAATTGAGATTTCTTATTCACTGAGCGGGTTAACTTCTTCGTAGTACCATTCCGGTGGATTGGTTTGCAGCAACAGAATGTTGCATCTCGATCTCCATTCTCCTCGGTCCTCCGCAACCCTTTTCAGCTCAGCATAAGCGCTACAATTCGTGTCCTCGAATGCTTGCTGCAAATACTTCCGTCTAGGGCGCCCTCTACAGTTTCTACCCTCAACCATCCCCTCCACAATATCGTGAAGAAGACCATCGTGGCACATGATGTGACCAATCCATCGGGCTCGCCTCTGAGAGATGGTTCTTATTAGGTGCCTATCTTCCTTGATTATCCTGAGAACCTCATTGTTCGTGACGTGGTCTCTCCAGGAAATTCCAAGAATTCTTCTGTACGGCCACATCTCAAAGGCCTCTAGTCTTTTTTTATCACTTTTAGATAAGCACCATGTCTCACAGCCGTACATTAAGATGCTCCAAGCAAGTGTTTTGGCAAGTTGCTTGCGGAGCCCTAAAGAAATATTCTTTGACTCAAGACTCAAGGGTTAACTAATATACGAGTATTTTCATCATCTTGATCATCATCATCAGTCCATCCGCTGTTGAACGTAGGCCTCCTGCAGCCTCAATCCTTATCGATCATCTGCATCTAGAATACACCCGGTATTCTTTCGATATCGTGAATCGATCTTGCAGGGGATTTGGTCCAACGCCTTATCCAGTTATTAGACGCCACTCCAACACTCTCTTCCCCATCGGAAAAGTCTGTGTGTTGTTCGTCTGCTCTTCAATCCGTCTCCACGCGATCCGATAATGATCCCGGCGACGTGAAGTCTTTTTTTCTTTACTCGAGAAAGGAGGATGTTAGTACTATAGGAAGTACCGTTATATGAAAAATCTTTATTGAAGTGTATGTTATAGGAGGGAGACTGTAATATATTGTACTTTATTTAATTGTTCAAAATGAATAAAATCAGTGCGTCATATTATTGATTTTTCTCATTCCGGTCTCAAAGCAATTGTTTATCTTTGGTGTGTTCGCATTATCAACAAGGAATTATGCTTCAAGTCAAGTGCGTGCCGAGATATAACGCAATTACTATACGAGTATAGCTCACATGTTCTACAACAGTTGTTTTAATTTCTGAACATTTCAAAATTCCATAAGCCTATCAAAATAAAGATTTGAAATAATTCAATACAACCTTTTTATTACGACTTGGCGGAATACAAATTATATTGTCAATACGGCGTGAATTTTCCAAACCATTTTTTTTTTGCTTAAAACTAGTATTTGAAGCATAAATGTACTTATCTGACCTATTTTCATATATCACATTGGTTCTTGTATATTTTAGCTATCAAATGATGCGTAAAAAACTATTATATTTAACAAACGTTCATTATGTAACTCCATTCATGTGGTGGCATTGACACATGTGGTTTACAGAAAAATCGCTCCTGTGACGAAACCCAACGATATTTATTTACACGCTTTACAGATTACTGTAAATAATACATGTAGGTTGATAAAGGGAATGACTGCATTTTCAAGTTTCTACCGTAGATATCACAATGAGTACTGAAAGTAGCAAAACGGTATATCACGGCTCCCAATGTCAACGGTAGGGGAATCTTGTCAATGCCACCACATGTATGGAGTTATATATTGAACGTTTGTTAAATATAATAGTTTTTTATGGATCATATGACAGCTAAAGGATACAAGAACCAATGTGAAATATGAAAATATGTCAGATAAGTACATTTATGCTTCAAATACTAGTTTTAAGCAAAAAATAAAAGGTTTGAAAAATTCACGCCGTATTGACAGTATAATTTGTATTTCACCGAGCCATAACGAAAGATTAAAAGACATACAATGTATTTTAAAAGCACAACCGTCTGAAATATTAAATTCCTGAATTTCAAATCGGTTTAAGCCAAGTACAGTTTCGTGTGTAGGTATTCAATATTTAGGGATCAATAATACGAACGAACATGTAGGTAAAGGTAGAATAAACGTAACATATGTGTACATACGTTGACATAGATCGGGGAAAACGAAAATACATTTTCATGCCCGAAAAAATTCATAAAAAAATTCTCCGACGTCTTTATTTTTATATTTACGGTAACTATCCATTCAATTAATTTAATTCCGAACATTACCCAACTCTTTTTCTTCTAGGGATGCTTTCTTTCCATTCGCTAGAGACCCGGAGGAAAATTGCCGCACTCAAACATTCATTCCTTCTTCTTCGCGGTTCAATTCACAACCCTGGGATTCTTGAATGTTTTGACTTCCTTGTTCCAGATAAGTACACCCGTGCTCGTAGCGATCCATTGTTTGTGATCCCAGTCGATGCTTGTGGAGCTTCAAGCACTCAATTTGGTACAACGGCAATGTCGCTCCTAAATGGCCTACCAGCACACCTCGATCCTTTTCTTACATCCTTTTCCTCTTTTGTCGATGGTATTGTTCTACTTGATCTCTGTGATCTTTGACACGTGTCATCTTCTTATTCTTTTGTGTTATTTTTATTTTTTATTATTTTCTCTATTTATTGTATATTTATGTATACTCTATGTTTCTAAATATTTGTAAAAAAAATGGAATTTCGATTCTGTATATAAATAAATAAATAAATAAATAAAACGAAAATGTATACTCCGATTAACTAGGTTATACAAATAAGAGTAAAAAATGTCTCCAGTTAAATAGTTGTACAAATATTATGTAAAATATCTCAAGTTTTGAAAGATTTTTTTACATATACTATCGACGCAACATTTTTTTGATTTCTAACCAAAAAAAATCCTATAGTGCTTGCGGTGATTTTCATATGAAGGTCGTTTTAATGTTGTATATTTATATAATCGTGTCGGAAGCAACAGGGTCAGATCCTGTCTGCCCAGAAGTGGGCGACGTCGATGGCGTTTCTTCTGGCCATCATCAGGTCTTCCTGGGTGCAGCTGTTCGGGCACAGCGCACACTCCAGAAGGTGTGACAGGGTCTGCTCCACGCCGAAGTCACATTCAGTCGGTCCGCTGTAAAACTGCCAGGCTTTCATTTGTGTCCTTTAATGTTGTGACATCAGCAGTATATAGCCCTTGCTGACTGGTACCGAAAACCTCGATACACAATAATTCGTCTCTTATTTCTGTTCGCTTGTCGAACATGATGTGTATATTGGCATTTTGGACAAGTCCTGTCACGGGTGTGACGCTAGTTATATAGACCGCTGCTTGTGGCGCTGGGTGACAGCCCATCACGAGCGCGGGAGTTGTGTGCTGACGGCCGAGAAGGTGGCATTGCTGCCGTTTGTAAAGATTATTGTAAATAAATATATGTCAATGTGCTTCAAAAAAGTCTGCGTGTTATTAATCTGCTCCCCATCCTGCCACCACGCGACGGAATAACAACCTTTTTAAAGTGAGAAGGATGTTAGTTGTTATTTATGTACTGCCTCTTAGGACTAATTGATCCCGGCCTTAGTCTAATCACCCACGCAAGTAATGACTCCTAAGTGATGTGTGCCATTCTGCAGAATCCATCTCCTAAGCTTAGCGTATTATTTATTGTTATTGGCTAACAATACAGAGCTAAGAAATTCATCAAAAATATATTTCTTAATTAATCTCTAACAGGGATTTAATTATCCAAAGGAAATTCCTTAGTATCCGAATATTTTCATACAAAATTGTCAAACAATAAAAGTACTGTATTGTTTTACTGAATAACTTGGATATAATCCATAAGTAGCTTAACAACAAAATCATTTTCAAAATTAGTTATTGTTATGTTTTTCACTTTTTTGTATTTTTTGTTTGAATTGTTAAATTTATGTCATTTCTCAAAAACTCAGTTAATCACGTTTTAAAACGAGTATCACAAAAGTTTTATTAGACATGGTTAATTTTATGTAAACACATACAGGTGAATCCCGACATATGGTGATATTAATTCTGAAGTCTGATCTGTGGAATTCTATGACGCTTACCATGCTGCATATAGCTAAGCGCTGCATGTGGAGTGTTGATCCGCCAGCGTCATTGACTACAGCCCGAGATTCACGCATCATCCTTTAATATACAGGAATTTACTATGAATGTGATGAGAGATGAGATGTGGTCGTACAGAAGAATTCTCGGAATTTCCTGGAGAGACCACGTCACGAACAATGAGGTTCTCAGGATAATCAAGGAAGATATAGAACCATCTCAGAGAGGCGAGCCCGATGGATTGGTCACATCATGCGCCACGATGGTCTTCTTCACGATATTGTGGAGGGGATGGTTGAGGGTAGAAACTGTAGAGGGCGCCCTAGACGGGAGTATTTACAGCAAGTATTCGAGGACAGCTTATGCTGAGCTGAAAAGGGTTGCGGAGGACCGAGAGGAATGGAGATCGAGATGCAAGATTCTGTTGCTGCAAACCAATCCACCGGATTGATACTACGAAGAAGACTATGAATGGGTGGTCTTCACGGGACGGCTTTCGTCTACCACCAATTTTAATTAATAGGCTATGACTGACATATTACAAGTGAGGGATCAAATTCACACCAACTGAGGGTATTTTAGAGTTCAGAAATCGATTACAATCGTTTTTTTTTAATCTCCGTCGGGGATCGAACCCACGACCTTTGGCTTGCAAAGCAAACGCTTTGACCATTGAGCTATACCCGCCGGCTTTATATAAAGATAAATTTATTAATAAAAAACGTGACATACAAACATAGTTTTAGAACCATTAACGTACTCTCAAAGTTCAGAGCAATAAGCAAAAAGTAAACATCACGTTCATAAAAACGAACACTTGTGACGTTTAATACTCTCAAGGTCCCGCCATTGATGAGCGGGTTACGTTTTTGTACGAAATCTAATAAATTCGAAATGTTTACAGACTTATTCTGCTTTAAACAAGAGGAAGAAAATAAATATATTTATCCTTTTGTGACAACACCGCGTTCAAAAAACGCGCCAACGCAACGCTACAAGGATTGAACGGACGCCAGTTAAGCTTCAGACCTCGAGACGTGACGTCTTACCCAAAACGCTAAGGAACCACAACCCTATCTCCTTCATGAACAAGAGTACCTCTGACGTATATATTTTATATTAACTCAGCAAGTAAATAATTCACTACTATACTCGCAGACTTCCATTAATGTCTTGGTCTCTCATATAACTTGTATAATATTTTCGCTTGTTCTGGAATATGGGAGCTTAGTTTGGAATCCCAATAAACACAAATACATTATCATGCTCGAAAAAAATCATTAAAAAAATCTCCGACGTCTCCATTTTTATATTTACGGTAACTATCCATTCAATTGAATCAATTCCGTATATTACCCAACTCTTTATCTTATAGGGATGCTTTCTTTCCATTCGTTAAGAGTCCCGGAGGAAAATTGCTGCTCTCAAACATTCAATCTTCGCGGTGCAATTCACAACCCTGCGATTCTTGAATGTTTTAACTTCTACGTTCCAGATAAGCACACGCGTGCTCGTAGCCCATCCATTGTTTTTAATCCCAGTTGATACTTGTGCAGCTTCGAGCACTCAATTTAGTACAACGGCGATGGCGCTCTTAAATGGCCTACCAGCACACCTCGATCCTTTTCTTACATCCTTTTCCTCTTTTGTCGACGGTATTGTTCTACTAGATCTCTGTGATCTTTGACACGTGTCATCTTCTACTTCTTTTATGTGTTTTTTTGTATGTATTGTATGTTTATGTTTACTCTTATTCTCTATAATTATTTGTACCTTGGAACTGCGGTTCTTTTAAATAAATAAAAATAAATATAATTACGACACATCATGTAAGCCTTACACTAAGTATAGGGTCCGATATCTAACGTTTTTTTTCAACTAGTGCTTATTTTGTGAATGGTAACACTAAGCTCATGTCTGATTTGACAGATAATTAGTTTTATTCTTCCGCTGAACGAATATGGTTATGTATACGCTTGAACAACGCTGGAAAATATTGCGACGTTACTTTGAAAATCATGCTATTGTCCGCCATCTAACGTTTTTTTTTCAACTAGTGCTTATTTCGTGAATGGTAACACTTAGCTCATGTTTGATTTAACAAATAATTAGTTTTATTCTTCCGCTAAACGAATATGGTTGTGTATACGCTTGAACAATGCTGGAAAATATTGCGACATTACTTTGAAAATCAGGCTATTTTTCTTCAAAAATGAGCAAGGAGTGGCCGTTACAGTCAATGGCAATCGTTATCGGGCCATTTTTGTTCCCAAAAATTGAAGAGGACAATATTGGCAACATTCGATTTCAACAAGACGGCGCTACGTGCCACACAGCCGAAGGTACACTCGATATTTTGCGCCCCTTTTTTAAAAAAAAAGTTATTTGGCGGACCCGTTATAAATATTCATAACTTGTACTCAATATACGCGTCATATGCAGTACTTGCATACAAATTTAAATCCGTCGAATTATTTAAAAGCTTTGTTATTCATTCGTCGCATTAATTTCAATGTATCTATTACAATCGCTTATTTACGCCTCAGAGTGTAATCACGCGATACGACTTTAATTGTTCTGTTTACTGATTACAAACAGTGTGCTTTACAGCGCACGTATCCTCCCCATTTTCCCTACATTATGTTAATTGTCCTGGCATTTCACCAAAATCTAACGCAAACGCATATTGTTGTTTGATAACAGGTGCCTGTGAAAAGTTTTTCGATTTTTTACATGATTGTTATCCGTAAAATAAGGTTCCCAACAAGATTTTAACGGAGCTGCTAGGGTATGCTAAGGTTTGCGCGAGGTGGGTGCCAAGAATGTTGACCGAAGACTACAAACGGAAAACTTTGGATGGGGTATTGTCAAACACCCACCCTACAGCCCGGACTTAGCCCCAAGTGACTACCATCTCTTCCCTGACATGAAGAAACACCTGAATGGAACGTATTTCGGTGAAAGACAAGAGCTGGAAGTAGTTCAGGTATCTGCGTGGCTTGGCGGCAGATTTTATTGACTCGGACATTCAAAAGCTCGTATACCGCATGCAAAGATGCATTGACCTCAGTGGCGACTGTGTAGAAAAATAGGTAAAAGTCTGAACTTTCCAAAACTGTGCGCATTCATGGAATTAAACATGTTTTACACTGCGAAAAATCAAAAGGATTATAAAACGAATTTATTATAATATTTTTCATCACGAGCATTTTCTGATGCGTACCAACGCGCGCCGGTAAATTCCGGTATCGTATTCATTGCAATAAAAACCGTCTGAAAGAGGATGTGTAAATATTTTTGGCGAGAGTGTCATATTACAAGATAACGCGATTTGAATAAATAGCGAAAAAACACGTGCTTCGTCTTATGAAAACATAAACATTGAAGAGGAAAAATAATCAACACTCTTATCAAGACTCTTCTGTCAAGAGCCGAAGCAATAAAGATAAGATTTTATTTATATATTTATTTATTAATAAGTGATAGTAATTTGGAATAGTGCCCCATATGTGCGTAATATTCAAAAAACATATGACTTAGACAGGAATTGCGGTAAATGGAACAGTAACAGCTTACTGACGTTTACATCACATTACTTGTATTTTATTTTCTTATATTTTTATGTATTGACATCAGCATGATATAGCCCTTGCTGACTGGTACCGAAAACCTCGATATAGTCCCAGACAGCCCATCACGGGCGCGCCAGTCGTGTGCCGCCCTTTGGCAAGAGCACATTGTATTGTGGCTCGGCCGGATGCTGTGACTAGGTCGGTCCATAAGTTCTGTAAAGTTTATCGTAAATGTATGTCAATGTGCTTCTGAAAAAGTCTGTGCGTTATTAATCTGCTCCTAGTCCTGCCATCACGCGACTGAATAACAACCTTTTGAGAGAGAGGAGGATGTTAGTGTATATGTACAGGGGAATACGCTTGAAATTTTTGGGTAAGGCTAAACGTTGCGTTAGTTAGGTTTTTTTATGTAAGCACATACAGGAGATGGTGATAGTAATTCTGAAGTCTCATCTGTGGAATTCTATGACACTTACCATGCTGCATATAGCTAAGCGCTGCATGTGCAGTGTTGATCTGCCAACGTCATAGACTACAGCCCGAGATTCACGCATCATCCTTTAATATACAGGAATTTACAATGAATGGGTGGTCTTCACGGGACGACTTTCGTCTAACACCAATTTTAATTAATAGGCCATGGCTGGAATTTTACGGGTGATGGATCAAATTTAGTGGCGATCTACAGAACTACACCTGTCAAACAAACAATATGGCGACACATGCGTTTCCGACGAGCGATCAAAAAAGAGACGAAATATTGTACATCGAGGCTTTTCGACTGCAAGGGCTACATCAAGCGGATATCAGTTGTTAGACGTTTTACGTTTTACGTGCAGTGATGTCTTGGTTAAATGTACAACAAGACATAACGTAACAACGTTTTATCAGGCAACAAAAATATAATTAAGTATCCAGTTATGACTGCGTTTACCTTACATACAATATATCGCTCTTAATCTAGTGTTCTTTGACATCTTTTTTATATCAAAGCTTATCAGAAAGTTATGTAATTTTTACTACCCAATTAATTTTGATATTCTTTGGTGGTCCTACAAATATTTAATTTTATCATTTAATTACCTCTTTGTTGCTATGCGGATTAAGAACAGTTTTTTTTTTGCATTGAAATAAGTATTCAAATTACTGTGCAATAAAATGTTAATTGTCGAGTACGTCTTACCAAGTGTCTTAAATTTAAACTCGCTTGGTGAAAGCCCTCCCTGTCCCGGCCTGTTTTTGGAGATCCAGATGGGGACCTGTACTGGACGCACGCAAAAAGCTACTTGTTAGTGAGTGGCTGAAGGCCTTTCCGTGATTCTAGGTGCATCAGTAAGATGTCAAATAGACCTCAGTCTAAGGCTGCGAAATTAGTATACTACAGCGCGTAATCGTATGCAGAAGAGCACAGCCGGTCAAGACTAGTGCACTCTATGACGCTCAGCCAGTGAGGCTGGACGCTGCAGCGTGTGTGGTGTTCGTGTTTGTGTGTGGGTTGGGAGATTGCAAGTGTATATTTATCTGTTTCTTAAAGAGATCCAGATTTTAGGAAGGAGGAAACACAGACGCTGGAAGAGCATTCTAGAGTTTACCAGTGGCATTTAGAACGGATCTTTTGAAACTGCCAGTTCTTGGTCGACACACATTAACCGTGTATGGATGTTCGGCAAGTGTAAGACGAGTTTGTCGGTTGTGGGTGAGTGCAGGTGGAATTAGTTCTGTAAGTTCCAAAGAGCAGCGACCGGGGTAATAACGGTAGAAAAGACTAAGTGAACGAATCTTACGCCTGTGTTCCATTGATTGCAGGTTAGACTTGAGAGTTTCGTTGTTTATCAAACGAATTGCTCTTCTTTGAACTGAGTCAATTAAGTATAGAAGGTATTTTGGGGCTCCAATCGGAAGGTGACTGACGTATTGAAGGATAGGTCGGATTTGTCCTTTATATAGAATAATAAATTGTTTATCGTTGAAATACCGAAGTGATCTATATAATACACCTAGTTTTTTGGAAGCGAGACCGGCTTTATACTCAATTGACTTGTAATATTTGACATTATTCGAGATTTATAATCCAAGACTGTTGATGGAGCTTGCTTTTGGAAGAGAACAACCGTTGAAAGATACAGGATACATATTCATAGCAGTCTTCATGGTGGAGAAAGTGCATGATTGGGTTTTGGAAATGCTTAAACTGACGAGGTTGAGGTCGCCCCATCGTGAAACCCTTTTCAGAAACATGTTATCATCTCTACCAGAGATTCCCTAGCAGCAGATAGTTTCGAATGTTTCGGAGGTTTATGGAAGATTATACTCTCATGGACAGTGCTGTCGTCGGCATGGCAGTGAATGTTTGCGCATTGAAGCAAATCATTCACGTGCAGAAGGAAAAGAGTGGGCGACAGCACAGAGCCCTGTGGAACTCCCGAGTTGATTTTATGGCAGGAAGAAGAATAGTATTTATCGTTGAAATACCGACGTGATCTATGTCCCAGATATGGAAAGAAAAAAGTATTTGTAGACGTGCAATCTCACTTATCAATTTCCTGCAATGCATCACGTATACAAACAATTATCTTAAAAATGGGTAATTATATAATGTAATCATAATAATTTCTAAGAAAATGCAGTTAATTATTGATTGTATTTTTAGTATTAAGAGTGTTTGGAAATAATTTCACGTAATAGCGAAATCATCCAATTACCCACAGCGCTATTTTCGTAGGTCGATTATCAAGAAATTAATGAGAAAAACACCGTCCAAGCCACAAATTGCTTCTAGACGCTTTTTTGCTGTTAGAGTTGCGAAATCTCTAATGAGAATAGATCTTTCACTTTGGAATCATCGCCACGAGTTTATTTTCAACACTCTATTTCTAAGAACAACATAATACACTTCACCACAATGAAATGACAAAAAACATCTTATGCTTAATCAACCGACTTTAAAAAATACGTGATGAAGTTTGCAGATCAACAAAGTACTTGAAAATTTACGATAAACACAATTCGCAATGAGATTTCTTCCTCGCTAAACGTTTTTATTAATATACGAGTATTTTAATAATCTTATGTATCATATGTACTCTATGAATATCATAGGAATATCACGAGTGTCCTCCGTCAGAGACCTTGGTATAGAGTTTGAGAGCAGACTGACGTTCCATGCGCACGTTGAAGCTGTGTGTGGTAAGGTACTTAAGAAGCTTGGTTTTGTTTTACGAAGCGGCAGGGTTTTCTCGAGCACACACGTGATGGTAGTGTTGCTTAACTCATTGCTCCGTAGCATACTCGAGAGCGGGTCTGTCATTTGGACACCCCATGAGATGAAATATAGCCTCATGTTGGAGAGGGTACAGAAAAAAATTCTGAGGTCTCTCTACATGAGGGTGAATGGATACTATCCGCAGCTGTATCCAACTAACTTCATACATGGTATGTTGAGATACATTGAGTTCAAGACAAGAAGGGATGTATGCTAAGGTATGCATTTCTTCCGGCTGTTGCGTGGCGTGTTAGAGAATCCTGAATTTTTGTTGAAGATCGGTTTGTGTGTCCCCGATAAATATCTGAGAATAAGGAAGCACAGACTGTTCGCTCTCCCAAAGAGTAACACTAACCGGCCAGAGACTATGCCTCTTGGGAGAGGGATCAGACTGTTCAACCAAATCGCCTCGGATGTTAAAATATTTTACTATTCTTCTCAATCATTCGTCCTCTGCATTCAGGCTACTCCCGCTATTCTTCTAATGGAATCAGTCCATCTTGCAGGGGGTCGGCTAACACTTTGTTTGCCAATTCTTGGACGCTACTTTAACACTTTCTTTCACATCGAACGACATCTCTTTGACAAATATGTCACATTGCCACTTGAATGTACCTATTCGTTAGGTAGCCTCCACTACATGAGTTCTTCTTCGGATATTCTCGTTTCGGATTAAACATTTTAGAGACAATCCTCTCATGGATTCCTCCATGGCACGTTGGGCGACCTTTATTTTATAGGTAAGACCAACTCTTAGATTCTATGTCTCTGCGCTTTAAATTAATTCTGGGAGGATGCATTGGTTAAGCGCCATTTAAGACTTGAATGCAGAATTTTCGATTTTAAACTGTACTTTACTTTTCCAAATGCTGCCCATCCCAGTTGTATACCCATGTCGATTTCTTTCGCAACGTTGTTTCGTCCTAGTTGGATTTATTGTCCCAGATATAAGTATATTCGTTAACAACCTCGATTTGTGTTCCTCCAATGGAGATCGGCGCAAAAGTTTGGGAAACGTGACTCTTTATCATGGCTTTAGTTTTATCCATGTTCATTTTCAGACCAATTTTATTTAGAGTTTCATTGAGGTTACAGATGTGAAATTAAAAAAAAATGTTGATTTTCAATGATTTTTAACGTACAATTATGATTACTCTTTCACCGACGGTATTATTCTGCTGTGTGTTAACATAAAAAAATGTATTTTAAGCGTCTGGATCAATAACAGTTAAAAAGAAGTAAAATCATTGAGAATTAACTTTATCAAGTTATAAAAATAGCCTTATCAATCGTGTCCATTCAGATACCAACTAGATGCTCAATAACGTTTACATATGTGAGTTCTATGACCCTTGCCATTCTGAGACGGCTCAACGCTCCATATTCACTTTTAAAGTATAACCTAGCGAAACACGAACATAAAATGACACATACAATAATAATGGTGCTTCATGTGATTATATGCTAGGTATCAAATTAATCCAACCAGAACCACATGAGAGCATAAACTTTTCCATAACAGTCACTAGAATAAAATACTTCACATTAATATATGTGGCTTACACATATAAACGTAATTATTGATATCAGCATGATATTTTATTTTATTTTATTTTATTTTATTTTATTTTATTTTATTTTATTTTATTTTATTTTATTTTATTTTATTTTATTTTATTTTATTTTTATTTTATTTTATTTTATTTTATTTTATTTTATTTTATTTTATTTTATTTTATTTTATTAACGGCCTAGGCCAATACATACGGTTTTAAAATAGAAAATACAATAAATGAAATGGTAAAACAGAACAATATAATAGCTAAGACAATACATTTAGACAAAACATGAACATGAGTAAAACAAACAGATCTAGTACATTAGTAGAGGGATCTGCGAAATGCTGGAAGGTCCACCCCGAAAAAGTCCAAGTCACTAGAGGAGTTAACCAGTCTACACATTCTTAACATAGGAGAATAGAATCCATAGTTGGTTTTGGATGTCCTTACAAGTAGCAGGTCACTGCCTCTAGTGAACCGGGAGGGAACATTGAACGTAATTTCCTACAATAATGCCGAGTCATCGATTATGGAGTTCATAATTTTAAAAATAAACAGCAGGTCAGTCACTGTTCTACGTCTCTCCAATGTAGATACATTAAGTCGCCTCTCTATATCTTCATAGGAGTAGCTACCTCTCTCAAGGCCGATCAGTCGTGCAACTCTTGACAAGAAGCTATGTTGGACTGATTCAATCCGGTCGATATGAGTTCGATAGTAGGGAGTATAATATAGCCCTTGCTGACTGGTACTGAAAACCTTGACACACAATCTTATTCATCGTCTCTTGTTTCTGTTCGCTTGTCGTACATGTATGTGTCGTCATTTTGTAATGGACTAGTTACGTAGATCGCGCTGGGTTACCACTTAGGTCCCGATCGATCGAGGCGAAAGTAACGCCATGTTTCGGTCAATCGGGGAAACCAAATGTTTTTTCGAAAATATATGTCATATATGTCGAATATATATTCGGAAAAAGTCTGTGTGTTAGTAATCTGCTCCTCATACTACCACCACTCGATCCGATAACTATCCCGGCGACGCGAAGTCGTTTCACCCGTAGAAAGAGAAGGATGTCATTGTGTATCTAATTATTTAAGAAAATAATAATAATGTATTTTTTTATTTTGTTACAGAATAATCGTCGTTGAAATGTGTCATTAACATTAAAAAAAAACACATTCAAATTCAAAATAATTCGAACGCAGAAAAAGATTTTTCCAATTCGAAATGGCTGACTTGAATCAAGACGGCGATTTGGCGGGAAAAACGCTCGCACAAGATGGCGGCGTCCAGGGGAGGTTCACGTCAGTGCCATCCGGCGGCGGCGCCACGAACCTCAAGAAGAACATGTCTCTGGTGTTTGAACAGTCGGCACAAGTTTTGGGCTTAAATAAGGATAAAGAAACACAGTTCATTGAAGACAGCACGACTACCAACCAACGATTCTCACCTCTATGGAGACAGGTAACTATTTTTTTTTAAATAAAATGATCCGAAAAAGCGGATGAACTGGCCAAATGGGGGGAAAACTAAGCAGAACACCTTATTACTAATGTTTCCTCTCTGCTATACCTTGTGAATAAGCTTACTACTTTGAACGCCGCAAATCAGGAATAATCTTCTTTAACCCTTTCGTTGCGGCTTGGTGGAATACAACTTGTACTGTCGATACGGCGTGAATTTTTCAAACCATTTTTTTTCCTTAAAACTAGCATTTGAAGCATAAATATACTTATCTGACCTATTTTCATATATCGCATTGGTTCTTCTATCCTTTAGCTATCAGATGATGCATAAAAAACTATTGTATTTAACAAACGTTCATTATGTAACTCCATACAAGTAAGTGGTGGCATTCACAAATGTGGTTTACAGAAAAATCGCTGCTGTGATGAAACCTAACGATATTTATTTACATGCTTTACAGATTCCTGTAAAGAATGCATGTAGGTTCATAAAGGGAATGACTGCACTTCCAATTTCCTACCGTAGATGTCACAATGAGTACTGAAAGTAGAAAAACGATATATCACGTCTACCGCGGTCAAAGGTCAGGGAATCTTTGACGGCATATGCCGACAACGATGCTAAAGGGTTAAATCTCAATATCCCGCCAAGACTACTAATATAAGTGTAATTGTTCTTTCACAGACCTTTGCTGCTGCAGGCTCTATAGTCGCCACATTATCAGCTGGGATGACTTCAGGATACTCTTCAACACTTCTGCCACAACTGGGGCTGCCCGACAGTCCGATACCCATAGATGTGTCCACATCCTCGTGGATAGGTCAGTAAACCACCTCGTTATAACTGTAAAAACGCATTTTCGTTATTTTAAATATGTTTTTTATCATAATTTTTGAAATAAGCGTAAATATCCTTTCGTCTATCTAGTGGTGTTACTCATAACTGAACATTTTCTTACTAAACACGTCGTATGAGTGAATAATCGTATCATCCACCATCTTCATTGGTGCTCTTTTAGGGCCCTTTCCCACGGACGTCCAGTTTTGCAGGATCAGTTTTTTTATTAGATACCGCAAAAATCATACCTGTGTTCACACACGTTCGATCCTGAAGTTTGCATCCTGTATTTTACGGGATAGCATTGGCAGTCGGAGTAGAAAATTCAGGCGCAATGGACGTGAATACTCTTCTGATATTATACTGGTACTTTCGCCGCCGAAAGCAATGCAGAAAAATAAGATTTTGGGTTCACCCGATCCTAAAACTGCGATTGAGATTAGGCACATTTCGTAATCTCATGGGTGATTTGAGAAATAATGAATCCAAATTATTTAAATACTTAAAAAAGTGAACGTATCCATTAAAAAACCGTTTTTAGAATGCTATTGGAAACACTTCAATTAAACTAAGTACGTAACTAAACTGGATACCGGTTTTTATTGGATCCATTCGTCCAGTTTGTAGTGGCAAAACCGTACAGCACATTTCGAACGGATCGAATTTTTTCGATATCCTGCAAACCGAATGCTAATGTGAATGTTACCACAATAGCACGTATACTACTAAACGTGATCCTGCAAAACTGGACGTCCGTGGGAAAGGGCCCTTAGTATAGCCAAGAAAAAAAACAAGATCCTGGAGTATTTATGTGGTGTCGAATCAACACATGGTTCTAATAGTCCCACGCATGTGTAGGCAACCAAGTCGACACAACATCTCCGTGAGACGGGCCAAGCTCAACTGACGCCTTATTGCGCTCTAAAACTTCACCATCACCATATCCCGAATTAATATATACTTATTAGGTTAAATTGTCTGGGAAAGTGCTAAATTAAATTGAATATACTGGATTTATGCAATGTTTACACGAATCGATTGCTTAAAGTGTACAATGAACTTGTATTCATACGCACGACTTAAAACAAGTGGAGAATAATAATGTTAGTTTTAATTATAGAATATTACGCAGGCGTTTGCATACGCCATTTCATTTGTTATGACAGTTGCTCCATTTCATGTTGGTGCAACTGTCATCTTTAATTTGCTTTTTTGCCGCGATCGTTGGCAGCGCGGCATGTCACAGATTCTAGCAGTCATCAATTGACTGGCGCCCAGCCGACGAAATGCCATACCGGTCGGGCGTAGAAATCTAGTCGTTATTTAAAATAAACGCAAACTGTGCTTCGAAAACAAGTTCTTTGTGTTTTTAATCTGTAATTCGATAATCAACTTAGAGAGGAGGATATAAATACATACACATACAAATGTACAAGCAACTACCAATAAAACGAGAAGTTTCTGAAGAAGTTTGATTGATTTTTCTTCTCTTTCAACAGCTTCAGTTGCCGCTCTTCCGATGTCGATCGGATGTCTTCTATCAGGTTTGATAATGGAGCCTTGCGGACGCCGAATGACGCATCTCATCCTCGCAGTTCCCTTCGTCCTCGGTTGGGTTCTCATCTCTACAGCGTCAAGCTTACCCCAGCTTCTAGCAGGAAGATTCCTCACGGGACTGTGCGTGGGACTTTTAGGCCCTGTCGGCTCAGTCTACATAGGCGAGATCAGCGACCCAAAATACAGAGGATTCTTACTGGCAGGCATATCACTAGCCATATCTCTAGGCTTGCTCATAGTGCACACTATAGGAACGTTCTGTCCTTGGCAATTGACGGCAGCAATCAGTTCTTTAGTGCCGTTCATAAGCTACGTGATGATGAGTTTCGCACCTGAGAGTCCTTCTTGGCTAGCGGCTAAAGGTAAAAACGAAGCGGCAATCAAATCATTCAAATGGCTGAGAGGATGCGATCAAGAATCGCTAGACGAGCTTCAGATCTTAATGGAAAAGCAAGAAGCGGCACGTTTAGAAATGTCTTCAAAGCCTAAAGTATACTTGTTCAGCATTGAAAAAATGAGAAACGTTAAAGCGACATTCAAGCGACCAGAATTTTACAAGCCTTTGCTGATAATGATCGCATTCTTTTTGACAGCGCAGTTTTCTGGTGTAAACGCCGTTGCGTTTTATTCTGTCAGTATAATGCAATCCACTTTAGGAAGCGGTTTTAACGAATACACTGCGATGCTAGTGATAGATGTTGTAAGATTGGTTATAGCTCTTTTGGCTTGCGTTTTGCTTAGAATTGTCGGACGAAGACCTTTAGCATTGTTAAGCGGCTGCTTCACAGCTCTATCACTATGCGGATTGGCAACATTCAAGTATATCACGTCTAAAAATGCAGGTAGTGGTTCAGAAATGACTTGGATACCTTTGATGTTCTTGATAGGATACATGGTAGCCACGACTATAGGTATAACACCTCTACCATGGGTTATGACTGGAGAAGTTTTCCCAGCTGATTTGAGAGGAATGGGTTCTGGCATTTGCACGTGCATGTGTTTTATAGCATTCTTTGGAGTCGTAAAAATGGCACCGGCTATGATCTCAGAGCTGGGAATCGAAGGGACTTTCTTGTCGTATGGAGTGATAGCATTCTTAGGCACGTGTTCGATGTACTTTTTCTTACCGGAAACGAAGGGAAGGACTCTACAGGATATTGAGGAGAGCTTCAAATCGAAAAAGGCGCGAAAAGCGCTCGACAGTAACGCGACCAATGAAACCCAAAGAGTTGTATGAACAAAACAATTATTCAACATATTATTTATGAATTTAGATAATTTTCAAAATGTATTTTAAATTATAATTAAATAATAAATAGACAATTTAGTGCCGAAAATTATTGATCTAGAAATTGCAGGTGTGAATCAAAATAGTTTACAGAGATCGATCGAATTGATGACCAAAAATAAACTGTAAATATTTTTCAGGAATTTTGAAATGTCAAGTAATCTCTCGGTTAGAAGTAAAAGTGTTAAAAAATAACTGCTTTATAGGAAAAAATTAAGCTTAATATTTTATTTCGCATTAAGAAATGGCACATTTAAAAAAAAGACATAGTTTCAATTATATTTAGGTTATAAATTGGTTTCAGTGTCTAATAATGTTTATTTATTAATAATTAAAATATTAACAGTATTAATTTATAATAATAAAATAGCAAAATAATGTGGGAGCTACTTACTCGTATATAAGTTGGGTTTAATTTATGTAATTAAATCCGCTGTTGTGATTTAAATGTGTTTTAGGGATTACAAAACAAAAAATAAAAATAATTGAAGATACAAGTGGTTGAAGGTGTCATTCATGCCCAAAGAAAAACATGCATGGATACCTTTTTATTTGTACAGTGCTACCTCAACACACGAGTTTAATTCGTTCCGCAAAATTGTTCTTATTACAAATTAATCGTATCTCAAAGCGAATTTCCCCATTGAAATTAATTGAACTGCCATTATCAGTTCCAGCCGCCAAAGTTTCACCCCAGTTAACATTTTTTTAAGGATTTTTTTAACAGAGTTTTTAAGGAGGTCGGATGATCAGCCCGATGCTCCCGAGGCCTGGACAATTTTATTGACTCAATAATTTACTCGACACATTTCTTTAACCGGTTCGCATCGGTACCCGATATATGCCGTGCAATTCGTATGTGTATTCCACCGAGCCGTAATGAAAGTGTTAAAAAAATACAGCCCCTTCATCCGCTTGTATCTTCAATATTATTAGTTTATAAGTACAATATCTTTCAATTTATATATTTAAATAAAAAATAGTATAAGTAAAATAAAATTTATGTACACGTTATAATATTTACATCTACATTACTAAGTATTATATCAGATATAAAATAAAAGATTCTTTAGAATTTATTCCACATATATTATTTTTTTTGACGACATGTTTCAGCCAGGTCGGATGGCCATTTTCAAGACAATTAGTTAAATTTTTGTTGGCTCTATATAAAGCAAAAGAGTGAGCGAAAAGGTGTATATGAATTGTGTGATGGGTATATGTGTGTGGTTTTAGGAAATCATTAATGTATTTAGGGAATTCATTGATGTCACAACAAAATAATATTTATAATTACAAAGGCCATTAAAAAACAATAAACATTTACATCAAAATGCTGTAAATGATTCTAGATTATATATCAGCTTGCGTAGAATAATTCTAATGGGATTGTTTTAAGTAGGAAGTTTTTATAGCGTCGGACTAATCGTCCGATCTCCTTAACAAAAAACCGATTGAAAAATCACTTAAAGATATGCCTCGGATACTGGAGCTGCCGTCAAAAAACTGTACATTTAAACCCAATAGAATATATTTATATAGCATCGAAAAGGACTCCTCTTTTTAACAAGAGGAACTGACAGTCACAGAGAATGTGCTCTGAGGTCTGGAAGGGCGCGCCAGAAGAGCAACTAGAGTTTGAAACGAAATTAAATGAGTATAATCTGTCATTGAAAGCGCCAAAAAAACCCCAGATTTAAACTACATATTATTATTTTTAACGTAGAAGGTTCGAGTAACGCTGTTCTAGACAGACGTAGACTATTTTTTACTGTAAAAGAATATTAATTAGGCGGTGATTGTAAGACTCACAACATATCATGAAGTATTATGATGTAATATTTTTTTGAGGCTCAGTTCCATCGACTCGACTATTGTAATTAAAATTATGTCATTGGGAAAGTAAACCCAGTCCAGTTTTTTTACTATTATTTTGTACTCAAACACATACAAGAGAATATCGAATAGTTGATACCATTAATGTTTTTGCAACACTTTGCCATTTGTAATGTTGCAATGTACGTGTAGTTTTGATCAACAAATGTCATTAAAAATGGTAATAAAACTGAACTGCAGTAATAAAATGAATATTAAATCAGCATGCATTAGTAGCGCAAATAGTACTGGCATCAGCACGATGTAGTAGCCCTTGCTGACTGGTACCGAAAACCTCGATATACAATCTTTCGTCTCGTATTTCTGATCGCTTGTCGTACATTTATGTGTCCACCATATTGTCATTTTGGACAGGTCCGCTCACGGTTGTGTTAGTTATAGACATGGCCACTGGAGCGCTGGGCGAGAGCCCGATCACGAGCGCGTCAGTTATGTGTTGAGGACCGAGAAGGTCGCATTACGGCCAGCGGCATGTCATCCCGCTTGGCCGGAATCTTGTAAAGTTTTAACGTAAATATATGTCAAAGTACTTCTGAAAGAAAATCTTTGCTTGCTGACCTGCTCCTCATCGTGCCCTCACGCGACAGAATAACACCTTTTTTTGAGAGGAGGATGTTATTACACCATCGTACATTTTTCATAGTACGAATATTTTAATTGATAAATACAATCATATGTATTTATACCAAAGGGTAAATTGAAGAGGAGTTTCTGAATTCCCACTACTTCTTCGTAGTATCAATCCAGTGGATTGGTTTGCAGCAACAAAATCTTGCATCTAGATCTCCACTCTTTTCGATCTTCTACAACCCTCTATAGCAATGTAATCTAATGCAACTCATGTCCTCGAATAATTGCTGCAAATACTCCTGTCTAGGACGTCTACCATCCCTTCCACAATGTCGCGAAGAAGACCATCGTGGCGCATGATGTGACCGATCGCCTCTCTGAGATGGTTCTTACTAGATGCCTATCATCCTTGATTATGCTGAGAACCTCATTTTCGTGACGTGGTCTCTCCAGGAAATTCCGAGATTTTTCTGTAAGACCACATCTCAAAGGCCTCTAGTCTTTTCTTATCACTTTCAGATAAGCACCATGTGTCACAGCCGTACATCAAGAAGCTCCATACAAATGTTTTGGCAAGTTACTTACGTAGCTTTAAATTCCCACTTAAACAATCCCATTAAAACTAATCTACGTTTGTTGATGAATCAATTGATCAAATAAATATAATAAACATAATATTGTAAGTACAGCGGAACATTGCTTAACGAGCTATAATAATTGTATAAAAAAAATACCTAGAAACTAAAATAAATATCAAGAATTCCCGAATTGTGCCATTACTTTTATGTAATAAGACCTATAAATGATTGTAATCAGCTGATCACTCTCATTAATCTCGCTTGGTGAAACCCTTCCTGTTCTGTTCTGTTTTTAAAGACCCTGATGGGGACCCGTTACTGGACGCATGCAAAAAGCTTCTTGTTAGAGAGTGCTGAAGGCCTTCCCGTGATTTTAGGTGCATCAGTTACATGTTAAATAGACGTCAGTCTAAGGCTGCGAAGTTAGTATACTACAGCTCTCAGCAATCATTCAATGAAGAATGCGACAGAAAAATTGCTTTAATTAACAAGCGTTTCACATTGCGAGTAGTTTTCTAACGATATATTTGCTCGCCAAGCAAATTACACATTTATTTCAATTGTGGCAATACCATGGAATGAAATCTCGCAGTGTAGCAGCTTTAGTATATATTTTTCCATCCCACCGACTTCATTTATCAAAAGAAAAAATATATATATATATAAACAAATAGTATACATGCTTAATTAAAATTTAATGTAATTATGTGATTTGGTAAGTTTAGACGGTTCCGCCGCATTTCGTTCCCAGACAATTCGTTCCCAGACTCATCGGTAACGACATGGGATGCACGGGATATTTCGTCTCCGGACAACTGGTGCACAGGATGTCTCGCTAACCTAACCTGACCTACTAAAAAAAATTAAATGTTATTTCGTTAACGAGACCCATGGATCTCTGGACTCTACAACAAGTATCGAGGAATTAGCGGTGTACGAAATTCTATGTATTTATTAATTCTTATATTAATAAGGAATGCTTACACATCGATACGGAGCATGGGCCATCCCAATAATCTGCCACTAAAAGGATTGAAGGGTTCAAGGTCCAAAAACCGTATCGAGGAATGTGCAGTGTATGACATTCAAATGTATTAATATTATTTTATAACTGCTTACTCATGTTGTAATTAAGGCTATAAAAGGGGGACTCGCATTAAATAAATTAGTATCAACTCATCTCCGGTCTTTGGTCTTATCCTCAGTGCCGGATACTTAGTATTCCGGCATCACCATATGAGCTGATGCTGTAATTTCGGGACCGCGGCCTCGGTTCCGAAACATCGATTTACTAAAAATCACAATTTACTCTAGGTCAGTCACACTCTAGATACGCTTTCGTATTAAAATGCGAATATCACTATAAAATCGCGAACATACAATTAACATGGAAGCCTGAACACTTCACGTAAATTAATTGACGTAATACGTTTGAGTACGATACAAAATACGCATTAAAAGTGCCGACGACCCACATTCTCAAAGCTAACGATCTATGTCCGTGAAAAATTAAAATTTGTTTATAAATAACCTATTTTTTTACGTATCTATAATAATATGATGATAATTATTTTTTATGCAATTTTTTAAAATAATTTTATGTATAGATAATGTAATGAGATAGTTTTATGATTATTTAGAGCAGTGCCGGCTTTAGAGCCTGCGGCGCCCTGGGGCAATTTTTTTTCTGGCGCCTTATATTGCTTATATTTAACACGTTTTTTTTTATGTAAACACATACAGGAGAATACCGTCAGATGGTGATAGTAATTTTTTGAAGTCTCATTTGTGGAACTCTATGACGCTTACCATGGTGTATATGGCTTAACGCTGCATGTGGAGTGTTGATCCGCCAACGTCATAGACTACAGCCCGAGATTCACGCATCATCCATTACTATTACAGGAATCTACTATGAATGAGTGGTCTTCACGGGACGACTTTCGTCTACCACCAGTTTTAATTGATAGGCTATGACTGACATTTTACGGGTGATGGATCAAATTCACACCAACCGGGGTATTTTAGAGCTCAGAAATCGATTAAAAATCTTTTTTTTTTAATCTCCGTCGCGGATCGAACCCACGACCTTTGGCTTGCAAAGCAAACGCTTTACCGTTGAGCTATGACCGCGACGTTTGACGCCAAGTAATGTTTTTAATGGATTCGACTCAAAGGCGCCGTATAGGTCACATTCAATGTTAAAATTCCATAGATGTAACCGCTGGCGTACAGGGACTGTTTGTTCGAAAAAAAAACGTAGGTCACCGGTGTCCTACGTGGCGCCCTGGTCGACAACAGCGTAGGTCACCGCTGACCTACGTGGCGTGAAACGTGTTAAAAGATTTAAGCAAAATTGATTGCCCTCGGCGCCCCTAGCTTGATCGACGCCCTGGGGCACCGACACACTTCGCCACCCCCTAAAACCGGCACTGATTTAGAGTATTCTTTGTTATTAATATCTGTGATTTGTAAAAAATGTATTTTTGTACTCAAAATGTTATTGTATTTTATGTAATTATCTCAAATAAAATTTACTTATAAAAATGAAATTATTTTTCTTTTATTAAAAATATTTATTTTCACTATACCAGTTATAGACGTGTAACAAGAGGTAAGGTCCCTATTGAACTCCTTTCTATACTTTTGTTAGTTAATTTTTAAACATTATAACATCTCCTCTCTCTCAAAAAAGGTGTTACTCCGTCGCATGAAGGCAGGATTAGTAGCAGATTGATAACACAGATTTTTTCAGAAGCACATTGACATATATTCAAGTTAAAAATTGACAAACTTCTGGCTCGACCTAGTCACAGAACTAGGCCGAGCCACAATACAACATGCTCTCGCCGACGGGCGGTACACAACTGGCGTGATGGCTGTCGCACCGGCGCTATACAACTAGTCACAATATGGCGGACACATAAATGTATGACAAGCGAACAGAAATAAGAGATGATAGATTGTGTATTGAGATTTTCGATACCTGTCAGCAAGGGCTACATCATACTGATGTCAATTAAAAAACACTATATTTAACTATTTTAATAATTTACAAGTCTCTAATGATGCATATTGTATACAAACATTCAACAACTGATGATACACATACAAATTTACAGTAAACACCATTAAATTTATCTTCACCCGTGCAATTGATAGCTTAGACGAGACTCAAAGGGTTTTTTTACCACATCTGATGCATATTTGGAGTATATGCACACCGCAAATTGTAGTTTTACATTTCTCTAAGTTCATATTGTCTATGCCTTGTACCAGAGAACCTCTATGTATACCTAGAAGTCGACATGGTAAATAAGATGGTTAACGGGAGCCTTTAGGCTTAAAGCAAGAGGCCACGAACTTTTTTTTTTTATATAAACACATACTGGAGAATACCGACAGATGCTAAACAATAACACTCTTACGTCTAATCTACAATCAATGGAACACAGACGTAAGATTGGTTCACTTAGTCTTTTCTACCGTTATTTCCACGGTCGCTGCTCTTCGGAACTTAAAGAACTAATTCCTCCTGCACCCACTCACAGCCGACAAACTCGTCTTACACTTGCCGAACATCCATACACGGTTAATATATATCGACCAAGAAATGGCAGCTTCCAAAGTGCCTTCCTTAATGCCACCGGTAAGCTATGGAATGCTCTTCCAGCGTCTGTGTTTCCTCCTTCCTACGATCTGGATCTCTTCAAGAAACAGATAAATATACACTTGCAATCTCCCCAACCCACACACAAATACAAACACAACACACGTTTCCCGCATGCAGCGTCCAGCCTCCCTGGCTGAGCGTCATAGAGTGCACTGGTCTTGACCAGATGTGCTCTCCTGCATGCGCTTACATAATAATAATAATAATAAACAGGAATTTACTATGAATGGGTGGTCTTCACGGGACGACTTACGTCTACCATCAATTTCAATTAATAGGCTATGACTGGAATTTTACTGGTGAGGGATCAAATTCACACCAACCGGGAGTATTTTACAGCTCAGAAATATTTTTTTTTTAATCTCCGTCGGGGATCGAACCTTTGGCTTGCAAAGCAAACGCTTTCACCATTGAGCTATACCCGCCGGTAAAATAATTGCTGACTAAGATCACGGTTATACCTATCCAAGACGTTTAAATTAAAGCATTCAAGAATCCCAGCGTTGTGAAGGAAAAGGAATGTACGTTTAAGAGCAGCTTTTCTATTACAGGACTCTACTGTGTATCATATTGTGCGTGCTTACATAATAAATAACTTTAAAAAGGCTGTTCATTTAAAAAAATATTTGTTATTATCTCTGTGCGTAAGAAACAACAAATTTGAAACAATTAGATCGGAGGTCGTAATGAAAAAAAATGTCGACCACTTCAGCAGTAATTGTTTTGGCGGTCTGCTGTTGCTAAAAATAATGCCGATCACTTGTGCTCTAATGGAAGTCGTTAAGATCAATTGAAAAAAGTCATGAATTCTCATGACAACAACAATTAGGTCTCTGTGTTCATAAAGACCTAATTGCTTGAGCGGTTTCGCAATACACACACTTATTAGTAAGTCATATGAATACTTGCGAACGTGTAACGAGATATATATATTTATATATTGAAAAACATCGCAAAACATCGAGTGTAGCTTCGGCTGTGTGGCACGTAGCGCCGTCCTGTTGAAACCAAATGTTGCCAATATCCTCCTCTTCAATTTTTGTGAACAATAATGGCCCGATAACGATCGCCATTGACTGTAACGGCCACTCCTTGCTCATTTTCGAAGAAAAATGGCCTGATTTTCAAAGTAATGTCGCAATATTTGCGTTGTTCAAGCGTATACACAACCATATTCGCTTAGCGGAAGGATAAAACTAATTATCTGTCAAATCAAACATGAGCTAAGTGTTACCATTTACGAAATAAGCAGTTGAAAAAAAAAACGTTAGATGGCGGACCTTTAATATATTGATATCAACTCGACGGTTCCGCCGCATTTCGTCCCCAGACAGTTCGTTCCCAGAATCATCGGTAACGACGTGGAGTGCACTGGTTGTCTCACTAACCTAACCTTACTGAATCCTAACCTAATCTAACCTTACTGAATCACCTGAAAAGCTTCAAGATATGCTCTACAACCTCAATAAAGCGTCGAACAAAATTGGTTGGAAAATGAACATGGATAAAACTAAAGCCTAAATAAAAAGTCATATTTCTTAAACTTATAAGCCCATCTTCATTGAATGAACACAAATATAGGTTGTAAATGAATATATACTTATCTACGACAAATAATTCAACTAGGAAGAAACAGCTTTTGGAATGAAATTGAAAGGTGCATACAACTCGAATGGAAAACATTTGTAAAACTTAAATACATTTTTAACGCAAAAATTCCACAATGTCTTAAAAGTAAGGTGCTTAACCAATGCATGCTCCCAGTATTTATAATGGCATATATACGTGAAATCTAACAGCAGGTCTTTACTGTAAAATGAATGTCACACAATGCCATGGAGATATCCATGATCGGACTGTCTTTAAAATATAAAATCCATTGAGGATATCCAAAGAAGAACTCAAATAGTGGAGGCTACCTAAAGAATAAGCACACTCAAGTGGCAATGAAATATATCTATCAAAAAGACGACGTTTGATGAAGAATAAAAGTATTGGAATGGCATCCAACATCTGGCAAGCGAAGCATTGGCTGACCCCTAGCAAGATCCACTGACGACATAAAAAGATTAGCGGGATTGGCCTGGATGCGGAAGTAGAGGATCGAAGAGGATGGAGACTCATGCGGGAGGCTTACGTCCAACAGCGGACGTATACAGACTGATGATGAAACACATGCAAAACGTCTAAATTCAAATCTATGGAACACAGATGCTCAGTCATATCACTATATTTTTTTATATAATCCGTTACACATTTTTTTATGTAAGCACATACAAGAGAATACCGACATATGGTGATAGTGATGCTGAAGTCTCGTCTGTGGATTCTATGCCCCTTGCCATGCTGCAAATGCCTAAGGTAAGATACAATGAGGCTACCTAAAGAACAGGCACACTCAAGGGGTAATGTGACATATATATATAGATGATACGACGATCGATGGAGAATAAAATATTGGAACGGCATCCAAGAACTGGCAAACGGAATGTTTATCGACCCTCTTCAAGATTATCTGATGATATTGGAAGAATAACTGGAGAAGTCTGGATGCGGATGGCGGAGGATCGAGAAGGATGGAAACTTATGCTCGAGTCCTACGTTTTACAATGGATACACACAGGCTGATGATGATTACTATGTCATTTACAACATTGATACCGTTGGATTATTTGTTCCAAACACGACATATTATTTTTCTTAAATTGCTATACCTCAATGCAAATTGGTTAAAAGTTCAGGAAATGTCACATTTATCATTGCCATACAATTCACATTATTCGCAGTTTTTTTCTAAAACCTACCCCAATATCAAAGCCATATCAACTCTCGGGCATCGCCCCACCAAACATACGGCGAGAAGTCACCACCAAGAAGGAGCTCTCCAAAGCAACGCACGACACACCACCCTATGTTTGGGTATAAAAGATAACCACACGGCTCAAATCAAGAAGAAGTTTCCTACAGTCGACAACGCAACTGGTGATACCTGAGGCAACCCTGCGGCTGAACATGCGGAGAAGCGCAACTGAGGGGAATACTTGGATTGTCCCGAAAGAGGACCTAGCCCCTGGACACGACCAGGGATGGAATATATGGAGGTCCCTTAACAGACTTCGGACTGGAGTATGCAAGACAAAAACACTAATGAAAGCCTGGCAGTCTTACAGCGGACCGACTGAATGTGACTGCGGCGTGGAGCAGACCCTGTCACACCTTCTGGAGTGTGCGCTGTGTCCGAGTAGCTGCACTCAGGAAGGCCTGATGATGGCCGGGAGTAACGCCATCGACGTCGCCCACTTCTGATCAGATCTGACCCTGTTGTTTCCGACACGATTATATATATATATTCACGGTTAAAATACAAACGGTAGAAAAATTTTCCTTGAAAAATGTTTGAAAACGCTGCAATTTAAGAGCTAGCTGTCCTTTCTACACACAGGTATGACTTGACGAAAGTCCGTGATCAGATCATTGAAATGTTTTGCTAATTAATTGCCAAAATGTCCTTATTGGTGAATGCTTCAAGCTATAATCAAATTCGCCATAGCAACAGAGTTAACACCGGTATTTCAATGACTAACAATCATTTAAAATATGCAAATTTCAATTTAAAATATGCCTACTTCCTTACTGAATCAAAATTAACATGATTGTATGCGTTAGTAGTGATATCAGTTTGATACAGCTCCCTTAGGCTGATGCCGTAAAGTCTTGAAAAACGATCTTTTGTCTCTTATTTATGTTCGCTCGCCTGACATGCATATCTAATAATGTTAGCTTTAAATAATACACGGTGTTTGCATACGCCATTTTATTTAATGTGACAGTTGGTCCGTGTCATATTGGCTCCACTGTCATCTTTAATTCGATTTTTGCGGCGACTGTTGGCGGCGCTAGATGTCAGAGCGCGCCGTGAGTTGGAGCTCGCTCGCGACCGTAGGCGTTCGCCATAACGGGTGGACGAAAATGCAAGTGTTTGAGAAATAAACCCGAATTGTGAAACTTAAACAATTTCTTTTGCTTGGGAACCAATACCTGCATCCTGTCATCCAATAAATCGATATTAAATTTAGAGAGGAGGATATCAGTAGGAATGAGATTTGATTAACCTTTTCTTTACGGTGCTAAAATGGTGGTTGGGTAGTCAGTACACAATCAAAAATCAGCGATTTAAAATCGAAATAATAAGAAAATTCATAGCTAATCCCCTTAATCAATTATAATTGAAGTCAAAAATTATGAAAATTGAGATTTATTGGCTGAAACATTAAAAAACCATCTGGCAACGCTCATGGAACACTCTGGTTTCAAGCTCAAGAGCTACTGCCGCTAGTCTTGGTAATGGCCGGAGTGGCCCACTCCCACTTTCTTCCCTCTTTCTTCACATTGAAGTATGAAAGAGTTGATAGTGTCGCGCTTCCCGCACATCGTCGAGACCCAAAGTTAAGGCACTCACAGCGCGAATTTGTTTCCGAGGTTAAAGATGCAAGTTATGGTGTTATTGGCGAGGATTTTTCCTTGAATGTTTGCACGTCGCTCATCAACGTGTATTCTGATGCCAAATATACCTGTGCTTGAAGTTTGTATGAGAATATTACATATGAAGATGATATACATAATACAACTGGCAAACGAAGGGTTGGCCGACCTCCTCCAAGATGGACTGACGACATAAGAAGAATAGCAAGAATGGCCTGGATGCGAAAGGCAAAGGAACTAAGAGGATGGAGACAGGCTGATGATTAAAAATCTTTTTGTGTTGTCAATCTGCTCCTACATCCTTCCTTCACGCGGCCACGTGACGACCCCGTGACTTGTCTTCTTTTTAAAGACGGAGGGATGTCAACTCGTTCCATAATGAGTGCATACGAAAATCTGTCATTACAATTATTGACATTAAAACAAGTTAGCTATCATATATAATTCCAGGTTTATCTTGACTTGAGGTATGAGCACTTTGGTTATATATATTTTATATATATTTTGGATATGGACGTAAGATTTTATAATTACTTATTAATATATGACGTGAAATATATTTACTTGTGTATAAGTAAATGATTAAGCATCTTCTTATCAGTCATGTAAGTAGACTGAATGCATCGTGATACATTAAATGTTGTGTTATACTGTAACAAGTTAATACCTGTCTTCATATCGAATGCAGGGTATGTGCATTCAATGCCCCCTAGTTCTATCACATTACTCCGATACTATAACGACTACATTGTGATCCCCCGTCTTTAAAAAGACGACAAGTCGCAGGTTCGTCACGTGGCCGCGTGGAGGAAGGACGCAGGAGCAGATTAACAACACAAAGAACTTGTAATTGAAGCAAAATTCGCCTTTATTTCCGAAATCTTGACATCCCCGTTCGATCGTGACATGACGTTAATTCCGTCTCGACCGAACGGGGCTTGACTGACGACTGACCGGAACACTGTGACAAGCAGCGCCGCCAAGACAATCGCGTCAAAAAAGCAAATTAAATATGACAGTTGCACCAACATGAAATGGAGCAACTGTCGTAACAAATAAAATGGCGTATGCAAGCGCCGTGTAATTTTATATAATTAAAACTAACATTATTAGATGTGCACGTCAGGCGAGCGAACAAAAATAAGTGACGAAAGATCGTTTTTCGAGGCTTTTCGGCATCGGCCTAAATGAGCTATATCAAGCTGATATCAATTGATTGAAAGTTCCGACAACAATTCAGTACAAGCTCGGTATAGTGGCTCATAATTCAGGCTGAAGTTGACCGATGGTATGGGTTATGTTGGCTTCCTCACAAAGTCAAGCTATCGTTTCCTTATAAAGGGTCCGCCAAATAACTTTTTTTTTTGAAAATGGGGCGCAAAACATCGAGTGTAGCTTCGGCTGTGTGGCACGTAGCGCCGTCCTGTTGAAACCAAATGTTGCCAATATCCTCCTCTTCAATTTTTGTGAACAAAAATGGCCCGATAACGATCGCCATCGACTGTAACGGCCACTCCTTGCTCATTTTTGAAGAAAAATGGCCTGATTTTCAAAGTAATGTCGCAATATTTCCCAGCGTTGTTCAAGCATATACACAACCATATTCGTTTAGCGGAAAGATAAAACTAATCATTTGTCAAATCAGACATGAGCTAAATGTTACCATTCACGAAATAAGCACTAGTTGAAAAAAAAAATATTAGATGGCGGACAATAGCATGATTTTCAAAGAAATGTCGCAATATTTTTCAGCGTTGTTCAAGCGTATAAACAATCATATTCGTTTAGCGGAAGGAAAAAACTAATTATCTGTCAAATCAGACATGAGCTAAGTGTTACCATTCACGAAATAAGCACTAGTTGAAAAAAAAACGTTAGATGGCGGACCCATTATTATATGCAAGCACGTGTTCTCAAAACGCATTATACGACTTCATTGGATTTTGGTGAGATGTCAAATATCGCAGCGGTATAGAAAATTTCGGGCACTGTTTCACAGCCCTGTTTCGAAGCTTATCAGGTATGATCCAAAGACCAAATAGAGCTCCATCAAAGTCATTAAAATCACCATCTCTTGCACGCTTCTAAAACATTTATGACATAATTGATTTTTTTATTTAATTTTCTAGAACAGCGACCGTCAACCAGTGTTAGCAAAATATTTTATTATATCAAAAATATATGTGCTCGACGGAGCTCTGTGAAGTTTTCCAACATTCAATTTTATTTTATTTATTTCTTTCAGAAACATTTCACATTTTATAAAATACGATCCTGAAATAAGGTAATAAAAAAAAACAATATAATATTTAAAATATAGGTACTTATAATTAAGTATTAAATTAATAGAAAACAATAAAGACAAGCGACAGAAAGTCCTTAATGCTCATTAAAGAGAAGACTTTAACAAATTACTCTTCAAACTAATTCGTGGAGCTCGTGTCTGAACTGGGTCTCCCTTGCGTGGAATATATCAACATGAGACAGTACGCAGGCAACGTTGCATTGCCGAAATTCATGAAGATAATTTGCGATAGCAAAATGTTGCAACAAAATACCGGATATGGAAGAAAAAGAGGAAAAAAAACGTACACGTTTATCAAATTGAGCGTTTTTTTTTTCTTCAAAAAACATAGATGATCTTCTTTCGCTCGTTGCGAACTAGGCCGCCAGGGAGTAAAACCAGAAAAAATCATCGTCATCGGTTATGCTACTGTATGGACCAACTGATTTAGGCCTCAGTTCGATGAATTCAACTAAAAACTCGCGGTAAGCATTAGGCCAAATTTTAGTCCGCGTCCAACGTTGCTTAACTGCTGAGATCTCACAAAAAGGCGCATACGGTAAGCTATTGTCGACGGTCTTTACCTATGTTTGTACAAGATAAAAATAAAAATATTCTAGAATATTCGATGACCTGTGTAATATTTTCATACGTGCATTCTTAACATATCTTTTAATATAGAATAAAACATTTCTATGGAAGAACAAAACTTCACTTCTATCCGGTAAACTCCATCGTCACACTTTTTAATTTAATTTTATTCAACTGGAGTTCAAGAGCCACAAATATGGTTTACCATTCGTTATAACGTTTTCATAAAATAAAATGATTAGCCTGATGCTACAGAGGTTTGGTTATTTAGTTCTAAGAGGCGGTTCAACAGAAAATAAAAACAAAGAAGCGACCGTAATATAAAAAATTCGCGCAAACAATACAAGAAAAAATCTCCGTTCTTATTTGGCCTAACTATTTCCCATCATCTGGGGTCGGCCCTCCTTGTGTACATTCGCCATGTATGTTTGTCTGTCCTGTGTTGCATTCTCGGTCAAACCCAGAGTTTTCAGATCATTGTTTACAGTTGCAGTCCAGGTTTCCTGTGGTCTTCCAGGTCGTCTTCTCAGCGTGGGTATGTTGTGGGCTCTCTTCACCATGCGGTCCTCATCTCTCCGTGTCACATGCCCATACCATCTTAGGCGGTTTTCCCTTATCTTTTCAGGTATGAGGGCCATCCGAAATGAACGAAAATATGCTCATTTCGAACTCTGTCCACTCTCAGGAAAAAATCTCCGTTATCAATTTAAAAGTTTACTTGAAAAGTGAAAAATGATCCTAATGCGTCTCCAGAGCATTGGATTACCAACCACTGACTGTTTCATTAGAAACTTTATAGCCTAAGAACTAAGTGTTATAAATCAAAAAAACAACTGTATATTAACTGGTCTAATGTGACATTTTACCGTTTGCACAGAATCTGGTTTAAACTGCTTCCATTTTCACTGCAGTATGGAAGATAAGAAAATGAATACAATGCAGTACTTCCTATTTTATTTTACTTCATGTAGTCATCTTGCTACGTCTGCTGTTGAACGTAGGCCTCCCATATAAGTACGTCTCTATCCTCCGCCTTTCGCATACAGCCTCCTCTCGCTATTCTTTTTAATATCAGCTTGATACATATAGTTCTTTTAGGCTGATGCCGTAAAGTAATAATGTTCGTTTTAATTATATATAAAATTACGCGGCGTTCGCAACGCCATTTTATTTGTTTTGACAGTTGCTCACTTTCATGTTGGTTCAACTGTCAACTTTAATTTGTGTTTTATCCGCGGTTATCTTGGCGGCGCAACATGTCACAGTGTCCCGATCCGATATCGAACTTTGAGAGGAGGATATCACATCAAATAAAGAGCTATTTTCGGAAAGGGGCTTCTATCAAAGTTGCCTGTTCTTCATACCACGATCCAATCAATTATTTTCGCGGTACGAAAGATAAGACAATTATTACTGTACAAATATGTACGAGTTTTTTTAAATTGTTATCATCATGGCGGTACCTGACAAGAATCCATCACCTTTTTGCGCTCAAAATTATCCCCTACCTAAATGGGACATATAGCCGCCTCAGGAATCACGTTAGAAACATTAAAAGCCAGATCATCCACATATTACATTTCGACAAAATATTGTTAAGCCTTTCGCATCGGTTGTCGGCATATGCCGTCAAAGATTCCCCGACCGTTGACATCGGTTGACGTGATATATCGTTTTGATAATTTCAGTACTCATTGTGACATCTGCGGTAGGAAATTGGCAGAACAGTCATTATATTTATCAACCTACATGTATTATTTACAGGAATCTGTAAAGCATGTAAATAAATATCGTTAGGTTTCGTAACAGGAGCGATTCTTCTGTAAACCACATGTGTCAATGCCACCACATGTATGGAGTTACATAATTAACGCTTGTTAAATAAAATAGTTTTTTATGCATCATCTGATAGCTAAAGGATAGAAGAACCAATGTGATATATGAAAATAAGTCAGATAAATATATTTATGCTTCAAATACTAATTTTAAGCAAAAAAAAATGTTCTAAAAAATTCACGCAGTATTAACAGTATAATTTCTATTCCACCGAGCTGTAACGAAAGGGTTAATAGTTTTGTAAGGGACCCTAAAAAACGATAATTGCGGAAAGCAAAAAAAGCAAGAACCCTTCAAATACATAATAATAATTTTACAATCTTAACAAAATATTTATTTGCATTTAAAATATCGTACATGTATATTATAATATTATTTAATAAGTCCATATTTATAAGTTACATATTTGCAGTTTGGCACTTCAATTTAAGCAAAGTCTCATCACATTCGCATAATACACACAACACTCGCTGACTTCATACGGTGATCTCTCCAACGATATGGACAATATAGGTAAAACACATATGCATCATGCTTACAGCAAACAATCTGGCGTGACTCAGCCAATAACATAGCATGACTCAAACTTCATCGCCGTGTCGCGTGTTTCCATTTTATGTTTGTTTCCAATTTTGTTAAAAAAATTAATCATCGGGTTAATATTTGTGAAGGGATCACATAATATTTAGACGAAAGATAGGTAAAAAAATGATAAATTGGGGAACAGCTTATGCGGGATCTTTTATAAGTGTTTCTTATGGGTTTTTGCCGGGACTATACAAAATGAAGAAATTACGCGGATAAACGAAAAAAGGCGATAACAAATCTCGGTCTCCTTAAAAATGGTAATTATTAATAAAAACACCTCAATACATATCTCAGATCAACAGATGATATTATTATAAGTCCCCGGGCTCTCGCCTGAAGGGTTTCATAGAACTATAGGGTGCGCCATCGAACTTTTTAATTCAACTAGTGCTTATTTCGTGAATGGTAACACTTAGCTCATGTCTGATTTGACAGATAATTAGTTTTATCCTTCCGCTGAACGAATATGGTTGTGTATACGCTTGAACAACGCTGGGAAATATTGCGACATTACTTTGAAAATCATAGTAATGTTGCAGAATGTGTGCGAAAATTGCATACGGATTTTGGAAGAAGAGAATCACCGTCAGCTCCGTATGTTCGTTATCTTGTGAAAAAAGTGAATGAAACTGGCATCCTCATCGATAAACCAAAGCGTGAAAAGCCAAAAACAGTGCGTACACCCGAGAATATTGCTGCTGTGGCAGAAAGTGTGCGTGAAGCGCCATCAATGGCGCTTCCATGCGGCGCGGCCATGTTGAACGAATTTTTGTTCACAAAAATTGAAGAGGAGTATAATGGCAACATTTGGTTTCAACAGGATGGCGCTACGTGCCACACAGCCGAAGCTACACTCGATGTTTTGCGCCCTGCTTAAATAAAAAAAAGGTATTCGGCGGACCCTTTATATATGTCCTCTCAGGTGCATAGATGTCTTGGGTTGAGACATGGGCAGCAAAAATTGAGAGAATGGAGTTAGGGCAAAATGTTTCATAAATGCAACGGGTATGGAAAGATCATCACTTGTTATTTTAAGGCAAGTAATTAATTTGGTAGTTTTTTTTTTTTTTTTATGTAAACGCATGCATGAGAGCACAACCGGTCAAGACCAGTGCACTCTATGACGCTCAGCCAGGGAGGCTGGACGCTGCATGCGGGAAACGTGTGTTGTGTTCGTGTTTGTGTGTGGGTTGGGGAGATTGCAAGTGTATATTTATCTGTTTCTTGAAGAGATCCAGATTGTAGGAAGGAGGAAACACAGACGCTGGAAGAGCATTCCATAGCTTACCGGTGGCATTAAGGAAGGAACTTTGGAAGCTGCCAGTTCTTGGTCGACATATATTAACCGTGTATGGATGTTCGGCAAGTGTAAGACGAGTTTGTCGGCTGTGAGTGGGTGCAGGAGGAATTAGTTCTTTAAGTTCCGAAGAGCAGCGACCGTGGTAATAACGGTAGAAAAGACTAAGAGAACCAACCTTACGTCTGTGTTCCATTGATTGTAGATTAGACGTAAGGGTGTCATTGTTTATCAAACGAATTGCTCTTCTTTGAACTGAGTCAATTAAGTTTAGAAGGTATTTTGGGGCTCCAATCCAAAGGTGACTGCCGTATTCAAGGATAGGTCGGATTTGTCCTTTATATAGAAGAAGTTGTTTATCGTTGAAATACCGACGTGATCTATATAATACACCTAGTTTTTTGGAAGCGAGACCGGAATAAATAATTTAATTAAATTAAATTATTTAATATACTGTCTGTATAAATACCTAAAAATGTAACTAAAAAATAATAATTTGCCAGTAGAAAAATAATAAATTGCCAGGAAATAATTAATTATAGGTTAGGTTAGGTTATTTTTCCATTTCTTGAGTTAATTATTCATTCATATTACATTATTTTTTACCAATATTTAATAAATTACTTTCATTTTAAACTTTTACACCCACGTTTGGTGTTGCTCACCAAATCCCATTACTTGAATAACGAGAAAGGGCTCTGAAAACTATGCCTTGATAAGTGCTCCAAAGGACGCAGGTACAAGTCGACCAGTCCGAGGTGCCTTGGGCCCCCAAAAAGAGACATTTTCATTTTATAACTGACCACGCTCATACTGACACAGTGAATACTGGCAATTTATTTATTCTAATGCCGATTGAATTTATTTACTGCCAATTAATTTAACTTATTGCCAAAACCTTGAATTAGTTACTGAACAAAGAAATACCGACCTTATTTTATCACTGTTTCTCAAAAGAGACGATGCTATACAAATCGTTACGTGTGATTACTAAATCGAAATAAATCAGATTTAACAATTGAAATAATGCTCACCTTCTACGTATCAATTTAATATGGATCACACGCGTAGGCTCGAGGCTGAAGCACATTGTTTTAATTAGGAATTATTAATGATACTTTAAAACAATAAAATAAAACGTTACACTTATGTTTTACCATTCCACTAATCTTCTTAAGCAAATGTATATTTTTGAAATTAATTTAAATATACCTAGTTAGAGTAAATTAACAAAGATTTATTTTAAATTCTGTTTAAAAATGTATAAATGCATTATTAGCCATTTTTAAAAATTAAACTGTCAAAGGATTGCACAACATATATTATTAAAGCATTTATGGCATAATTAATAGTTTTCGAGACGTCATTTGCCATTAATTTAACGTAATTTTTATCTTTTAAGTAATAAAACACTATTCATTTAAATGACAAACAATATTAAGGTGTAAAATATAAAATTTTATTATTATCAAAAATATTGCGACATCTTTATGAAAACCGTTTTCCAAACTGACATTCACCTAATAATTTCGTAGTAAATGAAAATATTAGGTGGGTAGGTATTATTAAATTAGGTAGGTGGGTTTTATTACACTAGGTGGGTAGGTATTTTATATTAAAGTGATTGATTTATTGAACATAATATTATAAATTTATTGTTTTAAGCCCTGGTAACAATAAACATCGATTGATATTATTATTCTCATTATTCGTAAATTATTCATTAAATAATTAAATTATGTTAGTAGGTACCTAAAATTTTCAAAAGGAAAGAAAGTAATATTTTTTATAAGATTTTTTTTAATTTTAATAAAACTTATTCATAATAGGTCTGTATTTTTTTGTATGTGTTATTATAATTATTAGGCATACACAATCATATAAATATATATATATATTTTTTTTATTGTAATGAAAATGTTAAAGGCACTATTTCATTTATTATTGCATACGACTCCTGCAGAGAAATAAAGTTTAATTTTTATCATCTTTAAAATATATATAAATGTATATATATATATAGTGCATATTTAAATATTTTCCGTTGAAAAATATATTTTTTATTAAATAGGTATATGTATTATAAAAATTTACATATTTCAAATTCATTACGATAAGTGTTTTCTAATAAATTATTTTATAATATAAAAACAATTGAAAATTAAATATTATAACTGTGATATCAAATTATTTAATAAGTATTCTAATACTAATAGTCCTAAGGTGAATATTTTTTGGATTCTATTTGTAGTAAATTGGAAAATACTGAAAGCCGAATTTAAAAATTTCCCTCATGATATCAAGAAGAAACTGCACCTGAATAAAAGTTATAATATCCATGTTTGTATGAATAAAAAATGTTTTGTATTATTAAGATCAAATAGAATTTTTAACACCGGGAAAAAATAATTTAAATTTTTATCGTTTCACATCTTCAAATCATTAACAAATCATATGAATGTGAATTTGTTTTGTAGGTATTTGAGATTTATACCTACGGCAGCGATACCTACTTTTTAGTGCATACTCTGGCAACTTAGAATTTTTTGAATACGACAGCTTTTGTCATAACACATACTGGCCGGTAAAACGGGTTCATAATATACGAGTATAATAAAAAGTATTGTTTTAGTTATTCTGAGGTGATTGACAATTAATTATGTGATAAAATTTAATTACAAGAGTACCTAGCTTTATTTTGCTTTGTAATTCAGTAATCTGACTGGTTAAATTATGGAAATAGATTGCAAAAAACCTTTTATTTGTGCGGTGTTTATCTTGTTTTTATAACGAAAGATGGACGAAAGCTAGGATGTAGTATAATGTGTAAAACTTCACTGTCGTATATCAAGATTAATAAACTCAAAACTGTGTTATAATTGAATAGTGTTACTCACACATAGTGTCATCAGCCATTGAGTGCGGACGTGTATCGCGAGGTCTCACTTTCTTGTATCTTTTTGTTCTACAATATATTGAATGATGTCGCTTAAACTCTGTCCTGATAAGGATGCCCGTGTCCTAACGTACTCGACATCATCAGGGACCTGCAGCGACTGATGTTGGAGCAACAAAAAACTAAAGTTTTGTGTGTCGGAAATTGCTCAGCTTGCCGACTTGGCTTCAGCTAACGCAAGCAGTGTATCGTGTGAACAGTGTAATTTAGGTAGGAATTATAAAAAAATAAAATCTAAAGTAGGCAACTCCGACCACTGCCTTGTGAAAACATCTACAATCAGTGCTCCATTGCCACCAAAAGAACAGAACAAATGACGTGTGTGACATTACAAGTCGGCTGACTGGAACGGATTACCTGGATTTTACAGAGGATACCCGTGGGGTGATATTTGCTTCCAAAACAAGGACCCCTCAATATGTGCCAATCTGGTGGAAGATGTAATCGTCTAAGGAATGGAATGCTTTATTCCTCACTCCACAAAAAATTTTGGTACCACCTCCAAAAGCTGGTTCAACCGTGACTGTGCTGAGGCTATAAAACGCAAGAATACTGCTTACAACAAACTATGCAAAAATAACGACCTCATAAGTCGTGAAGTATACAATTTAGCCTCCAAATAATGCAAGAAAACCATCAATGACTCCAAAGACAAGTTCAATATATAAATTTGCAACAAGCTGTCCCCTTGCCCTGCCGGTAGTAGAGCATTCTGGTCTCTCGCTAACCCTATTGGCAGCAACTTTTGCACTTCTTCTTTTCCACCGCTGACTAATGCCGATGGCTCACTGGCTCTAGCCTCCAAAGAGAAGGCTGAACTTCTTACGGCTGCTCGAGCCGCTAAGGAGGCGGCACAACGAACACCGACTGCGGTTGCTGGGACTGTGACTTGGGAGGATAAAGCCAAGTCACCCAGTAGAGAGGCTACTTCTCTACCAGAAGCACCACCAGCAGTACCAGCAGACCCACAGCTCCAGCTGCACCATCACTACGTGCACCACCAGCGCCACCATCATGTAACATAATATTTGCTGTGATCTTAAATTTACTGTCCCATTTAAACGGAATGTTGTCCCAATTAAACATATAAATGTACTATTGGTTTCTGTTCTTTGACATTTGCCCCAAATAAGCAGCTGTCCCAATTAAGCGGTGTCCCAATTAAGCGGAATCGACTGTATTATTATAATGGGTGATTTTAATTGACCTGACATCTGCACGCAATAGACTAAGTATTGGGCCATATAAGGGAAGAAGTCAAAAGCAAAAAGATAGCGGTTCTTATATCACTTGATATAGAGGGTGCTTTTGACAGTGCGTGGTAGCCTGCTATTAAACTCCAGCTGCTAAAGGTAAAGTGCCCACCGAATCTATACCGCATAACTCACGACTATTTTGCCGACAGGGATGTAAGCGTGCGATATGCCGGCAAAGAACATAGAAAGCCTGCTACAAAGGGCGTGTGTGGGGATCCATTGGCGGCCCTCTGTTCTGGAATCTCTTTTTGGATCCTCTGCTGTGCAGACTGAAAGGGGCAGGAACACATGTTCAGGCGTTCGAGGATGACGTTGTCTTAGTTTTCTCGGGCACATCGATAAATCAAATTGAAGATACCGCCAACACAGTACTAGAAGAGATATACCGATGGGGACAAGAAAACAAGCTTAGGTTCGCCCCGCATAAAACCAACGCAACGGTCATAACAAATAGATGGAAGTACGACCAACACATTCTACAAATGGGAGGAAAAATCATTCAAACAGTGGCCGAAATAAAAATCCTTGGCCTCACTGTTGACAACAAGCTGACATTCAAATCACATGTCACGCAGATACGCCAAAAGGCAACAAACATCTATGCCCGACTGTCCAGAGCAGCATAACTTAGCTGGGAAAAATTTTTTTAAGAAGCCCTGCCCTACATCATTTGTGCTGAATGTGAGGTCATTGACACTAAATATGTCAATGCTTTAGCATCCTTTTTGTATTGCATTAAATTTGTAATTTCTAATGTTATTGAAAGAAATAAATAAATTGAATTAATTATTCTCAAATATTCTCAAAAATTTATCTTCTCCATAGTATCAATCCGGTGAATTGGTATGCAGCAACAGAATTTTGCATCTCGATCTCCATTCCTCTCGGTCCTCCGCAAACCTCTTCAGATCAGCATAAGAGCTACAACTCATGTCCTCAAACACTTGCTGCAAATACTCCCGTCTAGGGTGACCTCAACAGTTTCTACTCTCAACCATCCCCTCTACAATGTCGTGAAGAAGACCATTGTGGCGCATGATGAGATGGTTCTTACGAGGTGCCTATCCTCCTTGATTATGCTGAGAACCTCATTGTTCGTGACTTGGTCTCTCCAGGAAATTCCGAGAATTCTTCTGTATGACCACATCTCAAAAAATTTATAAATTCTGTAAAATAAAGTTAATAAATTATAATAAAAAGACAAAATATACAGGGTGTATTAAATAAAACAATAAGTAAATTTTCAGAGCAAATATATTTTATATAATATATTTAGATGTACATTGGGGGAGGTTTCGACATTATATAAAAAAAGGTAGTTTTTTTTTTATAATAATATTTCAATATAATATGAACAATTCCCGCAACGTGTCTGCCGCACGCCATCTTCTTAAGTTACAGTGTAGGAAACTAAAGGATAATGCCTTAAGAGTAATACGAAAAAAAAAATGGCAAACACTCGTATATGTATAATTCAACTAAATCAGTGCACACAACATTACGATACAAAAAAAAACATCGCACAAGCAATAAGCTTTATCCCGTTTCCGTTCAAGATTCAGAACATAAGGACATCACAAACTATAACCAAGATAACTCTCAGCACAAATCTTTTGGAGAATACTTCACTTACAGAAAAAATAATTAATAGTAATGTTGTTTTATACCAGACTATATTTACTGAGGGTAGTTTTTTGCTTTATGTAACATTTTAAAATTCTTTAGCGCCTAAACCGTTTGACTAACGACTAAACTTACTATGTAACAATTGTAGCAAATTTATTATTGTTTAATTATGTTTATGTTTTTTATTCTCTGAGCGTGTAAATTTGCTTTTTTTTGATGATAAACTACAATTAAAGAGCGAAAAATTGTTTTTTTACTCTTTCGCATCGGTTGTCGGCATATGGCGTCAAAGATTCCCCAAACATTGACATTGGTTAACGTGATATATCGTTTTGTTACTTTCAGTACTCATTGTAACATCTACAGTAGGAAATTGGAAGTGCAGACATTCCCTTTATCAACCTACGTGTATTCTATTCAGGAATATGTAAAGCATGTAAATAAATATTGGTAGGTATCGTCACAGGAGCGATTTTTCTGTGAACCGCATGTGTCAATGCCACCACATGTATGGAGTTACATAATGAACGTTTGTTAAATATAATAGTTTTTTATGCATCATCTGATGGCTAAAGGTTACAAGAACCAATGTGATATATAAAAATAGGTCAGATAAGTACATTTATGCTACAAATACTAGTTTTAAGCAAAAAATAATGGTTTAAAAAATTCACGCCGTATTGACAGTATAATTTGTATTCCACCGAGCTGTAACGAGAGGGTTAAAACTTTTTACTAAAAAATTCAATTTTGCACATTTTGAGAAATCTGCATTAGTAAAAAAATAAACATTGATAAATTTACTTCGATTGCTTAATAGTTACTTTGGTTATCAGATTATCGGCTAAGGCGCTAGATAGCGTTAAAATTTTATAAAATTTTATAACTACTACTTGAGGCCGCTATAAGATAGACATATAACGACAACAGTCAAGCTGTCAGAAATTTTCCTCGTTTCATCTCAAGTTTCGCATCCAAAATTACCACCGAATACTTTCTATAGTCGACGTTCATTCAGAACGATTGAAAGGTTATAAAATAAAGATAATAAATATTTATGTTTCTTGTAGTAACCTTGTTGGAGCGTAAAACTACTAATACATAAAATGTATCCTTTACTTTAAGAAAGAAATACTTTAAAAATAAAAAAATAAAACGAATTATTGGTATTGCTAATGCGATGTTTTTTTTTTCTTCGTTTTAAACAATTTTCCCATTCACAAGTTTTTAGGGCAAACTTATATTATTACAATAATATATATATTTATTTTACATATAACATCTCTTGTATATTATCAATTCATATTATATATATATAGTCAATATTACACGATGCTATATATTTTTCAATAATATATATATGTATTTATTTTCTAAGTCTGCTTATATAGTAGATGTGTGGACGATACAATTGTAATATGTTATATATAAAGTATAGGCCGAAACATTCAACGGATTAATATATAATGTATTTACAAACTATTTACATGAAAATTATACATTTTTTACATGAAAAACCACCAAGTATCAAATATTCATTTACTTTTAAATTACGATTTAAAAAATATATAATCTGAGATATAATCGCTTCTGATTTGGAGCATAGAAACAACAAAATGTGTCCCAAAATATTTTAAAATCATAAGGAATCTTGTCTTATACTGATGCAGCTTTTTAAAATTCAAAGTTCTACCGAATACAATGTTTTGAAGATTGAAATGTAGAATTTTTTAAATTATCCTTTAAACGCCCAGTGGTTTCCTTACGGGAGCGCTGATTTGCGTCGTTCAATGCCCTGCGGTCCCATACAGGAGTGCTTATGGTTCATTTTTCAAACGGATTACATTAATTTGTAATAATAGTATTAAAGTAAGTTCACGGAAGAATCTATTGTGCGACGAAACATTACAAACATTGGCCTGCTTGGGCATTGAACGACGCAAATTTGCGGTCCCATATGGGACTACTGGGCGTTTAAGAAATCTGGAATTTTTTTAAAGAAAACACATTTTTTTAAGGCAGTGAACGTGTTAATCCGAGCATAAGGACATCTCTCCCGAATGGTCCTCCATCTCGGTATCAAGACACAGTTTTTTTTTAATGTTTTAGTGCGGCAAGTACACCTTAATTGGGTCATATATCCACGGCGTAAAAATATTAGAATATTTTTTTTCCATATATTTGAAACCAGGCGGAATTTCGTAAGTAAGACATAAATAGAAACAATTTTATTTAAATTGTATGTCGTGTAAGAAAAAAAAAAAAAAAATTGAACATTTTTTGACAATTTTTATAAAATTAATTTGTTATTATTCGATGAATTAAAAAAAAACAAACTAAAAAAATGACAGGAAAAATTTGAAATCACAAAAAATTCTAAAAACGAAAAAAAAAATACAAATACTTAACAATATTATCAATTTGGTTAGATAATTATTTTTAATTTATATAATATTAGAAAGCTGTTAAATAGAAATTATTAAAAAATAAAACTAATTTTAGAGAGCATGTTATTTACATATTTTTATTTATTTTAAGCGGCAGTAATCGGGCAATAAATATTGCAATATTGCCAAAAATATTGCATGCAATTTTAAAATATATACGCATGTTGATTTGTATGGAGTTCTGTCGATTTTGCCTGATCGAGCAATGTTGCAATTTGTATTGTCCGTTTAAGAGCGCCTTCAAATGGTTTATCATAATTACATGTGAAAAACAAAAAAAATAGGAATCGTTTTGAGTATATTAATAGCATATTTTTTATTTGCATATTTATGAAAAATACGCCATTGTTGATTTCTATACAAAATAAGGAAATCTATCACATTCATTTAAAAAAAAAATACTATGTAAAATACATGAAAAATATTTTTTTTATTTTACTAAAAAAAAAAAAACTATTTCTCATACTATATTGTATGAAATCTGCTAAAATTATGTTTTGATGCATATGCACGCCACAAAAAACGACATCTCAGCTGCCAAATCGTTAGTCGCAACTCAAAATCGCACCGAATCAAAAGATAACCACACGGTTCAAATCAAGAAGAAGTGGTGATACCTTAGGCCACCCTGCAGCTGAGAACGTGGAGAGGCGCAACTGAGGGGAATACTTGGATTGCCCCAAAAGAGGACCTAGCCCCTGGACATGACCAGGGGTGGAATATATGGAGGTCCCTTAACAGACTTCGGACCGGAGTATGCAAGACGAGGACACAAATGAAAACCTGGCGGTTTTACAGCGGGACGACTGAATGTGACTGCGGCGTGGAGCAGACCCTGTCACACCTTCTGGAGTGTGCGCTGTGTCCGAGTAGCTGCGCCCAGGAAGACCTGGAGTAATGCCATCGACGTCGCCCACTTCTAGGCAGACAGGATCTGACCCTGTTGTTTCCGACACGATTATATATACCGAATCAAAAAGTTTTACTTAATACATTTGGCAGATAATTATTTTCAGGATGATGAGAGCTTGCGTAGAGATGAAATATATATTTTTAATGACGTCATGCGATTGATGTGATATTAAAATATTATAAAATTCAAATGGCAGACCTTGATGGTAGTTGTTTTTTTATTTTTTGAGATACGTTGTTGTGACAAACGGTCAGAAAAATACATGTATTTTCTGTTTATCAAATATATATCTCTCATGTTGTTTACATAATATCATAGTCGATATAAATAAAATCTTAAATAATATTAATTCCTCGCTTCGTCATAAGTCAAAATGTCTTTTACTTGGCACTTAAATCTTAAAAAAATAAAATAAATGCAAGGAAATGTATATTTCAGAGTTTGTCATAACATTAAAATTAAATGATGAAAAAGTTGTCATAAAATTAAAAAAAATACTTATAAAAAATTAAAGAAAACAAATAACTCAAAAATAAGCATTGTCTTTGAAAGTGTGTTTAATTTCGATACAATTTTTTAAAAGATCAAAATGTATCAGTCTCAAAGAATATATAATTTTTAATCGAATAAATCAAAATGGATGGCATTAATTTATTTCGAAATTAAAAATGTTTTTAATTTATGATATTTAAAACAAAAAATAGACATATACCACATAAAAGAAATAACGTCGTAACTCAAAAATGTCACTATTAGGCATATTGCATTCACAAAAACTGTTATTGAATTAATTAAATGTGCTTTTTTTTATGTAATCGCATGCTGGAGAGCACAACCGGTCGAGAGCAGTGCACTCTATGACGCTCAACCAGGGAGGTTGGACGTTGCACGCGACAAACGTGTGTTGTGTTCGTGTTTGTGTGTGGGTTGGGGAGATTGCAAGTGTATATTTATCTGTTTCTTGAAGAGATCCAGATCGAAGGAAGGAGGAAACACAGACGCTGGAAGAGCGTTCCAAAGCTTACCGGTGGCATTAAGGAAGTAACTTTGGAAACTGCCAGTTCTTGGTCGACACACATTAACCGTGTGTGCTGTTAGAAGTATTTGACAGACATTTTTAAGGCATCCATCTCACACTAACTTACATATATTTGTAATTTTTTGAGATAATACATTTGTTAGATTTATTGGAATTTGAACCAAAAATTGATTGCATTTACGTTGATTTTTTTCTCGAGTCATTACGCAAAAGAATAAGTCAAGGTTTATGGAACTGTGGTACATAGTTTGTGGTTCGAATCCCAGCGTTTACCGTTTCTTTTTCTATGTAATAAGAGAAATGTCATAAAAATATGATATTTCATGTAGATTTGTATGCGAGTATCAATATATTATTGGATTTACAATTTAAAGCCTTTAAATTGCGTTATAACGTATATATTTTTTATTAAAAACATGTAAATTTGATTATTTTTTTCTTGAGTTACGACATTATTCCATTTATTGCGATATATTTAACTTCCTATAAAATATTCAATTTTTTAAGTCACAATCCATCAATGTTATATATAAGAGTGTTGGAATATTTGTGCAATGTGTTTATTTTACATAGAGTTAAATGTAAATATCATTATATACAGTCTATAATTTATGTAGTATACATATCCATCAATTTTTACATCATTATGTATATAGGTGTGCAAAAAATGGAGAAATTTACTTTGATGTATATTCTAGAATTAAACACTGATAATTAAATCGCTTTATCTAACATTAAGTATCCTCCTACCTACTTCTTTCGTGATATAAATATCTGACAAAAACTAAAGCTCCGCAAGCAACTTGCCAAAACATTTGTATAGAGTATCATCTTGATGTACGGCTGTGAGACTTGGTGTTTATCTGAAATTTTTAATAAAAAAAGACTAGAGGCCTTTGAGATGCGGTCTCACAGAAGAATTGATGGAATTTTCTGGAGAGACCACGTCACAACAAACAATGAGGTTCTTAGCATAATCAAGGAAACTAGGCACACCTAGTAAGAAACATCTCTGAGAAGCGATCGGTCACATCATACGCCACGATGGTCTTTTTTACGACATTGTGGAAGGGATGGTTGAAGGGAGAAACTGCAGAGGGCGGCCTAGACGGGAGTATATGCAGCAAGTGTTCGAGAACATGAGTTGCAGCTCTTATGCTGAGCTAAAGAGAGTTGCAGAAGAACGAGAAGAGTGGAGATCGAAATGCAAGATTTTGTTGCTGCAAACCAATCCACCGGATCGATACTACGAAGAAAATATCTGACACTCAAAATAATTGTTTATCTTGATTTTTTTTGTTTTTTTTTATATCACGATAGAAGTAGACGCATTTCAACATAACATTAGACGTACGTTTTCATTGAAAGATAAATGCATCAGTTTGAGTATTGAATATTCTCTATTATTCTATATTTTTCTATGTCAAATCATTCATTTACTGATATTCCATAAAATTCAAATCCTTACAAGGGTACTGTATAAAATTCGACTATATTTTTTAGACTAACATTATAAGACAATGCAATACACAGATACCAACATTCAATTATTATTTTTATATATTTTTTTATCAGATAGGTACATCATATTATATATATATATTTTATTAAAAGATATCATAGTGTCAATATAAAAAAGTAATTTTTGTAATTAGTAATTCAATATCTGCAGTGAAATTTTACATGTCATAGAAATCTTTGTAAATACGATTCAAACTTACTTTAAATCAAATTAACCTTTAAACGCCCAGTGGTTTCCTTACGGGCCGCAGATTTGCGTCGTTCAATGCCCTACGGTCCCATACAGGAGTGCTTATGGTTCATTTCACAATCGGATTACATCAATCTGTAATAATAGTATTAAAGTAAGTTCACGGAAGAATCTATTGTGCGACGAAACATTACAAACATCGGCCTGCTAGGGCATTGAACGACGCAAATTTGCGGTCCCTTATGGGACCACTGGGCGCTTAAAAGTTAATAATCTAAAAAACTGTTAAGAGTATCTTAAAACTTCACTACAGAATATTGAAAATCAATGGTGATACAGGGTGCGGCAAAAAGATCTGACGGTTTTTAAATCAAAACAACGACGAAAACCGTCAAATATTTTTGCCGCTATCTGTATATAGTCGTATATATATATTTATTATTTCAAATCTGCGTGCTAGCTAAGTATATAATGTTAAATGTTGTATACAGTAATTTAACACAATTTGAATTCCGTAAATAAAAAAGAGCGCAAGTCTCATTTTTACAGATTAGTTTTTTTTGGCTTCTATGAATGTGACACGTTTTTTTTTCCACTTACGACATTTTTCATTTACGGTTTTCATTTGCGGCAAATCTAGATCAATTTTTATAAAATATCTATTTTATATCTTCATTTCTCTTAACCGCATTAAGTAATCAATATATTCAGTATTTTATATATATAAGTATATATTTTTAATGTTTTTTTTTATGTATATAATATCAGTAAATTGTAACGTTACATACCATCATAAGAATAGTTTTTTTTATATATTAATTCCAGTCACAGGCATAATTTAACCAACACATAAGCAGCCGCACAATTCAATTTTAATAAAAAAAAAGTGTAATTACAAATGCAGTTTTTCAATAACGTTATAAGCTCAAAATATAAAACTGAATCATATTATTATATTTCAGATTCCACTGTGCAAGTTTGGGAGTGTGCAGCTCGATACCGAGGATCGTATTAAGAATCATTCAAAAGGACATAAAAATGTCTTAGATTGTATGATAATTCAAAAAGGACGGATATTTGCAAAGATATTTTTTTGTAATTACTCCCAACAAGGTATGGTATAAAAAAAATATGTAAATAATCGACTGAATTTAAAAAAAAATGCATTTTTCTAAAATATAATAATATTCGTTTTGATTTTACAATTGTTTAATTTTTTGACTGTCAAAAATGTCGTATAATCCAAATAAAATACTATTGATACTGTAAATAAATTAGCACTCGAAAAAGTCATAGCACATCTTCGGCAAACATTCTTTTCAAATATCAATCGAATACATATATTTACGTCTTTAATATGTTACCTGCTATAGTAATTTTAACATGATAACATTGGTTTTAACACTAAATTTGAGATTTTTTTTTCTATCTATCTTGTATGGGGTTTTATGTTAAATATATTACATTGAATAATGGCTGGCATAAGCTGTATACTTATAAATGTATAATAAAGTAATATAGAGCATCTTTTTTCCATATATATATTGTATTTTGTAATATTTTAGGATAAAGAGCTGCTTTGAGACGAGTTAAAGATCGTTGAACACCGTTTATGGTGACCATATGCTCTAAATGATGATGTGACATAGCAAAAATATGTTTATATTTATATTTATTTATTATTGAAAGTTATGTTAGTTACACCATTTATAACTCAAGAATGGCTGGACCGATTTTAAAGATCATTAATTTGTTGGATTCGCCTTGATCCCGAATATAATAATACTCAATAAAACATCGGAATAAAATAACGGTTAAGAAAATATGAAGGAATTAATGTTTTAATACATTCTGTATGGATTTTTTTTTTTGGATTTATTCTGTTAGATGGGGTTGTTTGCTTTAACATTTTGCACACAACGCTATCTCTGTGCAAATATTTTTTAGTATTCATTTAAAAATAATAAAAAACTGAATTTAATTCGACAAGAATAAGTGAAATTATTGATTCTGAGGCGGTACGAAGTTCTCCAGGTCAGCTAGTTATATATAGATACAAGTATACAGATTTAAGCCAATCCTAATAATTTTATGTAATTCTATGATCTGTATATTAATAATAAATGTTTTTAATTTCCTTTTATTTATGCTTTCTTGTAGACATGCACGCAACTGTTTTAATATAGTATTTATGAACTGAAGTGCACCAAATATATGAATACGAATATCTTTATTGTTTACATGTATTTTTTTTGTATATATTATAGATTACAATACAAAAAAATGTAAATTAATAAAAAAGTCAAAATATAAAGTGTAGTAAGTCAAACGATAAAATGTAGCAAGTCAAAATGTAAATTGTAAAACATAGAGTAATAATATATATTTTTAAAATTGTTATTTAAAACATTTTTTTTTATATGCATAAAAATTGGCAAATATTCCAAAGCTTGTACATTTAAAAAATTCAAATAAAATGTGATATTGATAACAGTTTATTAAACATGAAACGGTAAGAAAAATTCAGATGGGATTAAATAATAATATGAAAATGTTGGTTTAAAATAGAAATTTAAAAAAAATAATAAAAATAAAAATAATAATATATAAATGGCAAGCATGCGTTTTATTCGATCTGTAAAAAAACGAAATATGAAACACAATCAATTGTAAATTGTCGTGTCGCTCATGACTGAACACACAAGTCTCAACTGCCCCTCTTAATAATATAATATACAAATTTCAAAACGGTTATTCTTAATTAAGTAATGTTAATCGATTAAAAGTAATGTTGATCAATATTTTACAGTTGGTTTTTTTAATCTTCATTTTCTTCTTCTTTCACATTTACTTAAATCTATGCATTCACTGTCTCTTTATTCATTTATTATAACACAGGTCCATTGATTACACTTTAAAAACTTTTAAACACAGCTTTTAAAAAAGCACAAACGCGACCTCTTACGAAAAACACGGCATTTACATTTTTTTATTTTCATTTTTTCTTTTCAAATTTTTCAATTCTCGGACGATGAGGGACACCTAGCGATAAAAACTTAATTATTTTTTATACATTTTTCGCCATTTTTCGTTTCGATATAGAAAATGTTAAAACACAAAAAATAAAGTTTTACATCGTAGAGCTTCTGTTTAGCATTCGATATGAAAGTTATGGAATAATGATTCAACTCAAAATATAAAAATATTTACAATAATACAATCATGTACTGAGATAGCGGATTTTTACACCTTTCTACTTCTATATGTGATATTGTAACCTTTTTCACTCGAATGGCGACAATTTTTTTATTTTTTATGTAAGCACATACAGGATAATACTGACAGATAGTAATTCTGAAGTATCATCTGTGAAATTCTATGACGCTTACCATGGTGCATATGGCTGCATGTGGAGTGTTGATCTGCGAACGTCATAGACTACACCCCGAAATTCACGCATCATCTTTATTGTTTATACAAATTTGCTATTTGCAAATTTAAAAAAAAGTACACTCGAGTTACTGGGATGTCATACAAAACAAGTCTCGAGTGCAAAGGGTTAAATGTAGATGAACTACAAAAATATCTCTATAGAAGTAGACAAATCAATACACACTATATAATGTGATTTTTTTGCATAGAAGAATCAAATTTGTAGTTAAAATTTGATATTCATATAGAACATGTAAAACAAGCTTTATCTTCTTTATAGAGTTAAAAAAAAAGATTATAAGATATTAAAAGAAATCTTAAAAAATAATAATACTATTGAAAATTAACTTAAGCGCGTGTTTTACAATACCGAATCGCACGGGCATTTGAGAATATCCCGTCGGGTTTTTTCAAATTGCGTTCGACGTCGGGTTTTTTTTACACTAGGTCCTCATCCGAGAAGTAGGGTTCGGATCAGAAATCCAGCTCTCCGAAGCTGGAAGACGGCGAAGATCAAGTCTGCGTGTCCTCCAGCGGCCTGAACCGAACGAACCCGTCCTGCGCGACGAGCATGCTCGCGTTCCTCTCGTCCGACTCGGCGACGTGCTCGGGATTCAGATACGAACCTGGATGCTCGGGATACCCGGGCCGAACCCCCTGCAACGCGGCGGACGTGAAAGTCCTATCGTTCGGGTTCTCAGAAAACCCGTAAAGATCCGTCGATTTGGGACGATCTTGCTGCTGCTGCTGCGCGAACACGTGGTTATTTTTCCCGCGCTTTTGCGATCCGCTCGAATTTATCATGGATGTCGTCGGGGAATTGTTTCTTCCCCGTCTTTGCGATTCCCGAACGGGTCCAGCTTGCATCACAACAGACGCGGGATCATAATAATTACGCATCGGATTCAGAGTCTGTATTCCGGATGCGTGAAAAGATCCGTTATCGGAGGGGTAATTGAACTCCCCGCGTTCGTTCACGTGCGGGTGATGGTAGTGATGAACGTTCGGATCGTACTCCATCGTGCCGAGAGTCATGCAGTTCTGTTGATTCTTCCGATTCGGACTCTGCTTGTTTCTGTGTTTCTTGCGCGGGTTGCTGTGCCCGCTGTTATTACGGCTAGAAAGCCGATCGAACGACAAATGCTTAAAATTATTATGCGATCCTCTTACAGATCCGCCATTACCGTAAGCGTTATTCTTATGATTTGCATCGCGAACGAATTCAGAATTACTGCCGTATTGAATCACATTATATTCGTGATCTATCGAGTCGCTGCCCGAAGGATCTATGCTTTGAATCGCGGGTTCACAGTTTGAATAATGTTCGTCCGACGCAGATATATTATCCATGTATCCTTGCATATTAGCGTTTACGTTGCCTTGATTATGACCTTTCATTAAATGATTCGTGACTCCTTGACTAGAAGTCGCGTTACTCGATTCAGTAGAACTGCTATGTGCTGCGTTCGCTATCGAACTATGTCCGGAATAATTTTCCGCGATCGAATTACTATCGCAGTTCACTCCAAGAGAATTGATTTGGAATCTTTGCCCTTCGATTCCGGACGAACAGCATTGATCTTGCGGTCCTTGCAAATGCGGACGCAGCACACCCGCATCGTATATCGGCTTACCCGTACGAAGCGTGTAAGTATGTAAATTCGTGTTCGTGTTACATATAGCCGGGTAATCGGATTCGAATTGCTCGTTGCTTGAACTAGCAGTGCACGGGAATAAACCCAAGCCCGATATCTTGTGTCCGTCGCCTTTCTCGTGCGGTAGACTCGCGCCAATCCCGACTTTGAGACTTATAACCCAAGATATCAAAGCTACAATACTGACTTCTATGAGTCGTAAAGAGAATTGATATCCCCATTGCAGCCAATTGAATTTTGTCATATTGACTTGAATATTAATGCCAAATATTCCGTATATCTGTAATACAGCTAACAAAACAAACAACATTGCTGTAGCCAAATTTATGTGTATAGCTTGATAAAGATTTTGAAATCCATGTATGTAAGAATGAGATTTCTTTTGCAATACTTTTTTCAGCGTTCGGTACACGTATAGATACAGAAAACCTAGAGAGAGGCAAACGAATATGTATACAATCTGACAAACCAATCCGAGGATCCTCTTTTCGACGTTGTCTAAGTTTTTATAGAATGAATTTGTGTTTTCTATCATGTGTAACACGATGCAAAACGTGATGTGAAGCAGGCCTCCGATTATTATCGTTCGGGGTCGCACTATGAACGCATAACAGCTGTTTTTAAAGTTGATACTGTTGATCAGTAAAAACAGGATGGAAGCGGCGAAAGCTATGCTTAAAAATATCTCCGGGATATGCAGAAGAATCTCGCTTAAAAACACGGGTAAAGAATTATTTATATTGTACGGGTCGTAGCACATGTAAAAGATTCGCATCAAGCAGACTAATACTAATATTAGATGCAGTATTATGAAATAGTACTGCGTGAAAAGATGCGTGAATTTGTTGTAGCAAATTATTTTGAAGATTGAATACACGGCGAGAATTGTGAATATCACGGTGGCGAGATAAATGTGAAGATTCCACGCTACAGGCCACGTGACTCCGGAACCGGGTTGTCTGTGAAAAACAGAACTACTGCCTTTTGTCGGCTTCGATACGACTTTACCGTCAGTGTTGACGTTCGCTAAGTTATGAAAGCGTTCAGTGGACGATTCGTCCTTGGATACGAACGTCGTCAGAGTTGCGCTTTGACCGTTTTTGCTCTTATCCGATGATCGATCCGTCTCGGGTATTTCCACGTTCTTATTTGTCGCGAATTGTAAATTGCGTCTCGTGTTCGATTCCCCGTTATTTTCAACGATAAACGGTCGATCTAAGTTTCCCATGTCTGGATCCATCACGGGTAAAGCCGAGCGTTCAGTCGACGAATCTAAATTTCTGTCGTTTGGCTTCGTTTTCGGGTCTGAAAGTCCAGGTATTGTTTGATTCCGTACGGGATTTTCTTGCTTTGCTTCTTGATTGTTGTCGCGCGGTGGTTTGGACGTCACGGTTCTCAGGAGGATGTCCGGGATCTCTTCTTTGCGGCCGTTGGATCCCGAGAGGATGCGTGAGATTGTCGGGATGTTCAGAGAATTTGGAACGAAATCGGTGAAATTCGCTTGTTCCGGAGAGTTGATGGCTCCTTGGGAGTGAAGGTCGTCGATCGACAGTCCGGTAGAATCGAGGCTTCCATCGCTGTTCAACTAGAATAAAAGAAAAAAAACATTGATTATTAAAATATCATTTATATTAACATCCTCTCTCTCAAAAAGGTGCTCTGTCGCGTGAGGCAGGATGAGGAGCAGGTCAGCAAACAAAGACTTATTCAGAAGCACATTGACATATATTTACGTTAAAACTTTACAAGCTTCCTGCCAAGCGGAATGACCTGCCGTCGGCCGTAATGCGACCTTCTCGGTCGTCAACACACAACTTATCTCCGCGCTCGGTATGGGCTCTCGCCCGCGCCACGAGCGGCGGTGTCTCCAACTAACTCACGCGTTAGCGGACTCGTCTAAAATGACAACATGGCGTCTCATAAATGCACGACAAGAGACCATAAATAAGAGACCAAAGATCGTATATCGAGGTTTTCGGTACCAGCCAGCAAGGGCTACATCATGCTGGTGTCAATATTTATAAATATAAGAAATTCGTATTAGTTACACCACTTATAACTAAAGAATGGCTGGATCAATTTTAATGATCATTGAATTATTAATACATCAGAAAAAAAAACAGGGAAAAACATTATGAAGGAATTAATTTTTTCATGCATTATGTATGGAATTGATTTTTAATTCATACTATTTCTAGTACATGGCATTGCAGGCAATATCATTTTACACACAACGCAATCTCACTTGAATGAAAAACTGAATTTAATTAATAATCAACATTTAAACAAGGCAACAAGTATTATTATGTTTAATTATTTATTATTTATTATAATAAAAAAATATATACCTAAATAACTTCTATTAGTTTTAAGGTTATTAAAAGTAGATTTTTAGTGAAACTTCATAATTAAATTCAAAAAATATATAGTATAAATATTTTAATTAATTATTATCACATTAAGGTTCATTTAGTATATTAAGAATGTCATATGTACCTTGTGGCTGGGAGTATTCAAGGCCTTCTTCTTCTGGACGGCTTCTCCAGGCACGGGGGGCGCAGGAACCTGAGGGGAGGGGGGCTCCTGTAAATATTATTGACTTATTATTTACTTTTATTATTGGCTAAATATGGTTGCTGATTTTTTTTTTTTTTTAATCTGAATCTATAAAGAAAAAATCAAATAATAAACATCTCAATCGGTGAACAGAGAAGAACTCACATTACAGCATTGTTAGTGTTTTAATGAATTGTTTGATTCTTTTACCTGTCCCGGTCTTATGGGGATCCTCTCATGTCCTGGAAGCAGAGAAGGAGGCGGAATGGGTCTCCTGTTCAGGTAGCTTCCAGCCTCGGCATTAGTTCCTGAAAACATGGATCATACCAACATTAGCATAGAAAATATATATTGCAAGTGTTAACATTATTCCACTGTTGTTTGTGTTTCCTCCTTCATACAATCTGGATCTCTTCACGAAACAGGTCAATATATTAATAAATTAATACATGAATACAAATTTACAGCAAATACCATCTTATCACATTTCTCACATAGCTCAATGGTCAAAGCGTTTGCTTTGCAAGCCAAAGGTTATGGGTTCGATCCCCGACGGAGATTATAAAAAATAGGCTTTTTTAAAATCGATTTCTGAGCTTTAAAACAACCCCGGTTGGTGTGAATTTGATCCCTCGCCTGTAAAATTCCAGTCATAGCCTATTAATTAAAATTGGTGGTAGACGAAAGTCGTCCCGTGAAGACCACCCATTCATGTAAATTCCTGTAATAATAAGGATGATGCGTGAATCTCGTGCTGTAGTCTATGATGTTGGCAGATCAACACTCCACATACAGCGCTTACCCATATGCACCATGGTAAGCGTCACATAATTCCACAGATGAGACTTCAGAATTACTATCACTATCTGTCAGTATTATTTAGATATTTTGAAAAGCTTAACTTGTGTTATAAGTAATATTGAAATTTGGTAGTTTTTGAAATGACGCCTTTGCTGTTGCATTTATCTATATAGTTCAAAATTGATATTTTTTACCTCTGAAAGAGGGAAAGTCTTCGAAGGGACTCTGGAACTCCCTGGGCAGAAGTAGTGTTAAGAATGCGCGCGATTTTGATCATTTTAAAAGCTTAAAATGTTTAATTAGTAATGTTGAAAGTTAGTAGTTTTTGAAATATATATATATAATCGTGTCGGAAACAACAGGGTCAGATCCTGTCTGCCCAGAAGTGGGCGACGTCGATGGCGTTACTTCTGGCCATCATCAGGTCTTCCTGGGTGCAGCCACTCGGGCACAGCGCACACTCCAGAAGGTGTGACAGGGTCTGCTCCACGCCGCAGTCACATTAAGTCGGTCCGCTGTAAAACTGCCAGGCCCTCATTTGTGTCCTCGTCTTGCATACTCCGGTCCGAAGTCTGTTAAGGGACCTCCATATATTCCACCCTTGGTCATGTCCAGGGGCTAGGTCCTCTTTCGGGGCAATCCGAGTTTTTTAAATGATGTCACGCCTTTACAGTTGCATTAATCAGTCTCAATTAAATTTAGTTTTATTTTACCTCTGAGGGTGGGTTTGTCTGCGAAAGGACTCTGAAACTCTCTGGGCAGAGGTGGCGTGAAGAATGCACGCGATGGGGGCGCATACGAGGGCGGAGCACCTCCAGCACCCATCAGGTGAGAGGGCGGTCTGAAACAACAAGAAAAATAACATTACTAATATGTCACAGATTATAATACACTCTGATATAAGCTCGATATAGCCCTTGCAGGCTGGTGCCGAAAAGCCTCGGTATACAATCTTTCGTCTCTTATTTTTGTTCGCTCGTCAGACACGCATAAGTCGCCATATTGTTTGTTTGACAGGCGTAGTTCTGTGGATCGCCACTGGATGAATTTCCAGCCGTCAGTTGAGTTCCGACCGCAATTAGTAGCGTTTTGTGATCCGGCTGGGGTCTGAAAGCATACGCTCCGCCCCGGGCCGAAAGTGCGTCAAGTTTACCGAAATATATGTGTCAATGTGCTTCGGATAAAGTCTGTGTGTTGCTCATCTGCCCCACAATCCTCCGCCACGCGTTACAAAAACGATTCCAGCTACGTGATGTCGTCTTTCCTTAAGTAAGGGATGTTAACTCGTTGTAATAATCGCTATAGAATACAGATTTACGTTTACACCACGAAAATTCGAAGAATTAGGAATAAAATGTGTGAATGCTTGTTTGATCTAAATGCATCCATATATGTAGTTATATTCCTAATGTTGAAATGTACAAAATTGGGCGTACGTATTAGTAAAAAAAATAATGTTTATTGGCTTTGATAACATTACAGATTTTAACTGACAATACTTGATTAAACAGCACAAATATAATTTTATATTCATTACATTTATAAATTAATTTCTTATTAATTGCCTCCTAAAAGTACTGGAGGACTCTGCGAAATGCCTCATGTTCACAGGTTCGATGAAAGGAAAATCCTGATATATCTCCTTCTCGTGGTGGAGGGCGAGCGACATCAGTTGGACAATATAGACAGGGACCGAATGTTGGCCGGAATAAGCTAACACCCAGCTAACCTCATCAGGTCAAGCTGGTTAGGGCACTCTAGTCCTGGAGGTAGTCAATGCTCTCCAAAGGCGGATGAACCTTTATGTTCAACGGCATTAGGGTGTGGAAATAAAGGGGAAAATACCACATTAAAGGTCTAAAAGACATCCCATGTATCAGCAAAAATTATTGCATCTCACGGTAGGATAAAGAAGAGTGGAGATCGAGATGCAAGATTTTGTTGCTGCAAACCAATACACCGGATTTTTACTACAAAGAAGATTAATTCTAATTTTAAAAATAACAAATTAAAAATATTTAGTTTCACTTCAGATTAATTTTAAGTAATTGTACATGTTTTGGACTCCATCAGGTATATCCCGAGCAATGGCTTGACTCTAAAAAAGCGCATGCAAATTCGTTCGCCAGCAAATTTTCCTTTCTGTCTGCTTATCTATCTGACATGTATGATTATGCTGCAAAGTCAGCTGATGCATTTTCTGCAACTGCAAAGGGTTTTTAATCTGGTTGCTAACGTATCAAAAGCAGTTGACAGCTTCTAGAAATGAGGAGGCAGATAATGTTATTGTACTGTTGCCTTTTTAACGAAATTCAGAGGCGAAACCGTATTTTCTAAATGCATTAAGAACATTAAATAAATAATAATTTATGCATTAATTTTAACATACTGATATCCTCCTCTCTGAATTGATTTCGATTTACTGGCTGACAGGATGCAGGATCGGGTTCTTCATCAAATAACTTGTTTTCGTTTCATAATTCGCGTTTATTTGTCAAACACTTGCTTTTTCGTCCACCCGTAATAGCGCTCGCCTAATTGCGTGCGCCATAACGGTCGCGAGCTAGCTCCAACTGACGGCGCGCTCCGACATCTGGCGCCGCCAATAGTCGCGGCAGACAAGCGAATCAAAGATGACAGTGGCCAACATGAAATGGACCAACTGTCATAACAAATAAAATGGCGTATGCAAGCACCGTGTATTATTATATAACTAAAACTAACATCATTAGATATGCATGTCAGCCGAGCGAACATAAATAAGAGACAAAAGATCGTTTTTCGAGGCTTTACGGCATCAGCCTAAAAGAGCTATATCAAGCTGATATCAATACAAACATTGATAAACTGTAAACTGGCGCCCTAGACGGGAGTATTTACAGCAAGTGTTCGAGGACATGAGTTGCGACTCTTATGCTGAGCTAAAGAGTGTTGCAGAAGATCGCGAAGAGTGGAGATCGAGATGCAAGATTTTGTTGTTGCAAACCGATCCACCGGATTGACACACACACACACACGAGGCTTAGACCATTCGGTTCTAAATAGTGGCTCAACCCAACAAGCGGTGACGTATCCATGTTTCGGTCTGCGCCAAATGTTGCTTAACTTCGGTGATGAAACAAAAACTACGCGTAAAATGTACCATTATAGCTATATACAATACATAAATAAAATATATATAAACATCACTATCAGAATAAAAAAACGGCGGATGCTGGGATTCGAACTCGAACCAGTTTCAATCTTAATGTTATGTCTATACTCGGCGTACGCCCATTGCCACTTGCTCCACGTACTGAAACGTTAATGCGTATTATACTCGTATTATTGATACGTAGCCAACAACGGAACTGGTGATACCTGAGGCCACCCTGCGGCTGAACATGTGGATAAGCGTAACTGAGAGGAATACTTGGATTGCCCCGAAAGAGGACCTAGCCCCTGGACATGACCAAGGGTGGAATATATGGAGGTCCCTTAACAGACTGCGGCGTGGAGCAGACCCTGTCACACCTTCTGGAGTGTCTGCTGTGCCCGAATAGCTGCACCCAGGTAGACCTGATGGGCAGACAGGATCTGACCCTGTTGTTTCCGACACGATTATAAATTTTATATATATAGGGTCCGCCATCTAACGTTTTTTTTTCAACTAGTGCTTATTTCGTGAATGGTAACACTTAGCTCATGTCTGATTTGACAGATAATTAGTTTTATCCTTCCGCTGAACGAATATGGTTGTGTATACGCTTGAACAACGCTGAGAAATATTGCGACATTACTTTGAAAATCATGGTAATGTTGCAGAATGTGTGCGAAAATTGCGTACAGATTTTGGAAGAAGAGAATCACCGTCAGCTCCGTATGTTCGTTATCTTGTGAAAAAAGTGAAAGAAACTGGCATCCTCATCGATAAACCAAAGCGTGAAAAGCCAAAAACAGTGCGTACGCCCGAGAATATTGCTGCTGTGGCAGAAAGTGTGCGTGAAGCGCCATCAATGGCGCTTCCATGCGGCACGGCCATGTTGAACGATTTTTGTTCACAACAATTGAAGAGGAGGATATTGGCAACATTTGGTTTCAACAGGACGGCGCTACGTGCCACACAGCCGAAGCTACACTCGATGTTTTGCGCCCTGCTTTAAAAAAAAAAAGTTATTTGGCGGACCCTTTATATTTAAAAAAACTGTTTGGTTCGGTTCTGTCAGTATTTCCATGAGATACCAATCATCGTACTATAGGCGAGTGGAGGCAGGGATTGGATGAAGCCCAGAAATGGACCGCCGACAAAAAGGGGAAAACTAGAAATGGGAATAAAAAATTAAAATATCCAGCCATTCAAGCGGGCATCCAACTATGCACTACACCCTCACTGGGCGGAAAGGGTCAGCAAGACAGTCGTTGTTAACTTAAAACCAGTATTATTCACTATATAAAATTATCACCTCACAGTTGTGTCGAGAGGAACAAAAATCGAAGTTGTAAGAGAATATCATCAGCACGATGTAGCCCTTGCTGACTGGTACCGAAAACCTCGATAAACAATATTTCATATCTTATTTTTGTCGCTTGCCATACATTTATGTGTCCGCCATATTGGGACTAGTTATAAAGCTTTGCCACCGACGGCGCTGGTGACCGATCACAGGTCGGACGAGTCAGTTATGTGTTGAAGATCCAGAAAGTCGTATTACGGCCACATCGGCATGTCATCCCGCTTGGCCGGAAGCTTGTTAAGTTTTAACGTAAATATTATCAATCTGCTTCTGAAAGAAAGTCTTTGTTTGCTGACCTGCTCCTCATCCTGCCTTCACGCGACGGAATAACACCCCCTTTTGAGAGAGAGGAGGATGTTGAAAGGTAATGATAAAAATATAATTACTTGGTTGTAAAGTCCGCGTAGGACTTACAAGAAGTTGTTTCTCATCTATTCAATCTATAGTTCGGTTCGAGACCCGAGTGGTACTTACTAAAATAAATAGACTGTCGGAAAGTAATAATATTAAAAAGCTTGTGAATAAATGTTGACTGATTGAATAATAATATACACACTCTGAATATATACTATGGAGACATCTATCGTTATATGATGGTAACAATGGTATAAATACAAGTTATTCCGCGCATCGGTTCGGGCAGGAGATGGTCGAGTGGGATAGGGTAATGAACAAGAGCAACGGTTGGTTCCAAGGCTCGCAGGTTTGCATCCCGCTTCTGCCGATATTTTTTCTGAATGAATTGATGCGTATAAAGAATTTGATGTCTAGTATGTGTATGTTTAATTACTAATATAATTACTTTTTTGTGACAGTTACTATGTTGTTTGCCTTTTTCTCTGTTATCGCCGACTTTACTCCGTGAAGCGAAATTGGATTCCACTACTATGGGCGAGTTTGCGTTTAGTTCGTTTGGTGGTGTTGTTTATTTTTTTTTTGTATCCAGCATCCAACCTTGCTTCCGGGCCAAACTTTTATAAACAATAATAATATCATATTTCCAGAGACAGACGAACAATAAACGGACACACATACAGAGTTGTGAGAATGTATTGTGAGTTGCTGAAAAGGCATGAAAAAAAAAACGTTTTTTGTACCATTCTTTTCATCCCATAAAAATTCCGTAAATTGCCAAGCACACAGTACTCGTAGTTACACATTTTGTTTGCTTTTATTTTTATCATATTCGCCACATATTTGGAGCATATGGGCACCGCAAATTGCCGTATCACAGTTCTGTAAGCTCTATGTATGCCTTAATTCAGAACACCTGTATACCTGCAGGTCTTCTGTCCCATCTTTAAAAAGGCGACAACAAGTCGCGGTTTCGTCATCGGGACGCATGGAGGAAGGATGCAGGAGCAGGTCGCAAAGCAAAGAACTTGTTTAGAAGCACAATTCGCGTATATTTCCAATATAAGACTTCGGTTTCCTCGCCCGGCCGTAACATGTTGTATCGTGGGCGTCGGTCGGACGGGACAGCGGGCACGGGATTACAGACTGGCACAATAACAGTCAGCGCTTCAAAGATTATCGCGGCTAAATAATGAAACTAAAATTGACAGTTGAACCAACCTGATTTAGAGCAACTGTCAAAACAAATGAAATGGCGTATGCAAACGCCGTGTATTTTATAAATAAAATTAAGACTAACATTATTAGATGTGCATGTCAGGCGAGCGAAGAAAAATAATATACGAAAGATCGTTTATCGAGGCTTTTCGGCATCAGCCTAAAAGAGTTATATCAAGTTGACATCAGTTTTTACAATCGAAATATCGCTTAAAAAGTGTGCAACACGTAACGACGAGTAAATCGCGTAAATGCAAAATACGTAAAAACGTCACGTAAAAATAGGGCTAGGTGCATATATATATATTGATATCAGCTTGAAATAGCTATTTTAGGCTGATGCTTAAAGCCCCAACAAACGATTTTTTGTCTCTTATTTTTGTTCGCTCGCCTGACATGCACATCCAATAATATTAGTTTTAATTATATAAAAATAGACGGCGTTTCCATACGCCATTTTATTTGTTATGACAGTTGCTCCATTTCATGTTGGTTCAACTGTCATATTTAATTTGTTTTTTTTTTTTTGCCGTGATTATCTTGGCGGCGCTCCATGTCACAGTGTCCCGAAGTCGTCAGTCAAGCCCCGTTTGACTGAGACGAAAGTAACGTCATGTTACGGTCGAACGGGGAAATCAATTCTTTATTCAAAATAAATTCGAATTGTGCTTCGTAAACAAAGTTCTTTTGATTTGTGATCTGCTCCTGCATCCCTCCTCCACACGGCCATGTGACGAACCGAATATATATATTCTGAATTTCCGATTTGACGGTAACGCGGTATTATACCTACATCACGAAAATATAAGTTAGCCTTATAGAAAACAGCTAAACTAATCATCTTTTCTAGAATGGCGCTCGAGCTCTATAGAAATGCGATAGAATACAAAAAAAAACAATTATTTCTCTGGATGTACTATTTTTTTTACCATTTTTACAATCAAATGCTTTGAAAATAACTATACTTATTAACATTCTATTAACTACATTCTTAAAAATATCTTTTATGAAAACTGTGTGATTCTGAAGTCCCATCTGTGGAATTGTATGACGCTTACCATGCTGCTAACCGCTGCATGTGGAGTGTTCCCCCAACGTCATAGACTACATCCCGACATTCACGCACTATACTTATTATTACATAAAAAATCTCATTAGAATGGGTGGTTGTCTTTACGGCACGACTTTCGTATACCAGCAATTTTGAATAATAGGCTATGACTGGCATTTTACAGATGAGGAAATAAATTCACAACAACCGGGAGTATTTTAGAGCTCAGATATCGTTTATTTTTTATCACCGTCGGAGAACGAGCTCACGGCCTTCGGCTTGTCAAGCATACGCTTTAACCGTTTAGCTATACCCACCGGCAAAATAACAAATATAATATTTTTTAAAGTTTCCTTCCTTGTTTCAACGCATCTTTTTATTCGAAGGTCCACCTGGGAACATATGTGGTTCACAAACAACCTCCAGTGCAAGAGATCGTGGATTTGAAGAGACGGCAACTGTAGTATCCGAGGCAAATTTTCGCGTGATTTGATAACCCTTTCATTACGGCTCGGTTTGAATACAAATTATACTGTCAATTATAAAACTAGTATTTGAAGCATCAATTAACTGGTCTATTTTCATATATCACATTGGTTGTTGTATCCTTTAGCTATCAGATGATGCATAAAAAACTATTCTAAGAAAGTATCAAAACGATATATCACGTCAACCGATGTCAACGGCCCGGGAATCTTATGACGGCACATGCCGACAACCGATGCGAAAGGGTTAACCGTATTTTTTAGGAGATCGGATGCTTAGCCCGACGATCCCAAAGCTAGAACTATTTGGTCATAATAACGGCGGTAACCCGTCAAATTTTACATCCGCGTCAAGTGTTGCTTAACTTCGATGATTTACGAGAACTTCGTTTACAATGTGCCATTGTCGTTGGCGCTGCCCACGTGCGGAATACTTCACTGTGTGTCGTCGGATTAAAACAAACCATTAATCACGATATTAACAATTTTCACTATAGTGAGATTACACGTCTATATATATATATATTCTCCTCTAGTGTCGTCTATATATTTCTCGAGTGTCAGACACAAAAGCTCTATGGGATTTATCTCGGTTGAATGGATTGAAGAGGCGTTACTAGGAACATTTATTTGTAAAGTAGAATTTTGTTAAACGCTCCAACAAGTGGGTAGAAAATAATCTCACACACTAGGTGACCAAAATTTTACGTGTAAATGGACGCAACTAACATAAATTGATAAACACATACAAATCTTCGTTAAATATCCTATTTAATGACATTCCTCTCAATTTCGGTGAAGAAGAAACGGAAGATGCTGCGATTCGAACCGCGAACTATGCACCTACGCCGCCACTCTATTCACCAGACATTGCCCCCTCCGATTACCGTTTGTTCCGGTCGATGAAACATGGCCTGGCTGAGCAGCGATTTTCTTCTTGTGACGATACCAAAAAATGAGTCGATGACTGGATTGCCTCAAAAGACCAAGACTTTTTCCAGCGTGGAATCCGCATGGTGCCTGAAAGATGGGAGAAGGTCGCAGCTGCCGATGGACAGTATTTTGAATGATCTGAGTCGGATAATCTTTTGAAAACTGACAATTCTTAGTCGACATACATTTACATTGAGCATGTTAATCACAGAAATGAGACTGCGTTTATCAATACACTGCACGCATCGTCAGTCCTTTTCTTGCAAAAGATTAATCAATAAATTTTAGTTGTTAAATTATGTAAGCTCCATCGTTATCTATACGAGAATTACGCAAAAAAAATGTAGTCACATTATACTAAGCATACACAATTTCGTGCATTTTTTTTTATTTTGATGTTGATAATAGTAACCGTGATGTGTATTACTTTATAGAGTCAACTATGTTGAGGAATACTAAGTGAGAAAGGTAATAAGTTAACGACAAAGTCTGCATTCCCGATAGGGTAGACGTACTTCCCTAAAATTGTCACTATGAATCGGTAAATCCGATTTTGTGCTTTTTTCTTTCGATTTTGATGTTGATCATAGTCACTCTATGTGTACACGTTACAGCGTCACATGTGTACAAGCTTACTGAGCTTGAAAGCTGCACGTCAGTACATTGTGCATTACCGAGCATTGTCGTGTCAAGGGGATTAGCTCGTCAGCGTCGCCGGCTGTCGTTAACCTGTGTGCAGACACACGTTGGATTTGCTGGCTTAATGGAAGATGACCTGGCGACAATTCAGAATCCATATCCAGTAATCAAAGGGTTATCCGTAAAATAAGTTTCCCAGAGATTTTTCACAGTGTAAAACATGTTTAATTCCATGAATGCGTACACATTTGGAAAGTTCAGACTTTTAACTATTTTTCTACATAGTCACCACTGAGGTCAATGCATTTTTGCATGCGGTAAACCAGTCCAGGCATGTACAAGAGATTGGATTTAATCAAGTAAATTTAAAAAAAATCAAGTCGGGTTTTGAACCGGCAGCGTCTGAATGGCAAGCAAACACTCCTACCACTGGACTATGCCGCCCGCATAAAATATGTGTAATCAGATAAAAATGAGTATTTTCGAATTATTCCACATTTTTTTGTAGACACGTTTTGATCACGTCGAGTATCCATTATCATGTGAATTAAAAAAGGTTAGTGCACGAGTTTATATAAAAAACAAACTGACAATGTAAGTAGTGTAACCGAGTTTTTTTTTATGTAAACACATACAGGAGAATACCGACAGATGGTGATAGTAATTCTGAAGTCTCATCAGGTGCATATGGCTGCATGTGGAGTGTTGATCCGCCAACGTCGCAGCCCGAGATTCACGCATCATCCTTATTATTACAGGAATTTACTATGAATGAGTGGTCTTCACGGGACGACTTTCGTCTACGACCAATTTTAATCAATAGGATATGACTGTCATTTTACCGGTGAGGGATAAAATTCACACCAACCGGGTTTTAGCGCTTAGAAATCGATTATAAATACTTTTTTTTTTAATCTCCGTCGGGGATCGAACCGACGATCTTTGGCTTGCGAAGCAAACGCTTTATCCATTGAGCTATACCCACCGGCAAATCTGTCGTCTATCGAAAAAATATTCAAATATAATTATTCTAAATTACGATTACTATTTGTTCTTTGCTTTAGATCTTAGAAAGTAGCGTCGGTCCAAAATCAAAACCCAATAAACGGCGCGTTTGGATATTTCGGTTCAAACAATGGCTGTCACCGCTGTTACAAAACACCGTAGCAGCCATTCTCATTTAACCTTTCCCAATCGTTCAACAACAGCAATAATATGGTTACATTGTTTAACTGTCGGGGCGTGAGTACCTATCAAGTAGTCAATTACGCCGCAAAGGTATTCAAGCCACGGCCCGCGGACCAATTTGATCCCAAATTTTATTCACAATAATTTGTTTATATTTTGCTTGAGCCGCCTCTTAGGACCAAATAGTCTAAATACCAGAAATGTCGCGATTATCATCCAATCTTCTTAACCCTTTCGTTACGGCTCGGTGGAATACAAATTATACTGTCAATACGGCGTGAATTGAATATTTGAAGCACAAATGTACTTATCTGACCTTTTTCATATATCACATTGGTTCTTCTATCCTTTAACTATCAGATGATGCATAAAAAACTATAATATTTAACAGACGTTCATTATGTAACTCCATACACGTGGTGGCATTCACACATGCGGTTTACAGAAAAATCGCTCATGTGACGAAACCTAACGATATTTATTTACATGCTTTACAGATTTATGTACGGTAGGAAATTGGAAGTGCAGTCAGGAAGCATGTAATATATCACGCGAAAGCATGTAAATAAATATCGTTAGGTTTCGTCACAGGAGCGATTTTTCTGTAAACCACATGTGCCAATGCCACCACATGTATGGAGTTACATAATGAACATTTGTTAAATACAATAGTTTTTTATGCATCATCTGATAGCTAAAGGATACAAGAACCAATGTGATATATGAAAATAGGTCAGATAAGTACATTTATGCTTCAAATACTAGTTATAAGCAAAAAAATAGTTTGAAAAATTCACGCCGTATTGACAGTACAATTTGTATTCCACCGAGCCGTAACTTCACTGGGATTCGAACTCGCAATCGCTCGAACGACAGCCGAGAGCATTCACTTCTTAAATGATAAAATATTCATTTAACCAATTGAATTGACGACTTCTGCTCAATCGCTGTATCGCGCGTGATATATTTTTATGTTGCGCAATGTAAGATATCGAATTGCGCAATAATCGCTTTGTACATGTGCTTAAAAAGGCCTAAAGGGTACATTGATTTCAGTACGTGCAATAAAATTGTACTAGCAAAAAAAATGTACGAAGAAAACAACTGTAATATAAACAAACATACTTGTAATAAGAGCATGGCTAATATGATTGGTAATTTATGTTCGGCAAATACATTTGACCGCATTGATTTTGAAACGTATATGTTAACAACTAATGTATGAAATCAATGTTTTGGTTAAGTTTTAAATATAGAGAGTATGTATATGCAGCGCCTTGAATGATAAAATTAAATTTTATTTAAAAAGCAAGCAATTTGCGACAAATCAATTTCTAGAAATATTAGGTTAGGTTAGGTTACATTGAACTGGGCGAAACTAGAGAACGATACATTCATTTACGACAAATCAATTTGTAGACATGTTAAATTAGGTTGAATTGAACTGGTCTTTAAAGAATCATACATTAATTAGGTCAGGTTAGATTAAATTGAACTAGTCCGGACTTTAGGGAATGATACATTAATTTGCGACGAATCAATTTGTAGACGTGTTAGGTTAGGTTAAATTGAACTGGTCTTTAAACAATCATACATTAATTAGGTCAGGTTAGGTTAAAATGAACTAGTCCGGACTTTAGGGAATGATACATTAATTTACGACAAATCAATTTTTAAAATATTAGGTCAGCTTAATTATATATATATAATCATGTCAGAAACATCAGGGTCAGATCCTGTCTGCCCAGGCATTACTCCCGGCCATCAGCAGGTCCTCCTGGGTGCAGTTACTCGAACACAGCGCACACTCCAGATGGTGGGACTGGGTCTGCTCCGCGCCGCAGTAACATTCAGTCGGCCCGTTGTGAAACTGCCAGGTTTCCATTTGTGTCCTCGTCCTGCATACTCCGGTCCGAAGTCTGTTAAGGGACCTCCATATATTCCACCCCTGGTAGTGTTCAGGGGCTACGTCCTCTTTCGGGAAAATCCAAGAATTCCCCTCAGTTGCGATAAATTTACAGAAATATCTATCAGAAATTGACTTAAAAGTGTAAAAACCAGTTTTCTTTGCATCTAGTACATTTTTTTTAAATAAGACACTTCCATCGACTATGTTTCAATGAATCCAAGTTGTTCTTATAAGATTCAGATAAGCAGTGGTGTAATACAATTAGATTAATCTCTCTGTATCTGTCAAGAAATCTGCCATCGTAGCCTAATGGCCTAGGAGGCGCACCTTATTTGGGGCCACAAACGTTGTTCAGTGCTGTGTTCAGGCATGAGAAACCTTTTGCTTAGATGCCACCATCATCAGTATGAAAAAGACGCATTATTATGAAAAAATACATGTAAACAATGCCATTCTAACGTCTGATCGGTAATACAAAAAACGCAGACCTTCAGATAGTTCACATTTTATTTTATATAAATTTATAAATAGGAATACTGACAGACGGTAATGGAGAAATATCATCTGTACATTCTATGTCGCTTGCCATTTTTGAGTATGGCTAAACGCTGCATATTAATTGTTCATCCCTTAATGTCATATACTATATTATAACCAGACATTCACGCATTAATCTATTTTTATATACTTATGAAGATGTTCGCGGAACGACTTTCGTCTACCATCAATTTAGTAAAATAGGCTATGACTGGCAGTTTACGGTTGACGAATCAAAATCACACCGACAAGAGGAATTAATACAGCTTAGAAACATATTAAAAATATTTTTTATTGTAATCTCTGTTGGGGATCGAACTCACGACATTCGGTATGCTAAGCAAACACTTTACTTCTAAGCTATCATCATCAATCAACATGTCTGCTCTTCTAACTGCCGCTACAAAGCTCTGTCAGCTGCCACGGTTTTCGCCTCATTCCATGCTACGTCTGCCTGCCGCAGCTTCATCGAGTACATTCTATGTATTGACATTCCACATTTTTAAAAAGGCGACGACCACTCGCGGGTTCCTCATCGGGACGCGTGGAGGAAGGATACAGTAGCACGTCGCAAAGCAAAGAACTTGTTTAGAAGCACAATTCGCGTTTATTTCGAATATATTTTCAGTTAAGACTTCGGTTTCTCCTCCCGACAGTAGCATGTTGTATCGTCGTATAACGGGGACAGTAATAGTCAGCGCCCCAAAGATTATCGCGGCTAAATAAGAAACTCAAGTTAACAGTTGAACCAACATGATATGGAGCATCTGACAAAACAAATAAAATGGCGAATGCAAACGCCGTGTATTATTTTTAAAATTAAGACTAACATTATTAGATGTGCATGTCAGGCGAGCGAACAAAAATAAAAGACAAAAGATCGTTTATCGAGACTTTTCGGCATCAGCCTGAAAGAGCTATATCGAGATAATATCAGTATAGTTCCCAACAACGTTCCAGGAGGGCAATAGCCCCGGGGCTTGAGAAAAAGGCAGCTATAGTTTATGCTCTGTGGCATTTGAAGTGTATGTCCCAACTTTACCTCTTGACCGACTGTATTGTAGATGGCTGCCTAGTCCATTCTCTCTTAGCCATACCCGCCGGCAAAAATAGCTGGAGTAAAAGGTTTTCAAGCGCTGCAAAAGAATTGGATGGTCATATAAGAGTCGTGTCTATAGAGCAAATTAGACACGTCGAACTTATCATCCGCGCAGCCATACTACATGATATTTTATGTAAGTAGTTTTTTTAACAGTATTTTTTAGTGATAGTATATTGCGGTCGCAATAATACATTGCATGTTTTATTGCATGTGCAGGACCGTCACATTTATTTTATTTATGTAAACACATACAGGAGAATGCTGACAGATGGTGATAGTAATTCTAAAGTCTCATCTGTGGGATTATATGACGCTTATCGTGGTGCATATGGCTAAGCGTCGCATGTGGAGTATTGATCCGTCAACGTCATAGACTACAGCCCGAGATTCACGCATCATCCTTTAATATAACAAGAATTTACTATGAATAGGTGGTCTTCACGGGACGGCTTTCGTCTACCACCAATTTTGATTAATAGGCTATGACTGCCATTTTACGGGCGAGGGATCAAATTCACACCAACCGGGGGTATTTTAGAGCTCATAAATCGATTAAAAATCCTTTTATTTTTTAATCTCCGTCGGGGATCCAACCCACGACCTTTATTTTACAAAGCAAACGCTTTTACTTTTGAGCTATGACCGCCTAAATTCTCATCTGTGGAACCCTATGACGCTTATAATGGTGCACATGGCTAAGCGCTACATGTGGAGTATTGATCCGACAACGTCATAGACTACAGCCCGAGATCACGCATCATCCTTTAATATAACAAGAATTTACTATGAATGGGTAATCTTCACGGGACTTCTTTCGTCTACCACCAATTTTGATTAATAGGCTATGACTGGCATTTAACGGGTGAGCGATCAAATTCACGCCAAATGGAGGGAGGGGTATTTTAGAGTTCAGAAAAAAAAGACGATCGACGACTTATATATTAGTGTGATAGGTATTTTTTATAAAGATAAATGTAAAAATAATATTTAAAAACATAAAATACACTTAATATAGTAATATCTGCGAATTTTTCGCGGGCGCAATATTGGTAATGACATCTTCCATTTAATTAGCGGGAATCAAAATGTCAGATAGAACTTTTTCTGGATAAAATGAACTGAGAAATCAATTAAAATCGAGGATTAAACGTAGTTAAAAAAAGATCACGTGAATACGAGGACGTACCCAATTAATTTCTAAATCCGCGTCTGTCCAAGTAAATTGGCCAAAGAAAAAAAAAGCCTCTCCCATACAAAAGGCTTAAAACGAAAGTTTATTACTTATATGTATAAAAGGAAACAAGGTATTAACTGAATGACTTTGTTAGATCACGGTTTCTTAAATTTCAGCGTCTCTTTCATACCATGCGCCATATCTGGGACTCGCAGATATACATGATCAAAATAAAGTGCCGCCTTTAAAGCGCCTGTATCGTCACCATTCTAAGCATTTCAACAAAAGCCATTTTTAATGTAGACACACACAGGAGAATACCGGCTGATGGTGATAGTGATAGGCTTGACCGAGAATGCATTGCAGGACAGACAGACATGGCGAATGTGCACAAGGAGAGCCGATCCCAGATGATGGGAAATGGCGAGGCTAAAGAAGAAGGTGATAGTGATGTTGAAGGCTAGGCTTGACCGAGAATGCAACACAGGACAGACAGACATGGCGAATGTGAACAAGGAGAGCCGATCCCAGATGATTGGGAAAAGGCGAGGCTAAACAAGAAGGTGATAGTGATGTTGAAGTCTCATCTGAGGGTTCAGCGGCGCTATACATATGTTCTAAGCGCTGCATGTGGAGTGTTGATCACGCAACGTCATAAACTACAATGATATATATTTCCAGGAATTCAGTATGAATGGGTGGTGTTCACGGGACGACTTTTTCGCCTACCACCAATTTTGATTAATAGGCTATGACTGGCATTTAACGGATGAGGGATCAAATTCACACCACCCGGGGGTATTTATAAAGCTAAAAAGTCGATGAAAAAACCTTTTTTATCTGTCGGGGATCGAACCCAAGAACTTTGGTTTTGCATGCAAACGCTTTAACCACTAAGCTAAACGGGCCGGTAGTTTGTCAAGTTTATCGAAAATATATATGCTTCTGAAAAAGTCTTTGTTGCTCATCTGCTCCTCATCTGTCCACCGCGTGTCCTGATAACGATCCCGGCGACGTGAAGTCGTTCTCCCTTAAGTAAAGGGGATGTTAGAATATTTTAAAGCTTCATACACTAATACAAAATGTTATGACCTATAAAGTTTGAGAAGCCAGCTTCTTGTTCACAATGAACGTGATGTATAAGAGAAAGATTGTGAAATAACAACAACTCGAGTCGAATTCGTGATTCAATAAGTGAAATATTAAATAAATCACACTTAATCCTCTTTTATTCCGCGCGACAGCCGCGCCGTATACAAATTAGAGCTTACCGGCCGAGAGAAAGTCGTAAGTGAAATGCTCGCAAGTGGTACAACAGAGATGAATACAATATGTGCGACTTAAGGTACGTAGGAATGAAAAAGTGATGAATTACACGTGTATTGTGATGTATTTGAATTGAATTCATTAATGTATGCTTGAGCTGCCCCTTTGGACCAAATTATAGAGGTTTAATCACATAATCTTCTTAAAAACCCGGTCAAGACCAGTGCACTCCATGACGCTTAAGCCAGGGAGGCTGGACTGTTGTGTTCGTGTTTGTGTGTAGGTTATAGAGATTGCAAGTGTATATTTATCAGTTTCTTAAAGAGATCTAGATAGTAGGAAGGAGGAAACACAGACGCTGGAAGAGCATTCCGTAGCTTACCGGTGGCATTAAGAAAATCATTTTGGAAACTGCCAGTTCTTGGTCGACACACATTAACCGTGTATGGATGTTCGGCAAGTGTAAGACGAGTTTGTCGGTTGTGGGTGGGTGCAGAAGGAATTAGTTGTTTAAGTTCCGAAGAACAGCGACCGTGGTAATAGCGGTAGAAAAGACTAAGTGAACCAATCTTACGGCTGTGTTCCACTGATTGCAGATTAGACGTAAGAGTGTTATTGTTTAAAAAACGAATTGCTCTTCTTTGAACTGAGTTAATTAAGTTTATAAGGTATTTAGGGGCTCCAATCCAAAGGTGACTGCCGTATTCAAGGATAGGTTGGATTTGTCCTTTATTGAGGAAGAAGAAGTTGTTTATCGTTGAAATACCGACGTGATCCATATATACGCCTAGTTTTTTGGAAGCGAGACCGGATTTATACTCAATTGACTTATAATATTTGACATTATTCGAGATTGATAATCCACGAATGTTGATGGAGCTTGCTTTTGGAAGAGAACAACCGTTGAAAGATACAGGATCCATAGCAGTCTTCTTGGTGGAGAAAGTACATGATTGGGTTTTGGAAATGTTGAAACTGACGAGGTAGAAGTCACCCCATCGTGAGGCCCTTTCAAGAGACTTGAGACAACAAGAGAGTTCAAATACCGACGTGATCTATTATAACACACCTAGTTTTTTGGAAGCGAGACCGGCTTTATACTTAATTGACTCGCAATATTTGACATTATTCAAGATTGATAATCCAAGAAAAAATATTTTTTGAAAGTGATTTTTATGTCCAAGAAATAAATTATTCGTTAAGCGTGTGCGGCATAGTAGGCAGTAAGAAAACGAAAGTATGATTTTAATTAGTTTTTTTTTCAGTATTAGTTTCTTAATGTTTGATGTATCGAATATGGCGAGGCGTGTATTGGCATCAATATTTAATGCTATTTAAACAATGAATCATTAGATGGGCCATCGATCATCAATACATGTTGTAATTCTACTAAGTGCTCATCTCCAGCTAAGGTAAAAGCTGTGCCAGTGTAGCTCAAAATTAAGAAAAATAAATATTTTATAACAATGCTATACGTATAGAGTACATGAATATTAAAATATATTAATCCGCCAACGTCATAGACTACAGCCCGACATTCACGCATCATACAATTATTACAGGAATTCACTATGAATAAGTGGTGCTTACGCGACGACTTTCGTCTACCACGAATTTTAGATTAATATGCTATGACTGAAAGTTTACGGGTGAGGGATCAAATTCATACCAACAAGAGTATTTTAGAGCTTGGAAATCGATTAAAAAATTTTTTTTCTCCGTCGGGGATCGAGCCCACGAACTTCGGTTTGACAAGCAAACGCTTTAACTACTAAGCTATGCCTGCCGGTTATAGCCTTGCTTGCGCCGTCTTGTACAGTCTTCGACAACTATACATATAATATACTCGGCGGAGCTGCGTGAAGCGGATGATATGTAATGAGATATATATATAATCGTGTCGGAAACAACAGGGTAAGATCCTATCTGCCCAGAAATAGGCGACATCGATGGCGTTACTCCCGGCCATCATCAGGTCTTCTTAGATGCAGCTATTCGGACACAGCGCACACTCCAGAAGGTGCAACAGGGTCTGCTCCACGCCGCAGTCGCATTCATGTGACGATGATGATGATAATGTACAGTAAACCCTCGAACAACATGAAAGTCCGTACCGTGTTATTAGAAAATCGTGAAATTCGGAATGAAACTCATTAAAAAAATGTCTTTCTTTATCGCAGAAAATTCAAAACTGACAAGACTATATTATTTTTTTAGTTTTACTAACGTTATTTGCTGATCGACCGATCGTGAAATTCAGGATATTGCGCCCAAAACTTGTACTCCGGCGTGCAATTTGAGGGCGAGTTATTAGAGGTTTGACAGTATTGCATATTTCCAATCTCGTGTTATATTAAGTTTGAGGAGCGGTTGCTTTTGCCGTTATTGACAGTATAGATACAATGTTCCCATAGATCTCACGGCCATATGCCATGACCCACGAGCGGCAATTATCAACCAGTGAAAGTTTCGCTTCAGTTGACCTAATATCTATACATATTACTATAATAATTTAATTAACAACCCATCCATAACATAATTATATTAATTTAATTAAGCATGTAATTAATATAACTACTTTTAGGTATGTGTGGAGCAGGGGGTTAATCATTTAACCTCGTATTATGCTTTTTAAACCAATACACTCACTGCGAATCAATGGTAGTGTTTAAGGGATGATTTATTTATTTATTTATTTATATACAGAATCGAAATTCCAATTTTTACAAATATTTAGAAACAGAGTAAACATAAATATACAATAAATAGAGAAAAAATAAAAATAAAAATAACACAAAGAATAAGAAGATGACACGTGTCAAAGATCACAGAGATCAAGTAGAACAATACCATCAACAAAAGAGGAAAAGGATGTAAGAAAAGGATCGAGGTGTGCTGGTAGGCCATTTAGGAGCGACATTGCCGTTGTACCAAATTGAGTGCTTGAAGCTCCACAAGCATCAACTGGGATCAAAAACAATGGATGGCTACGAGCACGGGTGTACCTATCTGGAACATAGAAGTTAAAACATTCAAGAATCCCAGGGTTGTAAATTGAACCGCGAAGAAGAAGGAATGAATGTTTGAGTGCAGCAATTTTCCTCCGTGACTCTAGCGAATGGAAAGAAAGCATCCCTAGAAGGAAAAGAGTTGGGTAATGTTCGGAATTGAATGAATTGAATGGATAGTTACCGTAAATATAAAAATAAAGACGTCGGAGAATTTTTTATGAATTTTTCGAGCATGAAAATGTATTTGGATTTATTGGGATTCCAAACTAAGCTCCCATATTCCAGAACAGATAGAACGAGTGAAGAATAGAGAGTACGAAAAATTAGAGGGTTATGAAATTGACTAGTCTGGCGGGTGATGAATCCGAGAAGTTTATTGGCGCGTGAAGTTAAATTGATTATGTGAGTATGGAAAGTGAATAATGAATCGTAGGTTATACCTAGATCCTTGACAACTGCTACTCTGTCGAGCAATGTTCCAGATAAGTAGTATTTGGACAGAATAGGATTTTTAGAACGGGAGAAAGAGATAACATTACATTTGTTGATACTAAACGAGAGCTTATTTATGGCAACCCAGTTTGATACACTATTAAGGTCAGATTGCAGATTATGCATATCGTCGATGGAGGAAATGGAAGAGAAGATTTTAAGATCATCAGCGAATAATAGGCATGAGAGTGGGTAATACAATTAACAATATCATTGATGAACACAAGAAAAAGAAGGGGACCTAAGACAGAACCTTGAGGCACTCCAGAATATGCAGAGAATGGGAGATTCATATCCACCGTAGTCTACAAATTGTTTACGATAAGAAGAGAAGAATTTAATAAGCATAGAAGAGGCACCAAAAGCGCTCAGTTTACTAAGAAGTAAGTCATGATTAACACGATCGAATGCTTTTGAAATGTCGGTATAAATTAGAGTCGACCTGGCAGCTAGGCTTGGAACTAAGTGAATGTGCGATAAATTTATTGTATGCTAACAGGTTAGTAACTGTAGATTTACCACAACGAAAACCATGTTGTCTATCTGAAAGACGGCACTCCAACTGTCTCGAAAGGGAGCGGTGAATTAATATTTCCAATAACTTAGCGGGAGAAGACAGAAGGGCGATAGGCCTGTAATTACTGATATCATCCAAAGATCCTTTCTTATGGACCGGACGTATTCTCGTTGTTCCCCATACAGACGGGTATGCACTGGTGCGATAGCAGAGATTAAAAATAAATTTTAAAGGCTCAAGTAACGCGGCAGAGCATCCCTTAAGTACGAAGGACGGGACACCATCCGGGCCGAAAGAGGACTTTGGAAGAAGTTTACGAAAAGCGAACTCCATATCAGTTGAGCTAATTTCATAGAGTTGAAGATTACTAGAGGCAGATGGGAGATATAGAGAGTGATTAAGCTATTATTATGATTTATAGTATAGACTGCAAATAATGACTTCGAACTGATGTCTGCCATTCTGCGGAAACCATTTCCCAACCTTACTATTTCCTCATCCATTCCCACGTATTTCGTGGTTGGCAACGTGTCACCAAAAAAGGCAATACGAGACTCGCTGTAGTACATTAATTTCGCAGCCTTAGACTTAGGTATATTTGACATCTAACTGATGCACCTAGAATAACGGTAAAGCAGGCCTTCAGCCACTCTTTTACTAGTAGCTTTTTGCGTGCACCCAGTAACGGGTCCCCATCTGAGTCTCCAAAAACAGGACGGGACAGATAGGGTTTTAATAAGCGAGGGTCTTACAATACCATATCGTTGTCATTCTCAATGCCTTCTTTCAAGACATCTCTACACCTAAAGGTCTACTACTTTATGGTTTACGACTACAACTATAATAATCATCATGTCAGCTCTGCCTCCTGCAGCTCTACCAACTATATTCTATGTACAGTTCCAATATGAGTCTCCAAAAACAGGACGGGACAGGGAGGGTTTTTACCAAGTGAAATCGACTGCCATTTACTATATTTCGGTTGATATGCTAATTATCATTATTGTTTTACCATATATTGTTGAAAATAGGTTGTCCGCATGGGCCTATCCTTCTATCTTGTGAACTACTGCATATATAAAGGAGAACATCTATAAATAATACGTATCAATAATGCAAATACGTCGTAATTTCTGGACTAGACGGGCAAATGTCGAAGCAATCAGCGACGAGTAATGAAACGGACGTGTTTGCAAAGGTTCTTGGTTTGAATTCCAGCGTCTGCCATTTATTTTTCTCCAATTCTTTAATGAGAGAAATGTTGTATAAGATTCAATTCAATTTTTATTTATTTTCCTTCAATAACCTTACAAAATATATCATTTTAATTCGTTATTGAAGTACTGTCATAAGCGTGATGATGTAAATGTATTGATATATTCGGTGTCAATGAGCTCACACTCAGAACAAGTGTCGGATACGCAGCGCAAATAGCGTTTGTGACAACAAAAACCATGTCATAAGTATATCATGGTTGACACACAAATAACACGGCATTATTGTCACAAAATCAAACGTCCAACATTTCGTATATGTCAACACCAGCACTGAATCTGAAGCAATATTACACTAAATGTGTCAATATCTTCATTCAAGTTGGGTTCAACCGCCGTTCACTGCGATTCTTTCGTATTACAGATGATATTTGCTGTGAATTTGTACGTGTATCAGTTGTTGAATGTATTGACTAAGAACAAAAAACAATTTATTAGAGAATGTTTCAATTTTCATCGGGTATTGAACCCGGGACTGCTAGCTTGATGGTATCATTAACCCCTTTTGTAAATTTGTGACCCTAAAATATATTCGCATTTCACGCCATCCAGTGCTCCACTCCGCGCTATCGCCATCGCCACTACTATTATTGTTTATCTCTACGATAGCACAAAAACTGCGAGAATAAACCTCTACTTTAGTTGCACTATAAAACAACAGACGAAGAGTAAAACAAGAGTAACCTCTGTGGTATTTTAAGAATAGCCAAGCACACAATAGACAATGCAAAACGAGAAAATGTTTTTTTAGATTTTATTTTTTATGTAAACACATACAGGAGAATACCGTCAGATGGTGATAGTAATTCTGAAGTCTCATCTGTAGAATTCTATGACGCTTACCATAGTGAATATTGATAAGCGCTGTATGTGGCGTGTTGATCCGCCAATGTCATAGACCCGAGATTCACGCATCATTCTTATTATTACAGGAATTTACTATGAATGGGTGGTCTTCACGGGACGACTTTCGTCTACCACCAATTTTAATTGATAGGCTATGACTGGCATTTTACGGGTGAGGGATCAAATTCACACCAGCCGGGGTATTTTAGAGATCAGAAATTGATTAAAAATCCTTTTTTTTTAATCTCCGTCGGGGATCAAACCCACAACCTTTGCCTTACAAAGCAAACGCTTTGACCATTGAGCTATACCCACATTGTAAAAGAATCACAATTGCCTGCAGTCCAAACTGCTTTAATGATAAACTTTTATAATGAATATTGTGTGTAATGTTCTCATTACTTGTCCCTTCATAACACATACTAAGACTAGAGGCCTTTGAGATGTGGTCGTACAGAAGAATTTTCGGAATTTCCTGCAGAGACCACGTCACAAACAATGAGTTTCTCAGCACAATCAAGGAAGATAGGCACCTAGTAAGAACCATCTCAGAGAGGCGATCGGTCACATCATGCGCCACGGTGGTCTTCTTCGCGACATTGTCGAAGGAATGGTTGGTTGAGGGGAGAAACTGCAGAGAGCGCCCTAGACGGGAGTATTTGAAGCAAGTGATAGAGGACATGTGTTGCAGCTCTTATGCTGAGATAAAGAGGATTTCAGAGCATCGAGAAGAGATCGAGATACAAGATTTTGTTGCTGCAAACCAATCCACCGGATTGATACTATTATGAAGAAGAAAGTAAACATATTTTGAAATTAAATTATAAATAACTTAGGTCATTCCTAAAATTATTTAACTCGAATCGTAATAATTTGAATACGATTCGAATTCACTTATTAAATAACGGAATTCCATAAAAAAAAATAGTTGATAAATACAAAATCTAAAATTTTCTTTGTTGTTGGAATATTTATTTATTTCATTGTGCGATTAATTTCGGGAAATAATCATTTTTGAAATGTTTGCAATAATTCGCGATGAACAAATATTTGCGTGAAACGTTAATTTTAACCCTTTTGTTGAAGAAAAACATTTCACAAGGTATTTAGTATTATTGGACGTGGCATTTAGGAATCGTAAATATTATTTTACCATTTATAATTGCTAAATTCCGAGCGCACGCATGAAAACACCGCAAGACGGCGATACACAGATCGTGTCTGCGATTTCTATGACGCTTACCACTTAAGGAAGGCTGAGCGAGTGTTAATCCGTCAAAGCAAAAAACTACAGCCCGGAATTCACACACATTTTTACGAAGCTCGCAATGAATGGGCGGTGTTCACGGAAGACTTTCGTCTACTATCGAATTTGATTAATAGGCTATGACTGGCATTTTGTAGATAAGAGATCAAATTCACAACAAAGGTGGGCTTATAGAGTTATCTATAGAGATATTTATAGAGGTTAAAAATTTATTAAAAACATTTTTATTGTAATCAGAGTAGGGGATCGAACACATGACCTTGATGTAAACGAGGTAAGCTCTTATCTATGTATTCTACGTTTGCCATTTTACGGAAACAGTGTTAATTGAGCCACCCCTTTAAGACAAAAAAATCTAGGCCTCGGTAGCGTCGGGCTAATCAATTGATCTCCTTAAAAAAACCTTGATCATTGAACACTCAAATCTGGTACTACAGCCGCAATGTATGAAGGTTTGCATGCTCTTGCCCTGGAGAGGCTCCCAGAAACCATCAATGTTCCCATGTGGATATAGTTTACACAGGTGTTGTGAGACACAGAGAGTATAGATAATCTGAGCTTACAGAAATGTAATAACGGAAATTTGTGGTGTCCTTATGCTCCAAATATAGAGCGGATATGGTAAAAAAAACATTTTAGAAAATATTACAAAGCCAATGGCGATCAAACGTTACCCGTTCTTAAAATGTGCTATTGTCGCCAGTCATTTAGCTATTAACCCTATCATAAATACGTCGTGTGCTTAGCATGCTATGGATGTGATTTATTTTCTTTTAACTTCATTGTGTAGAACTCGCGATCTTTCGTATGACTGTTGTACCCTTTAACCATTGACCATACCCATCCTTATTATCGGTATTCATGTCTGGATGCTTCTAGAACCTCCATCGAATACAAATGTAGTATTAATCGACAACGGAACTGGTGATACCTGAGGCCACCCTGCGGCTGAACATGTGGAGAAACGCAACTGAGGGGAATACTTGGATTGCCCCGAAAGAGGACCTAGCCCCTGGACATGACCAAGGGTAGATTATATAGAGGTCCTTAAACAGATTTCGGACCGGAGTATGCAAGACGAAGACACAAATGATAGCCTGGCAATTTTACAGCGGACCGACTGAATGTGACTGCGGGGTGGAGCAGACCCTGTCACACCTTCTGGAGTGTGCGCTGTGCCCGAATAGCTGCACCCAGGAAAACCTGATGATGGCTGTGAGTAACGCCATCGACGTCGCCCACTTCTGGGCAGACAGGATCTGACCCTGTTGTTTCCGACACGGTTATATATATATTAATCCGAACAGGTCCATGTTATCGATGTGTGAAATTTTTTAATGAATATGAATTTATTTATTTATTTTAAGATTCCCGGAGTCAAGCTCGCGATATTATGCATTGATGTTGATCGTTTTTACCATTGCCCATACCCATCCTTATTATTGGTATTCATGTTTGGATGCTTCTAGAACCTCCATCGAATACCCGTGTAATAATAATCCTCACAGGTAGGTGCTGCACCTGATTTATTACATGGTTATTAGATTATAGCCCATTGAGGTTTGTTTATATATTTAATGAATACCTTTGATTTTTGCCGATTTCCTAGAATCAAACCAATATTTTAAATAACAAAAAAAAAAAGTATATTTTTTTATGTAAACACATACAGAAGAATACCGACAGAGTGTGATAGAGATTCTAAAGTCGTATCTTTAAAATTCTATGACGCTTACCATGCTGCACATGGCTAAGCGCTGCACGTGGAGTGTTGATTTGCCAACGCCATAGACTACAGCCCGACATTCACGCGCAATCGACAAAAGAGGAAAAAGATGTAAGAAAAGGATCGGGGTGTGCTGGTAGACCATTTAGGAGCGCCATTGCCTCCACAAGTATCAACTGGGATAAAAAAAAACGGATGGCTACGAGCACGGGTGTACTTATCTGGAACGTACAAGTTAAAACATTTAAGAATCCCAGGGTTGTGAATTGCACCGCGAAGAAGAAGGAATGAATCTTTGAAAGCAGCAACTTTTCTCCGGGATTCTAACGAATGGAAACTAAGCATCCCTAGAAAAAAAAGAGTTGGGTAATGTTCGGAATTGATTGAATTGAATGGATAGTTACCGTAAATATAAAAATAGAGACGTCGGAGAATTATTTTATGATTTTTTTTTTGAGCATGAGAATGTATTAAAATTTATTGGGATTCCAAGCTAAGCTCCCAAATTCTAGAACATATACACAAGTGAAGAATTTGAGGTTCTCCGGGTAGTTTTTTTTACAACATTTACAACATTTGCAACACATAAAAAAAAACATTCACAAATTTCACTTTTTTCAAAAGTATCAATATATTTCAAAATGCGACCATTCACGTGTTAGCAAATAGTGTTCGTCTTTGGGTTTTCTCGAACAATAACCTATTAGTAGACATGCAAGCTATTGAACGTAATAACACCTCTTATAACGAACCCTCAGCCATGCGCATCAATCCTCCGCCTGTTATTGTTTGAGAGATTGAAGGGTTGGGTGGGTTTTTTTTGCCTTCACCATAGTCCGATATTAAAACATTTTTTATACGAGCAAAAAAAAACAATTTATTCGCGAATCTATTCTTGCGGATTATTTATTGTCCGAATAATATTCTCATTATGTTTTTTTTTATGTAAACTCTTTCAACAGAACACCAAAAAAGAGTTTTGACCTTATCAATTTATTGCCACACAGAAGAATTCCATAGTTTTGCTTTCCTTTTAGAAAAATATGGAAAATTGGGATACATTTGTAGTTTACTCGTTAACTTTCGGAGACAAAAACAGGTTTTTTTTTAGTCATTAAATTTTTATAGGCAAATTTAAGCGATACTTTTTGGCCATCAATTTTTTAGAGACAATAAATACTTCCCAAAATATTTTCTTTCTCATATTTGAATTCATCATTCATATATAAATAGTATATATTGATATCAGCTTGATATAGCTATTTTAGGCTGATGCCTAAATAAAAAGCCTCGAAAAAACATATTTAGTCTCTTATTTTTGTTCGATCGCCTGACTTTCTTCTTCGTAGTATCAATCCGGTGGATTGGTTTGCAGCAACATAATCTTGCATCTCGATCTCCATTCCTCTCGGTCCTGCCTGCGATCGCCTGACATGCACATCTAATAATGTTAGTTTCAAGTATACATAAAATTATACCGCGTTTGCATACACCATTTTATGTCAGTTGATCCATTTCATGTTTGTTCAACTGTCATCTTTAATTTGTTTTTTTGCCGTGATTATCATGGCGGCGCTGCATGACACAGTGTTCCGTCAGTCCTCAGTTAGTTCTCGTCCGGCCCGGCGATTATGTGAGACGAAGAAAACAAATCTTTAATAAAAATAAATGCGAATTGTGTTTTAAAAACAAATTCTTTTGCTTTGTGATCTGCTCCTGCATCCTACCTCCACGCGGACACGTGACGTATCCGCGACTTGTCGCATTTTTTTAAAGACGGGGGATGTCATTAAATATATATGTATATATTAGGATGTCCCAAATTTTTTTTTTTTCGTTTTTTTTCAAGGCTCACCCCCTTGTTTTGTGTGAATGGTGTCCAAATAATTGTAAAAAAAGTTTCACGCCATTAAAACCACGGAAAAAGATAGCGACTTGCATCGGAACATGTTAATACTAGAATTCTAAGGCGCGCGAAAGCTAAACTCTGATTATAAAAAACATTTTTTTTTTAATTTTCTGTAATATTTACATGACATTTGCTTAATATTTGTAAGAAAGAGATAAATTAGCAATTAAGTAATAATATTAAGCTTGTGAATAAATGAAGACTGATTGAATAATAATAAAAATATACATACTTTGAATATATACTATAGCGACATCTATCGTACGATGATAACAATGATATAAATACTAGTTTCAACGCGAGTCGGTCTAGGCATAGCAATGGCGCAGTTCGCCGAGCGGTATGAATACCTGGGCATAGTTGGTTTCCAAGGTCCGCGGTTCGCATCCCGCTTCTGCCGTTATTTTTGTGCTTGGATTGACGCGTTGAAGAAAGAATTTTATGTATAGTATATGTATATTTAAGTAATAAGATAAATTAGCGTTTAATTTGCTGAATAAACAATAAGTTTTCAAAACCTCCTTTTGGCCTTCATACAAAAATTTACATTGAAACTTCAACATCAAGTCGCTATCAGAAAACATTGTCCGATAGCAATCAAATTTATTATGTGAGTTATTAGGACCAAATCACATAAAAATAGAGGGTGAGCCGATTTCATTTCGAAAAAAAATATTTTCCCATACATAGCCTGGGACACCCTAATGTATATATATATATAGTATACTTAAAATTCATTACGAACAATTAAATGTACTCGTAAATTCATTATTTTAAAAAGATGTAATAATGATGGAGTCAATTGAGAGCAAAGTTCTTATTAATGATAGTTTAACTAAATATTTCTTTTAGATGGCTTAAAAAAAATCATTTTCCTTACTTGAACATTCAATCAAAAAAATCAATTAAGTCATCCAAACGCATAATACAACAATGATTGATAATAACACATTACGGGCATCGACATTAAGTAGATATGCCCGGCATTAACATTACTACGGTAATAAAAAACGGCACAATGAGGAACGTAACGAATCGAAGGTCTCTCACTTCAAAACCGTTTGGGAACGCAATATACAATGCGCTATAATAGGCCTTGATGCCTTTCGAACTAATAGATGAAAGATTCTCAAATTGTTATAGGAAAGAAAAAAAAACGAGGAAACAGCCGAAAAACAATACATAAGATTGACATCAGCATGATAAAGCCCTTGCTGACTGGTACCGAAAACCTCGACATACAATCTTTAGTCTCTCATGTGTCGCCAAATTGGCATTTTGGACTAGTTACGGAGGTCGTCAGTGCGACAGCCCATCACGGGCGGGCCAGTTGTGTGTCGCCCGTTGGCGAGGGCATATTGTATTGTGGCTCAGCCTAATGCTGTGACTAGGTCGATCCGTACGTTTGTAAAGTTTATCGTAAATAATGTGCTTCTGAAAAAGTCTGTGTGTTATTAATCTGCTCCTAATCCTGCCATCACGCGACGGAATAACACCCTTTGAAAGAGAGGAGGTAGGATATTAATCGTTCAAATTTTTTGACGCAGAGACGCGGAATATAACAGCGAGTCTTACCCATAAAATAAAAGTCGTCCAACGTGCTGTGGATAGATCCATGAGAGGAGTGTCTCTAAAAGATAGAATACGAAACGTGGATATCCGAAGAAGAACTCTTATGGTGGAGGCTACCCAACGAAAAGCCACACTCAAGAGGCAATGCGACATATCTTTCGAAGAGACGATGGTCGATGGGTAAGAAAAGCGTCAAACAACTGGTAAACAATGCGTTGGACAACATTTTGCAAGATTGACTGTCGACATCAGAAAAATAGAGGGAGTACATTGGATGCGAAAATCGGAGGATCGAAGACGATGGAGACTCATGCGGGAGGCCTACGTTAAACAGTCGACGGATACAGGCTGGTGATGATGATATATCGAATATATCTTGGGCAGACCAAGACCTTGCGGTAATCGACCACAACATACAGGTACCTTGCGGCAGAAGAGATAGAAATTAAGCCTAGACTTAAGAACTCAATGATGGCGGACTTAGACCAGCTCCGACAAACTGGTTTACCAAATGGCCTGGACTTTCCGTTGATATTCTTAATTTCTTTATAAATATTATTTTTCTTACACAGACTCCATCTTTAAACCCAACTCCTAAACCCAGTCCCACCTACTCTCTGGTAAAACTTTATAAGTGAATATAAAAAATGGCTTCTTATATAAAAATGTTTTCGATTCTTTATATGTACGAGATGCAGTACACCGATAGTGCTAATTCATATTGAAGGCGTATTCTGAAAATGCAGCCGCGTGATGCAACCAGCCTTAACCCCGCACCACGCGTGGGTCACGACTCGGTAGGCTATGGCATGCTCAACCTCAATAATGCAAATTGCATCACTGTCTATATCCATCGTCGCCGAGGGTGGCGATAACTAAAAATCAGCAATATCATCATTACGTGGCACCAATGATTTCGTACGAGGCATTGGCAAAAGCCACTAAATTTGTTTCTTTTTTGCTTTCACTTCGCATCGGTTGTCGGCATATGCCGTAAGATTCCCCAACCGTTGACATCGGTTGACGCGATATATCGTTTTTCTACTTTCAGTAATCATTGTGACATCTACGGTAGGACATTGGAAGTGCTGTCATTCTCTTTAACAACTTAGATGTATTCTTTACAGGAATCTGTAAAGCATGTAAATAAATATCGTTAGGTTTCGTCACAGGAGTGATCTGTAAACCACATGTGTCATAAATACTAGTTTTAAGAAAAAAAATGGTTTGAAAAATTCACGCCGCATTGACAGTATAATTTGTATTCCACGTAACGAAAGGGTTAAACGTAGACCTAAACATTTTCAGAGATTGACACTGCTAGTATGTTTATTGAGCTCTCATTACAGAGTTTGAAAACATTCAAAGTTACACAATCCATTTAAGAAAATGCATCCGATAATGGGTTTCGAAAATAGATGTCTGCGTAGAATACTGCGAGTGCGATGGATTGACTTCGTGAGGAATGACGAGGTGATAGAGCGGACACGGCAGCCTTCCAGACTACAGTCAGTCAAGAGTCGAAGGAAGACCTAGTTTGAACATGTACTACGGATACCGCAGGAGAGCATTAACTACAGCTGCATTTTCTTCAAGCTCCCGGGCTCTTACATCCGTCGGGAAGTGTATACGATGTACTCGGCAGAGATACGGGAGGCAGAGCTGACAAGGGATGAGGCGAGGACCAAGGCAGCTGACAGAGCTTTGTGGCGGTGACTCGTGTGTCTCTTCGACAGATATGTCCTGCCCATTGCCACTTGAGTGTGCCTATTCGTTGGGTAGCATCTACTACTCGAGTTCTTCTGCGTTTTCTTCTTTTCTTTTATCTTTTATATTTTAGCGACACACGAGCATGGATCTCTCCATAGCACGCTGGGTGACCTTTATTTTATGGGCAAGACTTGCTGTTAGATGCCATGTCTCTCCGCCATAAGTTAATACATGAAGGATGGATTGGTAAAACGCCTTAGTTTTAAGACATTGCGAAATTTTCGCTTTAAAAACGTACTTAAGTTTTCCAAACGCTGCTCATCCCAGTTTTATACGCCTGTCAATAAGTGCGCGAAAATTCATAAAGTCACCTTATTTTTGAACAGTACTCATAATGGTTTTAAATGAATAATAAATAAATTCTTACCTTGGTTTGCGGTACGTTGGGTTGCTGTTAGTCTTCAGTATGTTGGCGTTTGGCATGGAAGTTGGTAGCGCATGATCGCGCTCTTGCTCGGATTCATAATTCTCGAAAGGAAGTGGGAAGTGCTTTCCAGGAATGGCATCAACTGCAAAAAGAAAAAAAAATAAGTTTAACCATTATGTAGCTTTAGAACTTTGTTTCTCAGCCGGAGAATATGCGGCACCAGTATGGGGTCGATCAGCCCATTGTAATCAAGTGGACACTGCCCTGAATGATGCATGCAGAGTCGTCACAGGCTGCCTCAAACCAACACCCATTTCAAAACTATACCCCTTGGCTGGTATCGCACCACCAAACATAAGACGCATAGTCATATGCGCCGAAGAAATGCGTAAGGCAATCAGCCAACCGTCCCACTGCTTGTATAATCAGATACCCCAAACACCCAGACTGAAGTCGCGAAGCAACATTCTGAGATCCACACAATCTCTCACACACGACCCTGAAAATGAGAGACTCCAGCTCTGGCAACAAGTCGCATCAGAGGATTTCATTACACCAAAGGAAGGCCTCCCAACTGGCAAGAACCTTGACTGGCGGACCTGGATATCCCTGAACAGATTAAGAACCCAACTTGGTAGAACAAAGGACTACCTCGAGCGGTGGGGAATGCTTCGGCAGAGAGAGTCACTACTGTGCGGCTGTGGAGACCTGCAGACCGCCTCACACCTAAGATCCTGCTCCATGTGCCAACAATCTGCACACCTCAAGACCTAATGCTAGGCAACACACGGGCTATGTTATATCGATGTTGCCAGATACTGGGCAGAAATAGTTTGACGTCGCTGACACGAAGAAGAGAAAAAGACAGGACGACTATCCCTTACCACCAATTTTGATTAATAGGCTATGACTGGCATTTTACGGGTGAGGGATTAAATTCACACCAACCAAATAATAGGGGTATTAAGAGCTCAGAAATCGTTTTTTTTTGACACGGCAGGTTTGTAAGCATAAAAAACTTAAATTTATTTAATTACAAAATAAAGCAAACAATACAATAACAAAAAGTATACATAAATTAAGTTTATACAAAGTAATATAAATAAGGCGTACGCGGATATATTGATAAAATCTTTATTTAAAAAATAACATACTAAAAATTCTCGGTGCTGTCTCGTACATTGCATTCCTATAGGATGCATCACGAATCGTGCAATTAGAAAGGCAGAAATTGCATATCGAAGCAAAAAACGCACTGATCACTCGCCCAAGGATACAACAGTTGAGCTAATGCATCGATAATTGATATGACATCATCAGTGCATTGTGATGATGATGATGATGTTGTTGACTGACAGGCCAACTTTGGACTGGCGAAAAAAAATGCAATAATTGTATGGCTAATTACGAGTATAATGCAATATTAACGAAGTGTAACCAATTGATTGATTTTTGTCTTGTTTAATTTTTTGTGAATTTCACGGCGAGTTAACTATAGTTTATTGTAACTAATTGCCAATACTATGTAAGGAGCATGTGCGAAGGTTATCCGTAATATATAAAGATTCCCATGGCGCTACAGTCCTGAAAAGCGCTGTTATGATCGATCCCGCGATTCTGTAGTGTACCTTGGTTCCCCCACTCCAAATCCCTTTCCTTTAGAATGTTCAACCACATCGTTTCGGATGTTGATGTATTCCACACAAGGGAGGCCTACTTCAGACACGATCTCTACGAATTTGTTTAAAGGAGTAATTTGTTGTAGTCGTCTGTTTGGTGAGCATTGCGACTTTCTGTTGCTTGTCTTCGTTTTATTTTTCTTTAGTACTTAATCATAATTACCTTAATTATATATGTTTTTTTGTATTATCTTATCTCAGATCGCTTCTTCTCTTCTTCGCTGACACGAAGAAGAGAAGAAGATCTCAGATCGTATTGTATATTCCCCACCCGACCGTAACATGACGTTTCGTCGGCCTCAGTCGGACGGGACTGCCGCGCGACACGAGTCGACGGCACTGTGACATGTAGCGCCGCAAAGATAATCGCGGCTAGTTTAGGATAATTTAGCTGTTTTCTATAAGGCTAACTTATATTTTCGTGATATAGGTATAAGACCGCGTTAGTGTCAAATCAGGAATTTAAAATACATATATTGACATCCCTCGTCTTTAAAAAGGCGACAAGTCGCGGGTTCATCACGTGGTCGCGTCGAGGAAGGATGCCGGAGCAGATCACAAAGCAAAAGAACTTTGTAGCATAATTCGCATTTAATTTGAATTAAAGACTTGATTTCCCCGTTCGACCGTAACATAACGTTACTTCCGTCTCGGTCGAACGGGGCTTAACTGACGACTCCGGAACACTGTCACATGCAGCGCCTCCAAGGTAATCACGGCAAAATAAAAAATTAAAGATGACAGTTGAACCAACATGAAATGGAGAAACTGTCAAGACAAATAAAATGGCCTATGAAAACGCCGTGTATTTTTATACTATATTAAAACAAACATTATTAGATGTGCATGTCAGGCGAGCGAACAAAATTAAGAGACGAAATATCGTTTTTCGAGGCTTTTGGGCATCAGCCTAAAATAGCTATATCAAGCTGATATCAATACAGACGAATAATATGATATGCGTTAATTTCTGGAGTCAGTGCGTGGAAAAAATGGCTGCAAGACAACGCGTACAAACAGTACATTGAGGTCTGCAAACAGTTCGAGTTCGAATCCCAGCGTCCGCGATTTTTTTCTCCGATAGTGATGAGGGAAACGCCATTAAGATAACATTTGCTCTAGATTTGTATGTACATATATCACATTATTATGATGAAAATATTTACAATGCAATATAAATTTTTAATGCGCATATTTTCAAAATCCACCCAACTCCTGAATGAAATTCCTTCTATTCACTATGAGAGTAAAATAATAATTATTAATATGGCTTAGCAGCGAACGGTTATAGCATGGGGGGGTTCAAAAGGAGCCACGTCAGTCTGGAAAACTTTGTCCTGTTTGAGAACCGCTGCATTCCTGCCTGCGTCATCAACCTACCTGCTATAGAGGTGTGTTCTAGTGGTTAAAGCTTTCGATTTACATCCAAGAAGACCCCAATTCGAAATCAAGTAAATAGTAATTTTTTGACAAACTTCGAGACGTGAGAAATCCAGTACGAACGAGATTAAGACAGTTTATAATATGTTTTAAGAAAATCTGGTGAATAGTCAAATGCTCAAGAGCCTTGAACCATTTGGTCTTAAGAAGTGACTCATCTCAGCAAACATCGGTTAGTAAGTAAAACCTTTACGTTGTAAATATTAATGTTATTTAGAACAATATAATTATTTATACAACTTCCTAATTTTAAGTAATTCTATGTACTGTTGGCAGTCTCCTTGGTAAGATGAAACGCGTTCAGTCAAATTAAATAAATGTGAAAAACAAATTAAAAATTTTCAATAAAAATAAAAAATAAAAATGTTGTTACTCAGCGCTGCACGTAGCGATCTACAGAAACTAATGGCACACCAATGACAGACAGCCATGTACAATACTAATGACACACCCGTGACCGGACTTGTCAAAAAACTAATATGGCGACACAAACATGTGTTTTCGGCAACAGCCTGCAAGAGCTATATCAAGCTGATATCAACATATATATTTCACCGTTTTGTAGTATTCTCGCGTACGAGTTTAGCATTTTTTTTAAATGTGCACCGTCAGCTAAAGCAGAACTTTACCCTATCCCTAACCCCGCATTCCGCGCCACGTCATCAACCTACCTGCCAATCGTCGCATTCCTCTTGCAGGCGGCGAACGAACCGAGAACTTTGACGAACGAACGCATCGCATAGTCAAAAAGTTCGACGGGAGGTTCGACAGTTCGATCGACACTTTTGGGAGAAATTTCATAACTTGCCGGGTGGAATATGTTTTTTTCGATTTTAAATTTAACATTTTTTACTGGAATAAATTTTCACCTTGCTTTATGTTTTATTATTAATTTACCGTTCCATATTTGAAGCATATGGACACCGCAAAATGACGTTTCAAAATTCTGTAAGCCTTTGAGCGCTTCTGTGCGTCCATCTGCAAGAGTGCAAACGCAAGTAATGACTTCTAATTGATCTGCCATTCTGCAAAATCTATTTACCAACCTTACCATTTCCTCATCCATTATTTAAGTCATATTCCTTAAGTAAAAATGATCTTAATGCGTTTTACCAAGATATCTCTGCATCCGGAGGTCTACATAAGAAAAATAGGTCCCATACAAGCCCGGGAGCTTAGAGAGACGGTCGTGGTATGATAATTATTATTATATCAGTAATTTATAAAGCGAGTTTTTATGGCCGAATGGTCATTTTAATAACGCTTCTTTGCGTAAGTAAAAAGGTTGGTCTTCAATCTGCCTCTGAAAGATATCTGTGTTTTAAGCTCTCTTATACTTTCTGGCAGCGAGTTCCAGGCCGTTGGATCTGCGAAACTGAAAACATGATTGCCAAAGACCGCGCTAGGACTACCTCTCCTCAGCAGCATACTTAACAACTGATAGCCTTTTCAAGTATTCAGGCATCTGCCATGTATAGGGGAGCATAGGAGGATCTTCAGGCGCAGAGATATCTTTGGACCAGGCATGCACAATTGTTATTATTATTATTATATTAGTATTTGTATAGCGCTCTTTTATGACCGAATGATCATTCCAAAAGCGCTTCTTTGCCTCTCTGAGTAAAAAGGTGGGTCTTGAGTCTGCTTCTGAAGGATGCCTCCGCTTTGAGCTCTCTTATGCTTTCCGGTAGTGAGTTCCAGGCACAATGTAAGCTGACAATGAATGACAGCAATGTGGTGAACCAAATGTTCCAAATATGGAACATATATGTTTTTTTTTAATTTAACTTATTTTGTAATACAATTCTGCAACAAAACTTTATCGCAAAATACATTTTCCCGCATTTATTAGCGTTCGAGTCACCGACTACTGTCAGTCTGTGTCTGCTCGGGGCGTTAACAACTCGTCATTGTCTGCTTCGACTGAAAGTTTGTCAATGTTTAATTTAGATATGTGTCAATGTGCTTCTGAAAAAGTCTTTGTGTTGCTCATCTGCTCCTCGTCCCTCCACATTTATGGTTTTTTATTAATATTAAACGAAAAATCGAGGTTTTGATATAATTCTAACTAGAAAGAAACTTTGCGTTCGGTGCTAATATCTCATACTAATCACGCAAATTATAATGATTAAAGTAAACGTCAGAGATTTAGCTGTCCCATTTGCGATTGCTTATTAAACGTCGCTCCTCCTCTGCTCCTCCTCCTCCTCCTGAAAGTTAATGAAAGAACTTTCCCGAAGTCTGCTCTGAATATAAATTATTATCCCGGAATAATTAAATCCGGCCGGCAGTAATGATGCGCGTTCAGCACTCGATTCAATTCATGATAACTAAAAAAAAAAAAGATTTATTGTTTTGAATCACGCAGAAAAAAAAAACACTTTCCTCGAATGCACGCGTTTGTAGTGACATCAGCATGATATGTGGTATATAGATCGCCACTTGCGGCGCTGGGTGTCACCGACCGCGGCGCCCGGTGCGCAGGCAGTCGTGTGCCGACCGCGGCGAGGACGTATTATGGTCGGCCCGACATGTTATTCCGCAAGAGCCGGAATTTCATCATGAATATATATATGCGCTTCTGAAAATGTCTGTGTGTCGCTAATCTGCTCCTCATCCTGCCACCACGCAATTCAATAACAAACTTAGATAGGAGGATGTCAGTAGTGATATCAGCTCGATATATCCATTGCAGGTTGGTGCCGAAAATCTCGATGTACAATCTCTCGTCTCTTTTTTTTGTTCGGTTGTCGCACATGTGTCGCCATTTTGGTTGTTTTGACAGAAGATAATTCGTCGAAGGGACGACAGGTGACAGAAGGGCGCTGCGGTGTTGCAAAGCGCTTCGTCAGTCCGGCTCGGTTCTCAACGGAGGTATATCGTTGATTGTCCGTGGTCTGATTAATTTTTAACTTAAATATATCTCAATGTGCTTGTAAAAAAAAGACTGTGTTGTTCATCTGCTCCTCATACGTCCAGTGTCCTAATAACGATCCCGACGACGTAAAGTCGTCTTTCCTTAAGTAAAAGGGATGTTATATAGGTTTCAGTTAGCCGGTGGGTGTTTATGCGCCACTGTCGATCGCTGATTGAAATCTTCAGGAATCGAAAACGCCAAAGAAACCAAGAAGAAACACAAAAAGAGCAGTAAGAAACTAGGAAGAAATGAGAAAGAAACTGCTTAGTGATGGAAATATTATTCAATTGTAGATTTTTAGGTGCCTTTAGAGCCTGACATTATTGCTTTTAGATGTAAAAAAAATACCCGCACATGAGTAATGTTTTTGATAGTTTCTTGTTAAACACCTTAATGCAGTTCTACCTTATATAATATACGAATAATTCATTAATAATAGACAATCCTTATAAAAATACAATAAAAGATAACATCGGAGATTACTATGATAATGGTTTATTTTATATACCATCGAGAGATACATGAGAGGAGTGCCTATAAAAGATAGAATCCAAAACGAAGATATTCGAAGAAGAGATTACTGATGAGTCGTTAAACGAATTGTCTGGGATCGAATCTTGTTTGAGCAGATTTAAAGTATCAAATTGTCAGGCATATACAACTAGGATGAGCAGCATTTGCAAGACTTAAGTACATTTTAAATGTTTTCAAACTAAGGCGTTTAACCAATGCATCCTGCTAGTATTAAATTCTGGCGTAGAAATGTGAATTCTATCAGCAAGTCTTACTCATAAAATAACGGTCACTTAACGCTCCACGGAGAGATCTATATGAGAGGAGCGTTTCTAAAAGATAGAATCCGAAACGATTATATCTGAAAAATAAATCGAATAGTGGAAGCTATATAAAGAAAAGGCACAGTCAAGTGGCAATGTAACACATATCTGTTGACGAGACGACGCTCGATGGTGAAGAAAAATGTTAGAGTGGCGCCCAAGAACCGACAAACGTCGAGTGTTGGCTAACATCCTGTATGTTTGATTGAAGACATCAAAAAGAATAGTGGTGGAGGCGGATGATCGATAAGGATGGTGTCTCATGCGGGAGGCCTACGTTCAACATTGGACGGACACAGGCTGATGATGATGACACATATAATATGATATATCCTTTATATATGTGGAAAATATGTTCACCGAAAATTGTGCATGCCTTGTCTCAAAACACCTTTGCGCCCGAAGTTCCAACTGGTAACATGTATGGTTCCCAACGACCTCAGGATAAGAGACTTGAAGATACGCTCTAATATACAAGACATATTTTTGAGTGATCTCTTAATCGGAATTCTTAAGAGAGAATGAATGATAAGCCCGACGACTTCCGAGGGAAGAATTAATGCTCCTATAAGTTGTCTTAACCTAACCAACGACGCAGTAAGCAATAAGCGGTAACCCGTCCATGTTTTTGTCTGCATGCAACGTTGCGTAACTTTGGTCATCTAAAAGGACTGTATTCTATATTATCGTTAGTACAATCGTTATATGTCATTGATATTGGAATTCAAAAACAATATTGTCACCTTTTTATGGCGCTAATTAATTTAATTAACACTTAACGAACAATGAGGTTCTCAGCATAATCAAGGAAGAAAGGCACCTAGTAAGAACCATTTCAGAGAGGCGATCGGTCACATAATGCGCACAATGGTCTTCTTCACGACATTGTGGAAGGGATGGTTGAGGGTAGAAACTGCAGAGGGCACTCGGGAGTATTTACACCAAGTGTTCGAGGACATGAGTTGCAGCTCTTATGCTGAGCTAAAGAGGATTGCACAGGATCGAAAAAGAGTGGAGATCGAGATGCAAGATTATGTTGCTGCAAACCAATCCACCGGATTGATACTACGAAGAAGATTAATTAAATTAATATTTTAAGCGTATTTATTCGAAATAATGAAACTACAATCTCTTGAAAGTTTCAGTTGTCGTATCTCGCGATACGTTTAAATCTGATGCGACTTTTGAAATTGAAACTTGTTATATCTATTCTCGGTTATTAAATTAAGAAAGTTGAAACGTATTTACACAGTTCAGCTAAGAAAACAACAGCGGGTGGTAAACTTGGCTTATTATAGTACGAAAGAGAAGAAAACATTTTGTTAGAACACAAAATAGCGTTAAGTTAATATTAAAACTAGTGGATTAACAGTTTTGTTCAGAAATCCAGTTGTTATTACACGAAGTACTGCTTGAAGAATTAATTTTATTACGTAAACGCATACAGGACAATACCAACAGATGGTGATAGTGATTCTGCAGACTCATCTGTGAAATTCTATGACGCTTACCGTGCTGCATATGTCTAAGCGCTGTGTCGATTTGCCAACGTCATAGACTACAGCCCGGGATTCACGCATCATCCTTATTATTACAGGAATTCACTATGAATGGGCGGACTTCACGGGACGACTTTCGTCTACCACCAATTTTGATTAATAGGTTATGACTGGCATTTTACAGGTGAGTGATCAAATACACAACAACCGGCGGTGTTTCAGAGCTCAGAAATCGATTTTTAAAAGCGCTTTAGCCACTGAGCTATACCCGCCGGAAAATTGGGATTATATGAATAATAAAATAATTTTTTTACCGTATCCACTCTGTATATGAAGCATATGAACACCGCAAACCCATTTTTATAGTTCTGTAAGTTCACATTGTATAAACCTTGTCCCAGAACACCTGTATACTCAGAAGATTACATAGGAACATTATAATTCGAGGAATGACGAGATGAGAGAGCGGATTACGCAGCCTTTCATACTAGTCGGTGAAGAGGTAAAATTGGACCTGGTTGTGACATCTCCTGAGAAGCATAAAATCAAAGCTTTTTCTTCAAGCCTCCGGGCACGCGTCGTCTTGGAAGTCTTTCTGAAACTAAATATAAAATGTACTCGGCGGTGCTGCTGAGCTGACGTGGGATGAGGCAAAGAATATGAAGACTGACGAGATTTGTTGCGGCAATTTATGAATGTCATATGCTTTAATGGTAGCGGACATGATATTTTTAAATTTATTTTTTACCTTTAAAACAATGTACAAAAAAATATATAGATGCGTGTTGTACCCTGCAAGTTACACATAAGGTTAGATTATACGTTTGACAAATAGTTGAAGAACATAGGAGCCTATTCCATGTCAGCCTCGTTAACCGCGAGTGTAGCCCCGACGATTTCCTTGATTAAGTTTCAAAGCAAAGGACCTTCAGAACTAAGCAGCAGTTCAGGAAAATCCTCCAAAGAGACTCCCGGGCGACAACACAGAATGCATCTCTTATTGAATTGATGATCTGCACTCCATGATAGTGTCTCACTGTCTGTTGTATGCCTGGATCACATGGACATACGTCGTAAGGAGATCTTTTTAGGAATTCTCTGAAATTTCCGTGTCCGGTAAACCGCTTGCGTGAGATGAAAGTCCACAAAAAATAACGATTAAAAATGAATCATAAGGTAACGCTTTGTAAGCTTCATTTTGCGTTTTAAATGGGCATTATACTTGTCATACAAGTTAGTTAGTATGGCCGTCAAATTTCACTTGAGAGCGCTAATTTTGAGAGTTTAGATTAGGGTGTGAAAATAATGCTGTAAGACCAGTGATTATGCCGAGGTAAGATTTACTCTTGCTGTCGAGATTAGTGCTAGACCACGAGACGCTCGATGGACGGCTTAAAAATAAAACACAGCATTAAAATGTGATATCAGCATGATATATCCCTTGCTGACTGGTACCGAAATCCTCGATACACAATCTTTCGTCTCTTATTTCTGTTCGCTTGTCGTACATGTATGTGTTGCCATATTGGCATTTTAGACTAGTTACATAGATCGCCACTTGAGCGCTGGGCGACAGCCTCAACGCCGATGATCAGTCGTGTGCCGCAAGTCGGCGAGAACATATTGTATTGTGGCTCGGCCTGACTGGGTCGAGTCATAAATTCGTAAAGTTTATCGTACATGTCAATGTGCTACTGAAAAAGTCTGTGTTATTATTCTGCTCCTAATTCTGCCCTCACGCGACGGAGTAACAACATTTTGAAAGAGAGGAGAATGTTACTACTGATATCCTCCTCTTCCATTTAGGACATCGGTTTACTGGATGAAGGATGCAGGATCAGGTTCACAATACAAGCACTTGTTTCTGTTTCACATATTACTCGTTTATTCGTCAATAACGTCACCCGTTATAGGGACGCCCTTGGCGTTCCTATAACGATGGCGGTCGCGTGTCCACTGACTGCTCGCTCTCACATTTCGGCGGTACCAACCGCCAAGATGACAGTTGTACCAACTGACAATGGGCCAACTGTCATAACAATTATTTTGGCGTATGTAAACTCCTTTTAATTTTATATATTATTTAAACTAACATTATTAGATGTGCATTTCAGGCGAGCGAACAAAAATAAGAGACAAAAGATCGTTTGTCGAGGCTTTACGGCATCGGCCTTAAGTAGCTATATCAAGCTTACATCACTACTTTCAGTGATTTTAAGTATTTTGACTCGTATTTGAACATGGTTTCTTGTAAACATAATTTATTTAGTTGAATAGACAGATATCACGTAAAATTTTCTGGAGCACACATGTAAACAATATTTTTGAAATGGCGATTGTTGTGTTTTAATCCAGTGGCGTAGCTTTCTCCGTTGTATGGTTTACCGGCGGGGGTGTAATTAGGCGTCATAAAGAAAGACTAATTAGGCAGGCGGATTCCCGCAGCACGCTGGGCAAGAGACAACGTGATCCCGCGTAATGACCTGCCAGGTGAGGGACAGGTACATAATAAAGTTCGAGAAACACAGGCTTAAAGAGACCCATCTATGAGACACACAGCGTATGATATATATAGTAACATTCGTGAAAATATATAGTAAACTAAATGATGAACTGATTAAATCCAAGGCATCGACAGGCGTATACAACTGGGATAGGCAGTGACATCGGCATGATATAGCCTTTGCTGACTGGTACCGAAAACCTCTATATACAATCTTTTTCGTCTCTATTTATGTTCACTTGTAAAACAGGGATGTGTCCGTCATATTGGCATTAGTGAGCCGATACCGAGTGCGGAGATCAGTTGCCTAGCTGTCTTCGGCGAGAGCATATTGTACATACTGTGGTTTGGCCTACTGCTGCGCATAGGTCCGGGCCACAAGCTTGTAAAGTTTTATCGTCGATATACGTCAATGTGCTTCTGAAAAAGTCTTTGTTTTGCTGACCTGCTCTTCATCAAGCCATCACGCGACGGAATAAAACCTTTTGAGAGAGAGGAGGATGTTAGCAGCATATGTTAAGCTTACATTTTTAAGGCGAAACTTCATTCTGCAATGTATTAAAAATAAGGCGATTAACCAATGCATCCTCTTAGTTTTAGGTTATGACGTAGAGACGTGGAATCTCACAGCTAGTCTTACTTATAAAATAAAGGTCACCCAACGTGCCATGGAGAGATCCATGAAAGGAGTGTCTCTAAATCAAAAAATCAGAAATGATAATATCGGAAAAATAGCTCAAGTAGTGGAGGCTACCCGAAGAATAGGTTCACTCAAGTGGCAATGTGACAACTGTTGAAAAGGCGACGGTCGATGGGCAAGAGAAGCGTTGGAGTGGCGTACAAGAACTGGCAAACAGAGCGTTGGCTGAAACGCTGCAAAATCGGCAGGTATAGCTCAATGGTCAAAGCGTTTGCTTGGCCAGCCAAAGGTCGTGGGTTCCCCGACGGAGATTAAAAAATATATTTTTAATCGATTTCTGAGCTCTAAAATACCCCCCCCCCCGGTTCGTGTGAATTTTATCCCTCACTCGTAAAATGCTAGTCATAGCCTATTAATCAAAATTGGTGGTAGACGAAAGTTGTCCCGTGAAGACCACCCATTCATAGTGAATTTATGTAATAATAAGGATGATGCGTGAATCTCGGGCTGCAAATTATGACGTTGGCGGATTAAAACTCCACATGCAGCGCTTAACCATATGTAACATGGTAAGAGTCATAGAATCTACAGATGAGACTTCAGCATCACTATCACCATCTGTTGGTATTCTCATGTACTCATGCGGGAGACCTACATTCAACAGAGGACGAACACAGGCTGGTGATGATAAAGACGTTATAGGAGGATCAACTGTATTTATATTTTTAATCCGTTTCTCTATTGCGGTTTGGAGCACTCAATTCCACTACACGCAAACAACCATTTCAAGAGTTTTTTCACAATCCGACTACAAACGACAAAACACCCTTGTTTTTTGTTTCCAAAAAAAAAAACTTTTCCAGTTTGTAAGAGCGAGGTCATTAGTCTCACACCAACCGGGAAAAACGTGGAAGGGGGATAGGTATCAGGTGCCCATTGTGTTGCCGTAAAAGAAAATATAAAAAAATCCCGTGTTGCCAGTGTGGGGTACACGTTTTCCCTTGCGTACGTGTGTAGTGTGCGCCCAGGTGGGTGGTACGGGTGAGAATAGGTACAATGCCATTTGAAGAAAAACTAAAAAAAAAAAACGTTTTCCCCACATTCCTCGCGACTTTAAATTAAATTCCCCCACCGGTGAGGGAAATGGGAAGACGGAAGGATTCGCTGTTAAGTGTACGGGGAGACTTTCTTTATTTTTACTGCTTATTGACTCTCCGATACTAAAACACGCTACAACATTATTTTAAATCCAAGCACATTAATCATTTAATATTACATACACATACAAATTCACAGCAAACATCATGATGTGTGACATTTCTCTGATCAATATCGGACAAAAATAATCTGCAATCGCTAGGATTCAAACCAAGAACTTTTGCAAGCATTAGACAATTCTTTTTCCAATTGCTCCACACAGTTGAGAAATTAACATGTATGTATTGTATCATTGATATGTATTATTATAGATGGCGCTTGTTTGCATGTGTTGACATCCTTCTCTCTAAGTTCGTTATTGAATTGCGTGGCGGCAGGATGAGGAGCAGATTAACAACACAAAGACTTTTTCTGAAGCACATTGACTTCTGGCCTAGACCTAGTCACAGCATTCAGGCCGGGCCAACCACAATACGACCTCGCCGCCGTCGGCACACAACTAACTGCGCACCGGGAGCCGTGATCGGTGACACCCAGCGCCGCAAGTGGCAATCTATATAACTAGTCCTCCTAACGGCATTATCTTAACAAGCTGCACATATCAGGACCTAATGCTGGGCAACACACGAGCTATCGATGTTGCCAGATACTGGAAAAAAATAATTTGGCGTCGCTGACACAAAGAAGAAGAAGAAGAAGAACGGCATTATAAAATCACAACACACGCGTGTCCGATGAGCGAACGAAAATAAAAAACGAAAGATTGTAAAGGGTCCGCCAAATAACTTTTTTTTTTGAAAATGGGGCGCAAAACATCGAGTGTAGCTTCGGCTGTGTGGCACGTAGCGCCGTCCTGTTGAAACCAAATGTTGCCAATATCCTCCTTTTCAATTTTTGTGAACAAAAATGGCCCGACAACGATCGCCATTGACTGTTACGGCCACTCCTTGCTCATTTTCGAAGAAAAATGGCCTGATTTTCAAAGTAATGTCGCAATATTTCCCAGCGTTGTTCAAGCGTATACACAACCATATTCGTTCAGCGGAAGGATAAAACTAATTATCTGTCAAATCAGACATGAGCTTCGTGTTACCATTCACGAAATAAGCACTAGTTGAAAAAAAAAGTTAGATGGCGGGCCCTTTATATCCAGGTTTTCGGTACCAGTCAGCAAGGGCTATATCTTACAGATGTCAGTGTGTTTTAAATATTTGTCCATACAAATCATCACAATTTCCACTAATATAGTTGTAACCATACGGCCAGCGGGACACGGAAGCTTGTAAAGTTTTAAGTAAATATAATTAATGTGCTTCTAAAAGAAAGTGTTTGTTTGCTGACCTGCTTCTCATCCTGCCCTCACGTGACGTAATAACTCCCCTTTTGAAAGAGAGGAGGACGTTAAAGTATGTACGCAAAAATTTTGATGAATACTTTATAAATTCAAAAAAATTTAAAATGCATTTGCATTGTTGTAGCTTTGAGCCGTCGCATTAAAAACAGTTCTGTTGTTCCGTGCGTTGACCGAGTTTACGACACCCGGCAATTTTCCCGCGCTTATTTGAATTAAGGAATGTTTTGTAATTATTTATCGTGTACCTCCATTTTTTACTCCTGAATAATAAATCATTTTTACTGCCGTCTTCACTTTTAAATAATAAATTGTATTTTTTTTAACAGAACTATACTCAAGAAAATTTATCGCGAGCATTTACCTAAATAACAAACTAATATACAAAAATTACGTTCTGTAATTTAAAATACGAGGGTTATCCGTAATATAAGATTCCCATGGCGCCACAGTCGTGAAAAGCGCTGTTGTGGTGGATTTTGCGATTCTGTGGTGTACCTTGGTTCCCCCACTCCAAATCCCTTCCCTAGAGAGCGGCCTGCGGAGCTCAGTCTTGACTTGGCAGCCGTACGTGATCGACCTCCCCCTCGCTTCGCCCGCCAGGTGTGAGCTGCGCTCGGTGATTCGTTTCCTGTCTGCAAAAAACATTGCGCCGGTAGAAATCCATTCCCATTTATGCGTCGACCCAAGTCTCGTCTGCAGTGATGATGAAAGGCCTCCAAAGGAAGGCCTCCTAACTGGCAAGAACCTTTAGACACCTAAGATCCTGCTCCATGTGCCCAACAAGCTGCGCATCACAAGACCTGATGTTGGGCAACACACGGGCTATCAATCTTGCCAGATACTGGGCAAAAATAATTTGACGTCGCTGACACGAAGAAAAAGAAGAATATAAATACATACTTTCAATTAACAGCAAAACGACATCTGTTATAATACGTAGTAAGTATAAATAATACGTCAACATTTCTCTAGTCTTCATGTAAAAGGTTTGGTCGTGGTTGATTGCGCAGTGTATAGAATATAACCAACGTGGTTCGAATCCCAGCGTCTCCCTTTTTTCTCCGATGTATCAATTTAATAAAATATTGGTAAATACCAACTATCTACAAAGTATTATTATCGCATATATATTGACATCAGCATGATATAGTCCTTGCTGACTGGTACCGAAAACCTCGATATACAATCTTTCTTCTCTTATTAATGTCCATATTGGAATTTGGCACTAGTTATATATACCGCCGCTCGTGGCGCGGGCGAGAGCTCATCCCGAACGCGGATCAGTCGTGTCCCGCCCGTCGGCGAGAGCATATTGACTGTGGCTCGACCTACTGCTGTGACTAGGTCGAGCCCTAAATTTGTAATGTTTTATCGTAAATATACGTCAAAGACATGTGCTTCTGAAAAAGTCTGTGTTATCAATCTGCTCCTAATCGTGCCACCACGCGACGGAACAACAACCTTCTGATAGAGAGGAAAATGTTTATATATATACTGAATAAAAATTAATTTGAAGTCATTTTAATTGCATCCACTGTCTTACTGATACAGTCGATAGCAATTATTTGGCCCAGCCGAACAAACCCAGTGGGCGCGTGTATTGTTTTTGCTTACACAATTGGTCAGTAAACTGGCAGGATCCAACCGCCAATTTGTCGCAGAGGATTTGTCCGACGGAGGAGGAGCTTATCCGCCGCTAAGGGCGTCCCCGGAGCGACCGCAGGGTATTAGCAGCGACCGTACCCCGATCTTACGACCAAACAGACGTCCACCCCGCACTAACGACGGACGCTGCGATCTCGAGCTCACGTCAGTCACTCGGTCACAAGAGTAACAAGATTTGAATATTAAAATTAAAATTCAATTACTAGTCATATTTCATTAAACGAAGGACATACATTTTTTACCAAACCATACTTTTCTTTTCTTACTGCCTACTATGCCGCACACGTTTAACGAATGATTTATTTCTTGGACATGAAAATCACTGTAGAACTTTAGAGCGTACTATACAGTCAACCTTTCTTTAGTGTAAAAGTTAAAGCTAGATTTTTTTATGTAATCACATACAGGATAAAATCGACAGATTGTGATAGTAATTCGAACCGACGTCCACCCCGCACTAACGACGGACGCTGCGAGGTCGAGGTCACGTCAGTCACTCGGTCACAAGAGTTACTAGATTTGAAAATTAATATGAAATTTACTTGCCATATTTCATTATGCAACCCACGACGCACTCCACCCTATGTTTGGGTATCAAAAGATAACTACACGGCTCAAATCAAGAGGAAGTTTCTTATAGTCGACAACAGAGCTGGTGGTACCTGAGGCCACCCTCGACCTCACTCGTAGACGAGCTCACGTCAGTCTCTCGCAGTGCTTTTGTGATTCAAGATTTTTCGTAAGTATTTAAAATTTTAAAATATTTTTTCATAGCGACCGACATAAGGCAGCAGATCGTGAAGAACATATGTTGTAGTTAAGACAGCGGACGTGAAGATCATATTTTTTTAATTATTCAGCTTAAAAAATACATTACTCAAAGTAGCCTTTACTTCTTCTTCGTAGTATCAATCCGGTGGATTGGTTTGCAGCAACAGAATCTTGCATCTCGATCTCCATTTCCCTCGGTCCTCCGCAACCCTCTGCTGCTCAGCATAAGAGCTACAAATCATGTAATAATACTCCCGTCTGGAGCGCCCTCAACAGTTTCTACCCTCAACCATCCCCTCCACAATGTCGTGAAGAAGACCATCGTGGCGCACGATGTGACTGATCCATCGGGCTCGCCTCTCTGAGATGGTTCTTATAGGGTGCCTATCTTCCTTGATTATCCTGAGAACTTCATTGTTCGTGACGTGGTATCTCCAGGAAATTCCGAGAATTCTTCTGTATGACCACATCTCAAAGGCCTCTAGTCTCTTTTTATCACTTTCAGATAAGCAGCATGTCTCACACTAACTATTACATAATGACACACGAGTATTTCTGAAAATCGAATGCTTGTCAACGGCTCTTTCAGATAACATTCTTCCCACGTGATTTTTCCAATAGCCGTTTATATTTCAGAATGTCTCGGATTGACAGTCTTGCGGCTTGATTCTGAAAGTAATTCACCTGAATTTTTTAATTCCGTATCCTGGACTTATATTTCTGCGCCTTCTGTACATATTTTTTTTACGTAAGCGTTCAAAAGGTCGCATGCATCGAGTATTAAATTTAACTGTTTATATCGTACAGTTTTGATAAAGAATAGAACTGTTAGTCGACCAAGCAAGCGTTTCTTTCTGCCATTGTCACCTTTATTCGGCTCGCATTTACATGGAAGCAAAATAAAAAGGGGTACAACAAAAGCCATGGGGATTATGCAAAATCTGTGTTTATAAGTAGTTAATCTCTTCTACGTGCGAAATAATGGATATATTTTTGCATTACGGGTAAAGGGATTAGGAGCCCCACCGTTAGCGCTTCGCCACCTGTAATACAGGTCCCCCAACCTAACCTTACCTTACCGAGGTACGAGGTTTAGGGACACTAAGTAACAACTGTTATGCCAAAATTCCAATGTTCCAAATACCAGGATTCGAATCGCAATTGAGTTTTTATTATTATTAGTTAAACATGTGGAAATAAAGGGGAAAATACCACATTAAAGGTCTAAAAGACATCCCATGTATCAGCAAAAAATGATTGCTTGGAGATCGAGATGCAAGATTCTGTTGCTGCAAACCAATCCACCGGATTGATACTACGAAGAAGAACCTAACCTAACCTTACCTTGTCGAGGGACGAGGTTTAGGGACAAAGTGTCAACTGTTATGCCAAAATTCCAATGTTCCAAATACAAGGATTTGAATCGCAATTGAGTTTTTTTTTATTATTAGTAAAACATAAATATACGCAACCTAACCTAACGTAATCTAACCTAACCTAACCTTGTCGAGGGACGTGGTTTAGGGACAAAGTGTCAACTGTTATGCCAAAATTCCAATTACCAGGATTAGAATCGCAATTGAGTTTTTCTATTATTCGTAAAACATAAATATACGCAACTACAAAATCGCATTTTAAGTGCGGTTCTTGTTCGATCATCGTTGACCTAACCTAGTTTCACGAAATTAAAAAAGTCTTCGATACAACATTTATTATTATTTATTTTCGTACATTTACACCAAACGAACATAAAACAGTATCTAAAATTCATTACGTTTAACGCCAACGTAATGTTTTTAATGCATTCGAGTCAGAGGCGCCATATAGGTCACATTCAATGTTAAAATTCCATTGTAATGTAACCGCTGGCGTACAGGGACTATTTGTTCGAAAAAAAACGTAGGTCACCGGTAACCTACAGGGAGCCCTTTTCAACAACAGCCTAGGTCACCGGTGACCTACGTGGCGTGGAACGTGTGAATGCTACCGGTAAGCTCTGGAATACTCTTCCAGCATTGGTGTTTCTTTATTTATAAAATCTGGATTTCTTTATGAGACATATCAATATACAAATGAAATCTACCCAATCCATACACATACACACAACACACGTTTCCCGCATACAACGTCCTGCAGTCCTAAGCGTCACAGAGCCTACCGGTCTCCACCAGTTGTACTCTCACGTATACAATTGAAAAAAAAAAGATATATGGTATAACACGAGCAAGAATATTAATTTATTGTAAGCGGCTTTTTAATAAAGTTAATCAATTATATCCACATTGTTTTACCACGGATCACATTGAGCACTTTTTATGTGCACGTTGGAACTGATGAAGTTTTCATAGAAGGCGAAACTGCTGTCTTCCATCAATTGAAACAGTGCTCAGAGTGATCTATGTCAAAACAAGGAATGAAATTCTTATCTCTTTAGTATTTTTAATCGATTTCTGAGCTCTAAAATAGGTTGGCGTGAATTTGATCCCTCACCCGTAAAAATGCCAGTCGTAGCCTATTAATTAAAATCGGCGGTAGACGAAAGACGTCCCGTGAAGACCACCCGATCATAGTAAATTCCTGTAATAACAAAGGATGATACGTGAATCTCGGGCTGTAGTATATGACGTTGACGGATCAACACTCCACATGCAGCGTTTAGCCATATACACCACGGTAAGCGTCATAGAATTCGACAGATGAATCTTCACAATTACTATCACCATCTGTCGGTATTCTCCTGTATGTGTTTACATAAAAAAATGGATCTCAAAGTGAATGCTAAAAATATAAATAACGTACGCATGTATCGTTAACACCTAACAAATTCGAAGGATTCAGTTTACTTTAAAATGTGCGTATTCTCGTTTGATATTAATGCACCCTGACAGTCAAGTGGTTTAGCACTAGGCGCATTTACCTTTGGGGCCCTCTTCCACCTGCAGCAGCCTTAAAGCAGCCTGCGCCCCCGCCATCAATCAGACCCTCGGTGGTCCCTTCCCGTACACTTCCTGTCCCGGAGTAAACTCTCCGTATCCCCAAGGATCCCCAAAAGGACTGAGAAAATCTAAAAAATCTCGCTCGGATCGCTCCAAAGCCATTTAACTTAAGATAGCCAATATGTTTGCCTAAAGATTGGTCATTTATAAAACGATCGAATTGCTTTGCAAAAAAAATGTAATTTTGTAGAAGACATTATTAGTTATTTCAGTATGTACTTTATTACGCATGCTTATCATCATTTTGCGGGTGAGGGATCAAATTCACACCAACCATGGGGTGTTTAAAGAGCTTAAACTACAAATTATATTATGAAATTCACACATTCTTCCTACATATTTGAATTTGGTTTTCGTAGACGGTTAATTCTAACATTGCTATCTAATCTAAATTCGCTGCAAATTTCTTACGAATTTCATGAAAACGTTTAAGGTATGGATAAATAAAAACGTTTATACTAAAAATATCATTCTTGCTCATGTGCTAATAATAATTCAATATATATGTAATCGTGTCGGAAACAACAGGGTCAGATCCTGTCTGCCCAGAAGTTGGCGACGTCGATGGCGTTACTCCCGGCCATCATCAGGTCTTCCTGGGACAGCGCGCAAACTCCAGAAGGTGTGACAGGGTCTGCTCCACGCCGCACTCACATTCAGTCGGTCCGCTGTAAGCTGCCAGGCTTTGATTTGTGTCCTCGTCTTGCATACTCCGATCCGAAGTCTACTTATAATAATATCTACTAATACTTCAATTATTATATCTACGTGTACCGTAAGACGGCACTTAGACAATCGACATCGTTCGCAAACATGCCTTTTCACCCCCTATAGTCGAGCAAAAGTTTGAGCACCTCCCCGTCTGCTCGTGCAAAAGCAAACCTAGCGCCCTCACTTCCGGCCGCTCAGATACTTCCAGCTCACTCTCCAAGTTTCACTTCCCCGGGTCCTTGCAAACAAATCTCGTCGCTTTTTTCTACGCCCGACCCCCGATCCCCAAACTCTCATTGTCTAGCGAGGGTGGAGGGCTGCTTCTATGTGCATCCCATTGTATTATGGAGGAGTTCGGCAGCAGGGCTGATACCTTATAAAAAACTAAAAGTTCAACAATTGATGCAAGAAACGGTGTCGATTTAACGTGCGGTCTACCGACAAAATTCTGTAATTTTCTTGAATAAAAATACCAATTGCTTACGGTTTACTCGATGGAGTCCGAAACATGTGCAATCGATTTAATAAATGTAAAATTAAACACATGGAGCAGGATCTTACGTGTGAGGCGGTCTGCAGGTCTCCACAGTCGCACAATAGTGACTCTCATTGCCGAAGCATTCCCCTACGCTCGAGGTTGTCTTTTGTTCTACCAACTCTGGTTCTTGATCTGTTCAGAGATTTTCAGATCCGCCAGTCAAGGTTCTTGCCAGTTGGAAGGCCTTCATTTGGAGTAATGAAATCATCTGATGCGACTTGTTGCCGGAGCTAGAGTCTATCATTTTCAGGGCCGAATGTGAGAGGTTGTGTGGAACTCAGAAAGCTGCTTCGCGACTTCAGTCTGGGTGTTGGGGGTATCTGATTATACAAGCAGTGGGACGGTTGGTTGATTGCCTTACGCATACTAGCCGAATCGGCGGACATACATTAACCGTGTAAGACGAGTCTGTTGGTTGTCGGTGTACTAATTAACTGGAAAATTGCTTGATCTAAGGATAACCTATTATTCAACCTTCACCTTAACCATTGCTTTACGGTGATATGTATTTACTACAACTCGTCTCTTATAATGAGAATATCCACATAAAATATAATATATACTGAGCTCGGAATTTTTGTTTTCCTCCGTAATATTATTAAGTATTAAATAAAATTATAATAATGTATAGTTGTTCATTTGTAGCGATGAATATATAAAAAAAAATGTGTAATAATCGGGCATAGAATCACGTCGGAATATTCACATTTTTCCGGTTTAAAATGTTATTTTCATATGGCATAGAAATAACATATTATCGGAGTTCTCGGATGTTTTTAGCACAGTCAGGTGAGGCTTGATTGATCTTTCTAAAGGATGTCGGGCGATTAGCTCCGGGCTAGCGTCAGCCCTTAAATTTGGTAATCCGTTTTTTTTTCACGGCGCGCCACCCTCTCTTTGTACAGCGGGAATGGTAAATCTCTCGTTCTCCGCACATCCCTTGTGTTATATTATGTGTTTAGCAACAGGGGTGACATTTACGCCACCAGCAATTATTAACATCCAAGTACCTGCCCCTCCGTCTGATCTTTTACCTGGACTTTTTCCACCTAGCCTTCCAATTATTTTGAATGTACTGACATCAGCATGATATAGCCCTATGCTGAATGGTACCGAAAACCTGGATATATAATCTTTCGTCTGATACTGTGGCTTTTGGGTTTAGTCGTGTGTGGCGAATTACTTCTTGTGAAGAAGACCTCTGCATAGGCGGTCGAAATATTGGAAAGAAGCAATTCGCCACACAAGGATAAACCCAAAAGCCATAATATCAAATCTGGCCATGAAAACCTAAGAAATATTTCGCCTATTATTTCTGTTAGCTTGTCGTACATGTATGTGTCGCTATATTGGCAATTTGGACAAGTCCGGTCACGGGTGTGACGTTGGTTATATAGATAGCAACTTATGGCGCTCAGTCGTGAGTATTGTAGAAGTTTGTAAAGTTATCGAAATGTACATGTCAAAATGCTTCAGAAAAGTCTTTGTGTTGTAAATCTGCTCCTCATCCTGCCACCACGCAATTCAATAACAAACTTTAAGAGAGGAGGATGTTAATTTGTTATAATTATGTTGTGTGTGTATTATCTTTAGTACTATGATACTTTGGCAATATATTTCTGTACGAGAGACAAACTCCTTGGTTATTATCAGCAGTTAGTAGTATTATTGCGGAGGTGTTGTTTATAGCACCCAGCACCAGAGTTAATTTGGCACTTAATTATATTAGATTATGTATGAAGTTGAGCGGTTAAGTATATTACACTGATTTATGCGTTCCTGGGTGAACGTGGCGCTGGCTCGGCACAACTTTTCTCTTTTAATTACCTATTAAAGGTTTTAATGTCGAGCGGCGGATCCGAAGGGAGACCTGTAGGAGTAGGAGAGGCAAAAATGGCGAAATAAGTAAATAAATTAGCGCGTTTTCAGCGAGTTCCGGCGGCGACGGTCGCCGAAATGAAACATTCAGGAACGTTATAAAATTAGAATTGTTGGTGAGTGATGAATTGAAAGATAACCGGAAACGGAAAGATTTAAAATTGTATTATTTTTAACAACATTTACCATATTTGTATTAACATTCTTCTCTCTCAAGGAAAGAAAACGACTTCACGTCGCCGGGATCGTTATTTTAGCGCGTGGTGGCAGAATGCGAAGCAGATGAATAACACACAGACTTTTTTAAGAAGCACATATATATTTAATTAAACTTGACATACTTCAAAGAGTCACATGCTTTCAGGCACCGGGTCTTCTTCAAAGTATCAATCCGATGGATAGGTTTGCAGCAACAGAATCTGGCATCTCGATCTCCATTCCTCACGGTCCACCACAACCCTCTTCAGCTCAGCATAAAAGCTGCATGTCTTCGAACACTTTTTTTATTTTTTTTTATTTAATCAAATATAAAAAGATACATTTTTTACATAGTAATTTACATTTCAATCTTTTTTTTTTACATTCGCTTACCACACCACTTAAAGATAAGATCTTGTGTGTGGCGTGGGATTCATCTATATTATTTTACAGTTTTATATAATTATACAGAGTATTACATATTTATACATTTACATGACTTACTTGCTGCAAATATTCCCGTCTAAGGCGCCCTCTACAGTTTCTACACCCAACCATCACCTCCACAATGTCGTGAAGAAGACCATCGTGGCGCATGATGTGACCAATCGCCTCTCTGAGATGGTTCTTACTAGGTGCCTATCTTCCTTGATTGTCCTTAGAACCTCATTGTTCGTGACGTGGTCTCTCCAGGAAATTCCGAGAATTCTTCTGTATGACCACATCTCAAAGGCCTCTAGTCTTTTTTTTATCACTTTCAGATAAGCACCATGTTTCACAGCCGTACATCAAGATGCCCAAGCAAATGTTTTCGCAAGTTGCTTGCGGAGCTTTAAATTAATATTCATGCACCGGGTATCGCTTCAAAAGTGCCTAACATACCATAGTATGCTTATACACGTTGGATCTGAGTTGTAAGAAGCGGTGTTATGTAAAACCTCCGCAAACACTAAAAAAATCGAAGTTACATATAAAAACGTACATTACAGAAAAGTTTACTGTAGATTTGAAATCAAATTGAAATATAAATCGTGGTTAAGATCTGTTTATTAATTTTCAGTTGCTGAAAGTTTTATTTTTCAATACTCGACTCATAAAAAGCTTCCTGTATTAGAAGTGCCTCGTTAGGTCGGTCGATATTTTTTGCTCGAAAGTGTTCCCATGTGTCAAGTGTCTTCGTCCCCTATAAGAAAGACTAGAATGACTGACTTCACATTGCACAAACCCGCATCGAACCCCTGGCTTCAGTTTGTTTGCTCCAATGGCAACACCCGAACACAGAAGTTCTAAACCTGTCAACGTTATTTAAATTTTTACCATTCACTATGAGATCCATTTAAAATATTAAATAGACAAATAAATAAAAAAATGTCTATTATAGCACAGTTTATTCACCTGCTAGAATACCGTATTTTTTTTAAGCACATACAGGAGAATACCGACAGATGGTTATAGTAATTCTGAAGTTTCATCTGTGGAATTCTATGACGCTTACCAAGGTGCATATGACTAAGCGCTGCATGTGGAGTGTCGATCCGCCAACCTCATAGACTACAGCCCGAGATTCACGCATCATCCTTTATTATTACAGAAATTTACTATGAATGGGTGGTCTTCACGGGTCTACCACCAATTTTGATTAATAGGCTATGACTGGCATTTTACGGGTGAGGGATCGAATTCACACCAACCGGGGGTGTTTTAGAGCTCAGAAATCGATGAAAAATAAAAATAAAAAATCTCCGTCTGGGATAGAACCCACGACTTTTGGCTTTCAAAGCAAACGCTTTGACCATTGAGCTATACATGCCGATTTTGTCTACAAAAAAAGTGTTAGTTTATCAAACTTATTGTTAGTGTAGCGTTGTGGTTTGTGAGCGGTTAGTTTGGGACTTTGCGTCTCAAGATTGCGACTATTCTTGGTATATCTGCGAAGGCACACATTGTCGTGGATGGTCGCATGTCTCCAAAATGGACTACTGCAACGCACTGCACGCAGGCCAGCCAGCCAAACAATTAAATCGATTGCAGTCGTTACAAAACGCAGCGGCACGACTAGTATACAACGCGCCCAAATTCTGTCACATTACTCCAATACTACACCGACTGCACTGGTTGAGAGTTTCGGCTAGAATCCAGTATAAATTATGCCTCTTAGCTTACAAGGCACTCAACGGAACTGCACCGGGCTATCTGACAGAACTTATTAAGCCTTCAGAAATAAGCACGCGTGGAGAGACACTCAGATCGGCTACAGCAAATAGAAGCACCCTGCAGCTGACGGGAGGTAGTCCTAGCACGGTCTTTGGCAATCGGGCTTTCAGCTACGCTGCGCCAATGGCCTGGAACTCACTACCGGAAAGCATAAGAGAGCTTAAAGCAGAGGCATCCTTCAGAAGCAGACTCAAGACCCACCCTTTTACTCAGAGAGGCAAAGAAGCGCTTTTGGAATGATCATTCGGTCATAAAAGAGCGCTATACAAATACTAATATAATAATAATAATAATAATGTCAGCATGGTGTTGCCACAAAACATTCGTCAGGTGTCCTCGAGTATAAACACACTGATGGATAAAGCTAGTCGTACGTAAATAATCCTCTAAGCCCAATATAATATAAAACAGTAATATATGTTGACGTCAGCATGATGTAGTCCTTGCTGACTGTTACCGAAAACCTCGATATACAATCTTTAGTCTCTTATTCCTGGTCGCTTGTCGCGCATTTATGTGCGCCATGTTGTCATTTTGGACGGGTCCGAGCGCGCAGATCGGTAGTCGGTCCCCACCCTTTAGCGAGGCAAGGTCGCATTACGGCCAGCGGTATGTTTCCGCTTGGCCGGAAGCTTGTAAAGTTTTAACGTAAATATAATCAATGTGCTTCTAAAAGAAAGTCACGACGGAATAACACCCCTTTTGAGAGAGAGGAGGATGTTAATAACTTATCCTTCTATCTTGATCCCTTAATTAACTTCCTTAAGCTCCACCCATCCGCCCTTTTTATTTCCCTACATACTTTCCTATTGTCACAATACTTCCATAAATATTTATTCAAAAAATAATAAATAAAAGCACATACCATTGTTGCCACTGTATCTAGACACTGATTCATACGATTTAGTTACCCAAAGAGACCCACCTGTAAAGAAAAAGAAAAAAACATTTAGATATCGAACAGAAGTAGCCACAGTATGGGACAAATTTTTTTCGATTCGCAAAGAAAATCACCCATCTTTTTTACACGATAAACCAACAGTAGCAGTTAATTTTCTTTGAGATTTGGAAAATAGCGTCACAGCTAATTTTGAAACTAAATTAAACGAGCTTAATCTGTCATTGAAAGCGCAGTACGCAGTCATTTCCTTATGTTAGATGTTCCGGAACCGAGATCGCGGTCCCAAAATTACAGCGTCAGCTAAATGGTGACGCCGGAATACCAAGGTTCCGGCACTGAGGATAAGTCCAAAGACCGGAGTTGAATTCATCATCAGCCTGTGTCCGTCCACTGTTGAACGTAGGCCTCCCGCATGAGTCTCCATCCTCTTCGATCCTCCGCCTTCCGCATCCAGGTCACTCCCGCTATTCTTCTTATATCGTCAGTCCATCTTGTAGGGGGTCGGCCAATGCTTCGTTTGCCAGTTCTTGGGCGCCATTCCAATACTTTTCTTCCCCATCGACCGTCGTCTCTTCGACAGATATGACCTGCCCATTGCCACTTGAGTGTGCCTATTCGTTGGGTAGCATCCACTACTTGAGTTCTTCTGCGTATTTCCTCGTTTCGGATTCTATCTTTTAGCGACACTCCGAGCATGGATCTCTCCATAGCACGCTGGGTGACTTTTATTTTATGGGTAAGACTTGCTGTCAGATTCCACGTCTCTGCGCCATAAGTTAATACAGGGAGGACGCATTGGTTAAACGCCTTAGTTTTAAGGCATTGCGGAATTTTCGCTTTAAAAATGTACTTTAGTTTTCCAAATGCTGCCCATCCCAGTTGTATGCGCCTGTCGATTTCTTTTGAGAAGTTATTTCGCCCTAGTTGTATTACTTGTCCCAGATAGGTATAGTCGTTTACAACCTCTATTTCTGTTCCTCCAATGGAAATAGAATCAAAGGTCTGTGAAATATGACTATTAATCATGGCTTTTGTTTTATCCATGTTCATTTTCAGACCAATTTTGTTCGACGCTTCATTGAGGTCGTAGAGCATGTCTTGGAGCTTGTTAGGTGATTCGGCTATTAGCACTATGTCATCTGCAAATCGGAGGTGAGAAATGTACTCTCCGTTAATATTTATTCCACATTTTGTCCAGGATAGCAGAGTTGAATTGGTCTTGATTTATTTGATAACATATCCTTTTTCATATCTTAGTGTACAGCATGCGTAAGCATTCTGTATTTTATAAAATTAATATTAATAAATAATTTTTCATACACCGCAAATTCCTAGATACCTGTTGTTTTGAACTTTGATCCCTTCAATTCACATATAGTGGCAGAATATTGTGATGGCTAATGCCCTGTGTCGTACCCGAATGTATGAATCGACAAATTCTAGCGAAGATAGAGAATTTGATTATAATTTGACAATTACTAATTTCAAGACTATTTTGATGTTTTATATAAAATAATTATGTTCAAATAACGTATTGAACATTAGATTTATTAATATTTTATTTTTTTCATCTTAAAATAGAGTAAGATTGAGTTCTAAAATGATTTAACACAAACATACAACTTACAAACATACATTATATATTATTTAAATGGATGTAGAACGAAACACTATTAATATCCTCTAGGTGCAATGGTTGAGAACAGCTGTTCTAAGCAATGGCACGTGAATGCAAGTACTGCAGCATCCAAACAGATCACCTGAAACCGCACACAAGTGGGAGCTTTGAACAAAACAAGGGATTTGTGTAAAGGATTTGCGTCTATGCAAATACACTAGGGGGGACGATAATAAATGTAGACCATCCATAAGAGGATGCTCCGTCAAACCACTTGAAATGTTAAATCTTTTTTATTTAAACACATGAACACTTATCTGGAAATCCCTGAACAGATTAAGAACCGGAGTTGGTAGAACAAAGGACAACCTCGAGCGATGGGGAATTCTTCGGCAGAGAGCGCCACTATTGTGCGACTGCGGAGACCTGCAGACAGCCTCACACCTGAGATCCTGCTCCATGAGCCCAACAAGCTGCACACCTCAAGACCTAATACTAGGCAACACACGGGTTATCGATGTTGCCAGATACTGGGCAGATACACGGCTCAAATCAAGAAGAAGTTTCCTACAGTCGACAACGGAACTGGTGATACCTGAGGCCACCCTGCGGCTGAACATGTGGAGAAGCGCAACTGAGGGGAATACTTGGATTGCCCCGAAAGAGAACCTAGCCCCTCGACATGACCAAGGATGGAATATATGGAGGACCCTTAACAGACTTCGGACCGGAGTATGCAAGACGAGGACACAAATGAGGGCCTGGCAGTTTTACAGCGGACCGACTGAATGTGACTGCGGCGTGGAGCAGACCCTGTCACACCTTCTGGAGTGTGCGCTGTGCCCGAATAGCTGAACCCAGGAAGACCTGATGATGGCCAGAAGTAACGCTATCGACGTCGCCCACTTCTGGGCAGACAGGATCTGACCCTGTTGTTTCCGACACGATTATATATATATACTGGGCAGAAATAATTTGACGACGCTGACACGAAGAAGAAGATGTAAACATATATAGGATAATACCCGATAGATTGTGATAGTGATGCTGAAGTCTCATCTGTGTATTATATGACGCTTATAATATGAGGGTTATCCGTAATAAAAGATTCCTATGGCGCTACAGTCCTGAAAAGCGCTGTTATGGTGGATCCCGCGATTCCGTAGTGTACCTTGGTTCCCCCACTCCAAATCCCTTCCCTAGCGAACTGCCTGCGGAGCTCAGTCTTGGCTTAGCAGCCGTACGGGATGGATCTCCCCTTCGCTTCGCCCGCCAGGTGTGAGCTGCGCTCGGTGATCCGTTTCGTGTCAGCGACTCTGGACGCATATATGGCTTAATGCTGCATGTGACGTGTTGATCCGCCAATGACACAGCCCGACATTAATGCATCTTCTGATAATTACAGGGATTCACTATGAATGGGCGGTGTCAATGGGACGACTTTCGTCTACCACCCATTTTAATTAGTAGGCTATGAATGACATTTTCCGCACAAGGGATCAAATTCACGTCAATCGGGGGTATTTATAGAGCTTACAAATTTATAAAAATCTTTCTTTAAATCTCCGTCGGGTATCGAACACACGAAATTCGGTTTGGTAAGCAAACGCTTTAACCACTAAGCTATACCACGCCTTAAATACAACAATCAATATTTTTGTGTATATATATGTATACGAATGTCGGTCTCTTATGCATTCCTATACCGTTTAACTGATTACGATGGAACATATAGAGACATTTATTTAATAACATTTATTTATTAATGAATCTTTTGCAGGATAAGGACTGACGAAGTGTGCAGTGTATTCATAATCGCGGACTCATTTCCGTGATAAACTTGCTCAATGTAAGTGTCTGTTGACTAAGAACTGTCAGTTAACAAAATCCCTTAAAAATGTAACTGGTAAACTTTGAAATACTTTTTCACTAGTGTATGTGTTTCTTCCTTCATACAATCCGAATCTTTTCATGTATAATTTCGTACACTTGAATTCTTCTTAACCCGTAAAACAAACACAACATATGTTTCAGTTGAACATCATAGATGTCACTGGTTTATGTCAGTTATTTTAATTAAATTTGAAATCTTTATTTCCAAGGTTAAATTCCAATTTGACTGGGCCGCTTCGAAAACTTTTCACATTGGTCGAAACTACGACAACTTATTACCGTTTTAAACCCCAAGTCCACTACTATTTCATTAAACTTTTGTATTAAAATCTAGCCGATGTTCTTCTAGCACCCGCCAACCATCCAACAAACTTATTATTTCAAGTTTAGCGCCACAGTCTGCCATTGTAGCACAATGAGATCTTTTTTTTTTGTTCTCACGGTCTGGGCGCTTACATTAACCTTGGTAGCGAAATGAAAATTTTAATTGCCATTATTATCTGTCTATGTGCAGATTCTGTCGCCCAGAGACTAATTTTATATTCACTTCGAATTCTCGAGTCTTTGTTTCGAACTAAAGGTGAGGGCGCATTCGAAAGGCAGACAGAAAAAATGAGCATTAAAATGTAGACGAACAATTGATACAAGTACAATTTCCAAATAATAAACTGCCATATATATTTATTTAATTTTAAATAGCTGATTATATAAACAGTATGTAGATGATATACTGTAATAAAAAAAAGTCAATTATCAAGTTAATAATTCACCTACATTATATATAACAAACTGCTTAGCCTTGTCATGTGGGGTTGGCATTTGGAAAACTATGGTACATTTTTAAAGCGAAAATTGAAAGAATGTCTAAAAATTAAGGCGTTTAACCAAAGTATCCTTCCAGTATTAACTTATGGCGCAGAGACGTGGAATCTGACAGCAAGTCTTACCCATGAAATAAAGATCAACCAGCGTGCTATGGAGAGATCCATGCTAGGAGTGTCGCTAAAAGATACAACCCAAAACGAGGATATCCGAAGAATAACTCAAGTAGTGGAGGCTACACCCAACGAATAGGCACACTCAAGTGGCAATGGGCAGGACATATCTGTCGAAGAGACGACGGTCGATGGGGAAGAAAAGTATTTGATTGGCGCCCAAGAACTGGCAAACGAAGCATTGGCCGACCCCCTGCAAGATGAACTGACGACATAAGAAGAACAACGGGAGTGAGCTGGATGCGGAAGGCGGAGGATCGAAGAGGATGGAGACTCATGCGGGAGGCTTACGTTCAACAGTGGACGGATATAGGCTGATGATGATGAACTGCCTAGCCGGCGGGTTGTCTGCGGTTAAAGCGTTTGCTTGGCAAGACAAATGTCGTGAGTTCGGAGATTAAAAAAATATTTTTTAATCGATTTCTGAGCTCTAAAATTAGGTGTGAATTTAATCTCTCACCCGTAAAATGCCAGCCATAGCTTATTTATATTATATTGTTTAAATGGTTCGTCATTCGGGAGCGTTGTGCAAATCACCCGATTTCCTTTAAAAAAAAAACCGATTCACAAATCGCCGTAAATATGTCTAGGATTACTCTACAGCTGTCATCTCTTTTAAGTCCCAGAGCTCCTGATTTAGAGGTCGTCGGGAACTATACATGTTCCCAGGTGGACCTTATATAGGTTAGCTAAACGCTGCCATTTGGGGAGTTGGCTCCCCAATGTCATTGATATTTTATACGGTTTTTTAGACATTTTACTTTACGATCGTTCCTCTCGGTACAGTATACATTTATTAAACAGGCTAAACCGGTCCGGGTGGAAAGGGATGCCAAAGGACGGGTAGGTGCAGGGGGAGCTGCGACGGGCGGATGGGAGGACCGGCAGGGAGGGAGACTCATTTGACTTGGAAAGTGTCAAAATTCCTCAGCGCGGAAAATTCGACGCTTCACAGGGATGATGAATTAAACCAGAGACCAAAAACCGTTAAGCTTAACCACAACCCTCAACCATAACCGCTCCCTAATCGGAGCATATAGCCATTTATGTTTTATATATATATATATATATATATAAAATGCAGAAAATAAATTGCTTGTGGTACACTAATTAATGATATCAGCTTGATATAGCTCTTAGGCTAATGCCGTAAAGCCTCGAAAAACGATATTTTGTCTCTTATTTTTGTTCGCTCGCCTGACATGCACATCTAATGTTAATTTTAATTATATAATATTACGCAGGCGTTTGAATACGCCATTTAATTTGTTTTGACAGGTGCTCCATTTCATGTTGGTGCAACTTTCATCTTTAATTTGCTTTTTTGCCGCGACTGTCTTGGGGGCGCTAGATGTCAAGTAGAAATCAAGTCTTTATGTTAAATATACGCGCAACAATAACGAGGAGGATATCATTACAAACAAGGTTAGATAGATCATACGAAAAGACAAGTATATTCCATGTCGGCCTCGTTAATAGTCATAAATATCGTTGATGTCTTTCTGACAGTAGGGGATTGTCAGGAACAAGCAGCGGTTCAGGAATGTTCTCCCAAAAAATTACAAAAGACTTTAATAAGACAACTCAAAAAACGTCTTACGGTCTCATGGATGATGCACTTCATTAGATAATGTTCCACTACCTGCTGTATGCTAGAATAACACTAACAATAATATATTAAATGACAGCAGTTAACTAACACATGGCTATTATAAATTACACTTATATTCTACAATATAATATTGTAGAATCATTCCGTAGATAGAGCATGTAAAGGGTCCGCCAAATAACTTTTTTTTTAAAACAGGGCGCAAAACATCGAGTATAGCTTCGGCTGTGGGGCACGTAGCGCCGTCCTGTTGAAACCAAATGTTGCCAATATCCTCCTCTTCAATTTTTGTGAACGAAAATTCGTTCAACATGGCCCAAAAGCGCCATTACTTTTCACGCTTTGGTTTATCGATGAGGATGCCAGTTTCTTTCACTTTTTCACAAGATAACGAACATACTACCTGCTGTATTCTAAAATCAGTAACATTTTAACATTCTGCAACATTACCATGATTTTCAAAAATGACAGCGTTTTTAAGCGTATACACAACCATATTCGTTCAGCGGAAGGATAAAATATCTGTCAAATCAGACATGCGCTAAGTGTTACCATTCACGAAATAAGCAATAGTTGAAACATTCCGATGGCGGACCATGTAGTAGTTACAAAATGCTGCTAGAAAAGTTTTGTCGGCTGCCATTATCTCCGTCCTATCCTGTGTCAGCTATTTATAGATTTTTATCTATAATTTATGCTCTCTTGTGGCATCCGGAGTGAACATGTCCCAACCAAGTCCATCTTCGTCTCTTCACCGAAATTTTAGTGAAAAGCTCTCGTGTATGTACTCACAGAGTCAAACCACCGTACACTAACATAGTATAAAGTCACCCGTACTCAAAACTCATTCTACGGCTGCATTAGCATTTATGATCATGGATAATAAAGCGCTCCGCATGCAGCACTTAGTTAATTTTAAATTGATAAGAGTTATAGAATTCACAGATTGAATTTATATTTTGTATGTATTTTCCTTTGATATCGTTTACACTGTTTACAGGCTCGCGGTCTGCACAAAAAAAAGCTCAGCGGGCCGGATATGGTCCGCGGGCCGTAATTTACTATCCCAGAGAAGAATCTTGCTAGAATTTTGACTGTTTGCAGCCAATATTTTAATAGCAGATTAAATTAATTAATAATTATTAATATCAATACTCTCTGATACTCCAAACATAAATTTACGCATAGGACGGAATTCACCCCGTAAATGCGAAATTTGGTCATAAATTTTAAATTTGACGTTAACGGGTTAAACTTGATGAATGAATAAAGTAAAGTCGGTATTTATTGTTTATTCATTCAAATCAAATATTTAAATATTTTCACTTTTAATCAGTTTATTAGGTTACTTTAATTTTCCCAATTTAAATACAAAATATGTATTCAAGATATAAACATTAAAATTGCATTCGGCGATAGAGAAGAGCTGAAAGAAGCAGATCTAATGTATATTTATCTGTTTCATGAAGAGATCCATATTGTAGGAAGAAGGAAACACAGACGCTGGAAGAACATTCCAAAGCTTATCGGTGGCATTAAGGAAGGAACTTTGGAAGCTGTCAGTTCTTGGTGGACACACACTAACCGTGTATGGATGTTCGGTAAGTGCAAGACGAGTTTGTCGGTTGTGGGTGGGTGCAGGATGAATAAGTTCTTTAAGTTCTAAAGAGCAGCGACCGTGGTAATAAGGATAGAAAAAACTAAGTGAACCAATCTTATGCATGTGTTCCATTGATAGCAGGTTAGACGTAAGAGTGTCATTGTTTATCAAAAGAATTGCTCTTCTTTGAACTGAGTCAATTAAGTTTAGAAGGTGTTTCGGGGCTCCAATCCAAAAGTGACTGCCGTATTCAAGGATATGTCGGATATGTACTTTATATAGAAGAAGAAGTTGTTTATCGTTGAAATACCGACGTGATCTATATAATACACCTAGTTTTTTGGAAGCGAGACCGGCTTTACACTTAATTAACTCGTAATATTTGACATTATTCGATATTGATAATCCAAGCATGTTGATGGAGCTTGCTTTCGGAAGAGAACAACCGTTAAAAGATACAGGATCCCTAGCAGTCTTTTTGGTGGAGAAAGTACATGATTGGGTTTTTTAAATGTTGAAACTGACGAGGTTGAGGTCGCCCCATCGTGAAACCCTTTTAAGAGACATGTTCATCTTCTCCACCAGAGATTTCCTAGCAGCAGATAGTTCCGAATGTTTCGGAGGTTTATGGAAGATTATACTCTCATGGACAGTGCTGTCGTCGGCATAGCAGTGAACGTTTGCGCATTGAAGAAAATCATTCACATGCAGAAGGAAAAGAGTGGGCGACAGCACAGAGCCCTGTGGAACTCCCGAGTTGATTTTATGGCAGGAAGAAGAAACGCCATCTACGACAGTGATAATTCTTCGATCACTCAGGAAGTTTTCGATCCAGGAGCACAGGGAGGGAGTTACTCCATAAGACGGTAATTTATTCACCAGACCGCGGCCTATATAATACATCTAGATTTTTTGAAGCGAGATCGGCTCAAAATCAATGAAAGTTTAAACACGATATAGGTTGTTAAAGACAAACGTGTGAGATATGAAACGATCGAAAAAATATCAATTATTTAGTTGAATACTAAAGGATCAAGCGATTTATTGTATTAAGTATAATAACTGATTTAATGAAAGGCTTTTTAGGAATGCTTTAAACAAAAAGGAATATTAAAAAAAAACTTTTAAAGCTTAAAAATAAATTAGTTTAGCAACGTTTTAAGCTTTTCTAATATCGATGGCGCACTAGAGTGTATTACAAAGCGCTTCAAAGTGAAATTGTCACATAATAATAAATTATTTAAAACAATCATTAAAAAGATAATTTAAAACCTAGGAGAGGGACAAAAAAGGGAGTCTCTGTGTTGCCAGGTCTCATCCTCTTATATCCCCGGCCATTCGGCGTGTTTCCCATGATTTACAATGAGTTCCACACGAGCGAGGGGACGGGGAAAAACCCCTGGACGTGGGGAAAAAAGGAGAATTTCCAATGAGTGTGCCCAGGGTAAATTTACGTTATTTTTTATTCCGCCTCGAAAAAAAAAACGGGATTATTTCATAGAAGGCGAGAACACTTTGTCGCAAGCTTACATTTGTTTTAACGCCATTATATGACACGATCAATGTGTGTCGACCAAGAACTGGCAGTTTAAAAAGTTGATTCCTAATGACATATTTTTAAAAGGGCGGCAATAGTCACAGGTTCATCATCGGGCCGCGTGGAGGAAGAATGCAGGAACTGGTCACAAAGCAAAGAACTTTTTCAGAAGCACAATTCGCGGTTTATTTTCAAAATGAGACTTCGGTTTCCTCGACTGACCGTAACATGTGTATCGTGGGTCTCGATCGGTCGGGAACTGCCGCGCGGCATCAGCTGACGACAGACGGGGCACTGTGACATATAGCGCCCCAAAGATAATCGCGGTTAGGTCGGAAACTGAAGATGACAGTTTGAACCAACATGAAATGGAGCAACTGTCAAAACAAATAAAATGGCGTATGCAAACGCCGTGTATTTTCATATAAAATTAAAACTAACATTAAATAAGAGACGAAAGATCGCTTTTCGAGGCTTTTCGGTACCAACCTGGAAGAGCTATATCGAGCTGATATATCAATATCAATTTAATATTGGAACGGTAATGCTAATAATATAAATAACATAATATTAAAATATAACATAACAATTCAAATAACAGCGTTGATTTGTTTTTATTTCTAATAAAAAATAACACAAATTTGTTTTACGTGGAAATTTATATAAAACGTAAAAATAAAATGGGAGAATTTTTTGTACAGGTGCGAGGTAAACAGCGGTGACGAAATCGAGAGTAAAAAGAGAGAAAGATAGAGAGCGAGTGAGTGAGAGTCGTGGGTGGCAGCGGGGGGAGAGCACCTCCCGGATGGATTTGGAGATTTAGCATAGAAAATGAAAATTTCCGCGACACAATATATTATATCCGTACGTACACGTATACGGGACGAAATTGAAAAAAATATATACAAAAACTAATTGAAAAATATAAAATATGTATATACCATACATGGTATATATTTCAGTGGGTATATAATATTTTAGTTGCCATACAACGGATCATGTTTAGGTGCAAATTGGGCACACATTTGCGAGTGTTACAATTTGGGAGGCTCAGAAATGTAGGCGTAATAGTCGCTTGAAGAGAGCTTGCTTACTGACTCTGAAGCGATTTAGAACCGGAGTCGATAGAACAAAGGACAACATCGAGTGGTGGAGATTGCTTCGGCAGGGAGTCACTGCTGTATGGCTGTGAATACCTGCAGACATCCCCTCACACCTAAGATCCAGCCCCGTGTGCTCGACCAGCTGTACCTCAAGACCTAATGCCGGACAGCCCACGGGCCATCGATGTTGCCAGACATCGGTGACACGAAGAAGAAGAACGGCGGAGCGTCTTTAAAGTCGCATTTTTTATGTAAGCACATATAGAATAATACCGACAGACGGTTATAATGGTGAAATATCACCTGTGGATTATATTACACTTTCGTACACAATTATTACACGCTATTGTTTAGTATGGATAAGCGCTGCATGTTGATTGTCGATCCGCCAACGTCATAGCATTCACTTTGATCCATTTTTACGAGGCCTCACTATGAATGGGCAGTGTTCACGAGAAGACTTAAATTTTATTCAATAGGCTATGGCATGAGGCTTTGAGAAATGAATATCGGATTCTTGATCAAAACAAAATACGGCCTGGACAGCGTTTGTATCACGTAAATTCTTATATACGGTCGCGATTCTTACCAAAAACCAATGCATCCGTATAATAGATTTTGAAAACATATGCCTGCCTAGAAACGTCGATAATTTTATTGATTATGTAAGTCAATAATAAGTCACGACTTTATGCTAGGGCTATATAGCTACGTCAAGGGGTGAGACAAGGATGCTCTCTGTCGCCTGTACTCTTCAACGTATACATACAAAATGCAATTAATAACATCAGGGAAAAAATGGGCCATAGAGAGGGGGTTAAAATACATGGCCAAAAGATTGATATGATAAGGTTTGCTGACGACATTGCTCTGATTGCTGAAACTGAAGATGAACTCACTGAAGCGCTGACATCCATGGAAAACATATTTAACGATATGAAGATAAACAGCACAAAACCAAAATTAAGCCGCAATGCCATATCAAAGAGCTAAAAGATGCAAAAGAATTTTAACCTTGGAAGCGATCACCTGGGATGGCAGAACAAAAAGAGAAGTCAACAGTCGAATACATCAAGCAAGGCTTCAATGCGCCAAAATTTTTGAGTCAAAGAATATTACTTTAGGGCTCCGCAAGCAACTTGCCAAAACACTTGTTTGGAGCATCTTAATGTACGGCTGTGAGACATGGTGCTTATCTGAAAGTGATAAAAAAAGACTAGAGGCCTTTGAGCTGTGGTCGTACAGAAGAATTTCGGAATTTCCTGAGAGACCACGTCACGAACAATGAGGTTCTCAGGATAATCAAGGAAGATAGGCACCTAATAAGAACCATCTCAGAGAGGCGAGCCCGATGGATTGGTCACATCACGCGACACGATGGTCTTCTTCACGATATTGTGGAGGGATGGTTGAGGGTAGAAATTTACAGCAAAGCTTATGCTGAGCTGAAAAGGATTGCGGAGGACCGAGAGGAATGGAGATCGAGATGCAAGATTCTGTTGCTGCAAACCAATCCACCGGATTGATACTACGAAGAAGATATTGCTATACTATCGACAGGCGCATACAACTGGGATGGGCAGCATTTGGAAAACTAAAGTACATTTTTAAAGCGAAAATTCCGCAATGCCTTAAAGCTAAGGCGTTTAACCAATGCATCCTCCCTGTATTAACTTATTGCGCAGAGACGTGGAATCTAACAGCAAGTCTTACCCATAAAATAAAGGTCACCCAGCGTGCTACGGAGAGATCCATGCTCGGAGTGTCGCTAAAAGATAGAATCCGAAACGAGAAAATACGCCAAGTGGCAATGGGCAGGACATATCTGTCGAAGAATAATATATAAATCATAAGTATATGAATGGCGCCCAAGAACTGGCAAACGAAGCATTGGCCGACCCCCTGCAAGATAGACTGACGACATAAGAAGAATAGCGTGAGTGACCTGGATGCGGAAGGCGGAGGATCGAAGAGGATGGAGACTCATGCGGGAGGCCTACGTTCAATAGTGGACGGATACAGGCTGATGATGATGATGAATATGCTAGGGATAGCGTGAAGCAGCTTTAATTTATATGCAAACATATATTTTATAAATAAAAACGTTTTTAGGTTTTTACAAAAATTCATTGCTCTAGAAAAAAGGTCAGATTTTGAAAATCCGAATTCGTTTTCTCTTAATTCTATTTCGGAGTAATCGTGGGGATTCTAGCGAAGCACCTCACCAATTAATATTCAGGAAAGGTTTTTTGCTCCGCCCGCGGACCTCGGAGGTTGGAAACCCCTGGACATCTTCCTCTCTCGCTCGTCCTTTACGAAATCATGGACCTTTGGGAATCGAAAGAGATTATAAAAAAAAAAACAAAAAGCCTATATTTTTTGTTCTTCCACTTAAAACGTATTTTACATCAACAATTGATACACATCCAAATCTACATCAAACACAGTCGCATATGACATGAACCTGATCATTTGATCAGAGAAAAAGTAACGATGGAAGTGAGGATTCGAATGTCAAACTGTTTAATTGATTCCACACCACAATTACTACTACCAAGTCAATCACAACACCTAATACAGTCGATATATAGGGAAAGAAATTAAAGTATTAACACATTCTTGAAATGTATTATCATAGATGCACTTATGATAAATATCAAGGTTTCAATGAAAGTATTAGCAGCATCATCATCAGCCTAACGTAGGCTTCCCGCATGAGTCTCCTTCCTTCTAAATCCTCCGCTCTCCGCATACAGACTACTCTAGCTATTCTTCTGAAGTCGTCAGTCCATTTTGATCGACCAAGGCTCCGTTTGCCAATACTTGGACGCCACTCTAACACTTTTCTTCTCCATCGACCGTCGTCTCTTCTACAGATATACCACAACGTCACTTAAGTGTGCAAATCTCACAGCCGACAAACTCGTCTTACACTTGCCGAACATCCATACACGGTTAATATATGTCGACCAAGAACTGGCAGCTTCCAAAGTTCCTTCCTTAATGCCACCGGTAAGCTATGGAATGCTCTTCCAGCGTCTGTGTTTCCTCCTTCCTACAATCTGGATCTCTTCAAGAAACAGATAAATATACACTTGCAATCTCCCCAACCCACACACAAACACGAACACAACACACGTTTCCCGCATGCAGCATCCAGCCTCCCTGGCTGAGCGTCATAGAGTGCACTGGTCTTGACCGGTTGTGCTCTCCTACATGCGTTTACATAAAAAAAAAAAAAAAATTCGTTGAGTAGCCTCCACTATATGAGTTATTCTTTGGATATTCTCGTTTCTGATTATATTTATCAACTCCAAGTGATATTTATATAAAGGGTCCGCCATCTAACGTTTTTTTTTTTTTCAACTAGTGCTTATTTCGTGAATAGTAACACTTAGCTCATGTCTGATTTGACAGATAATTAGTTTTATCCTTCCGCTGAACGAATATGGTTGTGTATACGCTTGAACAACGCTGGGAAATATTGCGACATCACTTTAAAAATCAGACCGTTTTTCTTCGAAAATGAGCAAGGAGTGGCCGTTACAGTCAATGGCGATCGTTATTGGGCCATTTTTGTTCACAAATATTAAAGAGGAGGATATTGGCCACATTTGGTTTCAACAAGACGGCGCTACGTGCCACACAGTCGAAGCTACACTCGATGTTTTGCGCCCCATTTTCAAAAAAAAAAAAAAGTTATTTGGCGGACCCAAAGGCGACCATATAATGCTTAACAAGGGTTGTCATATGATCACGGAAGTGAAGCAACATTGCAAGCGGATCGCACTTGAATGGTGTCCGCCCATGTACACTGTTAAGCAGCATCTTTCAGGGTCAAATTGTCCAAATCTTGGAAATATCAGACTAAAAATTCGATATTTTTAAGAATGATACTGCAGCAGCTTTGTATTCAATCTTCTGGAGGCCGATTGGAATTCTGCATATAATATACTGTACAAAGCTAAAGGAGGCAGAGCTGGCATGGGATGAGGCGAGGATTTGGCAGCTGACAAAACTTTCAGGTGGCAGTTTGTGAATACCATATGCAGCAGGTAGGCAGCGGATATGGAATGATAATGATTATTATTATGTGAAGTTGACGACAGTTTTTGTGATCTACTTCTGAAATTTATGGTATTTATACAGCGGGGGTGAAATGGAAATAAATATTTATTTCGTCTCGGAATAAAGAAGAAAATATAACGTATCGAGAGGCGCCAAAAAATGTCACGTATTTCATAATTGGTGCAGAGCTGTTTACAGATACCAGGGCGTTTTTATCGCGAGCAGGGTCGGAATAGTAAACCTCGGAGAGGCTCGTGAAGCGGATGTAACGGATGATACGAGCGGATCGAAACGAAAACGGATTTTAAGAGAAAAAAAAGGTAAAACAAAAAAAAAACGAATGGAAATCAACACACGTTTCTCGCATCCAGTCGTCCTGGCTGAGCATCATAAAGCTTGGTCTCGACATGTCATGTTCTCCTGCATGCATATATTTCACACGAAGTTTCCCATAATGGATGTTACTTAAATTGATTCGAATATTGTTAGGTCCGCATATAATAGATAAAAAGAATGCTTAATATAATTGACAATATCATTTAAAAATATCTATGGCCCGAAGTTTGATCCTTGTGGGACTCCTGTGCATACTATTACGATTTAATGTTATTTCGTCTTATAATGAAGATTTTATAAATAATCAAAATAATAATGGTCCAAAGTTTGATCCTTGGTGGACTCCCGAACGTGCTATAATAAATAAACGACTTCTCGTTTTCCGTAAATGATTTAGTAATTCAATATTAAAAAATATAATAGCCCGAAGTTTGATCCTTGTGGGACTCCTCAGCATACTAATTATGGTTAAATGATTTATTTTTTTACTACCATTGACGGTGAAGGAAGTTATTCTAATTATTCAAAATAACAATGGCCCGGGGTTTGAACCTTGGTGGACTCCCATGTTTACTAGTATAAATGCAACGAATTCTTGACTTACAAGAATTGTGAAGGAAGTAATTGTATATATTGTATTCAAAACAGGTATGACCCGAAGTTTGATTCTTGTGGGTCTCCTAAGTATATTATACTATATATATATAGTTTGAATGACTTATTGTCTTAGATAGATGTTAAGGAAGTATTTCTATATATTCAACATAGCAATGGCCCGAAGAGTGATCCTTGGAGAACTCCCGAACATACTTATTACGTATAAATAACTTATTGTATTACTAAATAGATGGTAAAGGAGGTAATTTCAAATATTTCAAACGGCAATGGCCCGAGGTTAAGACCTTGATGGACTCCTAATTGTATAAAAATTAAATGGTTTCTTGTCTTACATAGATGGCGAAGGAATTAACGCTAAATATTAAAAATTACAACAGTCCGAGGTTTGATCCTCGACAGAACCCTAAGTATACTATTACAATTACATGACTTTTCATTTTACAATTCTTTATATTACTCGTACAAACAGCAACGGCCCATGGTTGATACTTGATGGACTCCCAAGCATAGTATTGCGGTTAAATGACTTCATGTCTTACTACATAGATAGTGAAGGAAGTAATTCAAAATAGAATTGGCCCGAGTTTTGATCCTTGGTGGACCCCTCACGCTTACTACGATAGTTGAATGACTTCTCGTCTTCCATGTGGCACCACCGCCGTCACATCCTCTCGCAGGGAGGACGTGGGCGGATTCCTGGCGCGCCTTGTCGCAGGCTGCCGCATTCCAGGGTTTTTGCCCGGCGGGAATATTTTTCGCTTCCTGCCATCCAGGACCCTTAAGCACCCCCACTGTACCCCTTACCATCACACGGCAGACACGCCCAGCGAAATGTGCTTCCCAAAACGCAGTGATTTTTAAAACGAATTTTGTACCTTTACATTTCAGGTAAAAAAACGATACTATAACAGGACAATAGCGATATACAGTGATGGAGAAATCTCATTTTTTTAATTAACGAGTAAAAATCTGTATGAAACTACTTTGACAGATGGTAATTCTGAAGTCTCATCTGTGGAATTCTATGATGCTTAGCATTGTTGCATATGGCTAAGCGCTGCGTGTTGATGCGCCAACGTCATAGAGTACAGGCCGAGATTCACGCATCATCATTATTATTAAAGGAATTTACTGTGAATGGGTGGTTTCTCACGGGACGACTTTCGTCTACCACCAATTTTAATTAATAACCTGTGTAAATGACTCTCATTTTACGGGTGAGGGATAAAATTCAGCTCAGAAATCGATTAAAAATTATTTTTTTTTAAATCTCGGGCGGGAATCGAATTCATGACTTTTGCCTTTGCAAAGCAAACGCTTTGAACATTGAGCTGTATCCGCCGGTACTAGGCCGGACTACTAAAACAGAGCGAATTTATTGGAAACATACTAAGTGTCAGGTTATTCGTAAAAAATAATTGATTATTAAGGATTTTTCTACTATTATTGATGGCTTTTTTATATCTAATGATTGTAAAATATCAAATCGTTTAATTTTATTATTTTTATAAAAAATATTAACTACCGTTCGGATTAAAATGATAATTATTAGTTTTTTAAGAGATTCCAAATAACATATTAACATCAGCATGATAGAGCCCTTGCTGACTGGTACCGGAAAACCTCGACACACAATCTTTCGTCTATATTTCTGTTAGTCGTACATGAATGTGTCCGCCATATTGGCATTTGGGATAGTCATATAGACCGCCGCTTGTGGCGCTGGGCAACAGCCATCACCAGTACGACCCGTCGTGTCCCGCCCTTCGGCGAGAGCATATTGTATTGTGGCTCGGCCTAATGCTGTGACTAGGTCCGGGCCACAAGCTTTTAAAGTTTATCGTAAATATATGTCAATGTGCTTCAGAAAAAGTCTGTGTTATCAATCTGCTCCTAATCCTGCCATCACGAGACTGAATAACAACTTTTTTGTGAGAGAGGAGGATGTTAATACATTTTGAATATATAAGTTATTTGCTACACTTGTCATACAATACAAATTCAATTGACAAAATTCTTTTAAGGCCGCTTTTTAAGCCGAAAGAACGTAAAATGACAGAAATTCACATTGGGCGTATTTTCGTGTTTTTTTTGTTTTTTTTTGGGGGCGGCCAAGATTAGTTTGGGGAGCGGGTGGCGCTCGTGTACCGCGTCGCATGAATAAATAATAAATACTGCGAGGAGCAGGAGGAGGAGGCGGAGGACGACGACGAGAGAGCAGATGAGCGACCCACGTGCTACAGCCGTTACTGCCAGTTACCGCTGGCGGCTACAACGAAATTGAGAGTCGTTTAATCCTGCAAAAATAATTCCACTAGATTTCACGGAAACTATAACACGTTTTTTTATGTAAGCACTTACAGAAGAATACCAACATATAGTAATTCTAAAGTCTCATCTGTGGAATTCTATGACGATTACCATAGTGCATATAGGGCTAAGCGCTGCGTGGAGTGTTGATCCGCCAACGTCATAGACTACAGCCCGAGATTCACGCATCAACCTTATTATTTGCAGGAATTTACTACGAATGGGTGGTCTTCATGGGACGACATTCGTCTTACCGCCAATTTTAATTAATAGGCTATGACTGGCATTTTACGGGTGAGGGATCAAATTCACACCAGCCGTGTATTTTAGTGCTAAAAATTCATTTATTTTTAATCTCCGTCGGGGATCGAACCCACTTACCTTTGGCTTGCAAAGCAAACGCTTTGACCATTGAGCTATGCCCACCGGCAAGTAGAATTGAGAGCGGATGGCGCATATATGCGCAATATGTGGGACTCGCAGAATGCAGCCGGTGGGTATGGTTTAGTGGTTAAAGCAATACCGCGAGTTACCGCTACCCGTTAAAATTAAATTGAGTGACTTTTAACCACTTCATCGCCACATGTTTGTATACAAATATAAACACTACGTTTACTAATGACTAAATTATTTAAATATTTTTAACTTGCATTATTGGTCGGCTGCAATCGATTTCGATTAAACTAAAATTGTCACGAAAAAAAAAACACTTTTTTTTTTCACTAGGGCTGCCACAAAATAGACTTTAGATCAAATACATACTCGATAATAACCGCCTTTTTAAATTTATTCAGTGCCAGCCCTTGACACCATCTCATGAATAACTCCTAAACTATCGAAAAATATCCTTTTTGGTTTGTTAATATTTTAAAATTTAATATTTTATTTTTCAATTTTATTTCTGTCAGAAACATTACAAATTTTATTTAATACGATCCTGAAATAAGATATAATACAAGAGAAACGATTTATAAATAAAGGTATTTATGATTATTAACAATTACTAAAAAAGGCCCGAAGCTCACTAAACAGAAGACTCCACGAAATTACAGTATTCAACGAATGCTTTCGACACCAATTATGCGGCTGCATTGGCTTTTGTTGAGATGCCGAGATTCACCGTAAAAAAGATTTTTCTTCTCTGAAGATAATACGAAACAAAAAACTTACCAAACATATTCAGAAAAAAAAACTATCAAAGTCACAACAAAAAGTAAAAAAAAAACGAAGAGAAAACTTTCGCAGAATCGAATCGAGATAAAAAAAATATCGTATGTATTATAAAAATATATATATTTTTTAGCAGAATAGTGAAAACGTAAAGTAAGGAAATGGTGAATTTTCGAAAACGTTTCTGGCCCAGAGAAGAAATTTCCAGCCAACAAAGCGACCAGTAAATCATGCTAACGACTGCCAAAGGAAATGCTCGCAGAAATATAATCAAGGGTATGGTATGGTGTCCCAAATCCTAACAGAAATAAAAAATCTCTTCAGAATTCAAACGCCCAAAATGGAACATATATGCGACACAAGTGACTGTCATCTGGCATAAAATTCAGTTAAGTTTATTCCGTATTTGTATACATTAACATCTCTCTCTCAAAAGGTTGTTATTCCGTCGCGTGATGGCACGATGAGGAGCAGATCAGCAAAACAAAGACTTTTTCAGAAGCACATTGACATATATTTACGTTAAACTTTACAAGCTTCCGGCCAGGCGGAATGACATTTCTTGGTCGTCAACACACAACTGACCCGTGCGGCCCGTGGTCGGTCACCGGCGCCGTAATCGACGGTCTATATAACTATTCCCAATATGGCGGACGCATAAATGTATGGCAAGCGACAGAAATAAGAGACGAAAGATTGTCTATTGAGGTTTTCGGTACCAGTCAGCAAGGGTTAAATCGTGCTGATGTCAACATACATTTTAATTTTTATTATAGACATATTTGCAGTATATAGACACTACGATTTGCTATTTCTCAGTTATTTAAACACAGATTTTCTTATGCCTAGTCCTAGAAGACCTGCATATCTCGAGGTCCACATGGGAACATAGATGGTTCCCGAGAGCCTCCAGGACAACTAGATGCTGCATGCGAGAAACGTGTGTCGTGTTTATGAACAAGTTTCGGAGATTGCAAGTGTGTATTTATTTGTTTCTTGAAGGATACTTGAAGATTATTCGAGAGCATACCGGTGGCATTAAGGAACTTTGAAAACAGCCAATTCTTGGTAGACATACATTAACCGTGTTTGCATGTTCAGCAATTGAAAGACGAGATTGTCGGTTGTGTGTGTGTGTGTGCAGTAAGAATCAATTCTTTCGAGTTCAGAAGGACAGTGATAATTATGGTAGAAAAGACTAAGTGAATCAATATTACGTCTGTGTTTCAAGAATTAGTGGTTAGGTTAGGTTGACGTAAGGAGGTTAGACTTAAGTGTGCTGTTATTTATTAGACAAATTGCTGTTTTTTTAACTTTGAAGATTAAATCTAGAAGGTATTCTGAGGCTCCAACCCAATGGAGACTGCTGCATTCAAGGACAGGGTGGATTTGTCCTTTGTATTGATATCAGCTTGATATAGCTCCTTTAGGCTGATGCCGTAAAGCCTCGAAAAACGATCTTTTGTCTCTTATTTTTGTTCGCTCGCCTGACATGCACATATAATGTTAGTTTTAATTGTATAATGTTGCACGGCGTTTGCATGCGCCATCTTATTTGTTATGACAGTTGGTCCATTTCATGTTGGCCACTGTCATCTTTAATTCGCTTGTCTGCCGCGACTATTGGCGGCGCCAGATGTCAGAGCGCGCAGTCAGTTGGAGCTCGCTGCGTTTGACAAATAAACACGAATTATGAAACGAAAACAAGTTCTTTGCATTGTAAAACTGATCCTGCATCCTGTCAGCCAGTAAATCGATATCTAATTCAAAGAGGAGGATATCAATATATGGAAAAAGTTGCCAGGGACAATTCTTTTCTAAGATCCGCAGGTTAGACGTAAGTGCTTCGGTTAACAAATAATCATGAAAAGACAATAAGTCGTGAAAGGAATGAAAAAGCAAGACAGATTATAGAATTTAAGAAAAGCGAAGTTTTCAACACTTTTGTCTACTATGATATTTTTCAGTTATTGCTCCGAACATTTGCTAAAGCCCTGCAAATAATAAAAATCGCATCAACAATGGTCTCTGGCCGGGGTGGTCGGGTGGATTAGTGCTATGGGCGGATTACGATGTCGTTTCGATATAACGAGATAATTATACGGAGGACTAACTTGCTCGGAGGGAACCCACTCTTACAAGAAAGAGGGCCAAGATATAATATACTAGTGTAAGTACTACACACATTTACTAGTACGGTGAGAAATATATTTTTGTGTGCGTATTGCCGTAGATTAGGTACACCTGTTTAGGACTCAATGATCGTAATTTCAGAAACATAAAATACTAATGGAAAATATTATTTTTTTAGCACATACGCTCCATATTTGGAGCATATAGATATCGAAAATTGGCGTTTCTCAGTTCTGAAAGCTCAGATTGTATATACTTTGTCTCAGAACACCTGTATACCCAGAGGTTCACATGTCGTAGATGGTTCCTGGGAGCCTCCGGGAGCCCTTACCAAGACATTGTTTTCAGAGTACATTCTCGTTATACAAGTAAAAGGCTTTGGTGAGCAACACCAAACGTGGGTGTAAAAGTTAGTAGTTCAGACGTTGAAATTTAGACTTTTTGACTTCTTCGCCGAAGGTTGCCGCGTATACAGAAAATACATGGTAGTTGGACTCCGTAGCGATGAGGTCGACATATTCAACCGGTCCAGGCTGCTGTAGGATTACGCTAAAGAGTTTTCCCTACTTGAATCTAATATTGGGCAATGCCACAGAACGTGTTCAGCGTCCTGCAAGGGGCTACACATGGGCAGTCTGGACTATCAACGAGGCTAAACTTGAAGAGTTTAGCCTTAAAATTGCCGTGACAAGTCATGAATTGACTAGTCCGATGGTTTGGAATAAGCCACGGCATCTCCTATTCTATCGAGGACGGAAGAAAAGAAGGAATATGTGTGTCTACCCTTGAGCGAGGTCGACCATCTGCTCTGCCATGCTGCGAGCGCCGCCAGTCTTACTTCTTTTTCGGTTTCTTTCGTGATCTTACCCTGCGGAGGAGTGAGACAAGTGCCCCTCGACCTCCGCAGAGAAACCACGATCTAAGCAATGACATAGCGGCGCTCACCTGCACTTGCAGATCCAATGGCAGCACCCCCGCAAGCATAATTTTGGTAAGTAAAAAATAGTTTTATTTTGTGAAAAAAATGATGCGACTTTCCGAGCAGCCTAATATTTAGGAGATAGGGTATATGAACCATTAGAAAAGCTTCATCTACCATCATGCTGGTACCATTGTCTTCAATCCTATTCATTTTGGCCTCAACTGTGACCAATGCAAGTACCGCCCCAGTGACTCTGATAGTACACACCACAAAGCAATCGGTAACGAGGCGCGAAGGAAAGAAGAACTCTCGAGTCTCGAAGGACAAACACAAATAAATTTGATGTAATGAGATCGATTGGAAAAAATATATTAAGGTATGACGACTGAAGGTGGGCCGAGCAGCAGACCGGAAAACAAGGAATCCAAAACGTGACCGAAAGTAAAAATATACGTAATTCATTGTAAGATTGAAAAAATAGAATGCCGTTAAATTGACTATATCAGCTTGATATAGCTCTTTTAGGCTGATGCCGAAATGCCTCGAAAAACGATCTTTTGTCTCTTATTTTTGTTCGCTCGCCTGACATGCACATCTAATAATGTTAGTTTTAATAACATTTAAAATCACACGGCATTTGCTTATGCCATTTTATTTGTTATGACATATGCTCCATTTCATGTTGATTGAACATTGAATTGTTATCTTTAATTTGTCTTTTAGCCGTGATTATCTTGGCGGCGCTGCATGTCAGTGTTCCGGCAGTCGTCATGAAACTCTCGTCCAGCCGGTGAAACGTCATGCACCGGTCGGACGAAGAAATCTTTATTAAAAGTAAATGCGAATTGTGCTTCAAAAACGAGTTATTTGCTTTGTTATCTGCTCCTGCGTTCTTCCTCTACGCGGCCACGTGACAAGCCCACGACTTGTCCCCTTTTTAAAGACGGGGCTGTCAGGACAAATACGAGCAAACTCGATGTTGCCAGATACTTAGCAAAAATAATTTGACGTCGCTGTCACGAAGAAGCAGCATTACGCGTTTCATTATTATTTCATACAAGCTTGCATCTCAAGGAAAGATAATTTATTTAAAAAAAAAAACTATGTATAATAATCGATAAAAAACATTACAGTCTATACGACAGAGGTATTGAATTTCGTTTCATGATTTTTTCTTCCAGTCACTAAATACGTAGGTGGATAATCGTATTATTGTTTCGAATATCGCTTACATTAACGTCAGGCGAGTCCAACCGCGGGCCTTTGCGAGCGGCCCATAATTATATGTGCCGTATATGCTCCTAATTTGGACCATGTGGTTATCAAGAAATTGTCAGGGACAAACAAACCGATTTCAACCAAAATATAAGGATTTCTGAACACGCCGTGCACAAGCCGAAAAAAATGCATACCCAAGCACACATCTCTTCTAGTTCTCAACTCATTGTATCCCAATATACCCTATATATGATCGCTAAAACGTATAACTAAAAAAGTAACCTTAGATACTAACATCCTCCTCTCTCTCAAAAAAAGGTGTTAATCCGTCGCGTGAGGGCATGATGAGGAGCAGATCAGCAAAACAAAGACTTTTTCAGAAGCACATATATTTACGTTAGAACTTTACAAGCTTCCGGCCAGGCGAAATGACATGCCGCCGGCCGTAACGCGGCCCTCTCGGCCGTCAGGACACAACTGACTCGTGCGGCCCGCGGTCGGTCACCAGCGCCGTCGGTGGCAAAACTATATAACTAGTCCCAAAATATGGCGGACACATAAATGTATGGCAAGCGACAAAAATAAGAGACGAAAGATTGTTTATCGAGGTTTTTGGTACCAGTCAGCAAGGTATACATCATGCTGATGAAAATACACACATACAAATCTACATCAGATATCATATTTTATAACATTTCTCTCGTCAATGTGGAAGAAGAAAAAATGTTAGACGATTTGAATCCAACCGCGAACTTTGCACTTTGTTCTGTTCTATCATCGTAATATGTCACGTGTCTGTTCTCTAACTGGGACATGTGGCATTCACGAAATGACAACACAAAGCTCTTTCAGCCGCCACATTCTTCGCCTCGTTCTATGTCAGCACCGCCTCCGCCGAGTACATTCTGTGTATAGTTCCCGACGACCTTCCAGGACAGCGCGAGCCTGGGGACTTGAAGAAAATACAGCTATAGTCTATGCTTTCCTGCGGCATTCTTAAAATGTGTCCCAACCAGGTCCACTCAATGACTTAGAAACTAGATATGAAGAAAATTCAATCATTTTTTCCGATGAGAATTGTCGATTGTAATCTTCTTCGTGCTATCAATCCGTCGGATTGGTTTGCAGCAACAAAATCTTGCATCTCGATCTCCACTCTTATTGATCCTCTGCAATCCTTTTAAGCTGAGCATAAGAGCTACAACTCGTGTAGTCGAACACTTGCTGCAAATACTCCCGTCTAGGGCAACCTCTTTAATTTCTACGCTCAACCATTCCTTCCAAAATGTCGTGAAGATGATTGCACATATTATTGTAATACGTTTGTTATTTTTGGGTAGAATCAGTTTGATATTCACGTTCCCTGTTTAGTGGTGACCTTATTGTCCATCTTTCTGTAGGGCCCACCAGAGAACCGCAGCTCTTGGTTGCGAGCCTCTGCATTTAAAGCTACGCGATACGTTTTTGTCAATACCCTATGCCGCCTTTACATGATGTAAACAAGACTAATGCTAAACGTTGACAACGTATCGTATTACGTGTTCAAATTATCTGTTCGTAAATTGACTAACGTATTATTTTTTTAACAGGTGCTATCGCGTTTCTACAGGTGAAACGTGAGGCATACTCCTTCCGCACACTTAAGATTATGAAAAATAAGTGAGATGTTCCATCATTTCGCTAGCTTTTGTGAGACCATTTTACGTATTGACATCAGCATGATATAGCCCTTACTGGTACCGATATACAATCTTTCGTCTCTTATTTCTGCTTGTCGTACATGTATGTGTCGCCATATTGGCATTTTGACAGTCCATCACGAGAGCGCCAGTCGTATGACGACTGTCGGCGAAAGCATATTGTATTGTGGCCCGGCCTAAACGCTGTGAATAAGTAGGGCCATAAGTGTGTAAAGTTTATCGCAAATATATGTCAATGTCAAATTTAGAAAAGGTCTGTTATTAATCTGCTTCTTATCCTGCCACCACGCGACTGAATAACAACCTTTTGAAAGAGAGAAGGATATTAGTATAAGGAACAATAATATATTATGTATTAGTAAAATCAAATTTAATACAGCTGAGATTTCGCTTCCAATGTTTGCGGCGGTATTAAATATAACAGTCCCTTTTTTGTGTACATATTGAATTAAGCCACCCCTTAAAATCAAGTGGTTCAGTCCTCGACAACGTCAGGTTTCTTAAAAAATCTTCAAATGCATCAAAATATAACTCGGATATTATATCAGTCGTCTCTTTTCTGTAGTTAGTCTTCCCTCGCAAAAGAGGTCCATAAATGGATCATATGGTCACCACAAATGTTCGTGGAATGTTAATCCGCCAACGTCATAGACTACAGCCCGACATTCGCGCATTATCCTTATTATTAAATCAATTTACTATGAATGGGTGGTCTTCCCGGGACGAATTTCGTCTACCGCTAATTGTTATTAATAGTCCATGACTGGCATTTTACGGGTGAGGGATCAAATTCACACCAACCGGAGGTATCTTAGAGCTCATAAATCGATTGAAAAGATATATTTTTAAAATCTTCGTCGGGGATTGATCCCATGACCTTCGGCATGCCAAGGAAACGATTTGACCACTGAGCTATAAGCGGGTAATATAATGCTTTGATTTGTAACAAATATTTTTCCTATAATTCCCGTTTGCGGCGATTTTTTGCAAAACATTACAGGAATCGTAAAGCATGTTAAAATACTCGTATGTATTGACAATCAATCAAAAGACATCCCATTAACATCAACAGGGATGACGGCTTGATTCTCAAAACAGCATAGCTTCCACCTCTAGCACATACTCAAAAACCTGTACAGACAAGTGGAGGTACAATTCTTAGAACATACCTACCGTACACGATTCTCCGGACCATTGAAACTTGAGTATGTAGTTGCCACGGAGATAACAATGACGCTCGTGATAAAAGATAATATGACACCAACTCACAATTAAATAATCAATCCTGAAGAAGACCCCTACAATGGCGGTCGAAATATCGGTAAAAAGAAATTCGCCAGCCGGCTAAGCCCAAAAGTCACAATATCATTATTATCGTATATATGTTTCAAGTTATTGCGATCCATAAATCTCCATTTATATATGAATTAGAACTTATCTCGGAACGGCAATCGCCATGTAATGGATGTTAGAACAACTGCGGCTTTGTTAGAAATAATTCCTAAACTCCTAAACACCCGGAATCTTTGCCTGTGATATTGCTTATCAAGGTGTCGGGATCAATGCCTTAACTACCGGGATAAATACGCAAAGCATTCGGAATACCTGAGAATAGTGATTCTTAAACTGTAAGTATTACATTAGTTATAAGGGTACATTAGTTGGCAGAATGTTAAAAAAATTAAAATAAGTTTCTTATTTATATTTTTACTATATATTGAATTCCAACTACAATATGAATATAAACAGCACAAAAACCAAAGTTATGAGAGTAAGCCGCAATGAGCAGCAGAAAATTAACATATCAATGCTAGGAGTACCCCTAAAAGATGCAAAAGAATTTGTATACCTTAGAAGTACGATCACCTGGGATGGCAGAACAAAAAGAGAAGTCAACAGTCGAATACATCAAGCAAGGCTAGCTTTCAATAAAAAAGCCAAAATTCTTGAGTCAAAGAATATTACTTTAGGGCTCCGCAAGCAACTTGCCAAAACACTTGTTTGGAGCATCTTAATGTACGGCTGTGAGACATGGTGTTTATCTGAAAGTGATAAAAAAAGACTAGAGGCCTTTGAGATGTGGTCGTACAGAAGAATTCTCGGAATTTCCTGGAGAGACCACGTCACGAACAATGAGGTTCTCAGGATAATCAAGGAAGATAGGCACCTAATAAGAACCATCTCAGAGAGGCGAGCCCGATGGATCGGCCACATCATGCGCCACGATGGTCTTCTTCACGATATTGTGGAGGGGATGGTTGAGGGTAGAAACTGTAGAGGGCGCCCTAGACGGGAGTATTTACAGCAAGTATTCGAGGACATGAATTGTAGCGCTTATGCTGAGCTGAAAAGGGTTGCGGAGGACCGAGAGGAATGGAGATCGGGATGCAAGATTCTGATGCTGCAAACCAATCCACCGGATTGATACTACGAAGAAGATTGTATTTGACATATACAGAGAGCGGCAAAAAAGTCGTTGCGTTTTAGTCGTTGTTTTGATTTAAAACTGTCAACTTTTTTTGCCGCTCCCTGTATATCAAATACGAAATAGTAATATCAACTCGATATAGCCCTTGCAAGCTGGTGCTGAAAAGCATCGATATACGATATTTCGCCTCTTATATTTGTTCGCTCGTCTGACAAGCATATATAAAAATGTTAGTTTCAGTAAAATATTTAAGTAGCATAAGACATGGCGCTTGCATACGTCATTTTATTGGATATGGCAAGAGTTAATTTTCTGCACAGTGACTGTGCCACGACTGCCGGCGATCTCAGTCAAAGTCTGTCCGGTACCTGTGAGGATCGCAGAATGTTCCGTCCCGGGCAGACGACCAAAGCGTTTCAGTCTTTTATTTAAAATAAATAACAATATGCTTCTCGATAAGTTCTTTGCTTTGTGACCTGCTCCTCATCCATCTACCACGCGTCCCAATGATAATTTCGCGATCTAGAGTCACTTTGGTGGGACGTGGGATGTCCCCATATGGTTCTCCAAAAACAGGACGGGACAGGGAGGGTTTTCACCAAGCACTCAGTATTTATATATATATATATATATAACGTCAGAATTTAATTTCAATAGATTGATATAAAAAATAAAGGAAAATATATATAAAATAATATATATTCTGTTTTTACTATTTTTTGTAGTAATATTTCGGAGAGAATTGGCTAAAGCACGATTTCTTAAAAATACAAAAAAAAAAAAACAAAAAACAACGTAATGTCTTGGCCGCTTAAAGAAATTGAGAAACTTGCCCCGAAATAAAAAACCCATTAAGCAACAGGGCCATAAAAATAAGTCGAAACAATGAGAGAGGCAATTAGGACGTTTTAAATTCGGGGAACCACTAATGCGTCTCGATGCTTAACTATGGGGGAGATTAATTGTAATGTACACAAAGCGGCCACGCCCTACACCTATCTATGACGGTGTCGCATCAATCTTACAGGTAGAATGGATTTATTAACAAATAGATAAGATATAATAATAATTAAATAAAGGTCACCCAGCGTGCTATGCAGAGATCCATGCTCGGAGTGTCGCTAAAAGATAGAATCCGAAACGAGGAAATACGAAGAAGAAATCAAGTAGTGGATGCTACCCAACGAATAGGCACACTCAAGTGACAATGGGAATGAGATATCTGTCGAAGAGACGACGGTCGATAAGGAAGAAAAGTATTGGAATGGTGCCCAAGAAAACAAAGCATTGGCCGACACCCTACAAGATGGAATGACGATATAAGAAGAATAGCCGGAGCGACCTGGATGCGGAAGGCGGAGGATCGGAGAGGATTGAGACTTATGGGGGAGGGCTACGTTCAACAGTGGACGGACACAGGCTGATGATGATGAGATAATTTAATACATTGTTTTAACATGGATCACACTGAGCACTGTTTCGCTTGATGGAAAACTGCAGTTTCGCGATCTATGAATGCTTTATCAGTTGAAATGTGCACAAACGTACTGACATTTAAATTAATACTTACTCATAAAGAGATGCACGCAGAGTCGTCACAGGCAGCCTCAGGACCCATTTCAAAACTGTACCCCTTGGCTGGTATCGCACCGCAAAAAACATAAGATTGAGAGACGAAAATGGACCGTAAACTATATACACATTTTGACATCAGCATGATATAGCCCTTGCTGACTGGTACCGAAAACCTCGATACACAATATTTCGTATCTTATTTCTGTTCGCTTGTCGTACGTGTATGTGTCGCTATATTGGTATTTTGGACTAATTACGAAGATCACCACTTGTGGCGCTGTACGACAGACCTTCATGAGCGCACTTAGTCGTGTGCCAACGTCGGCGAGATCACATTGTATTGTGGCCCGGCCTGAATGCTGTGACTACGTCCGGGCCATAAGTTTGTAAAGTTATCGAAATATATATGTCAATGTGCTTCAGAAAAAGTCTTTGTGTTGTTAATCTGCTCCCCATCCTGCCACCACGTGACTGAATAACTAGCTTTTAAAGACAGGAGGATGTTGATAGATACATCACGAAATTACTATGTAAAAAATATTTCATAAATCAAATGGATTTAGAAGGTTTTCCCTTACATATCAGAGAATGTAAAGCAAGGTAAGGTGTGTAAATATATTTAAAATTAAGAGCTGTTACGCCCCCAATACCTGGCTTAATGTTTTTACATTAATCTCTACAGGTATTTCGGTACAAGGTGTTTGTGTGTGCAGCGAAATATTTCAAAGCCAAACTTCACACGGTCGAGAATTCTTCCCAAAACGAATGTTTAATACTCCGATGATCTATCATTGTCTGAAATTCACTTCGTACGTGTAAGTACGTGAGAGCGTTTCAGTACAGGTACACCATCTGTATAAATTTATATTGATACGAAGAAGTAACTTCTTAGGTTTTCACGGCCAGATTTGATATTATGGCTTTTGGGTTTGGCAGTGTGTGGCGAATTACTTCTTTCCAATATTTCGACCGCCATTGCGTCTTCTTGAGGGTTGATGACTTAGTGATGAGTTGGTGTCTGAAGGTAGTATAACCGTCAGCCTAACATCGGAGAATCGTGTACGGTGGGTATGTATCCAAGTAGCGTACCTCTACAAGCGTCATAGAAATTGTAAAGAAGTAATTCGCCACACACGGCTAAACCCAAAAGCCACAATATCACGAAAGAAGTAAATTGACTTAACAATTGTTGAGATTACTCTCATTTATTTAAGATAACACAAAATATAATAATTCATTTAAAAAAAATGGCATGCATCAAAGCTAATGCCGTTGAGCCAAATTCAGGAAGAAATGTTCTAAAGCGGGACGGACACGAACCTCAACCAGCTCTATATGTGGTGATTGATATATATTGATTGATCGATTGTACACATTCGGTAATCTATGTCTTGCTATTAATGTTTGTATTACATGCCCTATAGATTTCGACCAATCACAATAGATGTTGTCTTGTGAAAGTAAGCGGCCGGCAGATCCTTCAGCACTCTCCGATTGCTGTGTTCGAATAATGTGCCCGAACATCGCCGTCAAACTGCCGACGCCACTTCGCGACCCGCCGTCAATTAAATCTTTAAGGCCTGTGTTAAATGAACTTGAATCCGAAAATATATATAAATATTGCGACATGTGTATTTACATACCACAGCTGCCATTGCTTTTCGCCTCCGTCGTTTTATAACTCAACGAGACTCACCTGCGAAAAAGAAAAAAAAAAACAATTAAAAACAAAATAAATATGAATAATTACTATATAAGCATCTGATACATTTATGAAATTTAAAATCTAGGAAATGCAAAAAATAGTGCATTTTTTCTGACTAGTAGTACGGTAGTTTGACTTTGTGAGAACGACCCAAAAGAACAGACAAGGCAGCTTTCCATACTACAGTCGATAAGACACGAGCGTAGACATAGCTGGGATATGCATTCGCATGAGAGCACAAACTACAGCGGCCTTTTCATCAAACCCCGCTGTCACGGAAGGCCGTCGTGAACTGTACACATGAAATAACTTCTTATGTTTTCACGGCCATACTCGATATTGTGGCTTTTGGGTTAAGCCGTGTGTGGCAAATTTCTAATTTCTAATATTTCGACCGCCATTGCAGGGGTTGATGACTTAGTGATGAGTTGAGTTGGTGTCTGAAGGTAGTTTAGCCGTCAGCCAAACGTACCTCCACGAGCGTCATGTCGGAGAATCGTGTACAGTGGGTATGTTCCAAGAAGCGTACATCATAATGAGTATGTTCTAAGAAGCATACCTTCACGAACGTCATTTTTTTTTTTTTTGGGGCCTTCGGCCCGGGGGGCCGGTCGCCTTGTACCTGCGCTCCTTGGGAGCACTTACCAAGGCATTGTTTTCAGAGTACATTCTCGTTATACAAGTAACTGGTTTTGGTGAGCAACACCACACATGGGTGTAAAAGTTAGTAGTTGAGACGTTAAAATTTGCACTTTTAGACTTCTTCGCCGAAGGTTGCCGCGAATACAGAAAATGCATGGTAGTCACGATGTCATGTCGAACTGTGGCTATCCTTGCTTGTCTGTACAGGTTTTTTTAGTATGTGCTAGAGGTGGAAGCCATGCTGCTTTGAGAATCAAACCGTCGTGCCTGTTGATGTTGATGGGATGTCTTTTGATTTCAATGGCCTCCCTTATTAGGCGTGCATGTTTCCCTTGCGTTCGAACATATATGCGATTTATAAGTATACATAGGATTTACTGATGATCGTTAGGAACACGATGGATGACAAAGCTGTGTGGCGGCTATTTGTGGCGAATATATGCCCCAGTTAAACAATAGGATATGAATTGATGATGACAAATCTTTTGTGCTGTGATTCAATTGAATTATCAAATAAATTCTTGATATTTTAAACAGAGTAGAAGTGTTTGAAGTGTTCCCCTTTGTAAATACGTGTAATTCGGAGTGTAAGGAGTGTAAGTGTAAGCCGTGCGAGTGTCGCCAAACAAGCGGAGTTATAATAACATTGTAATGATTGAATTACCGGTAAAACACATTTGTCCCGAGTTACCGGCACGTTCCGGTAAAATACTCACCGAGACGGGAAAAGTCAACTAACAAGCCGAAGGGTGACAATTCGTTCATATTTTTCGTTATAATTAATAAAAATAATTTAAACATTGTTAACCCTTTCGTTACGGCTCGGTGGAATACAAATTATACTGTCAATACGGCGTGAATTTTTCAAACCATTTTTTTTTGCTTAAAAACTAGTATTTCAAGCATAAATGTACTTATCTAACCTATTTTCATATACCACATTGGTTCTTCTACCCTTTAGCTATCGGATGACGCATAAAAAACTATTATATTTATCAAACGTTCATTATGTAACTCCATACATGTGGTGGCATTCACACATGTGGTTTACAGAAAAATCGCTATCTATTTACATTCTTTAAAGATTCCTGTAAATAATACATGTAGGTTGATAAAAGGAATGACTATACTACCAATTTCCAACCGTAGATGTCACAATGAGTACAGAAAGTAGCAAAACGATATATCGCGTCAACCGATGTTAACGGTCGGGAAATCTTTGACGGCATATGCCGACAACCGAAGGGAAAGGGTTAACGATACTTAAATGGTCTGTAGGAATGATTCTTTGCATATACGATTTTATATGCTTTAATACTGTATATTACTTATTTGCCGGCTCTTTGGTATTGACATCAGCATGACGTAGCCCTTGCTGACTGGTACCGAAAACTTCGACATACAATCTTTCGTCTCTTATTTCTGTTCGCTTGTCATACATTTGTGTCGCCATATTGTCATTTTGGACAGGTCCGCTCACGGGTGTGTTGGTCATATGCATCGCCGCTAGTGGCGCTGGGCGAGAGCCATCACGAGCGCGCAGTCGTGCCCCGCCCGTCGGCGAGAGCATATGGTATTGTGGCTCGGCCGAATGCTAGGTCGAGCCGCAAATTTGTAAAGTTTTATCGTAAATATATATCAATGTGCTTCTGAAAAAGTCTGTGTTATCAATCTGCTCCTAATCCTGCCATCACGCGACGGATAAACACCTTTAGCTACAGCAAACTCAAGGTGTTGAAAAAAACGATATCTTTTGGTCTAAATTCAAATCTCAGCAAATGTTTGTCACCCCACATTTATATAAGTATTTACTCTGTGTAGCTGAACCGGAATAAGCTTCGTAGATGAAGCCAAAGCAAAATAAGGAGACAAATCAAAAGTGTACTTAGTTTAAAATTTAACATACGAAGTATTCATTGTCTATAGAATAAAACTAAACGTTTTAAATATTGGGTTGAGCCGGCATAAAATAATTAATCAAATCACAGAAACAACTGTCGATGCTAGAGAAATTTGATAATTGGAACATATCAGTATCGCAAAATCCAATTTAAAAGTTTCCATCAAACGTGTATGATAATGACAGCCGACGATTTCCATGCGAATACTCATCTATTGATACCGAAAATTAATCAATAACTTCAAATATTAATATTGTCCAAAAGTTATGCGGGTAAAATGAAAATATATAAAAAGCTTGTGAATAAATGTTGACTGATTGAATAATAAAAATAATAATATATTAATACATACTCTGAATATATATTACAGAGACATATCATCGTTATACGATGTTAACAATGGTATAAATACATAGGTTTCGCGCATCTGCCCGGAGAATGGTCGTGTGGACTGCGCGGTGTGTAGAATAGAGCAAAGGTGCAAGGCTCGAGGTTCGAATCCCGCGTCTGTCAATACATTTTTTTAATGAATTGATGCGTATTAAATTTGATGTAGAATTGTATGTGTGTATTTAATTACAAAATTATATTTATGTCATCCCACATCAGTTCCATATCTGGAGTTTATAAGCACTACGAATTGTTGCCTAATATTGTCCTTACCTTGTCCCAAGACATCTATCATATGTGCCACCTGGGAACATATATGATTCAAGGCATATTTTGGGTGTTTTTTGATGTTTTTTTTTTAAGGAGATTAAATGTTTAGCCTGACACTCCCGAGGTTTGGACCATTTGGTCTTTCAAAGCTTCACACAAAGAGTATAATACCGACATATTGTGATTGTTATGTATAAATCAGTGGATTATATTAACTTTAACATATTAGATATAAAGGGTCCGCCAAATAACTTTTTTTTTTTGAAAATGGGGCGCAAAACATAGAGTGTAGCTTCGGCTGTGTGGCACTTAGCGCCGTCCTGTTGAAACCAAATGTTGCCAATATCCTCTTCTTCAATTTTTGAGAACAAAAATGGCCCGATAACGATCGCCATTGACTGTAACGGCTACTCCTTGCTCATTTTCGAAGAAAAATGTCCTAATTTTCAAAGTAATGTCGCAATATTTCCCAGCGTTGTTCAAGCGTATACACAACCATATTCGTTCAGCGGAAGGATAAAACCAATTATCTGTCAAATCAGACATGAGCTAAGTGTTACCATTCACGAAATAAGCACTAGTTGAAAAAAAAACGTTAGATGGCGGATCCTTTAGTTAAACGCTGCATATGGAGTATTTGATAATCCAACGGCATAGACAACATCTCGACATTCACGCATCATCCATTTATTACAAGAATTCACTATGAATGGATTGTGTTTTCGGAACAACTTTTGTTTACCACCAAATTTGAATTAATATAATATGACTGGCATTTAACGGGTGTGAGATTAAATTCACACAAACCGCGAGTATTTATATAGGTTAGAGAATTGATTATATTTTTTTATTGTATTGCATGCTACGTTTATCTATAGAATACGCAGCGTGTTCAAAACGCTATTTTGAACGTAACTATTTTGTATTAAACATCCTTTAGTTTTTTTTTTCTAGATGGAATCTGTCAAATCATATAGACAGATATGATTTGACAGATCAAGATCTAAAAAACAACAGGTATCAAGGAATTTGCGGTGTACGAAATTCTATGTATTAATATTGCTAAAGAACTCTTTGGCATCGATACGGAGCATATACCATCCCAATAATCTGCCATTCTATCTGGATGGAAGGGATCAGGGTCCAAAAATGGTATCGAGGAATGTGCGGTGTATGACATTCAATGTATTAATATTACTTTTATAAATGCATAGTCATGTTGTACACTTGGGTATAAAAAGGGGTCTCGTATCAAATAGATTAGTATAGACTCAACTCCGGTCTTTGGATTTATCCTCAGTGCCGGATACTTGGTATTCCGGCATCACCATATAAGCTGATGCTGTAATTTCGGGACCGCGACCTTGGTTCCGAAACACAGCGCAAAGAAAACTAGACCAATTTGGCGTATATTTTCTTCGTTTAAAAATTCACTTCAAAAACTTATGTTATAAAGTATTTCAATTACGATTGAATCTATTGAACAACAAGAATGTGTTGTAGAATACAGCGTATATGAAAGTACTCTAAAAATAATGGGCGATTGCCCTTAGAGTTGCTGGGAAAGTTCGATACATTAGATGTGGAATTGGTACTAGAGGTCCGCTGCATTCGTTCTGAAGAGTTAGCTACGGAGGAGAACGCTGGTAGGCAGCCAATACTGGAGTGCACAACTTTAGTACTGGAAACCAGACATGGTGAGAGGAAACTATGTTCAAGTACACGAAAAAGCACGAAGTAGAAAAGTATGGTGAAGTAAAAAAAAATCAAAACTGATACACAGATACGAATTCACAGATATTTATTAACTTTATTAGTTTAATTCCTATCAATCCCGAATAGAAAAATAACTATAGAAAAATCTGAAAAAAAAATCACAGGAATAAAAACATTAATACACAACTAAATATATAAATACTAAATAATACAAACACAAATAAACATTTTATAAAAAAAAGCTTTTTAGATTTAAGCTGGTTTCAGTAGATGACGTTTTATGAATTAACATCCTCCTCTCTTTAAAGGTTCAGTCGCGTGGTGGCAGGATGAGGAGCAGACTAACAACACAAAAACTTTTTTTGAAGCACATTGACATATACATTTTGGTAACTTAACAAACTTCCGACCCAAGCGGAATAACATGCCTTTGCATTGCCATGACCTTCTCCCACCGTCGGCACACAACTTACTTGGCGCCGTGATCGATGACACTCAGCCCCGCAAGTGGCGATCTATGTCACTGACGTCACACCCGTGACCGGACTTGTCCAAAATGCCAATATGGCGACACATACATGTGAAAGAGACGAACGATTGTTTATTGAGGTTTTCGGTACCAGTCAGAAAAGGGCTATATCATGCTGATGTCAGCATCATATTGTAAACAACGCCATTTCTCATCAGATCGTTTTAAGTATATATTTGAACTAAATAAAATTTTGAATTTCATTCATCTTAAATAAGTCAACACAACATTTATTGATTCTAAACCAGTACGAAGTTCGCCTGGTCAGCTAGTAAATAAACATAAAACGTATAACTAACATTTTCGTTGAATGGAAAATTTTCGTGCAATGCTTGAATGCATCACTCCGCCAACTAAGGATACTAGATAGATTAATCCAAACTGTGAAAGTTCAAATACGTTTTGAAGGGTCCTTTAGACCCCAGTTCGGTGAGAGTACTATCGCATAGTCCGCGCTACTCCATTAGGACAGCTTTCAAACCATCTGCAAACCAAATCGACGCTTCGGAGCCCATAACGTCTAATCGCCACACCAAAGAAAAAATAGCATGTCCACTGACTATAAAACTAATTAATATATATTTACTAGAATGCAGGATTGTATAGGGTCCGCCAAATAACTTTTTTTTTTTAGTCACATTGAGTCACATCGAGTGTAGCTTCGGCTGTGTGGCACGTAGCGCCGTCCTGTTGAAACCAAATGTTGTCAATATCCTCCTCTTCAATTTTTGTGAACAAAAATTCGTTCAACATGGCCCGATAACGGTGAATTGATGTTGATGGCGCTTCACGCACACTTTCTGCCACAGCAGCAATATTCTCGGGCGTACGCACTGTTTTTGGCTTTTCACGCTTTGGTTTATCGATGAGGATGCCAGTTTCTTTCACTTTTTTCACAAGATAACGAACATACGGAGCTGACGGTGATTCTCTTCTTCCAAAATCCGTACGCAATTTTCGCACACATTCTGCAACATTACCATGATTTTCAAAGTAATGTCGCAATATTTCCAAGGGTTGTTCAAGCGTATACACTACCATATTCGTTCAGCGGAAGGATAAAACTAATTATCTGTTAAATCAGACATGAGCCAAGTGTTACCATTCACGAAATAAGCACTAATTGAAAAAAAAAAACGTTAGATGGCGGACCCTTTATAAGAGTTAGTACTAACATGTGAAACATAAACACAAATTATAATAAATATCTTCATTGATCAATTATTTAGGTAATTACTCTTTATTTTATTGAGTAAAAAACAAAAGGCAGAATCCCAAAAGATATTCGAAGAAGATCTCAAGTAGTGGAGGCTACCCTTCGTATTGGCACACTCGCATTTCGGCCATAGAGAAGAGCTGGAAGAATCGGTTCTCAGGTATCTGCGTGGCTTGGCGGCAGATTTTTTTGACTCGGGCATTCAAAAGCTCGTATACCGCATTCAAAAATGCATTGACCCCAGTGGCGAATATGTAGAAAAATAGGTAAAAGTCTGAACTTTCCAAAAATGTACGCATTCATGGAATTAAACATGTTCTACACTGGGAACCTTATTTTACGGATAACCCTCGAAGTAAAGTATAGTTAATTTTTCTAATTAAAAAGTACACTTTGAAGTGCTTTGAAAACTAATTGCTTTCGATACACGGGGAAATTATATTTGTAACGATTAAAAGTTTAATTTATCTAACAAAGCGGGGAATCCACTAAAGCAATATTCATTTGCGGTCGATTGAACTTTTGATTCAATAGGCCGCACGCTAATGAATCACGGCCGTTAATCCGTAACAAATACAATTAATTATTTTATTTTTCCGGACAAATAAGCGGTAATGTATGATATTCAAACAAAGTGCAGTTTGCCAGAGGGTATAGCTCAGTGGTCAAAGCGTTTGCTTTGCAAGACAAAGGTCGTGGATTCGATCCCCGACGGAGATTAAAAATATATTTTTATGTTAAGCGTTTTTTTTTACATAGTAAATTTAATAACTATATATCCGTCCACAGTTGAACGTAGGCCTTACGCATAAACTCCATCCTCTTAAGATCTTCCGCCATCCGCATCCAGACCAATCCCGCTATTCTTCTTATGTCGTCAGTACATCATGGAGGTCGGCCATCTCTTCGTTTGCCGGTTCATGGGTGCCACTACAACACTTTTCTTCCTCATCGACCGTCGTCTCTTCGACATATATGTCCTGCCAGACACCTGGGTATGTGTCTCTTCATGTCAGGGAAGAGATGGTAGTCACTTGGGGCTAAGTCCGGCCTGGACGGTGGGTGTTTGACAAACAATATCCAGATTTTGCGATGAGCTCGTTGGTCAATATTCTTAGCACCGACCTCGTACAATATAAAAGATGCAAATCTTCGTTGACTATGAAATAAAAGGCTAGCGTCAGTACTTATTGAGTACGTGGAGTACAGTCCAGAGTGATAGTCAAGGCCTTCAGGCTGTTCTTCGAGCAATTATTCGCTCGTCAGTCGCTCCATCTTGTCACGGGCGATTACTGCGGACTATGTCGGCAGTAGCTGCAGAACACTTCATCAGGGATGACAAACTGAGACCCAACGCAACCGAATTCATTATGAAAATCAGCGTAGAATATCGAACACTCCGATCCCGCTTGGTGAAAACCCTCTCTGTCCCGTCCTGTTTTTGGAGACCCAGATTACTGGACCCACGCAAAAAGCTACTTGTTAGAGAGCGGCTGAAGGCCTTCCCGTGATTCTAGGTGCATCAGTTAGATGTCAAATAGACCTCAGTCTAAGCCTGCAAAGCTACTATACTACAGCGAGTCTCGAATTACCTTCTTTGGTAACACGTTGCTAACCACGAAATATGTGGGAATGGATAAGGAAATGGTAAGGTTGGGAAATGGACTTTGGCGGTAAGTGAGCCTCTTTTGCAGGTCACCACTACTGGTCACCAATACGCCTTGATGTCTGAAAGTATCAATTCTCTCAATGGTTATGACCCGCGCTGGTTAGTGCATTAAATTACTTTTCGCAAAAAAAAAACCTAATAGTTGGTCACGTCTGTCGCACTGTATTGCTATTCCGCTCACTTCTTCGCCCAAGGAAGGCCGGGGCAAGAAAAATAATAAAACAATAATACGATTCCATGAAATAATATTATCTAGAAGGCGGAGAGAAGCGAAGAAAAAATCAAGTCATTAGAGGCGAAGTGCCACGATTAATGATCAACTTTTTTCCATACTTTTTGCGAAATATAATAATATTATACAACGAGAAGTTAGCAAAAAAATGTCATTACCGAAATAGAGAAAGTTGCTTTTTTATTGGTAAACCATCACACTCGTCGTTAAAAATGACTAAATGACATTGTGGCACCAATATTATCATGGCAGAACCAGAATACAAAGCACATACAAAAAAAAAAACTTAAAAAATATCATCATAACCTAACTGGTGTTTATATGAATGCCCATGTGATCTAGGCATACATCAGACAGTGAGACACTCTCACGGAGTGCATCATCCATGAGAATAAAAGACGCATTCTGTGTTGTCGCCTGGGAGTTTATACCATTTCTTGGAAGGATTTTCCTGAATTGCTGCTTAGTTCTGACGGTCCCTTGCTGTTAAACTTCATCAAAGAAATCGTCGGGGCTACACGCGCGGTTAACGAGACTGACATGGAATAGGCTCGTTCGTACTTTCTTCAACTATTTGTCACACGTATAATCTTACCTTGTGTGTAACTTGCAGGGTACAAACACGGATCTATATATTTTTTCTACATTTTTTTAAGATAAAATAAGAAAAAATAAATTAATACGAGCAAGGCTAAATGTATATTTATACTTAGTGGATGCGGAAGGCGGAGGATCGAAGAGGATGGAGTATCATGCGGGAGGCTTACGTTCAACAGAAAATATATTTTATTACCAAAAAAAATATACATTAAATTATTCATTCCGAAGCCTATAAAAGCGTTAACAATAAAAAACTAAGCATTATCATTATTGGTAAGAGAAAGTGCTGATTTTTTTTCTTTAATTTATATATCGGCAGATTATCTAGGTTATGTATTATGTGCTGTGTAATAAATAACGCGTGATTATGTTTCAACTGTGGTAAATACAAAGATTTACGATTGACAAGGTTATATAAAAAGATCAATAAAAATGCCGAAAGATCAATCGAAACACAATAAATTGTCGACTTGTTGCGAAAACGACGGCGGTTATGTTTCGAAATACTCACATTTTTTTAGATTAGCACATTACGAGAATATCGACTGTATAATCGTGTCGGAAACAACAGGGTCAGATCCTGTCTGCCCAGAAGTGTGTGACGTCGATGGCGTTACTCCTGGCCATCATCAGGTCTTCCTGGATGCAGCTATTCGGACACTCCAGAATGTGTGACAGAGTCTGCTCCACGCCGCAGTCACATTCAGTCGGTCCGCTGTAAAACTGCCAGGCTTTCATTTGTGTCTTCGTCTTGATACATCGGTCTATATAACTAGTCCATATTGGCATTTTGGACTAGTTATATAGACTACCACTTGGGGCGCTGTGCGACAGCCCATCACGGGCGCGCCAGTCGTATGCCGCCCGTCGGCGAGAGCATATTGTATTGTGGCTCGGCCTGAATGCTGTGACTAGGTCGGGCCATAAGTTTGTAAAGTTTATTGTAAATATATGTCAATGTGCTTCTGAAAAAGTCTGTGTGTTATTAATCTGCTCATAATCCTGTCGTCACGCGACTGAATTACCTTTAAAAGAGAGGAGGATATTAATTTGTTTAACAATTTAAATGCTAAATAATTCCATTGAGAAATACGTCTAAAGACGTATTGACTGAAGAAGACCCCTGCAATGGCGGTAGAAATATTAGATCGAAACAATTCGCCACACACGGTTTAACCCGAAAGCTACAAAACCAAACATTTCGCCGTGAAAACCTAAGAAGTTATTAAAAATTTATTTACTAAAAATGTAATTTTATATAATGGCTTAATACATTAAGATAACACATACCCCTTGATTTTATAATGTCTTTTTTCAATGGTTTTACCCGCAGACATATACAATCTGTAAACATGTGTGTACTTGCGTAGAAACTAATACTTATACATACTTATATAATATATAAGCCACTGCCAATTTTAAATTAAATCATTTTTGAAGATGGTCTCCAGGGAGGCCGAAACATGTAATTGTTTAGAATAAATGTGAATAAAAACTAAATATTTTAAATTAATTTTAAATTATAATTGTACAGTATTGTCAGTTGATAACCTTAAAGTTATTTGCGTCAAAAGACTCCTATTTATACCATCGGAATGGAAAGCCGTACAATGCTAGGAGTCGATTTGTATGTTTTCATATCAGACGCTCATATCGCTCAAAACAACAATATGCCAAATGAATGGTTCAGAGTGAATACATTTCGCGTTATATCATTGTCAGAAATGGAGAACGGAGAACGAAATATATTGTTTTGCGAGTTCAAGAGAATACGAGGCCGTGTGTTTATACTCCATAATAAACTACCTGAAATACTATCGGAATTATCTCGGTCTGTTAAAATGTATTTGTATGAATATTATCTCGCATCATTCACAAAATGCTCATTTTATTCCCATTCATTCCCAACCAGTCTTATTTTAGAATTAAGCCATTGCTTAGAATGGAATCGTTGGAGTCCGTAACATGTAATTTTTTTTTCTATGTAAGCAGTATCCTCTCTCACAACAAGGAGAGAGGGGCGTTATTACGTCGCGAGGGGCAGGATGAGGAGCAGGGCCGCAGACAAAGACTTTCTTGTAGAAGCACACTGATTTTATTGACTTAAAAACATTACAAGGTTTGGGCCGAGCGGAAACATACCGCCGGCCGCAACACTGACGTTGTCTCGCTTATCGCTCGGGATTCACTGACGCCGGGACAAACCGCGTCGGTCACCAGCGCTGTCCGTGGCAAAATTATGTACTAGTGCCGATGTGGCCATAAGCATAAAAGTGTGGCGAGCTATAAAAATATAAGACGAAAGATTGTTTATCGAGGTTTTCGGTAACAGTAAGCAAGGACTACATCATGCTGATGTCAAAAGATAAAGGAGAATAACGATAGGTGGTACTAGTAATTCTGAAGTCTCATCTGTGAAATTATATGACGTTAGCCATTGTGCATATGGCAAAGCGCTGCATGTGGAGTGTTGAACCAGGAATTTACTATGAATGGGTGGTCTTCACGGGACGACTTTCGTCTACCACCAATTTTAATTTATAGGCTATGACTGCCATTTTACGGATGAGGGATCGAATTCACACACACCGGGGGTATTTTAGAGCTCAGAAATCGATTACAAATACATTTGTTTAAATCTCCGTCGGGGATCGAACCCATGAACTTTGGTTTGCAAAGATTTGACCATTGAGCTATAATTTCGACAAAGATTGATAAACTTTCGGTCCGAGGCGGAGCTTATGCTTTCAGGCTCCGAACGGATCACAACTGGCTACTGGTCGCAGTCGGAGCACAACTGACTGCTCCGGCAGCGCCGTAACTAATGCAGTGGCCATTTTTAAAATTAATGGCGCACCAATGACAGACAGCCATGTAGATAATTAATGACGTACCAGTTCCAAGACCTGTCAAATAAATTAAAATGGCCACACATTATCTGGAGTTAGACTAACACCTTTTATGTATGCGTGACAGACGAGCGAACAAAAATAAGAGACGAAACATCGTATATCGAGGCTTTTCGGCTATATCGAGCCGATATCAATATGATTATGTATTTTATGTTGTCGAGTTATTCACATTTGTTATGTATTTATTGTAATGTATATAAATTTGTTTTAGAGGAGGAAATTGCTAGGGATGCCATAAACAATAATTTACTATGAAAATTCGCCGTTAGTCGATAAATCTGTAACGTTCGGTTTTGGGAGGCGATCCTTCATTCCCAATATAATATTAGAATTTCATATTTCGGGGTTGCTTCGGACAAGCCGTGAAGGCGCTCGCTGAAATAATACATTAATCTCGGGCGTAAAACGGGGCAGCACCAAACCACAATTCTAATAAATATTTATTAAAATTAAATAATATATTTGAGAATATTTTGAAACACTGAATGCTAATATAAGAATAAATAAATATACTGATATCCTCCTCTATTATTTAAGACATCGATTTACTTGATGAAGTATGCAGGATATAAATAAATAGTTTTTTCTTTCACTATACGCGTTTATTTGTCAATAACGTCGCCCGTTATAGGGACGCCCTTAGGCGCTCCCATGGCGGGCGCGTTCCGCCGCCAGCGCGCTCTGATATTTGGCGCCGCCAAATCATCGCGGCGGACAAGCTAAGTAAATATGACAGTGGCCAACATGAAATGGACCAACTGGCATAACAAACAAGATGGCGCATGCAAGCGCCTTGCAACATGATACAATTAAAACTAACATTAGATGTGCATGTCAGGCGAGTGAACAAACATAAGAGACAAGAGATCGTTTTTCAAGGCTTTACGGTATCAGAGTGAAGGAGCTATATCAAGCTGATATCAGTACATAAATAAATCTATGTATATTTATATAAATATTAAACATTTGGCGCACATACAAATTCATGACAAACATCATCTTATATGACACTTTTCTCATACCGGTTCGTCCACTAATACAATGTAGATTAAAAGACAGCTCATGCCGACGGACATAGCTCAATGGTCAAAGCGTCTGCTTTGCAAGTCAAAGGTCGTGGGTTCGATCCCCGATGGAGATTAAAAAAAAAGAGGATTTTTAATCGATTTCTGAGCTCTAAAATACTCCCGGTTGGTGTGAATTTGATCCATCACCCGTAAAATGACAGTCATAGTCTATTAATTAAAACTGATGGTAGACGAAAGTCGTCCCGTGAAGATCACCCATTCATAGTAAATTCCTGTAATAATAAAGTATGATGCGTGAATCTCGGGCTGTAGTCTATGAAGTTGGCGGATCATCACTCCACGTGCAGCGTTTAGCTATATGCACCATGGTTAGCGTCACAGATGAGACTTCATAATAACTATTACCATCAGTCGGTATTCTACTGTATGTGTTTACATACCTATGTATATTTATATAAGTATTAAATTAGGTACACATACAAATTTAAGGCAAACATCATCTTATATGAAACTTCTCTTATTCGTTCACTAATAGAATGAAAATTAAAAGATTCCTCTGCCACCGAGTAATTAATTATCCTTGCGGGGGTCCTCCGTTAGATCTGCAAGTGCAGGTGAGCGCCGCTATGTCATTGCTTAGACGTGGTTTCTCTGCCGAGGTCCGAGGCACTTGTCTCACTCCTGCGCAGGGTAAGATCACGAAAGAAACCGAAAAAGAAGTAAGACTGGCGGCGGTCGCAGCATGACAGAGCAGATTGTCGACCTCGCTCACGAGGAGACACACATATTCCTTCTTTTCTTCGGAGATGCCGTGGCTTCTTCCGAACCATTGGGACTAGTCAATTCACAACAGGTCACGGCAATTTTAAGGCTAAGCTCTTCGTGTTTAGCCTAGTTGATAGTCCAGACTGCCCATGTGGTAGCCCCTTGCAGGACGCTGAACACGTTCTGTGGCATTGCCCAATATAAGATTTAAGAAAAGCTCTTTAGCGTAATCCAACGAAAGCCTGGACAGGTTGGATATGTAGATCTCATCGCTACACGAGTCCAACTACCATGCGTTTTCTGTATACGCGACGACCTTCGACGAAGAAGTCAAAAAGTCAAAATTTTAACGTCTGAATTACTAATTTTTACACCCACGTTTGGTGTTGCTTACCAAAGCCCGTTACTTATGTAACGAGAAACAATGCTTTGGTAAGTACTCCCAAGGAGCGCAGGTACAAGGCGACCGGCCCTGGCGACTAGTTTATGTAAAGCAATGTTTTTATGTGCCGAAAGCGTTAAAAATATATTGCCAAAGTATAAAATTGCAGTTTCATTACTTGCAAAAAATAATATTGTTTCAAAGTACGCAACGTATTTTTAATAGGTTAACCCCCTCGGTGCGGACAAAATTAAAATTTATAAATATTAAAATTTTGATGCGCGCGTAAGTGATCGGCTGGTGCGTGGGGCACTATATTATAAGGGAATGCTCTAGAACAGTGGTTCTGAACCTTTTTTTTTTAAAAGAGTCATTCAATTTTTATTTATATATGTACACTAGAACCTCTCATCACGAGCACCTGTCATAACGAGTAATTCGCAAAACGAGCAAAAAAAATGTAAAAAAATTGCTCCCTTAACGAGCGACATTTCGCATAGCAAGTAACGCAGAAAGGGGAAGTCACGTAACGTATGACGCACTTGTAAGCCGGGACTTCTGCGTCCTTGCGTCAGTCTGTGTTTAGCACTCGTACCGTTAGCACGTTAGTGTTGCATGTGAACACACATTTTTCTTAACTTATGTGCAGACATTATTTGTATTTTATTAATGAGAGTTTGGAGGTGTCACATTTTCACCAAATTTTAAAGACTCGGCTAAAACAAATGTCTCTAGACAGTTATTTAGTAAGAAATAATTAAATGTTTGTCATAAATTAATAAATAATAAGCTAGTTTCGATATTTAAAAATGTTTTATCTAGGTTGTTACGATGATCTTTAACAATTTATAAGCGTATAATTTTATTAGAATTAACGTTAAAAAAATGTTTCGCATGGAACGCATTATCGAGTTTTACATAGATTTATATGGGAAAAATAGTTTCGCATAACGAGTGTTTCACATAACGAGCAAGATTCTGGAACGAATTATGCTCGTTGTGAGAGGTTCCACTGTATTTAGATACAATGTATTACTATATATAAAACATTAAATATTATTTCGTAAAATTATAATGTTAATCTAAGAGATGAATGTAAACCTGAGTTTTTTTGGAATCAGCAATAGAGCATAAACTATTGCTGCTTTTTCTTTGATTCCCGAGCCCTCTTGCCGTAATTGAAGTTATACAAAAAAGACAATGGCAGCTGATAGAGCATTGTAGCAGCAGTTTGTGACGACCATATGCGCCAATTACAGGAGCAGGTATGTAATAATAAAATAATATAATTTTACAGTTTTATTAATTAAAAAAAATCCATTAGCATTGGTTTTGTCCATAGGTTTTCCGCATGATACTACATCCTTTTCGATTGGCGAATTTTAGGCGCTACTCACATCTTCCTTCCTTATCAATAGCTGCCTTTTGTTGTCGGCGGTGGGGAATTCTTCGGCAGGGAGAGTCACTATTGTGCGTCTGCGTAGACCTGCAAACCGCCTCACACCTAAGATCATGCTCCATGTGCCCGACAAGCTGCATACCTCAAGATCTAATGCTGGGCAGCACACGGGATATCGATGTTGCAAAAATAATTTGACGTCACTGACACGAAGAAGAAGAAGAATAATAGCTGCCTTTTTGTTAAATATGCTTCACAAATTTACATTTGAGAATGAAGATTTTTTAGGTGGTATCAACTACTAAATTAGCCCATTTATTGCGTATAACGTCTATAGCGGTCATGCTTTATTCATACATGGAATTTGTAGCCTCATATTACAAATTTATTCTACTCTTGTATTGTTCAAAATAAACTTACTATTTAACTGAATATAAAATAAAATGGATTCCAGTCAAAAATATATATGCAATATCTGATATATTTGTGTACTAGAAAATATGTTACAGTCTATATTAATTGCCCAAAAAACGATTGAAGGATCCAATAAAAAGGCGCCGCATTCAAAAGGTTAATTATTTCATACTTCACACAGCGCTTCGCGGAGCACATGTAACATCGTCGCGGAGCAACGTTTAAGAATCACTGTTTTAATCACTGGTTGGATGTATGCAGCTACTGCGTACACCTCACTAGGGAGTATATTAATAAGCAACAACACCACATGTGCTGAAATTGGATAAATTTTGCATGACTCGAGGGGTAACCCTTTAAACGCGAAAAACGACATACAACGTAATTAAAAATTTAAATCACAAAGTGTTTAACCCGTCAAACGATTATCAAGTGAAAGCGTATGTTCGGCAAATTTTTTGCTATAAATTACTTTCAGTCGCCGGGTACATTATATATTGACATCAGCATGATGTAGCCCTTCCTGACTGGTACCGAAAACCTCGATATACAATCTTTCATCTCTTATTTTCTGTTCGCTTGTCCGCTCACGTGTGTGTTAGTTATAGACATCACCACTTGGGCGCTGGGCGACAGCCTAAGCGCCGTCGAGGAGTCAGTTATGTGTTGACGACTAAGAAGGTCGCATTACGGCCAGCGGCATGTCATTTCACCTGGCCGGCAGTCTGTGTTATCAATCTGCTCCTAATCGTGCCATCACGCAACGGAGTAACACCTTTTTGTGAGAGAGGAGGATGTTAATATATATAGTTCGCAATGGCTTCGCAGATTATTTGCAATCTTCTATTCGTAAACGAATTAAATAAAAACATACCATTGCTGCTAGTCATATAACTTTTAGAATCTGATTTGTAGGACTTAGTAAACTAAAAAAACCCACCTATAAAGAAAAGAAAAAAAAACAATTAGTTATTATTTGTATATTGTTTTACATTTTTTTTTTAAATAGCCTGTATGTAGTGTTAATCCGGCAACGTCATAGACTACAGCCCGACATTTTCACATCATCCTTACTATTACATTAATTAACTATGAATGGGTAGTCTCACGGGACGACTTTCGTCTACCACCAATTTTGATTAATATGCTATGACTGACATTTTACGGGTGAGGGATCAAATTCACACCAACCGGGAGGGTATTTTAGATATCAGAAATAGTTTAAAAACCTTTTTTTTTATCTCAGTCTGGGATCGAACCGACGACTTTTGACTTGCCAAGCAAACGCTTTGACTATTGAGCCGTACCCGCCGGTTATGGAATAAACAATAAAATATTTATATGAACATATATTTTAAATAGGCCTTTGAGATGTGGTCATACAGAAGAATTCTCGGAATTTCATGGACCGACCACGTCACGAACAATGAGGTTCTCTGCATAAACAAGGAGGATAGGCACCTAGTAAGAATCATCTCAGAGAGGCGAGCCCCATGGATCGGTCACATCATGCGCCGCGATGGTCTTCTTCATGACACTGTGGATGGTTGAGAGAAGAAACTGTAGAGGTCGCCCTAGAGTATTTGCAACAATTGTTCGAGGATATAAGTTGTAGCTCTTATGCTGAGCTGAAGTGGACTGCAGAGGATCGAGAGCAGTGGAGATCGAGATGCAAGATTTTGTTGCTGCCAACCAATCCACCGGATTGATAAAATACGAAGAAGACATTTTAAAACATCACGAAAATTGGATTTAATCCACTAAGAAGATTTTTAAAACAGGGAAACAGGAACGATATAATGATATTAACATTTTTAATTCGGAAAACTCGACAAAGAGATGAAAAAAAGCAACGAAACAATTTCGTAAATGACATTTTGTTATTAAACAAAAAAAAAATCTCCGAAAAAATAAATTAAATTAAATTAACTCTTTTCCCTTCAAAATGAGCAGGAAAAAATGCTTTCGGGAGGCTTTGAAAAAAAATAACCAATTAACCGCGAAATTATTTTTGAAAAAACCTCCGCCTCTACTTAATGCGGATAATATGATAATTCTAAAATTGAATAAATGTCGCATACAAAATTGTGCCGCGCCTCAACGGGTTAAAAGGCCAAAGAGTTAGGTAGAAGATATATTAAATATAATTTAAATAAAAAACAACTCAAAAAATAAATTGATGTCAATTTGAAATAGCCATTGCAGGCTGGTGCCGAAAAGCCTCGACGTACGATCATTCGTCTCTTACTTTTGTTCGATCGTGTGACACGCATATATAAAAGCCTATGCTTTCGATTTAAGTAACTATGAGACGCGGCATTACAGGCGCCATTTCGTTATGGCAAGTCCTATCATGTGGAGCGCCATAGTTCGCCAAGTGGCCACTATGCGTGTTCGGTCTCTATTAATACATCGGCTTGGTGTGTGTTTGATACCTCATCCGTAAAATGCCTGTCATAGACTATTCATAAAATATGGTGGTCAAGACTCCTGAACATCATAGTGAGTCCACGTAAAAATGGATGAAGCGTGAATGCCAAACTGTGTCATTGAACCGAACACTTTACATACAACGTTTTAACACACTTTAAAATGGCAAACTTTATAGAATCCACAAATGAGACTTCTTTGTTACAAAAATGTATTTTTTAAAAACGTTTTTTAATTGGGAATACGTAATTTATAAAAGACTTAAGACTTTATGTCAACAGGCAACAACTTATACACATACAAATTTACAGTAAACACTATATTTTATGAGAGAAAAATAAACGACAGACGCGGCGATTCGAAGCATAAGCTTTACAATCCATTTCAATTTCTTTAAAAACGTTGTCTTTCTTTACATTAATCTCTCTGCGACTGAGTAAGATAGGCTCTTACAATAATAAGTGAATAATTAATGTCAAGTGGTAACAAAAAAAAATTCGTTTAATACAAGAGCTGGGAGATGGTGGGGTAAGGGGTTAACTAAATCTGTAGCTTTCGAGGGGGTTAAACGAAAAATAAATTTGCCAGAGAAATAACACGAGGCATGCCTTGTGAAAGTGTGGAGAATATAGCTCACTCGGACGTAGAGAAATGCGTCTAGTCTCGTGTATGCAAAAGGGTTAAATTGAGCGTGATTAGACAAGTGTTGTGTGAGACTAATGTAAATGAGTAAAAAAAATGATTAAATAATTCACTTTGTAAGACCACAAAGTTTTTTTTTATAGTATACCGGTTACGGAGACAACTCTCCTTCATCAGGACAAATTTGATACTAAAATGAATATATAATAAATCAATAACAGAGATAATTTATTATTAGCATCGTCGAGTATCGATCCCTCGACCTATGGCTTGCTAAGCAAGTGCTTTATCTATAAGCGTTTTTTCTTCGCATATTTAGATCATATCGGGAACGCCAACGTCATAGACTACAATCCGAGATTCACACATCATCCTTATTATTACAGGAATTTACTATATGTGTGCTCTTCACTGGACGACATTTTCATTAACAGGCGACTGGCATTTTAAGGGTGAGGGATAAAATTCACACCAATATTATTATGTATTATGGGATATTTTAGAGCTCAGAAATCGTTTTTTTTAATCTCCGTCCGGAATCGAACCCACGACCTTTGGCTTACAAAGCAAACGCTTTGACCATTGAGCTACATATAACCGCCGGCAAAATTGGTTCCACCAGGGCAAGAGTCCGCGAACTTGCATATACTCCGGCTGTCTTCTTCGTAGTATCAATCCGGTGGATTGGTTTGCAGCATCAGAATCTTGCATCTCAATCTCCATTCCTCTCGGTCCTCCGCAACCCTTTTCAGCTCAGCATAAGCGCCACAGTTCATGTCCTCGAACACTTGCTGCAAATACTCCCGTCTCCGGCTGTAGTCCCAGAGAAATATTTGGGTGTTCAATCGTCAGCATTTTTTTTCTTCATAGAAATCAGATACTGCGGCCTGAACATTTTATTTTTGTCCTTAAGGGGTGGCTTAACTAAGCTCAGATTTACGATATATTTCTCTCCAGACATTCTCAAACGTTATCGTTAAAAGTGCCACAGTTTCGCGTGGTGCCTCCAACGGTGGCGCGCGCTGCTCCGCCTGCTTTAATCCATATTAAATTTGTATTGTTTTCAAATTTCACGCGCCATTTATCACACTTTCCATCAGAGGGCCGAGCTCCGAGCGGTTCCTCCCGCACCCACCCCATTGTGTGTGCGAACCGGTTTATAAAATGCCCTCCCTCCCGATAATAACAATGTGCAAGTACCTTTTACGAGTGTATACTCGTACATGAAGAGTGTATACTTCAGTGAAATTGGGGTCATAATAGCCAGCAGCAATTTTGATTAGGTTTTTAATCATTTTTGACAATGCATTGTTGCAAGAAATCCTTCGTCGAAAATAAATTTGTCAAATTATTAACTGATTTATTAAAAAATAAGTGCGTGCTAGAGTTTTTGTTTGTTTGAAATTGAATTCCACCATTTTAAAACTAAGACATTCAATCAATCGATTCTCCCAGTATAAACTAATGGCGAAGAGACGTAGAATCTAACAGTAGATCTTATCCATGAAACAAAGGTAACCTCACGTTTAATCTCAGAGAGGCGAGACCGATGGATCGGTCACATCATGCGCCACGATGGTCTTCTTCACGACATTGTGGAAGGGATGATTGAGGTTAGAAACTGCAAAGGGCGCCCTAGACGGGAGTATTTGCAGCAAGTGTTCGAGGACATGAGTTGTAGCTCTTATGCTGAGCTAAATTGCAGAGGATCGAATATAGTGGAGATCGAGATGCAAGATTTTGTTGCTGTAAACCAATCCACCGGATTGATACTACGAGGAAACGTGTCATGAAGGGATCCATGTTTGAAGTGTCTCTAAAATATAAAATCCAAAACTAGGATATCCGAAGATGAACTCGAGTAGTGGACGCTACCAAAAGAATAGGCACACTCAAGTGGCGCATGATGCGACCGACCCATCGGGCTCGCCTCTCTGAAATGGTTCTTAACTTTCTTTCTTCTTACTATTCTTTATTATCCTATGTACCTTTCAACTACGGTTCTGTTAAAATAAATATTGAAATGGATTTCAAAGTAAATGCTAAGACTATAAATAACAACAACAAAAAAACTATTTTTTCTGGATTTCCTCAACGCGATGAAGGATATACATTGTGGACGTTATAAGCGCTGTGATCCTTCTAGAACTTCTTCAAATTTGTATTTTTCTGTGTACGAGACTAACAACGGCTGTCATCCTGCGTCAACTCTTTCCAAGGTTCCACGTCAAAGTGTCTACGGGATAAAAATGTTTCAGAAAAATTCGAGAAAAAAATGTATGTAAAAAAATACATTTTTCCAGCGCAGAAGGGCGTCGTCAACAGGTGGCGAAATCTCACGGGCGAGAAATATACCGTAGATTTATTATGCGATGAAACGTCGCAGTGAAGGTGAGGAAGTATAAAAATGTTATGGTATATCGCAGAAGAAACGTTGAAAAAATATGAAAAGTGCGAAAGATACTTATATCTATTGATTTGTGAATATTTTCGAACCACGGTGAAAGTATGTCAAAATTTGTAGTATATTTTGATGAAAAATGATTCGAGTGGACTGCGCGGTGTAAAAGAATAGAGCAAAGGTCGCAAGGCTCGTGGTTCGAATCCCGCGTCTGCCGATATTTTTTTTACTGAATAAATTGATGCGTATAAAAAAATATTTGATGATTTAATTACTAAAAATGATTAGACACAAAAAATATAGAGCATCATCATCATCATCAGCATCCGTCGACTGTTGAAGGCCTCCCACATGAGTCTCAATTTTTTTCGATCCTCCGCCTTCCGCATCCAGGCTAATCCCTCTATTTTGATATCGTACCTCTAAAATCGTTGGTCCATCTTACATGGGAGCGGCCAACGTATCGTTTTTTTTATGTTAACACATCAACAAGCGTTAGGAGACTCAAAGCAAATAGTTGACTTGTAACAACAAAAACCCTGTTACAAGTAAATCATGGATGACCCACAGACAACACATGCGTGTCCGATAAGCGAACGAAAATAAGAGACGAAAGATTGTATATCGAGGTTTTCGGTACCAGTCAGCAAGAGCTATATCATGCTGATGTCACTACTTTCAGTAATTTCAGGTATATCAACTTTTGTATATGCGCGCATGTTACTAAATATATTGCCGCATGTCAGACCTCCACAATAGTTTAAATACGAACGAGTTAAGGCTACGCGAATGACGAGTCAATGAACAGCTCAAAGCCCGAGAAATCGACGAGGGTTGTGAAAATGGTTTTATCATTTTGGTAAAAAAAAAAACATTAAAAATTGCATTAAATTAAATTGATTTCCCATACTGTATATAAGAAACCGCTCTCCGCGTACAATGGATTCACGTTGAACGGCCGTAGATTGCCGCGTTACATTTTATACGCTATAAAGCACAAGTGCAATTTATTGTAGTCGTGTTTATTATATAGCAACGTTTGCGGTGCGTCGGTCTGTCGTAAAAACTGCAAAAGCTCACGTGAAACGTACAAGAGGTATGCGCGATGTTTACGTGAAGCGGGACGCCACGCGAACTTTGTATGGAAGTTTTATTAAAGGCCGTAACTGTAAAATAACACCCGAGTAACGTAACACACTCGATGTAATTCTCATCTTGATTATGTCATACAGTAACTTTATTTTATATATTTTGTTGACATAAAATAAAGAAATACAACGAATAAAAAAATGATTTTGCGCTGCAAATACATTCAATGAAATCTTTATTTTACACAACCATATCATCATTGTCATGTAAAACAATAGTATCCGAAACGAGGATATCCACATATCGGACATATCTGTCGAAGAGACGACGGTCTATGAGTAAGAAACTGACTCAGTTCAAAGAAGAGCAATTCGTTTGATAAACAATGACACTCTTACGTCTAACGCGCAAGCAATGGAACACAGGCGTAAGATTGGTTCGCTTAGTCTTTTTTACCGGTATTACTACGGTCGCTGCTCTTCGAAACTTAAAGAACTAATTCACCCTGCACCCACCCACAACCGACAAACTCGACTTACACTTGCCGAAAATCCATACACGGTTAATGTGTATCGACCAAGAACTTTCAGATTCCAAAGTTACTTCCTTAATGCCACCGGCAAGCTATGGAATACTCTTCCAGCGTCATTGTTTCCTTCTTCCTACAATCTGAATCTTTTCAAGAAACAGATAAATATATACTTGCAATCTCTCAAACACGAACACAACACACGTTTCCGGAATGCAGCGTCCAGCCTCCCTGGCTCAGCGTCATATAGTGCACTGGTCATGACCGGCTGTGTTTTCCTGCATGCGATTGCATAAAAAAAACGTGTTGGAGCGGCATCCAAGAACTGGCAAACGGAGCGTTGACAGACCCCCTGCATGATAGACTGACGACATCAGAAGAATAGCGGGAATAGTCTGGATGCGGAGACTCATGCGAGAGGCTTATATTCTACAGTAGACGGACATAAGCTAGTGATGAGCTAGAATGCTTGAAGCACGAAGTTGGTTCTAAGAGGAGGTATAATAATGGCTGAAGACATTGTTTTCTATTTCTCTTTCTCCACGTGTGGGGTTGGTCCATCCAGGGCTGGATCAGGGACAGTGGGTGGCTTATCCGATCGCAAGTAAAAACATTTTTCATCCCAGGGGAGAGTTATTGTTCTAGGAGGCGCAGGACGCAGACAGGGCCGAATGGGAAATAGTTTTGTACTTTGAAGCAAAAGGGAAGGGCGATTTACTGAGAGATGCTCAAGGGAACCAAAAACACGGAGGAATACAACATTATTGCGTATTTAAATTAAAAAGCCTCGACTATGGCAGTCACTTTTAAGTTGGAGCCACCAATTACCTCCTAGACTTAATCGCTTCGCTTTAAAAAAAACAGTTCGTCTTAAAAATATTGTCACACTAACGTTTAACCTTTAATCCAATCAGCAATGTTAAAAGATTAGTACACTTGTGTTAGTTTAAGTGATTTTAAATTAATTTCGATGCTCTATAAATACGCACGGTTCGAGCTGATTTGATTACATATCCCTATAACGCAAGTTATTGATTGAATAATCACTTTTTTAGAAAACATAGTTCAATTACGTTGTGTCGTTAATAATCATTAATCGCCATTTACGCTAAAACAAGACCAAAATCATCATCTGTTAGTAAATAAGGTCTTAACCCTTTGCATCGGTAGCCGATATATGCCGTGTAAGATTCCCCTACCGTTGACATTGGCTGACGTAATATATAGTTTTGCCACTTTCTTAGAATAGTTTTTTATGCATCATCTGATAGCTGAAGGATATAAGAACCAATGTGATGTATGAAAATAGACCAGATAAGTACATTTATGCTTCAAATAATTAGTTTTATATCTCATGTTATAATTTGGATTCCACCGAGCCGTTATGAAAGGATAAAATTCTCTTAAATGGCCACATTATTCAATAAAATGACAAATTTGCAATTTACATACAATTAGTAATTTTATTACATTTTTTGGACGATAGTTTTTGTAGTATTTTAAAATTTTAATTAAATAAACTAAAAAATACTCAACAATTCTGTAGTAATTATTTATTAATGGAATACCGAGGTCCTTTGTAACGTATACATCGTAGAAAAACTATATATATATATATGATCGTGTCAGAAACAACAGGGTCAGATCCTGTCTGCCCGGAAGTGGGCGACGTCGATGGCGTTACTCCCGGCCATCATCAGGTATTCCTGGATGCAGCTACTCGGACACAGCGCACACTCCAGAAGGTGTGACAGGGTCTGCTCATCGCCGCAGTTTCGGAAAATGATCAAAAGGAGATTTAATCAAATCCATAAGGTAGATGACTACATAACGGAAGATATTAAAATTGCAACTCTGTGGATTACGAAAGGTTATATAAGGTTAAGTCCGATAAATCACGTACTTTCTTTAAGGAAATCACACCTCAAAGTTGTTATACAAGTATCTTTCGTGAATTTATCATCTACCTTAGTATTCAACTCAACTCCGGTCATAGGACGTATCCTTGGTACTGAAATTCGTGTTACTCCGACGTCACCAGTTAGCTGACGTCGTCATTTCGGGACCGAGACATGGACCCGGATCACAGATTTTTTTAATATATGTTTTTATAATCAATAAATAATAGACAGATTTTGTAGATGTCAATCTAGCTTAAGTCCGTTCCTTTGTAAAGTGTTCGCACATTTCAGAAATTATTGACTTAGCGTCTTTTTCGTAGTATCAATACGGTGGATCTGTTTGCAGCAACAAAATCTTGCATCTCGATCTCCATTCTTCTCGATCCTCTGCAATCCTCTTTAGCTCAGCATAAGAGCTACAACTCATGCCCTCGAACACTTGCTGCAAATACTCTCCTCTAGGGCGACTTAGCGTAAGTTCACACTATTTTCAGTAGATTTTGCCGGGAAAATACGCGATTAGGTTTTCGAATACCACACTATAGCATAAAGTATCCTTCGCTCTATAGACTCCTCACCCTTGCGCTTCTGGAAGGACGAGGGCACCGGGAAAACTGTCAAATGTAAGGGAATTCGAAATATTTATGTAATATATAGTACATTATTATACATTGTCGTATTATATGATGGAGCCTAAATTAAATGTCCGCTGTGGGATGAACGTTTAGCAGAAAACTCTACAAACGAGGGTTTATAATTCAAATTACGAACTGTGTTTTGGTCCATCCGAATTTTTTGCTCAACTATGTTGATCTAACGTTGTGCCATTGTCGCTGGACAAATATCTTTAAATCTTAACATTGTTAAACTTAACGGATTTACACCTGAAGATTAAATGTGAGTTGAGGGATGAAGAGCTTCCTCACTTTAATCATTTTAAAGCAGAGTAGCTATTCTAGGTTGGTTACCTTGAGGAATGTCTCTGCATACGGGTGTTAATAGGTTTGTTGGAGGGTTCTTCAACGATTGATGAGAATCTATCAACGCTGGTTGAAAATCATACCTTTCCAGGAGTTGCCAATGATTCAGTGGGTAAAGGGTTAAGTATTGGTATAACTTTAAAGGGAATAAATCAAGCGGACCACTTGGCCGCTCGTTTGGTGCTGGTTTAATGGACTTTGAAAAGTATCCATTCTCACTCTCTCAAGTGTTGAGATGACAATAAGGTGACCAAGATTTTCGAAAAAAAAAATGTATTCGGTATGAAAAATAATCAATAATACACGTGGCAAAATTTGATACAATCAATGACTTTAACAATGTTGAAATAATCGATTTGTCATCATTCCCTAGCTGGAGCATATGATCGTCACAAACTGCAGTCATAAAACTCTGTCAGATCCCCCATAGTAATTCCATGTCAGCTCTATGTATTCTATGTAATATTATTATATGTTCCGTGTTGTCGCCTGGGAGTCTCTGCCATTTTTTGTGAAGCTTTTCTTGAACCACTGCTTGGTTCTGACGGTCCATTGCTGTTGAACTAGATTAAGGATATCGTAAGGCACTCGTGCTTTAGGTCTATAAATTGCTGCTGGAAAGTATAAAAGAGCTGAAAACGGAGGAATTCAGAGGTAGATTGAAGACCCACCTTTTTATTTAGACGTGGAAAGAAGCGCTTCTGGGATGACCATTTGGTTATAAAAAAGCACCGTATACTCGTACATACTGATATAATAATAATAATGACGCTTTCAAAGCTTTGGACCATTAACTCATAAGGGACGGTTCAACGAGACCAGCGACACGGGAATCCGTTGTGATCCGCGCTAACGATGTACCATTGTCGCTAGATCGTTGATAGGAATGATATAGTAATTTAATACATGCATACATAAAACTTTATACGCATCAATTAATCCAGACAAAATATCGGCAGACGCGGGATTAGAACCACGAGCCTTGCAACCTTTACTCTTATTCTACACACCGCGCAGTCCACACGACTATTCTCTGCACGATCAGATACGCTGTTGATGTATTTATACTACTGTTACCATCGTATAACGATAGATGTCTCCGTAGTATATATTCAGAGTATGTATATTATTATTTTTATGATTCAGTCAACATTTATTCACAAGCTTTTTAAATTATTTTTGGTTATCGACTGTCTATTTATTAAGTAAGTACCACTAGGGTTTCGAACCGAACTATAGACTGAATGGATGAAAACAACTTCTTGTAAAGGGTCCGCCATCTAACGTTTTTTTTTCAACTAGTGCTTATTTCGTGAATGGTAACACTTAGCTCATGTCTGATTTGACAGATAATTAGTTTTATCCTTCCACTGAACGAATATGGTTGTGTATACGCTTGAACAACGCTGGGAAATATTGCGACATTACTTTGAAAATCAGGCCATTTTTCTTCGAAAATGAGCAAGGAGTGGCCGTTACAGTCAATGGCGATCGTTATCGGGCCATTTTTGTTCACAAAAATTGAAGAGGAGGATATTGGCAACATTTGGTTTCAACAGGACGGCGCTACGTGCCACACAGCCGAAGCTACACTCGATGTTTTGCGCCCCATTTTCAAAAAAAAAAGTTATTTGGCGGACCCTTTATATATATCCTACGCGGACATTACAACCAGTCATTTACCTGTGTTACTGATGAACCATTTTACTTTCTTGATATTGTCTCAAAGTGACATTATGACAGGAATTATACATTTTATATTACTTTTCACATGTATCATGGACATACTATTGACAAGTATTGTACCTGCATATATATTCGATTTCAAGTCTCCCATCCCTGGGGTTGTTAAACTGAACGCGGAGGTGAAACAAAAATGTTTAACCCTAATACACTAAAGTTTCAAAGTTTCGGAATTTCACGATCCGCCGCTCCCGGGCATTTCATTATGCTGTGTAATGTTGGAACTCTTCAAAAGTAAGGAAACACTCGCAGATACGCTTATAAAGTCGTATTCAAATGTATGAAACTTGGCAACTATGAAAGGAATACAATATTTAAAACAGCGATCGTAAAACTGAAATTGTGAATTTCATGCATAAATATTACGTAAAAATGGCATCTACGACAACACTTTTAGTAAGAATTTTATGGCTATTGACATCAGCATGATGTAGTCCTTGCTTACTGTTACAGAAAACCTCGATATACGATCTTTCGTCTCTTATTTCGGGTCGCTTGTCATACAATTATGTGTCCGCCATATTGGGACTAGTTATATAGACCGCCGCTGTGGCGCCGGTGCGAGAGCCCATCACGCCAGTTGTGTCCCGCCCGTCGGCGAGAGCATATTGTATTGTGGCTCGACCTAATGCTGTGACTAGGTCGAACCCTAAATTTGTAATGTTTTATCGTAAATAAAGGATGAAGTCAGTGTTATCAATCTGCTTCTAGTCCTTCCATCACGCGACTGAATAACAACCTTTTGAGAGAAAGGAGGATGATAATAGAAATATATTTTTTTTAAAAAAATGTCGAATTGGAAAAACTTGTGTTTTTGTTGTTAAAAGAAATTATTTTGCGAACAATATTATTATTATATTAGTATTTGTATAGCGCTCTTTTATGACCGAATGATCATTCCAAAAGCGCTTCTTTGCCTCTCTGAGTAAAAAGGTGGGTCTTGAGTCTGCTTCTGAAGGATGCCTCCGCTTTACGCTCTCTTATGCTTTCCGGTAGTGAGTTCCAGGCCATTGGTGCAGCGTAGCTGAAAGCCCGATTGCCAAAGGCCGAACAACCCACTATTTATAGTATAATGTGACGTTACGGTTATTAACATACAATTATTCTATATAATTTGATTATGATATATCAAATATTAAATTTAAGCTCAAGATTCGTGACTCCGCGATGACCCTTCCAAAATTCAATAATACCGAAATCAATTAAATTGTAGCGACCCTCGCGTTGACAGCAGCTGCTTACAAGTGAATACAGGCTGGACTATCAGCTCCTTGCAGAACGTCACCCAGGGGAGGTCAACGGGCCCAAGACGGGGGCGAAATAATTAAATTCGGGCCCGAATGCGGTCCCTGCCCCCACCCCGACAACCCTAAAAAGCGACGGGAAACGCACAACGGGGATGTCCCCCTATAATAATGTGTATGTTTTATAATGGGTATTCGGTACACCATGTATTTTTTGTGGGGTTAAAAAGTGGATAGACGTGACCAGAGGGTTATTGCCTTATTTCATAACAAGGATGTCAACTAAACAAATATATTTAAATAAATAATAAACCAAGTAAAATTTTGTATGAAATAACTGAGGTTTTAATTTCTCAGTCTACCGGTTACGATGACATGTCACCATCGTCAGGATCTACTTAAAACTAAACGTAAATACAAAAAAGACAATTAAGTTTACATATAGAAATTAAAGGAAGAGAAAAAGTGTCAAAGTCCTCTGTAGACGGAACGGTTGAACAGAGCGAATTTATTGGAAACATATTTAGTATTACACGTAAATACTTAATAACTGGAATTATGTATTAACTGGTGGTTTATAGGATCAGTAAGTTACGAACTTTGTAATCTCGAGATGCCAGAACTGAACACTGCCTAGCATCCAGGACCTCTTCCAGTCAGTGTTCTCCCGTCCAAAACCGCTTCCAAATATACTCTTTTTTCAACTGCACCATCTCTTTTTCAACTGTCCAAAATAAGCCGCCTCTTAATACCGAATGGTTCATTGGCAGCATAAGGCTAACAACTTATATCCTTCAATTTGTGTGATAGAGCTACAAAATAGCATCTTATCTTACAAAAATTCATACGTGCACTATGTAACAGTGGACCCAACACTGCGTATAAATAAAAATTGATTGGTAAGGTTTGTGGTTCGAATTCCAGCGTGCGTCGTTTATTTTTCACCGATTTATTGATGAGAGAAATGTGATGAAAGATGACGTTTTCTGGGAATTTATATGAACGTATCAAATATTGAACTTTAGTTTAAATTTAAAGTGTTGTATAACATATTAGAGTATTGAAATTGACACCAGCATGAAGTAGCCTTGCTGAGTGGTACCGAAAACCTCGATATACGATCTTTCATCTCTTATTTCTGTTCGCTTGTCATACATTTATGTGTCGCCATAATGGCATTTTGGACAATTCCGCTAACGGGTGTTTTAGTTATATACCTTGCCACGCGAGAGCCGCAGCGCCGACGAGCGCGCGGAGCCAGTTGTGTCCCGCCCGTCGGCGAGAGCATATTGTATTGTGGCTCGGCCTAATGCTGTGACTAGGTCGAACCCTAAATTTTTAAAGTTTTATCGTAAATATGTCAATGTGCTTTTGAAAAAGTCTTCCTTTTGCTGACCTGCTACTCATGATGCCCTCACGCGACGGAATAACGACCATTTCAGAGAGAGGAGGATGTTAAAATATACTTAAACCAAAAAATGCATCAAAAACAATTTCATGTGAACATATCTTACATTAAATTTGTTTTTTTTTTTTCAGTGAAATTGAGTTTACGTGTATTTGGGGCTTCGTGTGATGTTTTTAATAATTTTACTAAATATCTAGAAAAAAAATTAAAGCTTCGTAGGAGATTAAACTTGCGACATCTCGTAAGCATGACAGTCAAACATCTCATCTTTAGACCACACCATTTTCGGAGGGATGGAAATATGCTTCATGCTCAAGGGTACGAACCCTGGACTTCTGCATCGCAGTCTGCCCGTGAATACAAGGGTTGGGGGACGTCTTAGGGTGCCCTTAGGAATACGAAAAGGGTTCGTTATAAATACATCGGGAAACGAAATTATACGATAAAAAAATACGAAACTGGATACACCAACAGATGGCCAATGTCTTGTAAATACTATTTTAGTGACAATTGTATTTTTAATATTTTCGTTATCATTTTTTAAAAATAATTGTGTTACTAAAATATTTTTTTAAATTATATATTTACATCTACTATAAAATAGTAAAACTAGTGTACATTTTGGGTTAAAAGTTCTTTAGGACCAAATAGCTCGGAACTCGGAAGTCTCGAGATATTTTTTTTTATATAATCGCACAGCCGGTCAAGACTAGTGAACTCTATGACGCTCAGCCAGGGAGGCTGGTTGTGGCGTGTTGTGTTCGTGTTTGTGTGTGGGTTGGGGAAATTGCACGTGTATATTTATCTGTTGCTGGAAGAGCATTCCAAAGCTTAGCAATAAGGAAAGAACTTTGGTAACTGCCAGTTCTTGGTCGACACACATTAAGCGTGTATGGATGTTCGGCAAGTGTCAGACGAGTTTGTCGTTTGTGAAAGGGTGCAGGATGAATTAGTTCCTTAAGTTCCGAAGAGCAGCGACCGTGGTAATAACGATATAAAAGACTAAGTGAACAAATCTTACGCCTGTGTTCCATTGATTGGAGGTTAGACGTAATAGTGTCATTGTTTATCAAACGAATTGCTCTTCTTTGAACTGACTCAATTAAGTTTAGAAGGTATTTTGGGGCTCCAATTCAAAGGTGACTGCCTGAAAATGAGAGACTTCAGCTCTGGTAACAAGTCGCATCAGAGGATTTCGTTAAACCAAAGGAAGGCCTCCCAACTGGCAAGAACCTTGACTGGCGGACCTGGAAATCTCTGAACAGATTAAGAACCGGAGTTGGTGGAACAAAGGACAACCTCGAGCGGCTGTGCGACTGTGGAGACCTGCAGACCGCCTCACACCTAAGATCCTGCTCCATGTGCCCAACTAGTTGCACGTCTCAAGACATAATGCTGGGCAACACACGGGCTATCGAGGTTGACATATACTAGGCAGAAATAATTTGACGTCGCTGACACGAAGAAGAAGAGTAAACATAATTTATATACTGTAGTTAAATAGTCAAGGATCATGCTGTATATGGGTCAAAAGATTTTATTTTAGATATACATATATCTTAGAGAAGTACATACTCATACATATATTATGAGAATTGATGCATATATTTTTACTATGTACTGCGGTACAATAAACCTTTGTATGGTATGCCACATACAAACTCCGTTAATAGGAATGGGTCTAATAATAATAATATATTATATTAGCCTTATGTAGGGCTAAAGGGATGATCTATGGTGGCTAAATAACGTATTTACTATATTAAATTATTAAAAAAAAAAACATATAGATATATTGATATCAAAATAAAAACGTCACTACACTAATGTATCTCGTTTTAATTTGAAATAAAATAAAACTATTTTTTTTAAACTACAACATGCGTTAGTAAAATGCTCTTGAAGCTATTACACGACAAGGAAGAGTGGTTCTAACAAGAGCATACTGAATCCCGACCACTTTCGAGTGAGGTTGCCGTCATTGTTTTCCGGATATAGAGAGGTCTCAGGAGTAGGTATGGTCATCAGAGCGTTTGCTTTGCAAATAAAAGATCGTGGGTTCGATCCCCGGCGGAGATTAAAAAAATTAATTTTAATCTATTTATGAGCTCTGAAATACCTTCGGTTGGTGTGAATTTGATCCGTCACCCGTAAAATGCCAGTCATAGCCTATTAATCAAAGTTGGTGGTAGATGAAAGTCGTCCCGTGAAAAACATTGTAGTCTATGACGTTGGCGAATCAATACTCCACATGCAGCGCTTAGCCATGTGCACCATGGTAAGCGTCATAGAATCTTACAACTTCAAAAATAATTATCACCATCTGTAATGACTCCTAACTGATGTCTGCCATTTGCAGAATCCATTTCCCAACCTCACCATTTCTTTATCTATCCCCACGTATTTCGTTGTTAGCAACGTGTTACCAAAGAAGGCAATTCGAGACTCGCTGTAGTATACTTACATCGCAGCCTTAGACTGAGGTCTATTTGACATCTAACTGATGCACCTATCATCACGGGAAGGCCTTCAGCCACTCTCTAACAAGTGCGTCCAGTAACGAGTCCCTATCTGGGTCTCTAAAAACAGTACGGGTAAGGGAGGGTTTTCACAGAGCTGGTATAACCATCTATCGGTATTCAATAAATTTATAAGAAAAAAAAAAAGATTTAACTTAATGCCAAAACCTTGAATTACCATAGTTACTTATCAAGATGAACTTTGAATCCCCAAGTACTTTTTGAGGAAATTATATGAATATTTTAGTAGGCAAATACTGTACATTTAACCCTAAATAATATAAGCCAGAGCATAGTATTAATATCGTCCTATTCCCAAACATCCATTCAAAATCATTCCTTACAAAAAATTACAATCAATTTATTTATTACATTTTTCCATGGAAGATAGGATCGCATAATACGTCCCTCATAAAGCAACACAAAAAGCTTATCTTGCTCCGAGTCCGGTACAAGATACGTCCTTATCGCATTGGGCGCGCCCCGTACGAGTTGAGAAGAACATACGCCCTTGCGTTATTAGGCGCGCCTTTCACTGTGAGAGGAAATGAAGGAGCATGAAAGAGAAAAGAAACTTTGATTTAAGGAGGACTTTTTTCATATTACGAACATATTATTTGAAGAGAGTATGGGTATATAAATAAATGTTTAAATGACTCGACTGTTGATAAATGGCTTTCACGGGTTCGATTAGAGCTAACTTAAAAATTAACAAACTAGGGAATTGCGTGCGACTTATCGACGAATCTTCTAAAAGAACATTAAAAAAAACGCGTTCTTCTTTCTTCTTCTTGTCAGCGAAGTCGAATTATTTCTGCTCGATATCTGGCAACATCGATAACCCGTGTATTGCCAAGCATTAGGTTTTGCATTAGGGTGTGCAGCTGGTTGGGCACATATTAGGTGTGAGGAGGTCTGCAGGTCTCCACAGTCGCACAACAGTGACTCTCCATTATTTCCCACCGCTCGAGGTTGTCCTTTGTTCTACTGACTCCGATTATTTCATTAGTTGAGTCGAGCCGCCCATTAGAACTAAACGATGCATTTTTTGAAAGGGTTTTAATAAATCACCAGGCATCATATAATCCACAAATGAAATATCTTCATCATTATGTCGGTATTCTCGTGCGTGTGTTTACATAAAATAAAAATGTGCACCGCAGAAGAAGATGGGCATTAGTGCGAGTGCAAGCGAGACGAAGAATATTCCGGTTTTCTGTCCGAGATCGTGCTTAACCCATTGATACATGAGAAACTGATAATGAATGTAAAATTATTTTTATTTTTCATTTATATATAAATGATATTTTCGTTCCATGCAATAGAACATATGCCAAATGGTTTGACTGTGTGACAAAGTGAGGAAGCGTACAAGGCAGCCTTCCATACCACAGTCGATGGTGGAGCTGGTTGGAACATTGCTTCGGATGTAATTAACCTTTTCGTTACGGCTCCGTGTAGTTCAAATTATACTGTCAATACGGCGTGAATTCTTCAAACCATTTTTTTTGCTTAAAACTAGTATTTGAAGCATAATGTACTAATCTGACCTATTTTCATATATCACATTGGAATTTCTATCCTTTAGCTATCAGATGATGCATAAAAAACTATTATATTTTACAAAAGTTCATTATGTAACTCCATACATGTGGTGGCATTGACACATGTGGTTTACAGAAAAATCGCTCCTGTGACGAAACCTAACAATATTTATTTACAAGCTTTACAGATTCCTGTAATGAATACATTTAAGTTGATAAAGGGAATGACTGCACTTACAATTTCCTACCGTAGATGTCACAATGAGTACTGAAAGTAGCAAAACGATAAATTATGTCAACCGATGTCAACGGTTAGGGAATCTTTGATGGCATATGCCGACAACCGATGCGAAAAAGTTAAGAGCATAATCTATAGCTGCCGTTTTTTAAAGCACCAGGTTCGCGCCGTCCGGGAAGACTATCATAAACTATACATATAATGTACTTGATGGAGCATCGAGAGGCGGAGCTGACATAGGATGAGGCGAGGACAATGGTGGCTGACAGAGTATAATGGCGTCAGTTTACGATGACCATATGCTACAGTTAGTGTAGAGGAAATTATATTGCAATACAACAATCTAATTGTAAAATTAAATGAAAAATTATTAATATTATTCGAAATATACTGATATATTTGAATTAAAGCGTTTCGGGTTTTGATAGCCGAAGGTTGTGGGTTCGATCTCATACGGAGGTTTAAAAAAAAGACTTTTAATCGATTTCTAAGCTCTAATATTATACCTCCAGTTGCTGTGAAATTGATTCCACGCCCGTAAAATGCCAGTCATAGCATATTGATCACAATTGTTAGTAGATGAAAGTCGTCCCGTGAATACCATCCACTCGTAGTGAATTCCTGTATAAGGATGTTGTATGAATGTCGGGGTGTAGTATATGAACTTGACGGATCAACACTCCGCATGCAGCGCTAAGCCAAGAATAGAATGGTAAGGGTAACGTGGGAAAACTTGAAGAGTGATGTAATACATGTAAATTAAATAATTTATTATATACTTGCATACTTAAAAATTAAAAAAAAATGAAGTATACAACTAAAACACACACATGAATACCAACTGTAATGTTTTTAATTTTAAGCCCATTAGCATTGGTTTTTTACATAATATATTATATAAAACTAGTTTATGGGGACTACAATATGGCTATACTCCAATACTACACCGACTGCACTGGTTGAGAGTTTCGGCTAGAATCCAGTATAAATTATGCCTCTTAGCTTACAAGGCACTCAACGGAACTGCACCGGGCTATCTGACAGAACTTATTAAGCCTTCAGAAATAAGCACGCGTGGAGAGACACTCAGATCGGCTAGAGCAAATAGAAGCACCCTGCAGCTGACGGGAGGTAGTCCTAGCACGGTCTTTGGCAATCGGGCTTTCAGCTACGCTGCGCCAATGGCCTGGAACTCACTACCGGAAATCATAAGAGAGCTTAAAGCAGAGGCATCCTTCAGAAGCAGACTCAAGACCCACCTTTTTACTCAGAGAGGCAAAGAAGCGCTTTTGGAATGATCATTCGGTCATAAAAGAGCGCTATACAAATACTAATATAATATAGTATATAAAAGCGATATTTACCAGCTTTTTGTGGTGGCTATAGGCTCCATATTTGCAGCAAATAGGCTTAAAGATATACTTGCATTATGAAATGCATTTATTTGACAAATGCAATTGGATATCGCATAATGTTAATGTTAATGTTAAAGAATAAAATTAATTTAAAATGAACTTCATACCGATTCTGCCATTGTTTAGTAATACTTTCAAGAAACTCACCTGCAAAAAAAGAAAGAAAATCAATATGAATATTTAAATAATAATTTAATACATTTAATAATTTCAAATAGACTGGGCGTCAATAGGTTTAAGACGTTGGTTGGAAGAGTGCAGACTTATGCACCGAGCAGCGCATAAGAGCAGTGAAGAGCATTTCAAAAGAATTATTAACTGCAATGAGAACGCAAAGAAAGGGACGCAGACATACGATAGAGAGGGACAGACATACACTTGATTAGTTCTCGGTAGAGTGGTTCAATGCTTTTTTTTTTTCAGTCTATTTCTTCAGTGAATTTTTTGATTTTTTTTTGCGTTCGTGGTATTCTTTATTTCCCAGTGAAAAGAACACGGGGGCTTGTAAAAAGGCAGCTGTAGTTTATGCGCTCAAGTGCGAAACATTTTTATCTTGACAGAATGTGGTATGAAATGATGTCTTGTCCACTCATCATGTCCAGCCAACTCCTCGTACCCCAAGTATAAGGAGCGGCAAAAAAAGCTGACGGTTTTCGTAGTATTTTTTTGCCGCTCCTGTATTATTATACGATGATAATGATGAATACTTCAAGATGGACCGTAAAAATTACACGTAGACTTGCTAAGCATCCATACACGGTTAATGTGTGTCGACCAAGAAATGAGAGTTTCCAAAATTGCCTTACATAAATGCCACTATTAAGGTTTGGAATACTATTTCACTATCTGTTTTCTCGTTCATACAATCTGGATGTCTTCAAGAATCAAATCAATATAGAACAACTTATATACAAACAAATTCGCAGCAAACATCATCTTATATGACAACTCACTCAGACACTCATCAACAAATCTAAGATGAAGAAACGACTGACGCTTGGATTCGAATCATAAACCTTTACAAGCATGTTCATTTCATCACCCGTCACTAGCCTACTCGGTCGTTTGCATTACCTGTTCAGTCAAAGTCAAAAAATTAACAAGAATAGGGTCCGCCATCTAACGTTTTTTTTTTCAACTAGTGCTTATTTCGTGAATGGTAACACTTATCTCATGACTGATTTGACAGATAATTAGTTTTATCCTTTCGCTGAACGAATATGGTTGTGTGTACGCTTGAACGACGCTGGGAAATATTGCGATATTACTTTGAAAATCATGGTAATGTTGCAGAATGTGTGCGAAAATTGCGTACGGATTTTGGAAGAAGAGAATCACCGTCAGCTCCGTATGTTCGTTATCTTGTGAAAAAAGTGAAAGAAACTGGCATCCTCATCGATAAACCAAAGCGTGAAAAGCCAAAAACAGTGCGTACACCCGAGAATATTGCTGCTGTGGCAGAAAGTGTGCGTGAAGCGTCATCAACATCAATTCACCGTCGTTCTCAACAATTGAACATTTCGGAACGAATTTTTGTTGACAAAAATTGAAGAGGAGGATATTGGCAACATTTGGTTTCAACAGGACGGCGCTACGTGCCACACAGCCGAAGCTACACTTGATGTTTTGCGCCCTGTTTAAAAAAAAAAGTTATTTGGCGGACCCTTTATTTTATTATTAACACGCATAATATATAGATGTCGCTAGTGTTAATTAATAATTAATATAATTCAAAGGTAAATAGATTTACAATGATAAAGAGGTAATAAAATGAACATGGTTGCAAAAATTCGTGATTCAAATTGCAGACTAAACAATCAAAAACAATTTATGAGATACACTTATGAAATGTATATGCCATACTGGCGAGTATGCTGCGCCAGTATGGGCGAGGTCTGCCCATACCAAGAAAGTGGATATTGCTCTGAATGAAACGTGCCGGGTGGTTACGGGGTGCCTAAAACCTACCCCAATATCAAAGCTATATCAACTCTCGGGCATTGCCCCACCAAACATACGGCGAGAAGTTACTACCAAGAAGGAACTCACCAAAGCAACCCACAACGCACTCCACCCTATGTTTGGGTACCAAAAGATAACTACACGGCTCAAATCAAGAAGAAGTTTCCTACAGTCGACAGCGGAACTGGAGATACCTGAGGCCACCCTGCGGCTGAACATGTGGAGAAGCGCAATGGAGGGGAATACTTGGATTGCCCCGAAAGAGGACCTAGCCCCTGGACATGACCAAGGGTGGAATATATGGAGGTCCCTTAACAGACTTCGGACCGGAGTATGCAAGACGAGGACACAAATGAGGGCCTGGCAGTTTTACAGCGGACCGACTGAATGTGACTGCGGCGTGGAGCAGACCCTGTCACACCTTCTGGAGTGTGCGCTGTGCCCGAGTGGCTGCACCCAGGAAGACCTGATGATGGCCAGAAGTAACGCCATCGACGTCGCCCACTTCTGGGCAGACAGGATCTGACCCTGTTGTTTCCGACACGATTATATATACTTATGAAATATCAAATCCACAAACACAACATACGTTTCACGTATGCAGCGTCTAGTTGTCATGATTTAGGTAGTGCTCTCATGCTTGCCATTTTATTAAAAAAGAAACTGCTACTGTAAAAATGTGTTAATCGGATCTAAGATCGTAAGGTTACGGGGCAGCGTTCAATCGTCCCGATCGAGCGTCATAGAGTATAGCAGGATCAATAGGCAGTGCTCTCATGCTTGCAATTTCATAAAAAAAAAAATTGCTTTGAAAGAAGTGGAAATCGAATTTAAAATCGTTAGGTGCGGATTAAATCTGCGTCGAAACAAATTGATCGAAACCGATTAATTTGATCGATTCATTAAAAATCCAAGCAGTTTACTTAAATTGAATTAAACGCTAGCGAAAAACATCACGAATCTTCAAATCACTAATTAATTACGAATTAAGATAATAAATTGATGGCCTGCTCTAAGAATTCCATTAGCGATTGAAACGCTGGCGAAGAATCTGGTTTTCTGAAGAGCAGCATAACTTATATACAGTATGTACAGTCGACCCTCCTTCTTCGTAGTAGTATCAATCCGATGTATTGGTTTGCAGCAACCAAATCATGCATCTCGATAACAACTTATCTCGATCCTCTGCAATCCTCTTTAGCTTTTTTCGTTAGATCGGCTAATCATCCGATCTAACGAAAAAGTTAATCATCCCACTCAAATCCATTATATTGTCAATGCCTTGTCCCAAGACATTTCTGCACCCCAAAGCCATCCTGGTATAATACATAGATACAGAAGACCTCCAGAGCATGAGACCAGAAGGCTTCGCTACAGGGAGCGACAAAAAAAACTGACGGTTTTGGCCGTGGTTTCGATTAAAAACCCTGTATATACAGTATTTTCAGTCGACTCTCCTATTAAGTAGACAAATTTGATTTTTAACTATATATTTTTCTTATAATTTTATCCACGATTTTTCATATGACGGTAGTAACTTTATTGTAATTTTGGATATAGCCCTTGCTGGCATGTGCCGAAAACCTCGATACACAATCTTTCGTCTCTTATTTTTGTTCGCTCGTCGGACACGCATGTGTCACCATATTGACATTATTAATGTACACGGCTGTCTGTCATTGGTGCGCCACTAGCCTGTAGATCGTCACTTGCGGCGAGTGGCAATCCAGTGTCGCATTTGTGATCGGTCTTGCGCCTGAAAGCATGTAGCTTCGCCCCGGACCGAAAGTTTGTCAATTTTCAACAAATGTGCATCTAAATAAAGTCTTTGTGTTGATCATCTGCTCCTCATTCGTCCACCATGTGTTTTAATTACGATCCCGGCGATGTGAAGTCGTCTTTTCTTAAAGTAAAGGCGGTTGGTACCAAATAACTTCTTAGGTTTTCACGGCCAGATTTGATATTGTGACTTTTGGGTTGAGCCGTGTGTGGCGAACTTCCTTCAACCAATATTTCGGGATGGTACCATTTATAGTAAATTAAATATAATTCGAACCAAAAACTTTATAACAAATATGAAAAATTGAATAGTAAGACATTTGAATAAACAAGTTTTTTTTTTAATTTTCTTTTATTGATTATCTTTAAAAAAAAACATCTTAAAATGTTGTTTTAGATACAACTTAAGTTCGATTAAAAGGTAATTTTACTTAAATTTCTTCAGTCATATAGTGACCATCAATTTGGGGGTAATTTAAGTAACTTTATGAAACTATTAAGTATGTGCGTGTTTAGATTTATAATATTGTATAGAGGGCGTCCCGAAAGTTTTACAGAGGATGAAGACGGTCCGGAATAAAGTGATAATCAACAAAAGTTTGCGAGACCCGTATCATAAGGCGAATTATGGTGACCCAAGTAATTGATAAACTTTACGAGGGACAATTAGTTCCCAAAGTGTGGGGACGTGTGGTGACCCCAGCTACTTGATTAATTCGAGGGGTACGACCGAACTAAAATATAAATAAATATGTAAATATATAATTACGTGGTGCTTATCTAAATGTGATAAAAAAGAGGTCTTTGAGATGTGGTCATACAGAAGAATTCTCGGAATTTCCTGGATAGACTACGTCACGAACATATGAAGATAAACAGCACGAAAACCAAAGTCATGAGAGTAAGCCGCAATGAGCAGCAGAAAATTAACATATCAATGCTAGGAGTACCCCTAAGAGATGCAAAAGAGTTTGTATACCTTGGAAGTACGATCACCTGGGATGGCAGAGCAAAAAGAGAAGTCAACAGTCGCATACATCAAGCAAGGCTAGCTTTCAATAAAAAAGCAAAAATCCTTGAGTCAAAGAATATTAATTTAAGGCTCCGCAAGCTACTTGCCAAAACGTTTGTTTGGAGCATCTTGATGTACGGCTGTGAGACATGGTGCTTATCTGAAAGTGATAAAAAAAGACTAGAGGCCTTTGAGATGAGGTCATACAGAAGAATACTCGGAATTTCCTGGAGAGACCACGTCACGAACAATGAGGTTCTCAGGGTAATCAAGGAAGATAGGCACCTATTAGGAACCATCTCAGAGAGGCGATCGGTCACATCATGCGCCACGATGGTCTTCTTCACGACATTGTGGAGGGGATGGCTGAAGGTAGAAACTGTAGAGGGCGCCCTAGACGGGAGTATTTTTAGCAAGTGTTCGAGGACATGAGATGTAGCTCTTATGCTGAGCTGAAGAAGGTTGCGGAGGACCGAGAGGAATGGAGATCGAGATGCAAGATTCTGTTGCAAAACAATCCACCGGATTGATACTACGAAGACAGAAGAATATAATTAACTACACCTGCCTTTTCTTCAATACCTTGAGCTCCCGCTTTCGTGGAAAGCCGTCGGGAACTATACAAATATGCACTACTGAAATAAAAATAAAAAAATTGTAAGAGTTATCAGGTAGAAGTATTGGTCTTGGTTGATCGCGCTGTGTGCTTTTTTTTATGTGAACACATACAGTAGAATACCAACAGATGGAAATAGTGATTCTGAAGTCTCATCTGTGGAATTCTATGACGCTTACAATGTTACATATGGTTGAGAGCTGCATGTGGAGTGTTGATCCTCCCAACGTCATATACTACATCCCGAGATTCACGCATCATCCTTATTATTACAGGAATTTACAATGAATGGGTGGTTTTCACGGAACTTATTTCGTCTACCAACATTTTTTTATTAATATGCTATGACTGGCACTTTACGGGTGAGGGATCTAATTCACACCAGCCGGGGGTGGATTTTAAAGCTCTGAAATCGATTAATTTTTTAATCTCCGTTGAGGATCAAACCCACGACCTTTGGCTTGCCAAGCGAACGCTTTAACCACTAAGCTATATCCGCCGACTAGTCCTATATTGTATAAAATTTTTGTTAAACGTTTTTTATATTCCTTATTATTTTTAATTAATTATTCTGCAATTTGACCTCCAATTCAACAACCTCAATATTTCTCAGATAAATCACACAGTGACCATTATTTATATTTTGGTTTGCGGTACGTTATAAGATGATCCGAGAGGAATTAATGTACCGACTTATTATAAAGTTAAGGTCACCGCAGTTACTCACTCCCGTGAAATAGTTCGGTACAAACTCGATTAGTAATTGTGTCAACCATAATTCGCTTTATGATATGGGTCTATTCTGAGACGGCTAAACAGTGCTAGAGCTTTGTGGTGATCAAAATGACGTCCACGTTGCTTAAAGAACGACTTCACGTCGCTGGTCTCGAAATTAACTGTGCCACGACCTATCGATCTCAGACAATTCGTTCAACGACTTATCGGTAACGACTTGGGGCGCACTGGACGTCTGGTGCACGGAACATTTGATGCACGGGATAACTGGTGCACTGGATGTCTCGCTAACCTAACGTAAGTTATTGCGTTAACGAGATCACTAAAGAATAAGCACACTCAAGTGGCAATGTGACATATCTGTTAAAGATACGACAGTTGATAACGAAGAATAGTGTCGGAGTGAAGTCTAAAAACTGTCACACGAAGTGTTGGCCGACCCCCTGCAAAATAGACTGACGACAAAAGAATAGCGAGAGTGGCCTGGATGCGGAAGGCAGATGATCGAAGAGGAAAGAGACTCATGCAGGAGGCCTACTTTCAACTGTGGACGGATACAGGCTGATGATTACAATGACGTTATAAAAATAATAACTGTTAGGATAGGTTAGCGAGACACCCAGTGCACCAGTTGTCCCGTTCATCAAATGTCTCGTGCACCAGACGTCCAGTGCGACCCAAGACGTTACCCCTCGACTCCTCAGTTGTAGAACGAATTGTCTGGAAACGAAATGAAGCGGAACCGAATTTAACATAGTGGTCATTTATTTAATTAGGGCACGCCAATGGTGGGACTTGTCAAACAAACGAAATAGCGACGCAAGCACCATGTTTTACGTAACTAATATTTTTATACACGTGTGTCCGACAAGCGAACAAAAATAAGAGACACAAATTCGTACATCGAAGCTTTTCGGCACCGACCTGCAATGGCTATATCGAGCTGTTATCAATGATGATAATTGACACAGCGAAAGCACTTAACTAGTTACACAATATCAAAACTGAATAACGTCGAAACACATATAATAACGGCTCGTACTCGAATCGCGAGTAAATCACTGATTCTGTAGCCGGAATCTGAGTTCCGAATAATTGATACCGGGTAACGGTCAGGAGAGCCTGTTCGAGTACGTTGGCGACAGTTAGAAGTGTAACTTCCTCCTGCGGGTTAACTACGTTACGAGCTGCCAATTAAAACTTTCGCCGACTCTCTCCTACACCCCAGTCCAGTCGGGCGCAACTTGCTACCTTGCCATCGACTGTGAGAGTGACCCCTAAATCAAAACACGTTAGAAAAATACACACTACACTCGATAAAATTTGAGATCATCCCAGACTGTTAAACTAAATAAAATATATTTAGAAAAATCTTATATAATAGTTTGGTGAGAGCGGATCTAAGTTCAGTAGCGCAAATTTTCAGTACAACATAAAATCTGGACTACTTTGTTGGTTGTTATAATAGCGACCGCTGCATTCAATCCCTCTTGGATGACCATCAGGAGGATTGTCAGCAGACGGACGCCGTCAACATCTTTCAAAGTCGGGGTCATCGCGACTTCGCTGGAGTCTCTCATAGAGCCTGAAGTGTGGCCTGAAAGGACCATCGTTCAACCCTGAATACATGTAAAAATCTAAGTGAACAGTGGTTGAAACCAACTTGAGTGAAGATATTGACATATTTAGTGTAATGTTGCTTCAGATTCAGTGCTGGTGTGGACGGATACGAAATGTTGGACGTTTGATTTTGTGACAATAATGCCGTGTTATTTGTGTGTCAACCATGATATACTTATGACATGGTTTTTTGTCACAAATCCTAACTCTTTGCGCTGCATATCCGACACTTGTTCTCAGTGTGAGGTCATTGAAACTAAATGTGTCTATACATTTACATCATCACACTTATGTTAGTACTTCAATAACGAAATAAAATTGTATATTTATTAATCATAATAATAAATATCGGAGAGAGGTATTAGTTATTTGGAGCAAATGAATGAAACACCTTCTGTAATACATAATAATTAATTTGGTATATACGTATATTTGTTGAAGTTTCCCGGCGCGCGTTGCTACGCATAAAAAAATCATATATTTATTTAATCTCTCTACTACTGTCCTCATTTTAGTTACAACTCTTTAGCAACAGTAACTGAGCTCCCCTCAATACTAATACGTGTATTTGTGTGCAATTGAAACGTTTCAGTGTGTAAGTGTGCTTTAAGTCCCTGTTGGCCATCCCTCTGTCAGATCTAAAGGTGACAAGTTAGTAAAAAAAAAAAATTCAAATAACGAAACACGCTTCTTTTAAATATCACGATAATCAGAACGATGTTGAAAATGTTATGTAAATTAAAAAAAACTATTAATATTTGGACTCTAAAATATTTTTATAAAGCTCAAGACAGCTTAAATATTATTTTTCATTTGGTGGTACAAATTTGTTATGATAGCAAGCGGAAAATTATTAAAAAATAAAATATAAAACAAGCAAAAATAATATAATAAGTACATATACATAAAAACATGAATTTAATTGTTTTTATCATTGGTTGTGCATTAAATAAAACGTGACTATGCAAAAATATCTTTAAAAATTATGAAGCAGAAGAAATAAAAATTTCAAAAAGTCTGTTTTAAAAAATAATCCACGTGTCACGGTTCTGATAATGATAATCAAGGCATTTCCATATTTTTGCTCGGTGCACAAACGTCCGCGTATTAATAACTTAATTACATTAAATATGCATACGGTGTTTTGGACAGGGAGCGCACATACAGGTACTACTAGCTTACCTGGCATCTCCCTCGCCTACTTCTGTATGTCAGTGTCAAAGGAACATACAATATATAGAACAGTGATATTGAACCAACGTACATACTGTATTGAAGAAATAATACTCATTTAATAAAGAAATACGGGTATTAGAATGTATTTTAACATCCCCTTTACTTAAGGAAGAACGACTTCACGTCGCCGGGATCGTTATTAGAACACTTGGTGAACGTATAAAGAGCAGATCAACAACACACAGACTTTTTCCGAAGAACATTGATATTTATAAACATTGACAAACTTTAATTTTCAGCTCAGGCAATGGACAATCAACGATCTACCTCCGTTAAAGGCCGAGCCGAACTGGCGGCGTGCTTCGAAACACCGCAGCGCCCTTCTGTCACCCATAAAATACAGGATCGAAAAGACAGGATCTGATCCTGATGTTTCTGACACGATTATATCCCATTAAAACCAAAAAATAAAGGTCACCTAGCGTGCTGTAGAGAGATCCGTACACGGAGTGCCCGTAGAATCCGAAACGATGATATCCGAAGAAGAACTCAAGTAGTGGAGGCTACCCAACGAATAGGCACACTCAAGTGGCAATGGGCAGGACATATCTGTCGAAGAGACGACGGTCGATGCGGAAGAAAATTATTAGAGTGGCGCACAAAAACTGGCAAACGAAGCATTGGACGACCCCCTGGAAGATGGACTGATGACATAAGAAGAATAGCGGGAGTGACCTGGATGTGGAAGGGAGAAGATCGAAGAGGCTTACGTTCAACAGTGGACGGATACAGGCTAATGTTGAAGTAAGCATAATCATCATCAGCCTGTGTCCGTCCACTGTTGAACGTAGGCCTCCCGCATGAGTCTCCATCCTCTTCGATCCTCCGCCTTCCGCATCCAGGTCACTCCCGCTATTCTTCTTATATCGTCAGTCCATCTTGTAGGGGGTCGGCCAATGCTTCCTTTGCCAGTTCTTGGGCGCCATTCCAATACTTTTCTTCCCCATCGACCGTCGTCTCTTCGACAGATATGACCTGCCCATTGCCACTTGAGTGTGCCTATTCGTTGGGTAGCATCCACTACTTGAGTTCTTCTGCGTATTTCCTCGTTTCGGATTCTATCTTTTAGCGACACTCCGAGCATGGATCTCTCCATAGCACGCTGGGTGACTTTTATTTTATGGGTAAGACTTGCTGTCAGATTCCACGTCTCTGCGCCATAAGTTAATACAGGGAGGACGCATTGGTTAAACGCCTTAGTTTTAAGGCATTGCGGAATTTTCGCTTTAAAAATGTACTTTAGTTTTCCAAATGCTGCCCATCCCAGTTGTATGCGCCTGTCGAAGTAAGCATAATAAGACTGCTTTATAATATAAGAGTTTATAAGAATTTTGCTTAGTTTTTGAAATAGCAATATTAAAAACGTATGCCATATTACTTGCAAAATTTGTATAGAAGTTTTAATTATGTTTTGAAACGTGAAAAGGTTGCTATCTCCTGGTCTAGTCAGGGGTAGTTATAGTCGGTTTGAATCAAATTATATGAATACACAAGCCGCGTGCACCGCATATAATGAGGTTACACCCACCACGTACAGATTAGACGGAAATCTATGACAGACCTACAGCAGAACACTCCTGTTCAGGTCAAATAATATCATTCTCCATATAACGTATTATATATTAGTTCGCTATAGAAAATGATGTGTCCGAAAGGATAATATCGAATAAATGTATTTTTATATGAATATGTGCGTAAAAGGACAGGTTGTCCTCGACTTAAGACCGAGATACGCTCCTGGACTTTGGTCGTAAGGCGAATTAGTCGTAAGTCGAATTTCATACAAAATATGTATGTTTTTATTGTGTATTGTAGCTTGTTAGACAGAGATACGAGAGAAGAATGATAAGTCACTGACATTTTAAAATTGCGCGCAGTAACTTTAAATGCAGCATTACTCCCGTCCACTGCCATGCATTAATAGACTACTGTACAAGTTTAGGCAAGCTGCGTCATTTAGTTAGTAAGTTTATATGACAGCCATTGAAAGTGGAAAATTTCGTGAAATTTATCAAAAATGGAAACAAAGTGAATATCGTGTGCTGATCAGCAGCCACTATCATGTTTAGCTTCTTTGATAATCCAGACTGCCCATGTGGTAACCCCTAGCAGGACGCTGAACACGTTCTATAGCATTGCCCAATAATAAAGTTGAGTATGGAAAGACTTTAGTGTAATCCAGCAGAAACCTAAACCGGTTGGATACGTCGACCTCGTCGCTACGGAGTCGAATTACCATGCCGTTTCTATATACTCGGCCATCTTCAGCAAAGAAGTCAAAAAGTTCAAATTTTAACGTCTGAACTATAACTTTTACACCCACGTTTGGTGTTGCTCACCAAAGCCCGTTACTTGTATAACGAGAAAGTACTCTGAAAACAATGCCTTGATAAGTGCTGATATTGTATAGTTATTACGATATTTGTAAAAATTATAGTATTTCCCGATAGGGTGTTTAATTTTGCGCCAATCTGAATATTACAATTATAAAAAATATAAAAATAAATATATGTTATTAATAAAGCGTGATATTTTATTATTGAAATGGCCTTTATAGCCTTCTAAATTGATAGGATTCCAGGTATGCGTGGGATAAATAAGGTAAATAATTGAAAATTGAACAACTCCCGTGGGAGGAGATGTTAGCCCGCGAGGGAAAGTATCTAAGCTTAACTGGGAAAGAGGAAATTCCTGTTGTTGTTTCTCACATTTTCCTTCATGAAAATAAGTACACAGGATCAAAATAGGATCGAGCGTAACTTAATATTTTTTATTTTTTTTTATTTTGAATATTTTAACATCCTCCTCTTTTTCAAAAGGTTGTTGAAGAAGCAGATTGAAAACACAGACTTTTTCAGAAGCACGTTGACATATATTTATGATAAACTTTACAAGCTTGTGGCCCGGACCTAGTCACAGCATTAGGCCGAGCCACAATACAATATGCTCTTGCCAACGGGCGGTACACAACTGGTTTCATGCGCTCGTCGGCGCTGCGGCTCTCGCCCAGCGCTCGAGTGGCGATGTATATAACTAACACGCCCGTGAGCGGACTTATCCAAAATGACAATATGGCGACACATAAATGTATGACAAGCGAACAGAAATAAGAGACGAAAGATTGTATATCGAGGTTTTTTTTAATGCTGATGTCAATATATATCACGTATATTTAATGCAACCTTATCTCTAGTGAAACTCTTTTTTTATAAGTAAATATTTATTTATACATCAGCACGTTTGTGCACAATGCAACTGTTGAAGCTTTCATGCGAAACTGCAGTCTTTCATCAATTGAAACAGTGCTCAGTGTGGTCCAATATTAAAACAAGGTATGAAATTCTTATCTATTTAAATGGACAACATTTTAAATATGTTATCATTATTTTTTCGTAAAAAAGAAATTTTTGTTAATCTTTTTTTTATATAAAATCACATGCAGGAGAACACAACCGGTCGAGACCAGAGTGCACTCAATTAAATTCAGCCAATGTGGCTGGACGCTGCACGCTGAAAACGTTTGTTGTGTTTGTGTGTGGGTTGGGGTGATTGCAAGTGTATATTTATATGTTTCTTTAAGAGATCCATATTGTAGGAAGTAGGAAACAGACGCTGGACGAGCATTCCAAAGCTTACCGGTGGCACTTAGAGAGGAACGTTGTAATCTGCCAGCTCTTGGTCGACACACATTAATCGTGTCTTCTTCGTAGTATCAATCCGGTGGATTGGATTTCAGCAACAAAATCTTGCATCTCGATCTCCACTCCTCTCGAACCTCTGCAGTCCTCTTTAGCTCAGCATAAGAGCTACAACTCATGTCCTCGAACACTTTCTGCAAATAATCCCCTTCCACAATGTCGAGAAGAAGACCATCGTGCCGCATGATGTGACCGATCCATCGGGCTCGCCTCTCTGAGATGGTTCTTACTAGGTGCCTATCCTCCTTGATTATGCTGAGAACTTCATTGTTCGTGACGTCATTGTTAATTACCTAATAAATTGTCGATATTCTAAAAACAAAATTTAATAAAATATATATCTGCATGATTAACCCGACGTTCGTGTGTGATTTTATAATAGAACTACACGTGTTTGGATTAAACAACATATGAGGTCAACGTACTCTGGCAGCAAAACTCATTCGAATAGCGAAAAAAAAATCGTGTTCTATTAGCTGGGCTAACAAAAGGCGCCGGCCGCCCAACAATACTCCTGACATCAAAAAAGATAATATTTTATACGCAAGAGGAGGAGGAATCGAGGGAGATGGTTCGGAACATAAAATACACGCACTTAATCAGATTCATTGGGAGCTGGACCCTTTATCCTGCGCCAATTTAATTTGCGGAAGGCCACGACTAAGCTCTTGAACCAGGATTTCCCAAACTACGAGTACGGCAGGAAGTAAGGACCCATAAACTGAAAAAAAAAGCTTCATAAGCAATGACTATATAACCAGTGATATCCTCGTCTCGGAATTCGGTATCGAAATACTGGGTGAAAAAATGCAGGAGCAGATTGACAATACAAAGAACGTGTTTTCGAAGCACGATTCGCGTTTATTTATAAGCACTTGATTTCTACGCCCGACCGGCATGACGTTTCGCCGGCCGGGGCGCGAGTTCATTGACAACTGCCGACACTGTGACACCTAGCGCCTCATGACATATGGGGCAAAAAAAGGAAATTAAAGATGAAAGTTGCACCAACATGAAATTGAGCAACTGTCATAACAAATAAACTGGAATTCAAACATTATTATATGTGCATGACGGGCGAGCGAACATAAATAAGCGACAAAAGATCGTTTTTCGAGGCTTTACGACATCAGCCTAAAGGAGCTATATGAAGCTGAAATCACCAGATAATTCATTGTAATTGTCCATGTCCTTCGACTGGAGCATAAGGAAATCACGAGCCGCCGCCAAAAACTCTGTCAGCCGTCAAATTCTTCATCTCATCCCACGTCAGCTCTGCCTCCCGAAACACCTCTGAGTATATTATATGTATATAGTTGCTCCATTTCATGTTGGTTCAACTGTCAACTGTAGTTTGTGAGAATAAATAACTTTACCGCGACAATCTTTGGGTGTCACTCTACATGTCACTGTGCCCGTCTAGCAGCTCAGTCCCCGACCGACCGAGACCCACGATACATTATGTAACGGTCGGGCGGGGAAACCGTAGTCTTGTATTTAAAATAAACGCGGATTGTGCTTCTGAAAAGTTCTTTCATTATCCCATGAACCCGCGACTGTTGTCGCCTTTTTAAAGATGGGGGATGTTAATAGTGACGTCAGCATGATATGGCTCTTGCTGACTGGTACCGAAAACCTCGATAAATAATCATTCGTCTCTTATTTCTGTTCGCTTAACGTACATGCATATGTCGCCGTATTGGCATTTCGGATAAGTCCGGCCACGGGTGTGACGTTAGTTACGTAGATTGCCACTTGCGGCGCTGGTGACCGACGACGGCACCGCACGGGTCAGTCGTGTGCCGACGTCGGCAAGATCATATTGTATTGTAACCCGGCCTGAATGCTGGGACTAGGTCGGGCCATAAGTTTATAAAGTTTATCGTAAATGCTTCGGGAAAAGTCTGTGTGTTATTAATCTGCTCCTAATCCTGCCATCACGCGACTGAATAACAACCTTTTTAAAGAGAGGAGGATGTTAATAGATATGGTGTATAGTTGAAATTGCTAGATTTTCTAAGTGTCGAAGGCTGGGAAACTTTGAGAATCAATTTCCCTTCCGAGTCCTTTAGCGTATGAGGGATTTCTGTGGGCAGAGGATTTGTTGTATGTAACCAACAATGAGTCCATTTTCCAATAGAGGCCCAATAAAGGCCCAATAGACGCCCAGTCCGAGCCGTGATAAGGCGGCGTAGATTGAAAGCCTCGTCGATAACAGCTTATAGCCACTTTGTTCTGCGTATTCAACAATAATCGAGGCTTGTTTCGATAGTCTCGACACGAAAATCGAATTTCAATCAACTTAGAAGAAAAATAAAAATAAAAATAAAAACAAAAACTTCAAAAACGTCCAGTTTTTGTCGTGCATTGTCGTTATATGATTAAAAATTCATTTAAATCAACTCGACAGCTTTTCACAACCAACTCCACTCCCACCTGTACGCGGTGAGCCCTATACAGTCATGTCACATTGGGATTGCGATAACCAATCCCTTTGGCGATGTGGCTTGATGAACTGACAGGGAAAGGAGGGTTGAAAGGGTTACCAAAAGAACTCTCTCAGCTTCAACTAGGCACGGTGTAAAACGGCCATAAACTCGCCAAACCGCCTGGCAAGCGTGGTGTTTTAAGCCAACTATGACAAGCCCCATATGACAAGACAAAAACGATTAGTTAATTAACACAATGTATTAATTACATTTAAACATTATTACTTACGTAAAGATTCTATTGAAATTCCTAAAAATAGATCTTAAAGATGTAGTTAAAAAGAGGTATATAAACACCCTTCAATGCTTTAATTCATGCAATTACAATGTATTTTTAGGCGTTTTGGATTTGTAAAGGAGTTATCTAGATTCTAGAGAGTTAGTTACGTAAGAAATTTTCTAACAGGTATCAACGCCGGCGACGTCTGTTCATCTCAATGGGAAAGTTTAAACTTTTCCCCGTTCCACACTTTGTCAAAAATAAAATTAAGCAACAATACAGTGGACCTGCTACCTAAACTTTTAACGCGATATTTTCGCAAGAAATGGCATACATGAATTTAAAAAATAAAGAAGGCGTAGGTCTTCTTCGTAGTATCAATCCGGTGGATTGGTTCGCAGCAACAAAATCTTGCGTCTCGATCTCCACTCTTCTCGATCCTCTGCAGTCCTCTTCAGCTCTGCATAAGAGCTACAACTCATGTCCTCGAAACTTGCTGCAAATACTCCCGTCTAGGCGTAGGTAGATGCCAATAAATATATATATAAAATTAATAAGCATGTTATTTTTTATTTGTATTGTTAGCATTCACTTTGAGATCCAAATACGAGGGTAATCCGTAAAATAAGGTTCCCAGTGATTTTTCAGAGTAAAATATGTTCAATTCCATGAATACGTACATTTTTGGAAAGTTCAGACTTTTAACTATTTTTCTATATAGTCGCCATTGAAATCAATGCATTTTTTCATGCGGTATACGAGCTTTTGAATGTACGCGTTAAAAAAATCTGCCGCCAAGCCACGCAGATACGTGAGAACCGCTTCTTCCAGCTCTATCGCCGAAATGCGTTCCACCCAGGTGTTTCTTTATGTCGGGGAAGAGATGGTAGTCACTTGGGGCAAAGTCCGGGCTGTAGGGTGGGTGTTTGACAATACCCCATTCAAAATTTATGGTTTGCTTAGAAAAAAAATGTTTTTTAATAATCAAATAGAATCGACAAATATTGTATGCATTCCGGGAATTGAGTCAAAAAAAAAATTGTAACGAAAAAAACATTTTTTTTATATCTTTTTTTGTTAGACAGTTATTACGAAATCTCTTAACAGAAAAAAACGGTACTTAAAATTTCACAAGAAATTAAATTGTTTTGAAATATTTTTGGTTCATGGAACTGTTTTTGTTTTTGTAAACAACAAATAAATGTTAAAAGGGAAAATACAAATATCTTTAAAAAATACATAAATATTTATTTCAGCAAAAATTTATAAAAATAAGCAAAATTTTAAATATTAAAAAATTAAAAAACAATCAAGACTTGTGGCGATGTATGTGTTTACATTAAAAATAAAAACGATCAGTATTTTTATATTTATTGTACACGTAGAAAACTGATGAAGTTTACATTGAATGCGAATCCGGGTTATTCCAGTAAGTAAATAAACAGGGCATATTTATATATTTAAAAATTGAAGTGGATCTCAAAGCTGAACATATAACGATGTTATAAAAATGAAAAAAAAAAAATGTTTCGCGAGCGTGGATAACAAATTAAAAAAATTGGAAGTGTATTTAGAAGTATGTAGAATTTCATACATTAAGGAAAGTAAATTAGTTTGGTAGAGAATTTGTGTATTTAATGGTATCTTCAAAAGCGGTACTACAATACAGAGAGATGGAGATGAAGAGATCAAAAGGATGCTAGATAGGGAGAGGAAATCCGATTTTTCTTGTCTTGGGAAATCTGTTTTTATTCCATTCTCAATTATTCCGCAAAAAAAATATATAATTTTTTAGTATATATTATATAAACAGTCCATTGTTAAATTCGCATTACATTTGGGAACGTGTACAGCGAAATTTCAGTGATTTATTTAATTTTTTATTATTTTCATTCACGAAATTGCTTTTATGGTAAATTACTGTTACATTTTAATTGAAAAGATCTTGTTTCCATGTCCATTCATATCTGGAGTATGTGGTGATATCCTCCTCTAAAAGTTAGATATCGAAGACTGGATGAAGGATGCAGGATCAGGTTCACAATACAAACACTTGTTTCTGTTTCACATATTACGCGTTTATTTGTCACAAACGTCGCCCGCCATAGCGAACGCCAGAGGCGCGCGCACTATTACGGCCGATAGTCAAACTTCAACTGTCACTGCCGAAAAAAGCGAATTCAAGATGATAGTAGTGCCAACAAGAAATGGGCCAACTGTCATAACAAATATTTTGGCGTATGCAAACACCGTTTAACATTCTACAATTAATATTAGATGTGCATATCAGGCGAGCGAACAAAAATAAGAGAAAAAAGATCGTTTTTCGAGGCTTTACGGCATCAGCCCAAAGGAGCTAAATTTATTTATTTATTTATTTCAAGCTGATATCAGTGGTGACATCCCCATTAGTTAAGGTGAGAAGAAGAACGACTTCACGTCACAGGGATCATTATTAGGACACGTAGTGGACAGATGAGGAGCAGATGAGCAACACACAGACTTTTTCAAAAGCACATATATTCTCGATAAACCTTGATAAACTTGATAAACCTTTTGGCACGGGGCGAAGCTTGCTAGCTTAAGGCTCCAGACCGATCACACTCGCTACTGATCGCGGTCGGCGCACAACTAACTACTGGTCACAGGGCGCCCGTACTCGGTGACAGCGCTGGAATTCATCCAGTGGCGATTTAGAGAACTAATGGGGCGCCAATGACAGACAGCCACGTACAATACTAATGGCACAACCATGACCGGACTTGTCAAAAAAATAATAAGGCGGCACATTCATGTCCGACGAGCGAACAAAAATAGACAGCAGTCTATGCAAGTACGCGAGCTCTTACCTGGAGGGTCCCGGGAAACATTTATGTTCCAATGTGGAACTCCAGAACTCCATAACCAGTTATGCAGTTGTTGTGGGACAAGGTATTCACATACGAGTACTCGAAGATCGCGATTTAGCTTTCAATGAGAGTTCCTTCAATGTTTTACATGAATAAACATACTTTTTTATAAAAAAGAAATTACTTAAAAAAAATATATATATATAGATGCGTGTTGTACCCTTCAAGTTACACACAAGGTTAGAATATACATCTGACAAATAGATGAATAACGTAGGAGCCTACTCTATGTCAGCCTCGTTACGACGCGTATATCCCCGACGATTTCCTACATGAAGTTTGACAGCAAGGGAACGTCAGAACTAAGCAGCAGTTCAGGAAAATCCTTCCAAGAAGTGGTAGAGACTCCCAGGCGACAGCACAGAATGCATCTCATGTTCTCATGGATGATGCACTCCATGAGAGAGTGTCTCACTGTCTGTTGCATGCCTGGATCACATAGACATGCGTCGCAAGAAGAGAGGCCAAATATTTTTAGCAATTCTCTGAAAATTCATATAAATTCATAATATACAGTTCTTCACATGAAAAAAACCGGTTAAACCGTTTTTCTTTATCTTCAACCCTGATTTTTGTTTCTTTTCAGCGTGCAGGGCGATCAAAAAAAACTTAGGATGGATGTTTACGATTCGAAATTAACTTTGTTTAGCATTTTTAGCGTTCAATCTAAATATTTACGAGGGGAACCCGCCAGTCTGATGCCACGGCTTCAGGACAAATTTATAGTTTCATAAAAAAAAGTTTACGCTTGATAATACTGTTGGGCGGAGTAAACGGCCGAGCTGACTTGAATTGAGATCTTAAAGAAAATAAGAGTATACTAGACATGCAATATCGGTGAAAGAAAAAGGAAATTTTTAAAACTATACACGCTTACACATGAGCGTTTCATAGTGCCGCATGAAAGTCATTAATATTATTTAGTGATCCGCCCGGGGCCTGAAAGCATACTCTCCGCCTCGGGCCGAAAGTTGGTAAACTTTTACCTTAAATATTGTATTTATCAATGTGCTTCTGAAAAATTCTTTGCGTTGCTCGTCTGCTCCTCATCAATACACCACGCGATCTAATAACTGCCCCGGCGACGTGAAGTCGCTTTTCTCTGAGCAAGGAAATGTTAATATTTAGTTTTGATTTCACATTTAATTTTAAGTGATGATAACATGTTTTGCACATGGTGATGATGGTGGATGATATAGTTTTATGGCGGCAGTTTGTGACGACCATATGGATCAGTTAGGGAAGCTGATATGGTATGATATGTTGAAGCGCGGTTCTTAAACAATACCAAAGTAAAACAACAAAGAATGAATATTTCGCCCACCGTCTGTTGCTTTAGTTTTTGGTTGAGTTGAACTGTACTTAAGAATCAAGTAATTCAAACCTCTGTTGCCAATAATGTATATTTATTCCGTCAATAAATAAATACAAATATATACATAAAAATAAATACTATTTATTAAAAACATACCCATTTCTATTGAGATTCTGCATTCAATGATTTAGCAACAATTGACTCACCTGAAAAAATAGAGAAAATACATTAGTTATTGTAAAACATAACAATTATTAGCAAAACCATATATTCATCGTTCCAAGATCATGCTTTGTACCTGGTGGGACCAACTCGGAGTACCTTAACTTATCAATACATTATGAGCTGCTTAAACTGAACGAGTCGATTACAGCAAACCGTTACCGACGACAATTGATCAAGCTGAGCCAATCATTGAAGGATAAAAGGCTGCAATATATCGAAAGACATGACAAGGTTATTCTTCAACATGACAACGCACGACCCCATGTTGCAAATGTTGTAAAAAAAACTACCTGGAGAACCTAGAAAGTCCTACCCCACCCGCCGTATTCACCAGACATTGCCCCCTGCGATTACTATTTGTTCCTGTCGATGACACACGGCCTGGCCTGGCTGAGCAGCGATTTTCTTCTTATGGCGATACCAAAAAATGGGTCGATGACTAGACTGCCTCAAAAGACCAAGATTTTTCCCAGCGTGGAATCCGTTATGCTACGTAAAAGATGGGAGAAGGTCGTAGCTGCTGATGGACAGTATTATGAATGGTCTGATAGTCTTCTCAAAATAAACTGTTGATTTTTATAAATCAAATATAAATCATCTACTATAAGTGTCATTTGTCATTATTTATTATAAATTTTATAAGTAAAAAAGTCCACCAGATTATTTAAAAAAATATATTTTATAATATCCGGAATTTGATAAAAGTAATAATACTTAAAATCACAAACAGTAAGTGCAAGGAATTACTTATTTTGTAACAAACATGTGAAACATTACAAATTATAATAAATATTGACATCAGGACGATGTAGCCCTTGCCGACTGGTACCGAAAACCTCGATATACAATGTTTCGTCTCTTATTTTCTGTTCGCTTGTTCGCTCACGGGTGTGTTGGTTATATATTTTTGCCACCGACGGCGCTGGTGACCGACCACGAACCGGACGAGTCAGTTATGTGTTGACGACCGAGAAGGTCGCATTACGGCCAGCGGCATGTCATTTCGCCTGGCCGGAAGCTTGTAGAGTTTTAACGTAATTATGCTCCGTGCTTCTAAAAGAAAGTCTGTGTTTGCTGACCTGCTCCTCATCCTGCCATCACGCGACGAAGTAACACCTTTTTGAGAGAGAGAGAGGATGATGTTAATATTAATTAATAAGGTAAATATTTAGGGATCATGTCATATTTTCAGTACGTGAGTACGTGAAAGACGAAAGTACGCCTAAAAGCTTCCGCTTTCCCGCTGACAAAAAAACCGCCTTTTTAGAGATATTTTAAGCCGTTATTTCCGGCATGGTAAAAAGCAGCTCGATGATGAACGATAATCTCACGGCAGAAATCAGGTCACCTTGCTACTGAAGGTGCCCTGCCATCCAGAGGGATCTAAGACTCAAATATTTTAAGCGCGTATATAGTGGCTGCCAAAATAAAACATACCAAACTAATGCATACAAATACGCCATTTTATAATCATCAAATATGTAAATATAATGCTTTCTGTATACGTTATGGGAAGCACTCACATTGCGAGCGAAACCACGGTCTTAAAGTTTGTCAATTAATATTGCTCAGAATTATAATTATTTAAAAAATACTCCCGGTTGGTGTGCATTCGATTCCTCAAATCACGTAAAATGCCAGAAGAAGCCTATCAATTTATATTGGTGGTAGATGAAAGTCGTCACGTGAACACTACTCGTTCATAGTGAATTGCTGTGATAAATGGATGCCGCGTGAATCAAAGAGATCAAAAACGCATTTTTTATTAAGAACGCCAATGCAGTGTTTCAAATTATCGGTGTTGATGTCCCAGAAGCTTTTGATATTGGATTCCCGGCACGCGTACCCTCGGTAGGCCACCGCATAATGTAAAGGCCAATACTAGACAGGGTAGTGATGAAGTACATATATACTAGTAGACTTTAGACTAGAGGACTGACTATCCACCGCAGGACAAAGCCTCGGCCGCTACCTTCCCTCTCCATCGCCTTTGCCGAAAACACAATAGACAGGTGATTGCAGGAAAAAAGGCAGACATTATTTTCCCGTATCCGTTCAATATCTGTAACTTTACCACATATTACCGCCTCCAGTCGACAACGGAACTGGTGACGCCTGAGGCCACCCTGCGGCTGAACATGTGGAGAAGCGCAAATGAGGGAATACTTGGATTGCCCCCAAAGTGGACCTAGCCCCTGGACACGACCAGGGGTGCAATATATGGAGGTCCCTTGACAGACTTCGGACCGGAGTATGCAAGACGAGGACACAAATGAAAGCCTGGCAGTTTTATAGCGGACCGAATGAATGCGACTGCGACGTGGAGCAGACCCTGTTACACCTTCTGGAGTGTGCGCTGTGTCCGAATAGCTGCACCCAGGAAGACCTGATGACGGCCGGGAGTAACGCCATCGACGTCGCCCACTTCTGGGCAGACATGACCTGACCCTGTTGTTTCCGACACGATTATATATATACCGCCAATGTACATACCTCTTACCAAGACATCTCTGCATCCGAAGGTCCACCTGGGAACATGTATGGTTCCCGACGCCCTCCGGGGCAGAAGCCCGAGTATTTTTATTTTTATTTATGTAAGCACATCCAGGAGAATACCGACTGATGGTGATTGCAATTCTGAAGTTTCATCTGTGGAATTCTATGACGCTTACCATAGTGCATATGGCTAAGCGCTGCATGTGGAGTGTTGACCCGCCAACGTCATATAAAGCCAGGGATTCACGCATCATCTTTATTATTACAGAAATTTACTATAAATGGGTGGTCTTCACGGGACAACCTTCGTCTACCACCAATTTTAATTAATAGGCTACGACTGGTAATTTACGGGTGACGGATCAAATTTGCATGAACCGGGGGTACTTTAGAGATTACAAATTGATAAATATCCTTTTTTTAAATCTCCGTCGGGGATCGAACCCACGACCTTTGGCTTGCAAAAAAAACACTTTGATCATTGAGCTATACCCGCCGGCAAAGAAAAAGACGACGGTAATATTCGAGACATTATTTTCAATGATTTATTAAACGGGATTTTTAAGGAGATCGAATACAACTGAGGCTTAAACCATATGTTTCTAAGGAGCGGCTTGACCTCATAAATCCATGCTGAGTTAATTTTTTTTTATCAAAATACTGTTATGATGAGTGAGAGTGAAAAGTAAGCAATAAAATAATTCTACCCTAGAATTTATCCGAATGAGCGTTTCATCTTGAAGCGTGATGAAACTGAGTCATTTAAAAAGTTTGAATTTGGTAACCTCAATAAGTTCTATCGTACTTGATGACGCCCTAGACAGGAGTATTTGCAGCAAGTGTTCGAGGAAATGAGTTGCAGCTCTTATGCTGAGTTAAAGAGGATTGCAGAGGACCAAGAGGAATGGAGATCGAGATGCAAGATTCTGTTGCTGCAAACCAATCCACCAGATTGATACTACGGAGAAGAAATACTTGATATAAAGCCTTATGTATAATATACAAATATATAGTAAAGCATCGTTATATAAAATGCATTTAAAAAATAATAATCACACAAAATGGAACAATTTCAAAACGTTAAAAGAATCTATCTAATATCTTATTTCGTAATTAATTGGGAGCATTACACGATACATGCACTGATATCATAAATAACATGATATTCCATTGGAATAAGATACAACTAGAAAAATAACACAAAGAAAACATACCTTTGATAGACTACGCAAGAGAAAAAAAAAGTAAACACACAAAAAAGGGCATAGATAAGGATCACAAGGTAGAATGTTATACCTTAACAAGAAGGGACTACAAACTTATTTTTTTTAGTCATAAAAATATGAAATCATCAGTGTGTTAGGGTCTAATTGCGAATGTGTATAATATGACCAAATCAGGTAATTTGTAAGAGTATCATTTATATTAAAATTATTATTGGCTGTTGTAGACGTAAAGTTTATGTATTACTAGCGTGTACCCGGCATGCGTTGCAATGTCACTCAAAAAAAACCTTACGTAAGTACCTACTTAAAATACCTACAGGACAGATTTGCGTCATTTTTGTTTCCAGCGTTGCTATGGATACAATGTTTTAAAATGGCCGTTCTGGATTATAATAGTCTTGTATGAAAACATGTTTAACGTAAATATTTAATTAATTTTTGTAATCAAATCAAATTTTGAGTATCCTATCTTCTTTCCGCTAGTCTAAGCAATAATTCGACAAAGTTTTAGCGCAGTCGGATTAATGGTATAGGAATGCATAGAGGACAGACAGACAGACATTCATTTTTATATATATAGATGTTGCCACATCTCTACTGCCCTTTATCGTTTCATTACGTAACGTGATGGAATAAGACTTATTCACAATAGTTAGACTTAAGCTTATTATTAATAACTGCCGCCATAAAGCAGCGATATGATGTGTTGTGGCAACACCATACGGACATGCGACTTATCATGACGCTACAATCCTCAACACCAAAATGCGCCACCAAAAACTTTGTTAAGATGCTATTATTTCTCATACGTATTGCCATTTTTGAATAGCGTTTTTTGCATTTAAAAACTAAATTGTCTACTTTTATAATTTCAACTACTTCGACACTTATAAACGTAAAGAGACGATACGTTTTACAATATTCTCCGTTCGCCAAAAATATATTCTTGAGTCGTACTCTATATGATCCATTAAGTCATCCCACTTGCGGTGTATTCCTTTGAGCGGCATAAATAAAGTGAATATTAAAAATGCCTTTTTAGTAAGAGATGTGAAAAAAAAATCTACCAAGCAAAAGAGAATTTTTCAAACATGAGCATAAATAAAAGTTGCGTATTGTTTCTTCTCTGTGGTTTGAGTCATTATACCAAAAGTGCGCGTGAGGTAAGTCCCGATGGGAATTACACCTGAGATAAAAAATTCTTGGAATATTAATAGAAAGACGAACGTGGCTTAGTGGTTATACTCACTTTGTTTTAAGCATGTGTAGTGTCTGCGATAATGTATTATGACATGTTTGCGACAGAAAAATAGGCTTTGAACATATTGCTTTTACGTAAACACATACTGGAGAATACCGACAGACGGTAATAGTAATTTTGATGTCTCATCTGTAGAATTCTATGACGCTTACTATGGTGTATATGACTGAGCGCTGCATTTGGAGTGTTGATCCGCCAACGACTTTCATCTGCCACCAATTTTAATTAATAGGCTATGACTGTCATTTTACGGGTGAGAGATAAAATTCACACGAAACCGAGGGTATTTTAGAGCTCAGTATTTTTTTAAATTTCCGTCTGGGATCGAACCCACGACCTTTGGCTTGCAAAGCAAACGCATTGACCATTGAGCTTTACCCGCCGGCAACATTCTTATATATAACAGCGAGTTCCATGCCGTCAATGCCGCAAAAATGAAAGCACGATTACCAAAGACAGTGCTAGTACTACCTCTCGTCAACAGCAGAGTACTTCAACTTGTTCTGGCTAAGAAAATCATGGAAACAATGACGAATAGTAAGGGAAGGTAACAAGTGGTTTCCCATCCATTTTAGAGTTCGTTGTTAATATTGCTTAACTTTTTCGTTACGGCTCGGTGGAATACAAATTATATTGTAAATACGGCGTGAATTTTTCAAACCATCTTTTTTTTTTTGCATAAAACTAGTATTTGAAGCATAAATGTACTTATAAGACCTATCATATTAAACAAACGTTCATTATGTAACTCCATACAAGTGGTGGCATCGACACATGTGGTTTACAGAAAAATTGCTCCTGTGACGAAACCTAACGATATTTGTTTACATGCTTTACAGATTCCTGTAAAGCATACATGTAGGTTGATAAAAAGAATGACTGCACTTCCAATTTCCTATCGTAGATATCACAATGAGTACTTAAAGTAGCAAAAAGATATATCACGTCAACCAATGTCAACGGTCGGGAAATATTTGACGGCATATATCGACAACCGATGCGAAAGGGTTAACTTTGATGATCCCACAAAAACAGCACTTAAAATGTGCTATTGTAATCTGTTGCATACGCTTACTTACACCTATATTACGTATCAAATCCCCTTGTATGTTTAGGAGTATTTGCCCTTTTGGATTCTCCTGTAGGACTGTATAAAAATAAAACCCCATTTCTCCAAATTCTATAGAAGTACGTCTAAATTCTAAACAACTCTGGAATCCTCAGAGGGTTTCGCTTTTACTCCGACTGAGGTTAAATTGGGCTAAGATGTATTCGAAAATAAATGGATACATTGTACGCCGCTTTATAATATACGGGAGTGCTACTTCATATGAGTTACAAAGTATTATACAGGCAGATTAGTTCTACAAAGAATAACAATTTTTTTTTATCAAAGTAAAAATAAATGAAATACGATTTAAAGACGGACTAAAAAGTATAAAGCACATGTGAGCGCGGTTCTCATTAGATCAAAATTATTCAGTTTACCAATATTGTGGGTAGAACAAAGGAAAACCTCGAGCGGTGTTGAATGCTTCAGACAGTCACTTATGTGTGACTGTGGAGACCTGCAGAGCACCTCACACCTAAGATCCTGCTCCAAGTGCCCAATTATATTACTTTACATATTTTTTTTAAAATCGTTATCCAAAAATAATACCTAAAACATTGTCTTCTTCATCCTAGCAACCCTATCTGTCTCCCTTTCTTATCATTCCCTGATAAACACACTCCTACCACCTCTCTTACATGAAATGGGCTCGACCACTTATAAAGTACTATGCAGCTCAGTTGTCTCTTGACAAGTGATGGATTAAAGAAGGCTACGAGTTGGTCGAAACTGCAGTATCCTTAACAGAGACCATATCTTACGTGTTCAATGTAAAAACGAGGTTAAAAAAAATAAAAATATAATGGATCTCAAAGTGAATGCTGAAAGCATTGAAAAAAATGGATTGCCCCGAAAGAGGACCTAGCCCCTGGACACGACCAGGGATGGAATATATGGAGGTCCCTTAACAGACTTCGGACCGGAGAATCCAAGACGAGGACACAAAATGAATGCCTGGCAGTTTTACAGCGGGCCGACTGAATGTGGTCCGAGTACCTGCACCCAGGAAGACCTGATGATGGCCGGGAGTAACGCCATCGACGTCGCCCACTTTTGGGCAGACAGGATCTGACCCTGTTGTTTCCGAAACGATTATATATATATATATTGAAAAAAATAATCTCGTTGCAAACTTCGCCCTGTATATATTAGCGAGTAGAGGTTAAGAAGAAGAAATAGCCAATCAATCACACAGTCATAATCAGACTTCTGTGTGGATGTTTGAAAGAATATCATTTATAAGCCAAGAAAATAAGAAATGTGCGAAGAAAAGTTATGCCGTACATCTAATAGGTACACAGTTATTCTAAACTAGAAAAAAATTCGATGAAAAAAAGGTACGATGGTTTCACTTTTCATATAAGAGATAAGTAAAAAATAAAAATCTTAATAATGAAGTAGATAATATCACATAGATCTGTGGCGGACTGTTTTATCAAATGTACCGATTTCGCTATCTACGCATGTCTAATAATATTTGACTTATATGTTATACCATAGATGTCGGTAGAATTGCACCTATCAAGGTGGGAGGTGACCTGGCTCTGTATGAGCAGATGACAATATTGACCAGCTCTCTTCCCTCTCCACTTCGACGCCTCCATAATCTGAGCAATCATTAAGCCAGAGATATCACTGTGTCACGTGATATTTCTGGCTTAGCACTGCGAACTGAACAAGTCACAAACTACCTACCAGTAACATTTCTTTATTCCAAAAATCATTTCTAGAATCGTATTCTACAGTATACACAAGCTACTATTAAGAATACGTATTATACGTCTGCATTGGCTTCACGAATATTAAACTAAAACGTAAAACCGGCGTGTAATATGAAATCATTTAAAAATAGCAACTAAACACGGTTGACCAATAAAATCTTTCAGGAATATGCGTTATAAAAAACAATTTGATCAAACTACAAAAAATTTTTATTTTTAAAAAAGATTTACACATTAAAAAAGCGAAATAAAGGGACACAAGCGTGGGTGTAATGTTCCTGAATAAAAAATATGATCCAGGGTCGAACCCAGGCGCATTTAGACAAATAAAGCCTTTGGGATTAAATTCCGCAGAATAAATATAGCAAGCAATTTATTTCATTTTTTAATTTGCAAAAAACACTCCACTTACAAGGATTAATGCTGAAAATTGAAGGAAAGCTAATAATAGATTATTGAAATTAAATTTAAACATAATTTCTAATGGGAACGGTGAACTGTGCGCCAATATATAAGAAACTCTCAAAATTACAAATAAAACCTTTTTTTCTTCATCTCATATCCAATAAAAAAAATAAAATTTAAAGCTCCGCAATCAACTTGCCAAAACATTGGTCTGGAGCATCTTGATGTACGACTGTGAGACATGGTGCTTATTTGAAAGTGATAAAAAAAGACTAGAGGCCTTTGAGATGTGGTCGTACATAAGAATTATCGGAATTTCCTGGAGAGACCACGTCAGAAACAATGAGGTTTTCAGCATGTGCATTCAGGTGGTGGACGAAAGTCGTTCCGTGAACACCGCCCATTCATAGTGAATTCATGTAGTAATTGAATAACGTCAGACTGTGGTTTATGACGTTGGCGGATCAACATTTTATAAGCAGCGCTTAGTCATTTTTGCGTCATAGCGTATAAGCGTCATAGAATCCACATATGTGATTACAGCATCACTTTCACCATCTGTCGATATTCTGTTGTATGTTTTTATAAAAAAAATACATTAATAAGGACATTGAATATTTAGCCCTACTCTCCGAGGGATGAACCATTTGGTTCAAAAACCGATGAAATTTATAGGTAATAAATATTTTTTAAAAATTAAAATGATGTTGGTTAACCAATCACTATGAACTCATATTTTCTTTTAAAAATGTGTGCAAATAACTAACAGATGTGATGCTTTCATCACAATATGATGAGAATCTCATGCACATCGCCAACATTTTATTATTAAAGGTTGTTCAGAAAAAAAAATAGTTTTTAATATAACAATAATAAACGAACGTTTTTCACATGGGCTTTTCAAATGATCGCGAGCGCTTGAATGCGATAAATTTATATCTTAGCGATTACGTGAATTTGTATCGATTAATACGAGGGTTATCCGTAAAATAAGGTTCCCATGGTGCTACAGTCCTGAAAATCGATGTTATGGTGGATCCCGTGATTCTGTAGTGTACCATTGATATTTTCCTCTCTAAGTTGGGGGTCGAATTACTGGGTGACAGGATGCAGGAGCAGATTAATAACACAAATAACTTGTTTTAAAAGCACAATTCGCGTTTATTTTAAATAAAGACTTCATTTCTACGCCCGACCGGTATGGTATTTCGCCGGCCGGGCGCCAGTTAATTGACAACTGCCGGACACTGTGACATGCTTTGCATGGGTCTTGATCCTGCTTCTGAAAGATGCCTCCGCATTGAGTTCTCTTATGCTTTCCGGCAGCGAGTCTCAGGCCATTGGTGCCGCGTAACTGAAAGCACGATTGCCAAAGACCGTGCTACGACTACCTCCCGTCAGCTGCAGGGTGCTTCTATTTGCTCTGGCTGATCTGAGTGTCTCTCCACGCGCGCTTATCTCCGAAGGCTGCATCAGTTCTGTCAAATAACCCGGTGCAGTGCCATTGAGTGCCTTATAAGCTAAGAGGCATTGTTTGTACTGGATTGTAGCCGGAACTCTCAACCGCAGCAGTCGGTGTAGTATCAGTAATGTGACATAATTTGGGCGCGTTGTAAACTAGTCGTGACTACCTCCCGTCAGCTGCAGGATACTTCTATTTGCTCTGGCTGATGTCTTGATATAATAAAGCTGGTTAAGTGTTCAGTTGGTTGTAAAAATATCAAGTCATCAGTTGAAAACAGAAGAAATTACTTTCCAAACATTCCATTAGTATATTTTTTCAATCTCACTCTCGTCGATTCGCGGATATTGAAAAACTTACGGCTGGTATTATTTTTCTGAGCCTCTATCGCACAAATATAATTTTGGCAAACTTATATTTGATATCCAAACGCGTGCGAGAGTACAGACGACCAACCTTATACGCGATCTTTGATTTTATATTGAACGTCTTTGAAAAGCAAAAAAAAATATCCGAGCGAAAATCGGACGCATTAGATGTAATACATCTTAGGTTCTAGAAACAGGACATTTAACTCACAGTTCTAATCCATCTGAAGCAACATTATGGCACTTTGTAATCAAAATCGGACGCATTAGATGTAATACATCTTAGGTTCCAGAAACAGAACATTTAACTCACAGTTCTAATCCATCTGAAGCAATATTATGGCACTTTGTAATTAAAATCGGATCATCATCATCATCAGCCTGTGTCCGTCCACTGTTGAACGTAGGCCTCCCGCATGAGTCTCCATCCTCTTCGATCCTCCGCCTTCCGCATCCAGGTCACTCCCGCTTTGTAATTAAAATCGGACGCATTAGATGTAATACATTTTAGGTTCCAGAAACAGAACATTTAACTCACAGTTCTAATCCATCTGAAGCAATATTATGGCACTTTGTAATTAAAATCGGACGCATTAGATGTAATACATTTTAGGTTCCAGAAACAGAACATTTAACTCACAGTTCTAATCCATCTGAAGCAATATTATGGCACTTTGTAATTAAAATCGGACGCATTAGATGTAATACATTTTAGGTTCTAGAAACAGAACATTTAACTCACAGTTCTAATCCATCTGAAGCAATATTATGGCACTTTGTAATTAAAATCGGACGCATTAGATGTAATACATTTTAGGTTCTAGAAACAGAACATTTAACTCACAGTTCTAATCCATCTGAAGCAATATTATGGCACTTTGTAATTAAAATCGGACGCATTAGATGTAATACATTTTAGGTTCTAGAAACAGAACATTTAACTCACAGTTCTAATCCATCTGAAGCAATATTATGGCACTTTGTAATTAAAATCGGACGCATTAGATGTAATATATTTAGGTTCTAGAAACAGAACATTTAACTCACAGTTCTAATCCATCTGAAGCAATATTATGGCACTTTGTAATTAAAATCGGACGCATTAGATGTAATACATTTTAGGTTCTAGAAACAGAACATTTAACTCACAGTTCTAATCCATCTGAAGCAATATTATGGCACTTTGTAATTAAAATCGGACACATTAGATGTATTAATTAAATATACATATACCATACATAAAATTCTTTTTTCAACGCGTCAATTCAAGCACAAAAATAACGGCAGAAGCGGGATGCGAACCGCGGACCAGGTATTCATACCGCTCAGCCGACTTGGCTATTGCTATGCCTAGACCGACTGACGTTGAAACTAGTATTTATGTCATTGTTATCATCGTATGATAGATGTCGCTACAGTATATATTCAAAGTATGTATATTTTTATTTTTTATTAGATGTAATACATTTTAGGTTCTAGAAACAGAACATTTAACTCACAGTTCTAATCCATCTCAAGCAATATTATGGCACTTTGTAATTAAAATCGGACGCATTAGATGTAATACATTTTAGGTTATAGTAACAGTAGATTGGAACTCACAGTTCTAATCCATCTGAAGAAAGTTGTTGGCACTTTAAAAGTAAAAGTTATGTAATGAAAAAAAATATGGTGAAATGGCATAATGAAAATTAAAAATATTGAGGTTTATTTATATTATGACTGAACGCATTTCAACTTTGTAACGAGACATTGTCAAAAGTGGCACTAATTTTCTTCAAAAATCGTACTAAATTGCGGCTATTTTGCAATTTTTCGTTCACTATATACTAATACTATATCTACATAGTATGTATTTTTTTTCATTTCACTTGTCATGCTTCGTATTGATATCAGCTCAATATAGCCATTGCAGGCTGGTGCCGAAAACCTTGATATACAATCTTTCGTCTTTTATTCCATGTCCACTCGTCAGACATGGAAAATTGCTGCTCTCAAACATTCATTCCTTCTTCTTCGCGGTGCAATTCACAACCCTTGGATTCTTGAATGTTTTAACTTAACTAAGTTCCAGATAAGTCCACCCGTGCTCGTAGCCATACATTGTTTTAAATCCCTGTTGATACTTGTGGGGCTTCGACCATTCAATTTAGTACAACGGCAATGGCGCTCCTAAATGGCCTACCAGCACACCTCGATCCTTTTCTTACATCATTTTCTTCTTTTGTAAATGATATTGTTCTCCTAGATCTCTTTGATCTTTGACACGTGTCATCTTCTTCTTCTTTTTTTGTTTTTGTATGCGTTGTATGTTTATGTATACTCTATGTTGCTTATTCTTTATTATTATATGTACCTTGAAATTGCGGTCATGTTAAAATAAATAAATAAAGAATAAACTGATTATGAAGTAAATCTGTAAGAAATTTAATTAACCGCGTTATACGAGTAAGTTTTCAAAATCAAACATCCGCGGATAACGAGAGATTGCTGCTTTCACTCTTCACACAAAGTAAAACTTTAACCTATACGGCAAGTAGAAAATAAGTTTTGAGTTTTCTACGAAAATGTAATAATATCACAACTTGTCTGTTAATATTCCGAGAATTTATTCCGATAAGACTATTAATAACAAAGAAATAATTGGAAGACAACAAACTAGATTTAAGTTTTCTATGGTTTACTTCGACGAATTACCTCTCACTTATCTTATGTTTATTAAAGTTTCAGAATATGAAATGAATTACTGAGTAAAAGCTAAAATATCAACGAAAAATACGAATATTTACTGTGTTGTTCGAAAAATAACTTAGTTTTTCCCGAGTAAGAAATTAAATGTATTTTTTTAACAGCCAACTTCACAGTTAAGTTGTAAAATTATAATATACCGTAACAGCTGATGTACTAAGTTTCAAAAGATCAAGAAGAAGTTACCTTCAGTCGACAACGGAACTGGTGATACCTGAGGCCACCCTAAGGCTGAACAAGTGGAGGAGCGCAACTGAAAGGTATACTTAGATTGCCCCGAAAGAGGACCTAGCCCCTGGATATGACCAGGGGTGGAATATATCGAAGTCGCTTAACAGATTTAGGACCTGAGTATTCAAGACGAGGATACAAATGAAAGCCTAGCAGTTTTACAGCGGACCGACTGAATGTTACTGCGGCGTGGAGCAGACCCTGTCCCACCTTCTGGAATGTCCGCTGTGCCCGAGTATCTGCAACCAGGAAGACCTGATGATGGCCGGAATTAACGCCATCGACGTCGCCCACTTTTGGGCAGACAGGATCTGATCCTGTTGTTTCCGACACGATTATATATGCTAAGTTTCCTTATAAATAAACAACGATTTATTCTACGCAGTAGTTTCTGGTTGAAACCTTTTTAAATGTGATAAATGAAAAGTAAGAACCATCTCACAGAGGCGAGACCGATGGATCGGTCACATCATGCGCCACGATGGTCTTCTTCACGACATTGTGGAAGGGATGGTTGAGGGCAGAAACTGCAGAGGGCGCCCTATGCAGCTCTTATGCTAGAGAGGGTTGCAGAAAACCGAGAGGGTGAAGATCGAGATGAAAAATTTTGTTGCTGCAAACCAATACACCGGTTTGATACTACGAAGAAGTAAAAATCATCATTTTCGACATTTTTTTTATCATATAAGAAAAAAGCCCGACATGTATGGAGAAGATGTATCAACAGAACGACAGAGCAAAACCAGAAATGTGAAATTTCAATAATCCAAATTTGGCGTTGAAGATGAACCACGTTTATGAAGGCTACTTGAAGATGATGCAGTCATAATGTAGACAATTAATTATGCAAAACGGCAAATTCGAATCGGATTCGACTGTTCATGACTTAAATCGCCTAGGCTCAAAATGTTTATTGGGCATCGAACCCACGGCTTCTATTTTGATAAGCAAACATTTTACTACCAAGCCGTCGAAAAAGAAGAATAACAATTCTAGCCGCACTCAAATGTATAAGAATGGAATAAAAAAAATATCGGCCCTTCAAAAAATATCGAAAAATCTGAATAAAAGACACGTCCCTTTAACTGGACATGTCGGAAGTGTACAAGAAGGAAATCGAACACAAGATCAACAATGTACTGAGAAGCTAGGGATTTGCAACACCGGGATTACTGAATTCAGTAACTCGGTATATAGTTTATTTTATGAAGCACAAATACCAGTTTTATATAGACAAATTAACGTTAATTTTGTAAAGAAATGTAAATAAATGCAATAAAAAAATCATTCTTAATTACATTATAATATGTTTATTAGTAACTTATGGCGCAGAGACGTGGAATCTGGCAGGACATATCTGTCGAAGAGACGACGGTTGATGGGGAAGAAAAGTATTGGAATGGCGCCCCCAAGAACTGGCAAACGAAGTATTGGCCGACCCCCTGCATGATGGACTGATGACATAATAATGATAGGATCGAAGAGGATGGAGACTTATGCGAAAGTCTTACGTTCAACAGTGGACAGATACAGGCTGATGAATATGATGACTTTTGAGTCAGTCTTTTTTAAAAAGCAAGGGAATCCACAAGCAAGATTTCTTCGTTAACGTCTGCCGGTATTCTCCAGTATGTGCTTATATGAAATGATAATTTTATTACTTCAACTAGGAAGTAGACATTGAATAATGGTACCATAAAGTATATAGATCAAGGGAACGGTTAAAGCGAGATTTAACAATGACTCTAAATGGGAAAAAAAATAAATCTAAATTCTATATAAATTACACAAAATGAATGGTAAATGCAGGAGAAAGTATCACGCAAAAACGAGTTAGTTCAATTTTAAGTCCACATTTCCAACCAAAATTCAAATTTTTGACACACCTGTCCGGTATTGCAAGCCCTGCAAGGACCCTTATCCTCGCTGGAGGTTTACTTGTGGATTGAAAGGACCGTAGTGCGGATGAATGGCTTTCGAGAATCGTGCCGAGCGCCACAATGAGGATAATAACGAACATCCCAAAGATACGAGAAGGCGCTCGCTTTGTGGGAGAGAGCGCGGGTATATTTTTTTCCTCGATTTTGCGTTGTACAATAATGGGGCATTGATAAGGGGAATCAGACGCGTGTGCCGTGCGTGGGGTTACCACCTGTAATCCTGAAAAACGACACGTGTAATTTAAATCAATTCGATTAAAAAATACTCGAAATACGATAATAAACAAGGTTTATCAAATTAAGGGGAGAGGATGGTTGAGGGTAGAAACTGTAGAGGGCGCCCTAGACGGGAGTATTTGCAGCGAGTGTTCAAGGACATGAATTGTAGCTCTAATGCTGAGCCGAAGAGGCTTGCAAGGGAACCGAGAGGAATGGAGATCGAGATGAAAGATTCTGTTGCTGCAAACCAATCTACCGGATTGATACTACGATTAAATTAATACAAGTGGATTGAAAAATAATGAAATGGTACAATTAATTTGGATTTTATTTTTAGTTTTAAAAATTGACACAGTCAATTATTTTTTTCATGCGGTTTTGGGTTAAGCTACTACAAACTAAATGACACAGGTCTCGTGAGCGTCGGACTGTTCATCCAATTTCCTAAAAAAAAAGAGATAAAATAGAAAAATTCACATGGAAACATACTTCCTGACGTCATTTAAGGGCAGACTTAGTAAGTTTAAGGAGACGGCAACTGTAGTATCTGAAGCATATTTAACCCCTTGTATGATTTGCCCGAATACAATTCGTGTAGGTATTTTGCTGAAACAGTGATTTTCTCGAACTGGATTCGGGCACATCGTACACGAAATTTTTCATAGTGATTTTCCCGAATCCAGCTCGGGTCATTCCTCCACCAGTCGAAGGGGCATAAAAACCTACTTGCAGTTTAGATTGGATTTAATTGTAGAAATATTGGAGAAATATGTTTTTTTTACCCACTTTTTCCCAAGAGGTTGACCACAGAAGTGGTTAAACGCTCAAATCATCATTTATAGCAGTGCTCCGCAACCGGTGTGCCGCGGCACACTGGTGTGCCTTAAGCTGATACAGGTGTGCCGCGATCAAATAAGGCAATATTATAAATAAATAATTTTACAACGATCCTCAAGCTCCCAGCGCCTATCGCCTATTTACGTAGACATACAACAACGTACTTGCTTTGTTATGCTCTGAATGAAATTAAAAACAAGTGAAATTGATCAAATTAACATCTATTTTTGGCTTTCGGTGTACCGCGGTATTCAAGGTGAGAACTTTGGTGTGCCGTAGAATCCAAAGAAGAACTTCTGGTGTGCCGTAGATGAGAAAAGGTTGCGGAGCTCTGATTTATAGGATATCGGGTAACTATACTGTACGCTCCCAAGGCGTGGACCATTTAGTCTTAAGAGACGACTCAACACCCAAGTAGCGTTTACGTTTTTGAAAAATAAAAATATTGTATTTCTTTTTCCGTATCCCATAAGGTGACCCTAGGGCACGGTATATTATATGTATTATTATATAAAGTATTCGTATACAGGCGCCGGTACAAAGCAGCGAAATAATGTTATTTTTTTCGTTTCTGTAGTAAATATTATATTTTAGACGCAAACGGGATCGAATGTAAGAAAATATTTTTCAGATAAATACGCGCGAAAATCCTGAACAGATGTTTAGCGAAAAAAATGTTACGTTGAAGTAAATACTCGTACATGACAAATATTTTCAATGCAAACACTTGCAGACGAATGCAGCAACCGAGAAAAAATATATATATGAAAATGTACAATATAATCTGTATTGTCCTCGAATACGGCATTCACCTTTCATCATCATCAGCCTGTATCCGTCCACTGTTGAACCGCACGAGTCTCTATTCTCTTCGATCCTCCGCCTTACGCATCCAGGTCACTCCAGCTATTTTATTTATTTTCTGAGATAAAGATGGTATACCATAGTTACAGTATGGGTGGTATTGGCAACCCGCGAGTATCATCCATCAGAGACCTTGGCATATTCTTTGAAAGCAAGTTAACGTTTCATGCTCACATTGAAGCTGTGTGTGGGAGGGAACTGAAGATGGTAGGATTTGTTCTGCGTAGTGCCAGGACTTTCTCGAGCACTAACGTTCTAATCGTACTGTACAATTCATTGGTTCGTAGCCCAAAAAATAGAGCGGATCTATTATTTGGGCTCCCCACGAGTATAAATATGACCTCATGTTGGAGAAAGTTCAGAAGAAATTTCTCACGTTTCTTTACATGAGGGTGTATGGATATTATCCGTGGCTGTACCCATCTAACTTTATACGGGGTATGTTGGGATACAATGAGTCGAGAACTAGAAGAGATGTGTGCTTGATTATGCATTTATTTCGGCTATTGCGCGGCGTGTTCAGAAATCCTGATATTTTGTTGTAAATATGTGTGTTTGTCCCTGAAAATTATTTAATTAAAAAGGAGGCACAGACTGTTTTTCTTCCTAGAAGTAATACTAATCTGCCAGAGACTATGCCTCTTGGGAGAGTGATCAGACTCTTCAACAATATCGCCTCGAATATTGATATATTCCACTTGAGAGAAGCCCAGTTTCGACATGAGCTCCAAGAATTAATTTATTAAAGTAATTTCGCGGAATCTTCTGTTTAACTAGCTTCGGAACATTTTGATAATTGTTGTTAATAATCATAAATATATATTTATAAATTGTTTATTTTTGTATTATCTTATTTCAGGATAGTTTCAAATAAAATTTGTAATGTTTCTGAAAGAAATAAATTAAAAAATTGAAAACTTCATAGCGGCAGTTTGTGGGGACCATATGCTCCAGATATGGAACGGATATGGAACGAATATGGAACGAATATGGAACGAATATGGAAAGAATATGATCCAGATAGGTAGTGGATACAAAAGTAAAAGATACTCGTATAACAAATGGCATGGTATTACTTATTTTATAAGTAGGCTCATAGATCCAGCATCTGTTGAGAAAATGCAATTAGAGTATTATTAGTAATTAAATATACACATACAATTATACATCAACTTTTTATACGCATAAATTTATTTAGAAAAATATCGGCAGACGCGGGATTCGAACCACGAGTATTGGAACCAACCTTTTACACCGCCCAGTCCATTCGACGAGAGTATTTTTATAATTTAATGGAATGACATAATTTGAAATGATGAGCATTTCTGCGCCTATCCATTAAACAAAAACTCAAACATTGAAACTAAAAATATAACAAACAATGTCATTTTCTTTCATTCTAATATTTCAATGTCGCCCCATTAAGGCAATGCAATTCATCACTCATTGTTTTTGTTTGTACCAAAAAAAGGATGCAACCACCGGGGGTGGAGCAGCCCTGAGAGAAATGGATGACCACGCATTCTATCTCAGCGGGGAGTACCGCGCGGGCGCCGAATACACATCGGTCCTAGTCACTTGAGACATCCAGGGCTGGCAAAACGGCTAAAAAATACTTATTTCTGATCTTGGTGAAAACCCTCCCATCCTGTTTTTGGAGACCCAGATGGGGGGACCCGTTACTGGACGCACGCAAAAAGCTTCTTGTTAGAGTGGCTGAAGGCCGTCTCGTGATTCTAGGTGCGTCAGTTAGATGTCAAATAGACCTCAGTCTAAGGCTGCAAAGTAAGTATACTACAGCGAGTCTCGAATTACCTTCTTTGGTAACCACGATACACATGAGAATGGATAATGAAATGGTGAGGTTGGGAAATTGATTCTGTAAATAGCAGACATCAGTTAAGAGTCATTAACGTATAAATTAAGAGCCGTAACGAAAGGGTTAAAACAAGGTACGAAATATTTATATATTCTACGTTATATTGAAGTGGATCTTAACGTAGTCGTATTACGCATTTTCTTCCAGCAAGTGACAGCAGTGCTCAGTGTGTTCCATCTTAAAAAATTTACAAAACATTAATCTAAAAATAAATAATAAATAAATTAAACGTAGACGTAATTATAAGTGACACGTGTATCAGTTAACTATACACGTTAACTGAAGCATTAACTAGAATTGAATAAAATGGGTTTAACGATTAAATCGTTGCCGGCAAAGAGACCCTCGGCATACTCTCCGCCAGGCATCGGAAGCAACGAATCCCTAGCGCATTTATTAGACGCCAAGAGAGATTTATCTCCGTCTACTTAGTCGCCCGGCACTCGCTAAGAGAGAGGGCAAAAATAACTTTATTCTAAAGGCGAGAGAGAGGTATTCACTGCGAATGACCAGTTCATTACTGGAGCGCCTGTAAAGCAAGTATAAACTTACACGAGAGTTACACAGCGAGGGGATTTTAATACGGCCGTTTGTAGTGCCACGTTTGATCTGCAGACCTACGTTTAGTACCTCGTAATTGTGAAGAGAGTATAACCTTTGCTTAAGGGTTCGAGTGCGTTGAATTGTTAGGCAAACTATGGCGTTCCTTTATAATGTATGAAGAGGTAAGAGAACGTTCACATATGTATTTTGTTTAGTCGCTTGCCTCATTTAAAAAAATACATCCAATTAAACGCGTAATGGAGAATACCAAATTATAGAGAAATCATATCCGCATTTTCTGTGAAGTTTGACATATTTCATCAAACGTCGGTCGCAATACGATCTAAAAGATCATTCGATGACTTTATGCGCATCACTCCATAAGTACATTTGTAAAGCCAAAATTCCGCAATGTCTTAAAACTAAGGCGCTTAACCAATGCATCCTCCCTGTGTTCACTTATGGCGCAGAGAAGTGAAATCTGACAGCAAGTCTTACACACATAAAATAAAGGTCACCCAGCGTGCTACGGAGAGATTTATGCTTCGGAGTGTCTATAATAGATAGATAGAAAACCTAAAAAAAATAAAAGGCAACCTTTTATACGACAGTTGGTTAAAGAACAAAGCTGAGACTTGGCGAGGATTACTGTGAATATATTAACATCCTCCTCTTCTTAAAAGGTTGTTATTCAGTCGCGTGGTGGCAGGAAAGGAGCAGATTAATAACGCACAGACTTTTTCTGAAGCACATTGACATATATATTTACGATAAACTTTACAAGCTTCCGGCCCATGCGGAATGACATGCTGACAACAATACATGAGAGGAAAGATTGTACATCGAGGTTTTCGGTACTAGTCAGCTAGGGCTCTATCATGCTGATGTCAATATAAAGGAAAAATACTTTTATTTACTTACATAAGATAGCGTAATTAATTTTTAACTACGCATAAAAAGGCACTACAATCAAATTTCCATACATTTTATGAATCGTTATGAAATATTTTACAATCCTATAATAAAATAATGTGCGGCAATCAAAAGATTGCTGAGAACATGACTCTTTAGTGTTTTTTTTTCGTCTTCCTTAAATTAGGTGCGTTATAAAATCATATTACACAGGCGTAAAATAAAAGTAATTACGCTATAAAAAAATGAGTGTTTGCAGTAAAATTTGATTTAAAAATTGAGTAAGATTCGCTATTTTTTTATATAATATGGAACAAAAAAAGAGAGAAAAAACAAATTCATGAAGTCCGAAAATGTGTAAAAAGTCAATCAGAAAAACACTCCCTATTTGGAGCGTATGGACACCGCAACTTGCCGTTTCACAGTTTTGTAAGCTCGGATTGTCTATGCCTTGTCCAGAACACCTGTACCCCAGAGGTCTACATGAAAACATAGATGGCTCCCGGATAATCTCGGATAACCCGTGAATACGATTCTAATCTCTTTCGCGGGTTCTTTCTTTTAGCACTTCTGTTCAGAGCGGACTCCCGCTGGACTTATCAGTTGCTAACTGATCATAATCTGAATTAGCGCATCATCAAGGAGAATTAACTGTCCTCATGTGTGATGCGGGTGAGAGACGGGTAGAGACCAGATGGCTCCCGGAAGCCTCCAAGGCAAGAGCCCTCCCGCTTACTTGCATATAATGCGGCTGTAGTACAAGAGAGATATTTGGGTGTTCAATAATCAGCTTTTTTTTTAAGTTTATCGGAAGATTAACCCGACGCTCCTGATGACAAGACGATTTTTTTTGTGTTTAAGGGGTGGCTTAACTCTACAGGGGCAAGGATAGATCTTAGATTTGATTAAATCTGGATGAAAAAATTTGGATGGGGTATTGTCAAACACCCACCCTACAAGTGACTACCATCTCTTCCTTGACATGAAGCAACACTTGGGTGGAACGCATTTCGGCGATAGAGAAGAGCTGTAAGAAGCGGTTCTCACGTATCCGCGTGGCTTGGCGGCAGATTTTTTTGACTCGGGCATTCAAAAGCTCGTATACCGCATGCAAAAATGAATTGACCTCAGCGGCGACTATGTAGAAAAATTGGTAAAATTCTGAACTTTCCAAAAATGTACGCATTCATGGAATTAAATATTTTTTACACTGTGAAAATCACTGGGAACCTTAATTTTCGGATAACCCTCGTATTTACGAGTATTTTTGTGTGTATTTTTTCTCCAGAAAATATGTCAAATAGCTGAATAATAATGCGCTCCTATGTGTAAGAAAACGCGACGCAAATTAATCGGGTCACCAATTTCAATCAGAATATTGATGGGACCGTAAAAACGCAAATCAACCGCACGGAGGCGACGTGTCTGCCCGCCAAATTTATGGTCACCATAAACTCGGTTTTATGACGATGTCATACAGCCAGCGAAGACGAGGAAAACTAAACGAGCCGGAAAGTCCTGCTTTTGCGCCGATAAGACCGTCTCACCTGAATTTTATCCATCGTGTTTACATAAGCTAAAAAACATATAAAGAGAGGTCACCGTATGTCACGAGAATAAGGAAATACATATAAGACACACCCCTACGCCTCTCCTACATAAAATGGAGTTAGACTGCTTGCAAAGCACTGTCGCAGCTCAGTTATCTCTTGACAAGAGGAGGATTGAGAAGGGCTAGGAGTTAGTCGAAACTGCAGTCTAAACTAAACGAGCCGGATAGTCCTGCTTTGGCGTCGATAAGACCGCCTCAACTGAATTTTATCCATCGTGTTAACATAAGCTAAAAAACATGTCACCATATGTCACGTAAATACGAAAATACATATAAGACACACCCCTACCCCCTCTCCTACATAACATGGGTTATGAAAAAAATATATATGTGGAAAAAAAATAGACCACTTGCAAAGTACTATCGCAGCTCAGTTATCTCTTAACAAGATTAGGATTGAGAATGGCTAAAAGTTAGTCGAAACTGCAGTCTCCTAAAAGATGTCTTACGCGATCCATGTAAAAACAAGGTAAATAAATAAATATTTATATTTTATAATGGATCTCAAAATGAATGCTGAAAACATTGAAAAAAATATATATATATATATTTATAAATTCGTTGCCACTATATACTATGCTCCAATCTTGAGAATATAGATAGTATATATTGTAATAGTCTGAGTTAAGGGAAGCGGAGTTGAAATGCGATGAGGTGAGAACCGTGGCGGCTAACAGAGCTTTATGGCGGCGACTCGAGATGTCCTTGTGCTGCAGATGAACAAATTAATGAATGATTAAATAAAACACGCATAATATGTCTCGGATACTACAGCGGCCATCTCTTCAAATCCCTGGAATCTCACTCTGGAGATCGTCGGACAACATACGTGTATATACTCGTATGTGGCACCCAGGTGGTCCTCTGGGTGCACATATATCATGGGATAAGACATGAACAAAAGACAGAACTATGTAGCGGAAATTTGTCGTGAACAAGTATTCCAGATACGGAACGAATATGAGAGAAACGCATGTCGACATGCCCCATCATTAAAAAGGTGACAACAAGTCGCAGGTTCGTCATTTGGCCGCGTGGAGGAAAGATGCCGATGCATGTCGCAAAGCAAAGAACTTTTACAGAAGCACAATCCAGTTCATTTTCAATATAAGACTTCGATTTCCCCGCCCGACCGTAGCATGAGTCGTAGGCCAGACGGGCATAGTAACATGTAGCGCCGTAAAGATTGAAGCGGCAAAGACTGAAACTAAATTTAAAGTTGAACCAACATGTAATGGAGCAACTATAAAAACAAATAAAATGTCGAATTCAAACGCCTTGTATTTTCATATAAAATTAAGACAAACATTATTATATGTGCATGTCAGGCGAGCAAACAAAAATAAGAGACAAGAGATAGTTTTTCAAGGCTTTTCGGCATCAGACTAAAAGATCAAGCTAATATCAATGCATTTTAGTATCCCATTTAATATTTTCTATGTTGAGACGCCTCTTCGGACCAAATAGTCAAATATTTTTTTTATGAATATTAATTTGTAATATTCACAAAAAATGTTGTCTGTTAAAAATTCATAATTAACAAATAAACATATTTTTAATAAATTGTAGGCTTGTACAATTAATACAATATCTGTTTATAATGCCAAACATATTTTTTTTTTTATATTATGATTTTTAATTAAGTATTTAAATAATTTATCTATAATACATGTAGTTTCCTATGAATTATGTTTTCTAATTTGCATACATATGTTGTTTATCCATTGTATGGTGCGAAGCATTTAAGGTTACATTATAATACTAAATTAAATATATTATATTTTTACTAAAATATTAAATAATATTTGCAATCTTTCTCGCACATAAATTATTATTTTAATTGTGCATAATATGCTAATCTCAAGTGGCAATGGGCAGGACATATCTGTCGAAGAGACGACGGTCGACGGGGAAGAAAAGCACTGGGATGGCGCCCAAGAACTGGCAAACGAAGCATTGGCCGACCCCCTAAAAGATGGACTGACGATATAAGAAGAATAGCGGGAGTGACCTGGATGCGGAAGGCGGAGGATCGGTGAGGATGGAGACTCATGCGGGAGGCCTACGTTCAACAGCGGACGGACACAGGCTGCTGATGATGATGATGCTAATCCCACGACCTCCTTAGAAACTTTTTTTTTTTTTTTACTTTTCAACGTCTATATAGATGTGGCCCTGGTTGAGACATGTATGTAGTTACTATTTTTTTTTATGTAAGCACATACAGGAGAATACCGACGGATGGTGATAATAATTCTGATGTCACATCTGTGGAATTCTATGACGCTTACCATGGTGCATATGACTAAGCGCTGCATGTGGAGTGTTGATCCGCCAACGTCATAGACTACAGCCCGAGATTCACGCATCATCCTTATTATTACAGAAATTTACTATGAATGGTTGGTCTTCACGGGACGACTTTCGTCTACAGCCAATTTTAATTAATATGCTATGACTGGCATTTTACGGGTGAGGGATCAAACTCACACCACCTGGTGATATTATAGAGCTCAGAAATCGATTGAAAATCTTTTTTTTAAATCTCCGTTGGGGATTGAACCCACGACTTTTGGCATGCAAAGCAAACGTTTTGACCATTGAACTATACCCGCCGGCAAACGATGAAAAAAATAATGCCGCAGGAGAGCATAAGCTACAGCGGTCTTTTTCTTCCAAGCCTCCGGGCTCGCCTTGTCCTGTATAGCCGTCGGGCTCTTCCTTTCGTCATCTATAAACTATTAAACAATAATCAATTCATGACTGGTCACGGCAATTTAAGGGCGATAGTCCAGACTGCCCATGTTTACAAGCCCCTTGCAGGACGCTGAACACGTTCTGTGGCATTGCCCAATTTTAGACTTAAGTAGAGAAAGGCTCGTTAGCGTTATGCAAGAGAAGCCTGGACCGGTTGGATATGTCGACCTCATCGCTACGGAGTCCAACAACGATGCATTTTCTGTAAGCGCGGCGACCTTCGGCGAAGAAGTCAAAAAGTCCAAATTTTAACGTCTGCACTACGAACTTTTACACCCACGTTTGGCGTTGCTCACCAAACCACATTACCTTTATAACGAGAAAACAATGCCTTGGTAAGTGCTCTCAAGGAGCGCAGTTACAAAACGACCGGGACAAAATCCTTAGACCAAAAAAAATACAAGGATATCCACACTGAACAATGGGTACATCACAAATACTAGATCATTGGTGCCACGATGCTCAATCGGAAACGATACCACTACACTAACAAACATAAATACCATTGACAAAAATATTTTCGCACGAAACTTGAATCGTAAATTAAATTGAAACAAATCATAAATTGAGGATCATTTTCGACATTCTAATAATATTGAGCAACTTTGTGATGCGAAAAAAATAACGTTTATAAATATTTAAATGCGAATATGGAAGAAAAAAACATTGCAATAATAGAATAATATAAAAAAAAGTCAAAGAGAAAAATCTAATAAACTTAGTAACTTTCACTTGGAAGTAATAAATAACAATGTTTTGATTTATCGACGACCGAACAATGTGTGTAGCGATCAATACGTCATTATTTGCATGTGTGTGTATCGACGGCTTCAAATCGAAACATTTAACTAAAAAATTTGATAAAAATGTTTTTTTTTAAATTGCCGCTACTCAGTTCTGTCAATTGCCACTGTCCATGATTTATCGCAAGAAATTTCTGCATCCGATGGCACACCTGAAAACATACGAAATATGTACGAGGACATAAGTTGCAGCTCTTATGTTGCAGAATATCGAGTAGAGTGGAGATCGAGATGCAAGATTTTTTTGCTGCAAACCAATCCACCGGATTGATACTACGAAGAAGAAGATCTTCAGGACAGGAGCCCGGTAGTAAGATCTCTGCATCAAAGAATACATTACGGTATATCTGGAAAGGCCCTAGACTGGTTTCAGTCATACCTAGAAAACCGTAAGCAAACCATCTGTCTACAGAATAAAATGTCGAGACCATCTACTCTATCATGTGGTGTCCCACAAGGCTCAGTTCTCGGCCCATTATTCTTTATTCTATACACCAAAGAAATTGAGGAGATTGCTGAGAGATGGGAAATAAAAGTACACTGCTACGCAGATGACTGCCAGCTCTACTCTTCTTGAGGACCCGAGGAAATTGGCAACATGAAAGAAAGGATGGCCGGCTGTATAGAGGAAAGCATAAGAGAGCTTAAAGCAGAGGCATCCTTCAGAAGCAGACTCAAGACCCACCTTTTTACTCAGAGAGGCAAAGAAGCGCTTTTGGAATGATCATTCGGTCATAAAAGAGCGCTATACAAATACTAATATAATAATAATAATCACCATCACCATTTATCGTTATTTTCATGTATGTCTGCCATTCTGCAGAATCCATTTCCCATCTTTACCATTTCCTCATCCATTCTCACGTATTTCATGGTTAGCAATGTGTTACCAAAGAAGGCAATTCTACACACGATGTAGCATACTAATTTCGCAGCCTTTAAACTGAGGTCTATTTGACATCTAACTGATGCACCTAGAATCACGAGAAGGCCTTCAGTCACTTTCTAAGAAGTAGCTTTTTGCGTGCGTCCATTAACGGCTCCCCATATGGGTCTCCAAAAACAGGACGAGACAGGGAGGGTTTTCGCCAAGCGTATACGTTAAAGTAAAAAAAATATCATTCTGATATTTTTTTTAATAAACTATGTTTCAATGCGAAATCCAACGTACATAATTTTATCAATATTCATTTTGCATAACTTATCATTTTTTTAAAAGCCTCTTAGTCGTTTCAGAAGAAGCATCAGTCGGTAATAAATAATAAATAAATATATACATATCTATATTGTAAGTGGAGTCCGCCTACCTGAATCTACCTACCTGTCGAATTTCTTTTACCTGCGCCGTAATAGGTTATTGCCAAATCAATACATTAGTTATTAATAACTAAACGGATAATGCATTCGCAGATGGCAACGCGAATCGAAAGTAAAAGATCAAGAGGTGAAGATTATATATGGATGGTCAGTTATAAACGAACATCTACTGATTGGGTCATGCAAAAATATATTTTTTGTCAGGTAGCTAGAGACGGGTTGATCCGCCACTAAGGACACAATAAACGCAGGATCGTCTGGCTAATCATCAGATTTTCTTTGAAAATACAATTGGCAAATCATACAGAAATGTGCCACGGATACTAAAAATAACCAGTCTTCGAGTACAACCATTTCTGCTCTGAAGATTGTCGGGTACCGTGTAACCTTCTTAGTGGACCTTTAGGTACAGATATGTCCTAGAAAGGATTTGTCCAGTGATCGTAGACTTTAGAGCAGAGCTCCGCAACCTTTTCTCATCTACGGCACACATTCAAAGTACTTCTTTGGATTCTACGGCACGCCAAAGTTCTTATGGCCCCTTGAATACGTCGCGCACACCTAAAGCCAAAAGAATAGATATTAATTTGATCAATTTTATTTTTTAAATTTCATTTAGAACTTAATAAAGACCTAAGTAGTGACGTTGTATGTCTACAGATAAATAGGCGATAGGCGCTGGGAGCTAGAGGACCGTTGTAACCAAAAAATTATTTATTTATAATTTGTATATTGGATCGCGGCGACCTATCGTTACGGCACACCAATTTGTTCGCGGCACATCGGTTGCGGAGCACTGCTTTAGAGATCCATAGGTGAACGAAATAACTTACATTAGGTAAGGTTAGGTTTACCTACCGTACACGATACCCCGGACCAACGAAATTTGAATATGTAATTGCCATGGAGATATCAATAACGCTCGTCAACATCGCGGAAAAAAGTAAAAATAAAAAAGATAATCTGACACCAACTCACAACTAAATCGTCAATCGTAAAGAATACAATTGCAATGGCGGGGTGTTCTATTGGTCAAAATAAATTTGTCACACACGGCTAAATTAAAAAGCTACAATAGTATTTGGATGTTCGGCAAGTGTACGACGAGTTTGTCGGTTGTGGGTGGGTTCAGGAGGAATTAGTTCTTTAAGTTCCAAAGAACAGCCACCGTGGTAATAAAGGTAGAAAATAATAAGTGAACCAATCTTACGCCTGTGTTCCACTGATTGCAGGATAGACGTTAGAAGATTATAGCTCTTCGCATAGCACCGGTTAAGGAATCACTACTAGCATTAAGGTTATCAACTGACAATATTTAATATTTAGTTTTCATTCACATTTTAAACGATTACATGTTTAGTTATCCCTGGAGACCATCTTCAATAATTTGAAGATGGTCTCTCATAATCACTTCTAGAGTTTACATTGAATGTGAACCTGATATATAAAAATAAGTTCTCTAAATCAAATTTGAAAATATATATGACATAAGAAAACTTACCATTGCTTACACCTTTCGTTAATCCATGGAAAAAAATTCAGAAACTCACCTGAAAACAAATAAAAAATAAATCATTAGTATACTTAAATTTCTTTTGTAAAATTATCCTCAAAAAGTTAAATTCTAATAAAAAAAACGTGGTAATAATAATTTAACTAATAAAATTGTCTAATAGAGCCTTTTTATATAAAGGAAACATTATCTCACCTTTTAAAAACACTCCCGACAACATCTTACAGGTAAAAAATAAATAAAAATGCCTTTGTACTTCGATCACAGAGGAAGCTACGTGGAAATCCTTTTACGGACTTTCTCCAGAGATTATGGTGCTATTTAAAAGAATATTTTTCATATTAGACATGATTGGAAAATCTTATTATCCACAAACAAAAATCAAGGAAAAGGCATAAAATATTCATGCGAATGCTTAAATTCAATTTAATTTCATACAAAAACAACCATATGCCGAGATGTTTCTTAAGATTTGATGTGAATCGAGACCTGAGGCTTCCTCACTTAAATCATTCTAACCAGAATAGCTTTTATAGATTGTGACATCAGCATGATGTAGCCCTTGCTGACTGGTACCGAAAGCCTCGATAAACAATCTTTCGTCTCTTATTTCAGTTTGCTTGTCAGACATGTATGTGTCGCCATATTGGCAATCTTGCACAAGTCAGCTCACGGGTGTGTTAGTGAGATAGTTTGCCACTGACGGCGCTGGTGACCGACCACGTGCCGCACGGATCAGTTGTGTGCTGGCCGGCCGGCATGTCATTCCGCCTGGCCGGAAGCTTGTAAAGTTTATCAAAAATATATATCAATGCGTTTCATACAAAGTCTGTGTTATCAATCTGCTCCTAATCCTGCCACCACGCGACGGAATAACAACCTTTTTGAAAGAGAGGAGGATGTTGATTGATTAGCTTTTAATAAGTCTCTGCATACGGTTTAATATATTTAATATACCATTAAGATTTTTTTCTGCATATGGGTGATACAAGTGGACGGGTATTACAGATGTTTCTGAAGATTTAAGGTGAATGGAGGATTGAGGCTTCCTCACTTAAATCATTCTAAAGGAAATAATCTATTATAGGTTGGTTACCTTAAGGAGTGTCAACAAATATATATCAAAAAGCCACAAACTATATATAATATATTTAAAATAATACATTTGTTCATACTTAATAGTCCTAATGCATCAAAATTTAAGCAGAATAAATGGTAATGAAATTAATTGAAATTCAACGTATTCCCTTGGTTCCCCGATTCAGGGCACGAAGCCGCCCTTTACCACTACATCGGTAGTTTGTCTGTTAGTGGGACCACCTGCCAAGACCCTTAAAATTCGTAGCAGGGCTCAACAATCAAACGGTCATATATTTGTACCATTCACATTAAGATCTTTTGTTGTCAAATTATTACTGCCCAGTATCTGTCGACATCGATAGCCCTTGTGTTATACGCTAAACGCCATTTTATTTGTTATGACAGTTGCTCCATTTCATTTTGGTGCAACTATCATCTTTAATTCTCTTTTCTGCCGCGACTGTCTTGGAGCGCTAGATGTCACAGCGCGCCGTGAGTTGGCAGCTAATGCTAGGCGCGATACCCGTGCCTAGCATTAGGTCTTGAGGTGTGCAGCTTGTTGGGCACATATAGCAGGATCTTAGGTGTGAGGCAGTCTGCAGGTCTCCGCAATCGCACAATAATGACTCTCCCTGCAGAAGCATTGCCCACCGCTCGAGGTTGTCCTTTGTTCTACCAACTTCGCATTTTAATCTATTCAAGGTCCGCCAGTCAAGGTTCTTGCCTGTTGGGAGGCCTTCCTATAAAGTAATGAAATCCTCTGATGCGACTTGTTGTCAGAGCTGAAGTAATAAAACAGTGCTCAGTGGGATCCATGTTAAAACAAGGTATGAAATAATTTTCAATGTATTGTAAAACTATATTATTCGAGTCAAAAACTATAGACGCCAACTGATATGTATGTTTTTTTTTTATTAAAACCTATATTAATTTTCTAAAAATCAACGTATAGCCCGATTCTTAATATGTTTCCTGTAAATTCGCTCTGTTCAATTGTTCCGTCAACAGATGTCTTACACATTTTTCCTTTACCCTCCACTTCTCTTTGTAACCTTGATTTACTGTACTGTATTTATGTTTCATACAAAGTTTTAGTTGTTTTATTCTTGAAATATGACAAACCACAAAGTCACTACGTACTACGAGTATACTTTAAAAAACGTTTAATAAGTTGACTAAAAAAGTGGCTTACTAGAAAGGTACAATGATTAGATCAACTTTGGATAGACAGGTATGTTAAAAGGTAATCTAGAGAGCTCTATTGTGCGCCGCCCTTGATGTATAAAGTTTGACAAGACCTGACGTCAGGGGGCAGGGACGAAGGGGGTCTCCTGCGGTAGATGCCTACAGAAGAGGTCCAGTCAACTGGAAACAAACCACGGAACAGTTTTGGAACGTTTGGTTTACGAACCGAGAGCCGATTTTAAAGATACAATACCAAGAATCGAAAGCTCCGTTTACTAACTCTGAAGAACGATGAAATTATACAACAGAATCTAGAAATATCTACAAATTCAAATTATTTTTAGATGAGTTCATCATCATCATCACCTCATAGGGAATACGACGGTTTGATTCAAAGTTAGTTAGAGAACACTTAGCCTTTCATTCTTCAGTCGCTCAAGAAACGATGGCGGACCTCGATGATACATTTTCTTCGGACGTTGCACGAGAGCAAAAACTACAACTGCATGTTTTAATCGTGCTGCAAGAAATCACCTTCATTGAAAAGCAGACAAGAACTATACATAAAATGTGTTCGGAATATGGCATCAAATTTGTGGAATCAAATGCTCCAACTGGGAAGGGAATATGGCTGAAGAAAGGCTTCAATAAGTGTGTAGTTGCATCTTATATATATATACCCACATACTCAGTACAATTTATCTCTATATGTATAAAAAATAAATAATAATATATGATTCATATATACATATAATAGGAAACATAAAAATGTTATTCTTTGTATATACATCCTTCGAGATGTGATCATATAGAAGAACTGATGGAATTTCCTAGACAGACCACGTCACGAACAATGAGCTTCTCAGCATAATCAAGGAAGATAGGCACCTAGTAAGAACCATCTCAGAGAGGCGATCGGTCACATCATACGCCACGATGGACTTCTTCATGACATTGTGGAAGGGGTGATTGAGGGAAGAAACTGCAGAGTGTTCGAGGACATGAGTTTCAGCTCTTATACTGAGCTAAAGAGGGTTGCAGAAGATCGCGAAGAGTGGCGACCGAGATGCAAGATTTTGTTCCTGCAAACCAATACACCGGATTGATACTACGAAGAATAAATAATGATATATTTAGTTTTCTTCTTTTCTTCGTAGTATCAATCCGGTGGATTGGTTTGCAGCAACAGAATCTTGCATCTCGATCTCCATTCCTCTCGGTCCTCCGCAACCCTTTTCAGCTCAGCATAAGCGGTACAGTTCATGTCCTCGAATACTTGCTGCAAATACTCCCGTTTAGGGCGCCCTCTACAGTTTCTACCCTCAACGATCCCCTCCACAATATCGTGAAGAAGACCACCGTGGCGCGTGATGTGACCAATCCATCGGGCTCGCCTCTCTGAGATGGTTCTTATTAGGTGCCTATCTTCCTTGATTATCCTGAGAACCTCATTGTTCGTGACGTGGTCTCTCCAGGAGATTCCGAGAACTCTTCTGTATGAACACATCTCAAATGCCTCAAGTCTTTTTTTATCACTTTCAGATAAGCACCATGTCTCACAGCCGTACGTTAAGATGCTCCAAACAAGGGTTTTGGCAAGTTGCTTGCGGAGCCCTATAGTTTTCTATAAGGATCAAATATTTGTTACATTTTTTTTTCAATATTCTTTTATAGATCATTGACTCTATAACAATATTATTAGTAATTAAATATACACATAAAATGGTATAAATACAAGTTCTAAACGCGTGTCAGCTCAGGCGGAGAAATATCCGAGGGGATATATAAAGACCAGGGCAAAGGTTAGTTCCAAGGCCCGCGGTTCGCATCCCGCTTCTGCCGATATTTTTCTGAATGAATTGATGCGTATAAAGAATTTAATGAATGTGTATATTTAATTACTAGTAATATTTAGGTTTCGCTAGTGAGAGGCATTCTTAAAGCAAGGTGCTTCCCACACAAACGTCCCAACCACCTTGCTCCTAATAAATATATAACACGAAATAAGACATTCGTAATAACACTATAGAATACCTGCCGTTCTGTAAATATGCTTTAGGTTCACATTAATAAAATAACTACGTACGTGCCGATTTTAAAATTCCTCGCGTACTTTCGTACAAATTTAGAAAAGAGACACGAGAAATAGAATATTAATACTTGAACAAGAAATAATGATATTATACTTTAGAATAATGCGTAAAGGACCACGTTGCAGTGAAATATGAGACAAACCTTAACTGCCTATGAATTAATAGGTGAAATACCCAAAAACCAACATTTTGCCATAGCTAGTACTGATTATGATATTTTATGCCAAATCGGTTAGTCTTTCAGAGTATGGGCAATCATATACAGGACAATTATCTTTCACAGATTGGATTTTTGATACAATGACGTTGTCTTATTTGTGTGCCAAATTTGATATACTTATGACGCAGTTTCTACTGTGACAATTTTGATTCTCCGGCGCTCAGTATTGTGTCGCCACTTGCGCTGGATGTGATTTCGTTTACACTTGTTATACCAATACTTACGCATACTTGCATTACAAAAATTATTAATTACTGGATCCTTGAATCTTTCATTGTTTTTGTATCAATTTTATAAAGAAATAAAAAAAAAATTTACTAGAGAGTATGGAAAAGGAGTTGGGTAGAGTTTATGAGTAGTAACATCCTCCTCTCTCTCAAAAGGTGTTACCAGGTCAAAAGGTGTTAAAAGGGCAGGATTAGGAGCAGGTCAGCAAAACAAAGACTTTTTCTGAAGCACATTGACCTAGTCACAGCATTCGGCCGAGCCACAATACAAAATGCTCTCGCCGAAGGGCGGGACACGACTGGTCCGTGCGGCGTTGTGGTTTCGGTCACCAGCGACGTAAGTGGCAATCTAATAAACTAACGCCAATATGGCGACACACATCATGTCTGACAAGCGAACAGAAAAAATAGACGAAAGATTGTATATCGAGGTTTTCGGTACCATTCAGCAAGGGCTATATCATGCTGATGTCAACAGGGATTTTTAATCTTTCTTTTTTAGTAAATATTCATTTATACGTCGGTACGTTTGTGCACGCTGAAAATGATAAAGCTTTCATAGGTCGCAAAGCTGCAGTCTTCCATCAACTATTTTAGCAGTTTTTAAACAGTCACATACGAGTACGTTTCACACGAAATAGGACCATTTTCAGCGATGTATATATTCCAAATTGAGAAAAAATTATGAGTAATAAATGAACCAGACAATCACGCGACATATGAGGTATTCTAAACAATAGCGTTCTGCGGAATGATTCTTAACTATAAAAGCTCGGTTCGGGGAGCTTTATGCGTGGAACTTATTAATAACTATAATAAATGCACGTGCGTATGTCGGCCACGTAGCCCGAGTACAGAATTTGCATATAAATGTCGCGACTGGGGGCGTCCGCTTAAACCGCATGTGCCATACGAATAGTCCAAATTTGCCAAAAGCCGCTGGGATAAAACTGAGAAAATGCCAAAACGATGGCATTTTTTGGCAATATATTGAAAGGAATCGGAGATGCTTCACGGAGTCGAAATTTTTTTTTTTTTTTTTTTTAAGATTCGGCGAAAAATCAAAGATGACTATTTAATATGTAATAATTTTGGAAATGAAATGAACTTTTGGTCAAATTCGAGAAACATATTGAAAATTAACAGGACTTTGTTGAAATATATTAAAGAATTCACTGAATTTCTTGGAGAGACCACGTCACGAACAATGAGGTTCTCAGCATAATCAAGGAGGATAGGCACCTAGTAAGAAGCATCTCAGAGGCGATCGGTCACATCATGCGCCACGATGGTCTTCTTCGCGACATTGTGGAAGGAATGGTTGAGGGTAGAAACTGCAGAGGGAGCCCTAGAGAATTTGCAGCAAGTGTTTAAGGGCATGAGTTGTAGCACTTATGCAGAGCTTAAGAGGATTGCAGAGGTTTGAGAAGAGTGGAGAATGAGATGCATGATTTTGTAGCTGCAAACCAATCCACCGGATTGGTACTACGAAGAAGGTTGAATATTATCGAAGATGTTGGATGCAAACGTGACCCAGATAAAACAATTAATAAAAAATTAATTTTTTAATTTTTATTAGAATATTATTTTATTATTTCAATATTCTAATCTACTTTTATAGATCATTGACTATATTACAATATTATTATTACTTAAATATACATATACTAAACATAAAATTCTTTTTTCAACGCGTCAATCCAAGCACAAAAATAACGGCAGAAGCGGGATGCGAACCGCGGTTCGCATCCCGCTTCTGCCGTTATTTTTGTGCTTGGATTGACGCGTTGAAAAAAGAATTTTATGTTTAGTATATGTATATTTAAGTAATAATTAATAAAAAGACTGTCAATAAAAAAAAAATACTCTGTATAAAATATATTGTAATTGTTATAAAAATATATATCCAATTTACAAAAAGCGCCATTTATAATAACACGGATCAATAAGAAAAATATGTGTTAATTTCTCATCTCAGCCTGCAAAAACAACTGACAATGGTCCATCGCTGAGTAAAGAATTAAATAATGGTTGAAAAATTTCGTGGATCTAATCGCAGTGTCTGCGTTTATTTTACTGTGATATTAACGAGATAAAATCAATTACTTTTAACGTATAGTCCGGTTTTTAGTGTTTCCTATAAATTCGCTCTGTTCAACTGCTCCGTCAACAGATGTCTCTAACATTTCCTCTCTTCTCTTCTTCCCTCTACTTTTGTTACCTCAATATATATTTTGTATTGACGTTTAGTTTTTAGTAAGTAGCTTCTGAGGAAGGTGCTTTGCCACCAAAACCGGTAAAGTGTTTAATAATTACCTTTTTATTTTATCTTCACAAAATTAAAACTTTGTTCAATGTATTTAAAAATATAGCAGATTGGGTATTGCACAACCCACCCAATCCTGCTGGAATAAACACTTTATTATTATTATTCAGTGGTTCCATACAAAGTTTTACTTGTTTTATTCTTCTTTGAATCAGACGTCATTCACGTGGTCGAAGATTTGATTTTTACTTTTGGTTTGTGAGATTTGAAAAAAAAAACGACACTGACTTTTGAATTTGAAATAATTCTGTGATATTTATGTTTCATTGTTCAATCAAAAAAATTGTTAACAAATATTACTTTTACAAACGAAAGTTTAGTTGAGGATTCACAACGTCATATGGTGTGATAGCTTCAAAATTGCATCAGCAAACTCATCAGCACGTAGAACATCACCAGGGAGAACGATAACAGGAGCAGACTTGGTGGAACATACGTCTTGGCGGAAGTAGTGTCTTGGCGGAACATGTGTCTGGCACATATCTTCCGCAGTTACCTGTCACGATCACCAGCGACACGTGTGTGACACGCTGCCAAGTTTGTCTTGTCAGAGTTGAATTGGAAACCAAACGTGTCAAACTCAATTCCGATTGCATTCCTTGGAAAACACATGTCTAAAATATAGGAACATATAAGTCTAAAACAACGACAAAACCAATAAGAAACGATTAACCGGAAACGTCAATCGAACACAACTCCTATTGCGAGATAACAACAAATCATTGAAAAAGCTTCCCAAGGCACGCATGTAGTATACAAAATTCATCTCTACTAGACACAGAGGTCTGTTGTCGCCAGGATATCGTCGGAAGGATATCAGCCACTTGGTAAAAAAATAGCTTTTAACAGCGTCCAGTGATGAGTCTCCGTCTGAGATCTACATACTACGTATTGAAAATGCCCTCAATACCTACACGCAAGCAACCACTAAAAATCCTTCACACACACACAGCGTCCAGCTGGTCTGCTTATTTTATTTTTATAACATAAATTTGTGTGCTTATCTGTAAGTGATAAAAAAAGACTAGAGGCCTTTGAGATGCGGTCATACAGAAGAATTCTGGGAATTTCCTGGAGAGACCACGTCACGAACAATGAGGTTCTCAGGATAATCGAGGAATATAGGTACCTAAAAAGAACCATCTGAGAAGAGGCGAGCCCGATGGATCATTCACATCATGCGCCACGATGGTCTTGTTCACGACATTGTGGAGGGGATGGTTGAGGGTAGAAACTGTACAGGGCGCCCTAGACGGGAGTTTTTGCAGCAAGAGTTTGAGGACATGAATTGTAGCTCTTATGCTGAGCTGCAGAGGGTTGCGGAAGACCGAGAGGAATGGAGATCGAGATGCAAGATTCTGTTGCTGTAAACCAATCCACCGGATTGATACTACGAAGAACATAATTATTTATAGAGTGCTTTTTTATGAGCAAATTGTCATTCCAGTAGCGCTTTTTTGCCTCTGTAAGTAAAAAGGTGGGTCTTGAGTCGTCCTCTGAAGGATGCCTCCGTTTTCAGCTCTCTTATACTTTCCAGGCAGCGAGTTAAAGGCCGTTGGTGCCGCAAAACTGAAAGCACGATTGTCAAATACCGTGCTAGGGCTTAGCGCTTTTTTGCCTCTGTAAGTAAAAAGGTGGGTCTTGAGTCGTCCTCTGAAGGATGCCTCCGTTTTTAGCTCTCTTATACTTTTCAGGCAGCGAGTTAAAGGCCGTTGGTGCCGCAAAACTGAAAGCACGATTATCAAATACCTTGCTAGGGCTACCTCTCGTCAGGCGCAGGGTGATTTTATTTGCTCTGGCTGATGTTTGTCTCTTCACGCGTAGTCTCAGCAGTTGAGCGAGTCTATTGCAAACCAATAGTCTCTACAGGCGCTCTCCTGTGTGTGTTTATTTAAGTATAAAAACACTTATTCGTTGTGAACATGAAAGATATTCCTTTTATATCGTCTCGGTACGACAACAAGTGAAATGGTTTTCTCTTGCACATGAAGCTCCCAAGCAATTGCGGTTTTCTGTTTAATTTTGTTTTGTTTCATTTTACGGTGTCGTCAAGTATAAAGCGCCGTACACCAGAAACAACAAACCAAGAATTTCCTTTATTTTATATATTTTAAAAATGAATGAATGAGAATACCACCACGTGGTGAAAAAAAACTTTCAAAAATATATATATATAAATATATAATATTACTGCTCGAAACATATTCGTTATTACAGTTCATGTTCCTCATATTGACTACGCATTGCTGGAAACAAATAATGTTTGAATAAAATTTAAACAAACTTTGATAAAACAGACTGAAAAAATATCTCAAAGTGTATGCTTTAATGCTTACTGTCATGTTCGCCTCATCTCATTTCAACTTTACATCCCATAGCTTTTATATATAGTTTTCGACGACCTTCCAGAAAGGTGTGAGGTTGAAGAAAAAGCAACTGTAGTTAATGAACTCCCGCGGCGTCCGAAATACACTTCTCTTAAGCTCGTCATTGATCACAAAGTATTCAAGTTTGGAATCATTATAGAAGAAAAAGAATATTAATTGAACTTTCAGGATTTATACATCCAGGTCTGCTTTCATGACAGTCTAATTCTTGACACTGTGCCACACCCTTCAGTTTATATTGTGTGTATGTACTAGAGACGTACAACCAAGGAAATACCTCCTCGCCACTTTTGAGATCCCAATACTTAAGTTTAATTGTCGTGGATTCAGCAATTGCACATTAAAACTAAACACACTCCTCTTTATACCTCCACTGCGAAAAGAACTTGCTCGTTTGGGGAGAAAATTGTCTCCATTAGACGAGTATTTTGCCTTTTTAAAAGAGACTCTTTATTGACCATTGCGCTTTGATCTTTTCTTATTTTTATTAAGGTCTTTGTACTTACGGATTAACCGAACATTTTTTTGTACAACTCTTTGTGAAAATAACTTTTTGTGAAAATAACATGATTTTTTTATCAATATAAAGTGATAACTGGAAAATGGATTTATTCAACTATTTGTTTGGAAATTTTACAGATACAAATTAAAACACATATTATATGGATTTTTAAATATACACATACAGGTACTATACATAAAAATTCTTTATACGCATCGATCAGAAAAAATATCGGCAGAAGCGGGATGCGAACTAGCGAGCTTTGGAACCAACCGTTGCTCAAGTTCATTACCCAAGACCACTCGACCATCTCCTGCCCGAACTGTTGCGCGGAATAAGTTGTATTTATACCATTGTTACCATCATATAACGATAGATGTCTCTATAGTATATATTCAGAGTGTGTATATTATTATTTTTTATTATTCAATCAGTCAACATTTATTCGCAAGCTTAATATTATTGCTTTCCGACAGTCTATTTATTTTAGTAAGTACCACTCGGGTCTCGAACCGAACTAAAGATTGAATGGATGAGAAACGACTTCTTGTAAGTCCGACGCAGACTTTACAACCAGTCATTTACCTGTGTTACTGATGAACAATTTTACCTTCTTGATATTGTATGGCTCTTTATGTATAGTATGTGTATATTTAATTACTAACACACATATTAACATTGCATCGATGTTCAGCAAGCCTAATACGAGTGTGTGGATTGTGGGTGGCTCCAGAAGGAATAATTGCTATATCCAAGATGCCGCCTTTTCGCAGCGAGCAATGTATCCATAATTATGCGCTAACGTGCTAATATTAATTAAATGGCTGAATATTACAATAGCAATAAACATAACTCATTAAGATTGTAACGCACAGGTGAGAGGGGGTTGAGAGAGTAAGAGAAAGCGAGAGAAAGAAAAGAGTAAGGAGCGCAAGCAGTTGGCACACCTGGCCGAGGTGTAACGGCGAGGTTGGCAACTTGGCGGACTTAAATCACGGCCGGGAACATTACATAAATATCCGTTATTCCCGTTAGTTCCGGCCCAAGTTTGCATTGTGCGAACTTCGCAGAAGAAAATTACAAAGATTACAAATATTATTTACTGTAAAGGATATCGTAACAGGGCTTCAAATAGGTATACTTTTTTGGTTACGGTTTTTAATTATACAACGGTTTTTTTTCTGTATGAACTCGTTGTCGATATATTCCGTAAAGATTCCCCTACAGTTGACATAGGTAACCGTGATATATCGTTTCACTACTTTCAGTACTCATTGTAACATCTACGGTAGGAACTAGGAACTGCGGTCGTTTCCTTTATCAACCTACATGTATTCTCTGCAGGAATCTGTAAAGCATGTAAATAAATATCGTTAGGTTTCGTCACAGGAGCGATTTTTATGTAAACCACGTGTGTCAATGCCACCACATGTATGGAGTTACATAATGAACGTTTGTTATTTACAATAGTTTTTTCTGCACCATCTGATGGCTAAAGGATACACGAACCAATGTGATATATGAAATTAGGTCAGATAAGTACATTTATGCTTCAAATACTAGTTTTATAATTGACAGTATAATTTGTATTCAAACCGAGCCGTAATGAAAGGGTAATTAAGTAAGTAAGTGTGTGAAGGAGATCACATACAATTGACAATTATATCTGTATATTGATACCGAGGGGTTTATTGACTACATGTTATGATTATGCGCCGAAGAAATGCGTAAAGAAATCAAACAACCGTTCCACTGTTTGTATAACCACCTACCTCCGCCATGCTGTAGTCGCAAAGCAGCTTTTGAGATCCACAGAACCTCTCACATCCGGCCCTGAAACTGAGAGACTTCAGCTCTGGCAGCAAATCGTATCATAAGATACCTTTACCCTAAAGTAAAATACTTTCAACTGGCAAGAACTTTGACGTGGAAATCCTTGAACAGATTGAAGATTTTCTAGCCGAAAATACGAGCAAAATTAGTAAATGCGCGGAATGATATTTTAGTGGCCACAAAGTATGCATGCCTAGTAGGTCCGAGGCACTGCAGGACTGACAATCCGAATCAATGAACGAAAATATGAAATAAGAAAGTCGTGTTGCGTCGAAGATGTCGTGCGATGGACAAAATTTAAGAAGAATTGATGAGATCAAGTTGGAAGAATGTGTTGTCGCCTTTTTAAAGATGGGGGATGTTAATACTCTTGTCTAACAGGAATCTACATGCGCAAAGTGTGCGCCGAGATGTTCCCAAAAGTGCTCACTGACTTGTCATCAGCTAACCTGACCAAAGCAGACATCCCAACGCTTCCGCAGCCTGCCTACAGCCCAGATGTGCCCCCGGACTTCTCTTTGTTTCCTCGCCTGAAAAGGCCGATGAAAGGCAAGCATTTTGAGACGACAGAGAGGATCCAAACAGCTTGCACCGCGGTTCAAAAGGCTATTCCGGAGAATGCCTTCCGCGACGCCTTCAATGCTTGGAAATTACGCTGGCAGCGCTGCATCGACGCAGAAGGAGCCTACTTTGAAAGTTTTTAAAGAATTGTAACGATTGGCTCAATATTTTTTTTTAAATCTATCATATTGATGTTTTTGCAAGAAATGTTTTTTCGTATGGTTTACTTTCGATTTTGATTCCGGTTTCGGTTAGAAGCCCTGATCGTAAAGAACGTGATTTCAGGAGCAGGGCGCCGTCTAATTTATTAAGACGAAAGTTGAAATAATAATATTGTTAGAGGCTTGTTTATTGCGCGGGTTTGAAATTATTTATTTATTTATTTTGCGCGGAATCTAATCAACGCAAACTTTTGCGTCGAGTCCGGTCCTGTTTGCATCATTTATACTAAGAGTACTCGTAAATCTTTTTGAAATAAAACAAATTTATAAAATGTAATTCGTCCTATTTAAAGATATATATGAGACTATATGCATTAGGGAAGAGATATCATGGAAGACAAACATTCGTTAGTTTAGTCTAAACCGAACATTATACTATTTCATTAGATATAAATAAAAACTACAGCAGTCTTTCAGACCTTTTACCGTCCTGGAAGGTCGCCCAAAACTATACATAGAATGCACTCAAGAAATGCTGGGCTAACATGGGATGACGCAAGGACCATGGCGTTTAGATATAACATTATTTCGTCAATTTACAACAATAAGTAAATTTAAAAAATACCCCGGTGTCGAACCTGAATCTGAACGCTAAACAGTCGGAGGCATTGCCATTGGACTATGCCCCTCCTTATCAAAGAACATTCTACTTGGCTTCGCGTGATGGCTCGAAGAAATGAAAGGTGCGGTCACGGGGTTGGTATGACCACTCCTTGCCCTGCCATACTAAACCCACATTAATTTAATTTAGGCTAATACACAAAGGCTTTTTACTAAGCGATTTTGATACAACAGTCATAACATTTTATCTGCATTTTCGTTCGTAAAATTATCATAAAATACCATATAGTTGAACTATAATAGTTAACCCTGCTGTAGAGTAAAATAAACAATTAATTATTTAGTACAATGTCATGACATAGTATATAATCGTGACAGAAACATAAGGGTCAGATCCTGTCTGCCCAGAAGTGGACGACGTCGATGGCGTTACTACCTGCCATCATCAGGTTCTCATGGGTGCAGCTACTCGGACACAGCGCACACTCAAGAAGGTGGGACAAGGTCTCCTCCACGCCAAACACAATGCAATTAGCCGCTAAGTTGGCGCAACCAACAAATTCAGCGCACGTGCGCAGCCGAATTCATACTGACGGAACGTTCGCGAAGCCGCCGCTTGCGCAGATGCATGACACTGGCGTGTGATTCTATCCTCGATTATTTATTTTAATCGCTACAAATAAAAAATATGCATTGTCACAAAAAATTGTGAGTTGATTGGATATCCCGAGTTGTAGTAAATTATTTATTTTAATCGTTTCTCAAGTCATAAGGATAAAGTTTCTTGGCAGACTCGAGATTGGCCAAAAGCTTATTAGATGCAGATATCGTTAAATACAAAAGACGCTGTAATGCATTTGATTCTTGGCCACTTTCAAATTCTCACACAGATATAAAAGACATTAAAAAAACTGCACAAAGAAAAGAGTAAAAAATTTCGATCGTAAAAAATGTTGCAAGACGAAAAATAACTGTAGACTTTCTTCAACCATGTGAACGTGTTAATAATTTCAGCGTTTGGGTTTGCAATATATTATAACATCCTCTTTACTTTATAAAAACTAGATCACGTCGCCGAGATCGTTATCAGAACGCGCATCTATCAAGGGATGAGTAGCAGATGAGCAACACACAGACTTTTTCAGAAGCACATTGAGATATATATTCGAGAGAGATTGACAAACTTTCGGACACCGAGGCGGAGCTTAATGCTTTCAGGCCCCAATCACAACTCGGTATTGGCCGCGGTCGGAGCAGAACTGACGACTGGGCACTCAGCGCCCGTAGATGGTGACAGCGCAGCCCCAACATTAATATAGTGGCGATCTACCGAAGTAGACCTGTCAAACTAATCAAAATGGCACCACAGCACCATGCTTTATTTATAATTGATACCCTTTGAAAAATGCAAAGTGTAAAGCATTATTTTCGGGATACTTTACTTGTTTACTACGAAAAAGGTAAATAATCTCAATTTGCTCGGTCCATTTTATTTAGCATTAGCAGAAAAAAATATATTACTATGATTCCAACAATACAAAAACGTTTTTGGTTAATTTACATAGAAATTACTAACATCTTCATCTATCTCAAAAAGTGTTATTCCGTCGCGCGATGGCAGGATTAGAAGCAGATTGATAACACAAACTTTTTCAGAAACACATTGAAATATATTTACGATAAAACATAACAAATTTAGGACTCGGACCTAGTCACAGCATTAGACCGAGCCACAATACAATATGCTCTCGCCGACGGATGGGACACAACTGGCGTGATGGGCTGTCGCACCGGCGCCACAAACGGCAGTCTATATAATTAATCCCAATATGGCGGACACATAAATAAGAAACGAAAGATTGTTTAACGAGGTTTTCGGTACCAGTCAGCAAGGGCTACATCATGATGATGTCATTACTTATAAACGCAAGGCTGTACTTTGGTGGATCAACAATCCAACAAAAACTACAGCGTTCAGCAAACAGCAAAAGAGAATACGTCATAAAATCCACAATAGAACGTAATGTAAACTGTTGTATGTTGAGAAAAAATCTACGTGTCAATGCTTTCAGTAGCGAAAGTAAAATTTATTATTAATATTATTCCGACATTAAAAACAAGTATTTCTTTATTTTCGTATGTGCGAATAGAAAGATATGTCCCGAGGGATAAATAGACAGACGTCTGCGAGAGAAATCTTCAATGGCAAAGACCTCTAAACGAGGTCAAAAGCATCGCAGATGATTACGACGGATATCCAATTTTGCATATTTTTCAGTCGTGGAGTGAAATATTTCAGTGAAATACACACCCGCTCATTTTTGCGCGAGCGGGATTCGATTTCATCTTAATCTATTGATTATCCGCCTGTCACTCTAAGTGCCACGAAAATTACACCGGAGGAAGAGGAGACGATTTAAAAATGGGTAAATAAATTGGTCGAGAATCCGGCGCTGAAATTTAAGAGGATGGATCAAATTATACTCGTATATACTAGTAAATAAGGTTGATGGATTTTTTTATTTTTTATTTATCAAATATAACGCGGATCGACTGTAAACTTTATGTTATCTATGACTAGCTATTAATGTTTGGTCTTATATGTCCCATATATGTCGCATCAATCACAAGGAGACGTTGCCTTGTGTGAGTGAGCTGGTCCTATATAAGAACCACATTAGATCAGTCCTTTATTCAATTTCAATTTCAATTTATTTTCTTTTAGAAACATTACAAATAAAAATATTTAATTCATTTCTAAAACAGGATAAAATAACAATTTATAAATAACAGAATAATAATAGAATCATTTAAAAGCTCACAGAAGACTCCACGAAATTACTTTGATAAATAAATTCGTGGAGCTCATGTCGAAATTGGGCTTCTCTCAAGTGGAATATATCAATATTCGAGGCGATATCGTTGAACAGTCTGATCACTCTCCCAAGAGGCATAGTCCCTGGCAGGTTAGTATTACCTCTAGGAAGAACAAACAATCTGTGCCTTCTTATCCTGAAATAATTGTCAGGGACAAACAAACCAATTTTAAACAAAATATCAGGATTTCTGAACACGCCGCGCACTAGGCGAAAGAAATAGTTACTCAAGCACACATCTCTTCTAGTTCTCAGCTCATTGTATCGCAACATACCCCGTATAAAGTTAGATGGGTACAGCCACGGATGTAAAGAAACCTCAAAAATTTCTTCTGAACTCTCTCTAACATGAAAACGGAGCCCAAATAAAACCCGACAATGAATTGTACAGTATTTTATCTGCAACTCGTCACAATTTCGCTATAATCGATCATCGCTGTCAAAACTACCGACGTAACTTCACGACCCGCTGTCAAATCAATTCCAGAACTTTATAAGTTTATTTAATTTTTAAGTCTTGTGTTAAATGAACTTAAGCTCGCAAATCCGTTTATCATTAACTCAACCAAATTGAATCATAAATGTAAATTTAATCTTACCTCTAAATGCAATTCGCTGTGACAATATTCGGTGTAATTTATTAAGCTTCATTTTCGGAATCCGGTGAAGATGGCTCACATCCTCTATGTTCACATCTTCCTTTCCCGATCACACTACACACTTGCTAACCGACAGTTTGACAACCGTGATAACCACACATTCCGACATTCTTAGCGGCTGTGAATATCGGCATAAACACAGTGACCACTTGGTTAAATATGGCACTCTACCTGACAGGACTTGTCAAACAAACGAAATGGCGAAGCAAGCACAATCATGTTTATATATGCGTGTCCGACGAGGAAAAAAATTACGTACAATATTTATAAAAATCTGTTTAATAAAATATCACCGCAAACGATACGTAAAAAATCACTATAGGAGGTTGAATGAAAAAAATTCTTGCTTGCTTGCACAAAGACCCAACCTAACCTGCGGATAGATAACCCATTAATTTTTCCTCCATTTTCTCACAAAGGGTACGTGCGGGGATGGGAGAGATGCTATCATTACGCCATTTCACCCGATGCGATAAGGGAAATGGAGCAACGATGAGGTAGGCACGGCCAAATGATGATCCCTCGAGGGTTGGAAGAAGGTGCGAGCATGTGGATGGAGTTTTAGGGATGTTGAAGAAAGGGTGAGGAATATTCTTTTTGCGTAGACATACATGAGTATACCTACACAAACCAATACCTAACTACATTAAAAAAAAACTATTTATGAGCTCTAAAATACCCTCGGTTGATGAGAATTTGGTCCCTCATCCGTAAAATACCAGTCATAGCGTATTAATTAAAATTGGTGGTAGACGAAAGTCGTACCGTGAAGACCACACATTCATAGTAAGCTCCAGTAATAATAAGGATGATGCGTGAATCTCGGGCTGTAGTCTATGACGTTGGCTGATCAACATTCCACATGCAGCACTTAAGCCATATGCACCATAGGACCATGGTAAGCGTCATAGAATTACCATCTGTCAGTATTCTCCTGTATGTTTTTACATAAAAGAAACATGATAATAGAGAAATCTCACCTTTGAATTATATGACGCATATTTTTAAGTATAACCAAGCGATGCATAAGGATTTAGATGCGGCATCGTCATAGATTACAGCCTGGAATTCACGCATCACTCATTTTTACGGAAACTTACTATTAACGAATTGTATTTACAGGATGCCATCCGTCTACTACCATTTCAATTAATAGACTATGACTGACATTTTGCGGGTGATTATAGATATCGTTATAGAATTCATAAATTGATTAAAAATCATTTTTATTTTAATCTCCGTCGGGGATCGAACAAACATACAAATCTACATTAAAAATCACATTATATGAGATTGCTCTCGTTAATTTAGGAGAAAAGAATCGGCAGACGCTGGGATTTGAACCACGGACAATGCACTTAGTTATATTCTATACACAGCGTTATACACCACGATCGATTCTTCCGCCTGAAGAAATTTTGTATACCATTGATACTTTAGTGTTATACAGATGTCGCTATGCTGTAAATTGAAAGTACGAGGGTGTATTTTTTATATTATGATATCCTCCTCTTATTTAAATATCTTTTACTGGATGAAGGATGCCGGATCAGGTTCACAATAAAAACAACTTGCTTTTGTTTCACATATTAACAGGGTTTATTTGAACACTTACAAAAAAAAAAGATCGCGGCGCACGATAGTCAATTGCCTTCGCGTTTTGACTGACAGCGCGCTCTGACATCTCGACGGTGACAACTACCAAAAAGAATTGTCAAAACGAATAACATAAAACAACCACTGTCATAACAAATATTTTTGGCGTATGCAAACACCGTGCAACATTATATAATTAATATTAATTAAATTAACATTAGATGTGCGTGTCAGGCGAGCGAACAAAAATAAGAGAAAAAGGTTGTTTTTCGAGGCTTCACGCCATCAAAGGAGCTATATCAAGCTGATTTCAATTATTAAGATGCGATGAAAAAACTTTGAGGGGCAAACTCAGTTTCATTCATGTATGACAGTCAAATACGTTGCCCTCTGGACTACGAGGCTTTGATGCGTGTGGAGGAAGATTTGGGGTGGAACAGACAAGGTGCGAGTGTATACTCTGGGATGGAATAAGCGCGATGTGAGTATACTTTGGGGTCCAAACTTGGTTGTTTTAAAGTCCACATTCTCGGAAAGATTCGATGCTGTGATTCGGTCGGACGTGAGAGAAATGCGAATGGCGTCGTATGGATATTTTAATACTGAAAAGTTTCACAGGTATCGCGTGTCTTATACGTGTGTATGTTACATATCATGCGTGAAAGATGTTACATAAGTAGTGGCTTCACCCCTGACCGCTAGACGACCCAAAATTTATGAGATTCAATACAAAAATTATAGTTTTAAATCTGTTATTGATTTGTCGTTAATGAATGTATCCGTCACCTCGTTAGATCAATGTAATCGTTAGGTTAACCCCACTAGGTAAATCGTTAGGATCAGGCAAGGTAAAATAATAACCTAACCTGAACCATTAAATTTAAATTAGATTGTTACACGTTTACATCATTATCACCATGTTTGATCCCCTAACTAAAGCATAAGCAAAGGCAGCTAAAATTTATGCTCTCCTTCACCATCAGAAATACATGTACCAAATAGAGCCAGCTCCGCCTCTAGATCGACTGTAGTATTGAAGGCTGCCTTGTCCATTCATTCGCCTCGTCATTCCTTACAAAGACGATACACGTTTAAATGCGTAAAAAACATACAAATGTATCTTTTTTTTTTGTAAGCACATACAGGAGAATACCGACAGATGGTGATAGTAATTCTAAAGTCTCATGTGTGGAATTCTATGACGCTTACCATGGTGCAAATGGCTCAACGCTGAATGTGGAGTTTTGATCCACCAACGTCATAAGCTATAGCCCGATATTCACGCATCATCCTTATTATTACAGAAATTTACTATGAATGGGTGGTCTTCACAGAACGACTTTCGTCTACAACCGATTTTAATTAATAGGCTATGACTGGGTTTTACGGGTGAGGAATCAAATTCACACCATCCGGGGGAGAGAGACCTTAAAAATCGAATAAAATTTTTAAAATTAAAATTCGAAAAAACCCACGACCTTTGGCTTCCAAAGCAAACGCTTTGACCATTGAGCTATACCCGCCGGCTTTTAAATAATATATATTGTAGTTGCAAAACATGTTATCAATGTTACATATTCGATGTAACAACATAAAATATAACGATATTATGTTCATATACAAGTTTTCTTTCTACTTTAATATTCACTGAACCCGTAAAATTTTAATTATTTTCCTTCCGAGCAAAATAATCTCGTAATCTCGTCACACATACAAGTGCACAATGCTAACCGCAATGCAATTAAACCGTGCAGTTTGCCAAAAAAAAAATGCAGCGAAAAAATTCGCTTACGACGGCGAAAAATGCATTTTTTAAAACGCTATCAAAAAATCTCGCGTACAAAAGCACCGGAGCCTTCATATTTTTACTCCCTTAACCCGACAACAATGCAGATTTTTCTAAGTGTTTAAATACCACGTGAAATTTTGCTAAAATGCGGGAGATTTTTTATTTTCTTCACCTGGTTTGCTGAGGGTATGAACGTAGAGGTGAAAAAAAGTTTACTCGATTGTCATGCAAAAAGTACCGGGTTTGATACACGCCAAAACTAAGTGATTTTTATAAATTTTCGCACTTCATGTTATTGAAGAACATCGATGATACTACAGTTAAATATAATTAAACCGCCAGTGGAATTCTTCAGTTGTCCTAGCTTGTCCTAACAGGTTTTTGAGTGTGTCCTAGAAGTGGAAGCCATGCTGTTTTGAGAATCAAACCGTCATCCCTGTTGATGTTGACGGGATGTATTTTGATTTCAATGGCTTCCCTTACTAGGCGTGCACGTTTCTCTTGCGTTCGAGACACGATTTCGGGTTCGAATGAAAACTTATGTCCCGTGTCAGCCAGATGTTCTGCCAGTGCTGACGCCATTGGGTGGCCTATCTGCACGATCTCTCATGTTCGCTTACTCTTTCAAGATATCTTCATCAAAATCTGATTGCATTCACCTGTATGTGTTAACGTATACAAAAAAACAAATTCCTTTTTTTTTTGTTCAACAAAAATGCATATTTTTTTGAAGTGTTTAAATACTCGGAAAAACTTCAAGAAAATGCTGTTTTTTGCTTCACCTGGTTTGTTCTGCTGAAGGGGGAAAGCAAAAAACGCAAAAGGTCAGCGTTAGGTGACGTGGGACCTCTGACTAAAAAAGCTTTGGTTAAAAGCCCAATTTTTTGGCGTCGTCCGGACCGTGCGAGGAAATTTGTTAAGCCATCCTTCGAGGCTTACATGCGGGCGATCGGATCGCCTGTATCAATCCTCAGTAGAGAGAGAGGTGACAGTGAGAGTGTCGGGATTAAGGTGAGAAAGTAGGAGATGAATACAGACAGTACTTGATTGAAAGTTATGTCGTCAAAAAGTATTGCTAGTATGGCTAGACTAATCAATTTTTTTATTTCCTTAAATGGCATTACAAAATTTATAAGATTTCAATTCGTCATTAAAGTACATATTAACATAAGTAACATAAGTGTGGCATTGTAAGTGTATTGACATAATTAGTGTCAATGACCTCACATTCAGAACTAGTGTCGGGATACTTACGCAATTACTTGGAACAGCAAAAACCATGTCATAAGTATATCAGCCCCCTAAAAGTACTGGAGGACTCTATGAAATGCCTTAAGGTCACAGGTTCGATGAAAGGAAAATCCTGATCTATCTCCTTCTCGTGGTGGGGAGTGAGCGACATCAGTCGGCCAATATAGACAGGGACCGAATGTTGGCCGGAATAAGCTAACACCCAGCTAACCTCATCAGGTCAAGCTGGTTAGGGCACTCTATTGTCCTGGAGGTAGTAAATTCTCTCCTAAGGCGGATGAACCTTTATGGTCAATAGCATTAGGATGTAGAAATAAAGGGGAAAATACCACATTAAAGGTCTTAAAGACATCCCATGTATCAGCAAAAAAAAATGATTGCATCTCAAGTAAAATTTCGAGAAATGGAGATCGAGATGCAAGATTCTGTTGCTGCAAACCAATCCACCGGATTGATACTAAGAGGAAGAAGTATATCATGTTTGACCCACAAATAACACGGCATTATTGTTACAAAATCAAACATCTGAAAACATTTCGCATCAATCAACACCAGCACTGAATCTAAAGCAATATTACACTGAATATGTCAATATTTTCACACAAGTTTGTTTCAACCACTGTTCACTGCGATTCTTCCGTCTTACACGTTTCTAGGGTTGAACGATGGTCCTTTCAGGCCACACTTCAGGCTCCATGAGAGACTCTAAATGTGAAGATAAGCCGATCAATACGACGTAAATTGTCTTATCGGACAAGCAGACTTTGGGGTAACTAAAAAAAATCGACATCAACTAAAAGAGTTGACATCAGCATGATGTAGTCCTTACTGACTGCTACCGAAAACCTCGATAAACAATCTTTCGTCTTTTATTTTTGTAGCTTGCCATAAATTTATGTGTCCGCCATATTGGGACTAGATATATAGACTGCCGCTTACAGCACTGGTGACTGACCACGGGCCGCACGAGTCAGTTATGTGTTGACGACCGAGAATGTCGCATTACGGCCGGAGGCGTTATTCCGCCTGGCCGGAAGCTTGTAAAATTTTAACGTAAATATATGTCAATGTGCTTCTGAAAAAGTCTGTGTTATCAATCTGCTCCTAATAAGACCCTTTTGAGAGAGGGGAGGATGTAAGAGTGAATATATCATCCATCTCCATCTCCTTTTTTACCCGTGACTGTGTTTTTTTTTTCCACGGATTCTTTACCTTTAGCAATTCTGTGCATATGCCATAATTGTTCATATGGGACTCCCACTGAACTTATCAGTTTTTTACTGATCATAAGCTGAACATATATATATCAAGGATACTTAATTGTCATGTGGTGTAATGCGGGTGTGAGGCGGGAAACGTCCAGTCCAGAGATCAAAACCGATCACCTTCTTCGTATTAGTATCAATCCAGTGGATTGGTTTGCAGCAACAAAATCTTGCATGGTCTCGATCTCCATTCATTCCTCTGTAATCCTCTATAGCTCAGCATAAGAGCTACAACTCGTGTTCTCGAACACTTGCTGCAAATACTCCCTCTGCAGATTCTACCCTCAACCATCCCTTCCAAAACGTCGTAAAGACGACCATCGTGGCGCATGATGTAAACGAACCATCCGGCTCGCCTCTCTGAGACGATTCTTACTTAAAAATGCTGAATAAAAAAAAATGTATTATCCTTAAAATGTTGTTAAAACATTACTGAAATATAATTTCAGAACGATAAAATTATCTATTACTGTAACTGTTAAAACCACGTGCTTACTTCCTTGCCTAATTGACTCGACAATGACTACCAGTTGTACCGAAACATGTCATGTGGAATAATTTCTAAAAACTCGGATACAACTGCCATATCTAAATATCAGACTCCTGTGAGAGAAGAGATGTCTTGGAATAAGGCATGTACAATTGCAGCTTATATTACTGTGTGTTAGAAACTTGTGTTGACCTATTTAAATTATTTTACGTACTAGAAACACTAAGCCATACAATTCGATCGCTTTCTTTTCCACCAGACTATCGACTATGGTGTTTCTCCATGACATCTTTTGTTCTTCGGCATCAATCCATGGAAGAGGTGTGACCTTCCCCTCTACCCGTGGTCCATTACCACTCCTCCTCCCTCAGAAAACACCATCATTCTTTCTTTATCTCCAGAAAACAATGCCGTCCTGTCCCGGGCCATAGCCGAGAGATAGCACTCCTAGTATAGAAGAAATAGAGGAAATATTTTTTACATCTATAATAAGTAATTTTTCACTGAAAACATATTGAATAGACGTGCAAAAGCGTGTGAAGGATTCTATATAAAAATAAAATTTAAACTATAAAAAATAGTCCTATATTTTCATACAATCGCATGCAAGAAAAACACAAATGGATATATACGAGTATTATATGTGCATACGTAATATAAGTAAGTTAAGAAAACTTACGAATTACGATTTAAGAACTTACTAATATAAGTGGGGTTCGTTCGTAAAGCAATTTAATTTTTAACGAACGTTTCTATAGGCTGATATCAGCTCGATATAGCCATTGCGGGCTGGTGCCGAAAACCTCGGTTTACAATCATTCGTCTCATGATCTGATCAATAACCGCCGCCCGCCGGAGAAACCACCGTGTTACGTGCCCGCTCCACGAGCCAACCAAGTCACAACTACCAACTAGTAACATTTCATCATTCTGAAAATCACCTGCCATCAATTAGAATACATTGCAATGATTGAATCATAAAAATAATAATACACATACTCTGAATATATACTACAGGGACATCTATCGTTATATGATGTTAACAGTGGTATATATACATCAAGTTTCGCGTATCTGTCCAGGCAGATAATGGTCGTGTAGACAGCGCGGTGTGTAGGATAGAGCAAAGGTGCAACGCTCGAGGTTCTTATGCTAGATATTTTTTCTGAATGCATTGATGCGTATTAAGCTTACTCACATTAAATTCTCTGTGACATTATACCGTGTTCTTTTTTATTTTCTTTTTTTTGTTCGGAATGTCGGAGTATTTCCAGTGATCCCTTCCTAACACGCAAAACAATACGAAGAAAAGATCCACTCATCCAGCATTCCGACATATACAATAGTCAATAAAAAAATTAATTACACATACATAGGGATTGGTACATAAATGAATAAATTTCAACTACATTAGATAATTTAAAAATTACGATGAAAAATAATGTTTAAATAATCGTTTTCATTAAAAATAATTTCGAAATGCAAATACCCTTTATGAATCGTTGTTTGAGCGCCAATATTATCGTATTGACATTCAGTAATTAACTCAAATAATGAATAAGAAAAAAATATAAAAAAATCACGGAATTTCGAACGGCATTACATCAAATTTGGAATTTTTCAAATACGTTTTTTTTTCTTCGCCGAATTGAAAAATCGAGTTTTTTTTTTTTTTTTCAATTTCCGTTTCCCCGAAAGCCTGATCAATTATTTTAATTCCGATGATTTTTCTTCTGGCGCTCGGAGCACTTTCAGCAGCGGAGTTAATTTTGAGAGTATCCGCTTTAATTTCATCAAAGAGAGTTTTCGGTTCTAATCTGAGGCACGTACAGTTGATAAAATATAAAGCAAGTGATTATTACGGAGTAGATTTATTCTAACGATCGCTGTATCCTTGCGAATGTCGCAGTGTTACGCATTTAGTACCGAAGATGCTCAAAATGTATAAAAAAAAAACATTTAACACCAATAAAAACATATATTTTATAAACATTTTTTATGTAATCCCATGCACGAGAGCACAGCCGGTCAAGACCAGTGCACTCAATGACGCTCAGTCAGGGAGGCTGGACGCTGCGCGCAGGAAACGTGTGTTGTGTTCGTGTTTGTGTGTGGGTTGGGGAGATTGCAAGTGTATATTTATCTGCTTCTTGAAGAGATCCACATTGTGGGAAGGAGGAAACACAGGCGCTATAAGAGCATTCCGAAGCTTATCTGTGGCATTTAGGAAGGAACTTTGGAAACTGACAGTTCTTGGTCGACACACGTAAGACGAGTTTGTCGGTTGTGGGTGGGTGCAGGAGGAATTAGTTCTTTAAGTTCCGAAGAGCAGCGCGACCGTGGTAATAACGAGACTAATAATAAGAAGACTAATTGAACCGATTTTTCGCCTGTGTTCCATTGATTGCAGGTTAGACTTGAGTGTGATTTTGTTTATCAAACGAATTGCTCTTCTATAAACATATGGCGGCTAGCAGAGCTTTGTGGCTGCTATTTGTGACGACCGTGTGCCTCATTTACGTTAGATATAGAATGGTAATGAGCAGGTTTATTAAAATAATTTCATATAGTATAATAGTGGGTGTTTTACAAACTGTTAGAGCACCTTCGTTGTTTTACTTTCGTACTTTGATCTCGAACATGCATACTATATACAAACTTGAATGTTTAAAACAAAGGAGTTAATTGTTTTGAAAACCTCAACGCCCTTCACGGGGCGGGTTGAATTTATTTTTACGATCAGCTAACGCCGCGAAATGCCAATTCACCAGCGGAAAACTTGCAGAAAACTTTCTGCATAAATTGGCAATTTCGAGCCCAAACTGCCAAGTCCTGGGAACCATTCATTGATTGCTTATCTCATTCTTTTGGCGAACAATCGCAAGCAATACGGGAGATTCAAAGCGAAAGCATTTTCGTGAATTGTTTAACAACCGCAACAAAGATTTAAGAGTTATTCCAAAGCATATTCAAGCTATGTACTACTACCAATATGATACATTACTAAGTGCACATGGTTAGAATAATAATTTACTTAAGAGTATAAAAGAAAAATGAATTTAAACGTAGCTGTAAAATATATTTTCGACGTTTGTCTAGTGAAAAGCTTTCATTGGATCATTTTCACGGTTGTGATGAGAGGTTCTGAAAAGAACCCACAATCCCGACCACCTTAATCCTGCCTTAGACTGAGGTCTCCTTGACATCTAACTGATGCACCTAGAATCACGGGAAGGCCTTTGGTCACTCTCTAACAAGTCTGGGTCTTCAAAAACAGGACGGGACAGGGAGAGTTTTCACCAAGCAAGTCATAGCATATTAATTAAAATTGGTGGTAGACGAAAGTCGTCCCGTGAAGACCACCCATTCATAGTAAACTCCTGTAATAATAAGAATCGGGCTATAGTCTGTGACATTAGCGGATCAACACTCCACATGCAGCGCTTAACCATATGTAACATGGTAAACGTCATAGAATCCACAGACAAGACTTTAGAATCACTATCACCATCTCTGTCGGTATTCTCCTGGATGTGTTTACATAAACAAATACATTTTAAACCTTGAAACTTACTTCTAAAGCACACACTATCTTCATCATTATCATTGTCGATATTTTTCTTAACCTCTTAACTGTTTTTAATAAGGCACACTATTCTTTTTACTGTCTTAAAATTTAACATATTTTCTTGCATAAAAATTAAACAGTATAAACTAACTATTTAATGATCATGGGCGAGTAAATATATATCTAAGAGTTAACGACTACGAAAGAAAGCACAGTTAATGAACGAGTCAGCGATCTAATGTGTAATAGCCCGGCTGACTTATACTCGCATGTAACAAAAGCCTGATTGTAAAAAAAAAGCCTCAGTGTCCCTAATCAGTTCCCACGCGGAGCTAGAACAGAAGACCCCCACTTAGACAAACAACCGTAAGGTAAAAGAAAACTAGGCGAGCCAGGTTAACTGAACAAAGCAGCGAAGACAAACTATTATACTTTTTGAATATATTTTTTTTACGAAATGCATCTACGAGTACTCAATATGATTCAAACTAGTAAGTTCTACGTCACTAAATCAGAGCTATTGGACGCTATATTAAAAAATGTGTAATTTCAAATACATCAGAATTTTATACATTGTTTTAACATGAGTCACACTGAGCACTGTTTTACTTGATGGAAGACTCGCTGGATGAAACCCTCCCTGACCTGTCCTGTTTATATAAACATAGATGGGGACTCGTTACTGCATGCACGCAAAGAGCTACTTGTAAGAGAATGACTGAAAGCGTTTCGCAGTTCTTAAACAAGTGAAGCAGTGCTAAGTGTGATCCATGTTAAAACAATGCATAAAATAATTATCTATTTAATATAAAAATGGATAGGAAGTGAATGCTACAAATAAAATATTTTTAATGTTGTTGTAGCGGTTGGGGAACAAATATAGTAAGAGCGTTTATTGCTAAGCAACATTGAACGAAGATCAATACTTGGATGGATTACCGTCAGTTGCTTACCGCGTGTCGTTGATTTAGTTGATACGTTTTGAGAACGAAATGGTACCTGCTCATTATTTAGAGTTTAAGGATATCTAATATTTCTTTAGGGCTCCGCAAGCAACTTGCCAAAACACTTGTTTGGAGCATCTTAATGTATGGCTGTGAGACATGGTGCTTATCTGAAAGTGATAAAAAAAGACTAGAGGCCTTTGAGATGTGGTCGTACAGAAGAATTCTCGGAATTTCCTGGAGGTACCACGTCACGAACAATGAGGTCCTCAGAATAATCAAGGAAGATAGGCAACTAATAAGGACCATCTCAGAGAGGCGAGCCCGATGGATTGGTCACATCATGCGCCACGATTGTCTCCTTCACGATATTGTGGAGGGGATGGTTGAGGGTAAAAACTGTAGAGGGCGCCCTAGACGGGAGTATTTGCAGCAAGTATTCGAGGACATGAATTGTAGCGCTTATGCTGAGCTGAAAAGGGTTGCGGAGGACCGAGAGGAATGGAGATCGAGATGCAAGATTCTGTTGCTGCAAACCAATCCACCGGATTGATACTACGAAGAAGAAGGATATCTCAAATTGCCGTTTTACAATTATGCTCGGATTGTCTACATTGTCTCAGAACTCCTGTATCACGGAAGTTCACATGAGAACATCAGCGCCGATCGATTGAAAAATCAAATTTAAAAAAAATACATTGTCAAAAAACTGTCACCTAGATTTCAACAAGCGTCTTTTTCTTTCATTCACACAAAACCAACACTGATTTTCACAAAAAAAGTTTTCCAACAACTGGCCAAGAATCTAGCTCACGATTCTCGACTACAGAGCATCTCCAGGGAATCGACCCGATATTTATCGCAGCGATCACTACCAGCCTCCACAGTCTACCAGTCTACCTGTACCTTGGTTCCACCTTTACCTGCCCACCTGAACATTACTTTACTTAACCAGTCGATACCGTACTCGCGCTACCTTTTTATATATAATAATATAATTAAAAATTCATAGGAGACTACCACCACAGGTATTGATGGCAAGATTCACATTGTCATCATATTCATCTTCAGCCTGTGTCCGTCCTTTGTTGAACATAGGCCTCTCGAACCTACGGCTTTCACATATAAACTATTTCAGCCACTCAGGGCATTATAAAACAACAGCAAATTCAAAAACGTAATAATAAACGGCAATAGAAAATACGCAGCTCACCAAAGCCTGATTACACTCGTATAATACACACAAGATACGCTGACGCCTCTTGAGATAGTGATCAGACTGTTTAACCAAATCGCCTCGGATGTTGATATATTTCACGTAAGGGAGGCTCAATTCAGACATGAACTCCACGAGTTTCTTTGGAGGAATAATTTGTTGGAGTAGTCTGTTTGATGAGCATTGGGACCTTCTATTGCTTGTCTTTATTGCTTTGTTCTTAGTACTTAATCATAAGTACCTACATTTGTAAATATTGGATTTTTTTATTTTATGATCAATTATTGTACTTCAGAAACGAATTGAGTTGTTCAAATTTGTAATGTTTCTGTGAGGGAAAAAATTAAATAAATTGGAAAAAAAAATTAAAATATGGGGATGCCCCCAATGACACATACAATATAAGTGTAACACGTGGGTATCGCGTTTAGATCAAACACGCTGGCGTGACTGCCTAGGACAAAGCATGACTCAAACTTCATCGCCGTATTGCGTATTTCCAAAACATAATATTTACGAATATGCATTGAGAATTAATATAACATCGGAATATAAGAAAAATAATCATAAGTCAGGGAACAGTTATTATATTATTATTTAACATTGTTTTTATAGGTGTTTGCCCGGGACCATTAAAAACATACAAATTATGCGGAAAAGCGAAAAGTGACGACAGAAAAAATAACGTGGTTCCACTGTACAATTTATATGAAGACATATATTACTATAAAAATGTATGGAAACATCAAATATCAATACTAATTAAATATCAGATCTACACAAATATTATTCCATGAATATCGGTCAAATGCTATCTTTCTGGCATCGTTCCGAGTTATAAATTAAGCTTAAGATTCATGTTCAATATCGAATGTTTTGATTTTGAAGCAAATCGTCATATAAACGAGATTTGAACCCACCACTTGTAGCATGTTCTTAGATCGCTCTACCACTAAGACTTTAACTCTTGGTATAAAAAACTAGGTCTCTATGGTCTTGCATCACAGTTACGATGGCAAAAAAAGAAGATTTATATCGTCACCTGTGTAGACCACCTGCAGAGAAATTGAGCGGAGAAAGAAACGTACCAAGACTTGAAGCACTCGGTTATCATGCGAGAGGTCGGAGGTTCGATCTCTTACAAAACTAAAAATATTTTTATTTTTTAAAATCTACCTATCTTAAAGTATCTGCTGATATAAGCTTGATATAGCCTATAAAAACAATCTTCTGTCTCTAATTTTTGTTCGCTCGCTTGCCAGACAAGCACATCTAATGATGTTAGTTTTAATTGTATAATGTTGCACGACGTTTGCATGCGCCATTTGATTTGATATGACAGTTGCTCCATTTCATGTTGGTGCAACTGTCATCTTTAATTTACTTTTTTGCCGCGACTGTCTTGGGGCGCTAGTGTCAGAGTGCCAGTTGTCGGTTGACTTTTCGACCGGCACCGTCTTGCGCAATTTTCAAACATGTGTTTACATAATAAAAAAAATCAGCAAAGAAATCAATCGAAGGAAGTAATCTTTTATTACACCGCAGTGATTTTCTCTGGAATCAAAAAAAAAGATAGAAGACAGGTGACGTCCAAGGTAGAATTAATGTACGAGAGTCGTCGCTGGATTGGCGACGTAAATCGATGTAATTGCTAGTGATTATTTAGCTACTTAGATCGAAATAATTATCATTAACGAACAAATCGCACGGTCTTTCGAGACGTTGTGCGTAGGTCATTAACGTGTATTTAACTACGAGTATAAGTGAATAGAGCGTACGTATATAACAACACGTTTAATAAATTTTGCATGTACGCCGACTTTGAATAACTAAAAAATCAGTGTCAAGTGTGGAGTGTTACGAAAATTTTGATTTTTTACGGTTATTTAAGCTCGAGAGCTACTGCCGCTAGTCGTAGCAGTTCTCGAAGTGGCTCACTCCCACTCTCTTCCTTCACAATGAAGTGTGAAATAGTGAGATGCGAATACAGTATAGCGCCTCCCGCACATCATCGCGACTCAAGGTCAAGGCACTCGCAGCGCGAATTTGTTTCAGAATTTCACAAAATACCGTACCCGATGTACCCGATAAACTCCTTTTATTATTAATATTATTTTTTGAATCGATGTGTAAATATATTATGGAGGAACACCTAAAATCTTAACCTTGTATTTATCATATTTTTAGAGATATTGATGGTTATTAGAAGCAATGTGTAGTGACATCAGCATGATGTAGTCCTTATTTCTGGTCGCTTGTCGTGCATTCATGTGCGCCATGTTGTCATTTAGGACGGGTCCGCTAACGGGTGTGTTAGTTAGAACACTACTCGTGGCGCGGGCGAGCGCCCATACCGAGCAGGGAGATCAGTTGAGTGTAAAAGACCGAGAAGGTCGCATTACGGTCGGCGGCAAGTTATTCCGCCTGGCCGGAAGCTTGTAAGGTTTTAACGTGAATAAATGTGCTTCTGAAAAAGTCTGTGTTATCAATCTGCTCTCAATTCTTCCATCACGCGACGGAATAACACCCTTTTGAAAGAGAGGAGGATGTAAGTAGAAGATACACATCACAGGGAAGGAAAGGTTAATGGAGCGGCCATGGAAATGATGATGATTAGAGATTTAGGTCTCAACGAATTTGTATTCAGTTCGGATGGAATTCATCTGTTGCACGTAATAACAAATGGTTCCATGTAAAATGCACCTGACGCCTGCCGTTTAAATGCACAAATCATGATCGCCTTGCACGGTATCGCGTGTTCAATAAAGACGGCGAGAGGCTGGAGCGATCTGCTCGGGGAGAACGCCGTGGGGATGGGAGGAGGGATGGAGCAGATCGCTCACCGACTAAAGGGGGATGTATTGATGGCGAGCCAACGGTATTGCCAATAAGGCGGCGCAACGACGTGCGGCAGCGATCCAAAACTGGCATAAAAAAACTAATATATAAATGATTAAATGAACCCAGAACCACGCTATATGTATACACAGTGCCGGTTTTAGAAGGTGGCGCAGTGTGTCGGTGGCCGGGGCATCAAATGAGCTAGGGGCGCCGAGGGAAATCTATGTCATATATATATATATATATATATATATATATATTTTAAATACATACAATATGAGGCGCCAGAAAAAAAATTGCCCTAGGGCGCCGCAGCGTCTAGAGCCGGCACTGTGTATACAATAACACTTCTTCTTTAGCCTCGCTATTTCCCATCACCTGGGGTCGGCTCTCCTTGTGAACATTCACCATGTCTGTCTGTCCTGCGTTGCGTTCTCGGTCAAGCCCAGAGTTTTCAGATCAATGTCTACAGTTGCAGTCCAGTATGTCTGTGGTCTTCCAGGTCTTCTCGTGCGTCATGTTTTTATTTATATTTGCGGATTTTTTTTACTGCCGATTGCCACCTGACGTAAAGGCAGTAGCTTTCTTGGAAAGCTAGAGAGTTGCCGTTGTCCACCAATTCGGTTCATCCGCCACCATCTCAGCTATGAGGTCCTGCCCACCACATAGATCCATAATAGCCTCGCCTCCGAATATGTCGGAGAAGCCTATGGATGGTCTTAAGTCCCATGTGTGCTAAAACACTCTTAAGTCGAAATGCAATGTTTTGTGAAAAATTCTAGTCAATACATCGATTATTTTCTGAGATTAGCGGCTACAAACATACATATCTAAAACATATATGAAGTTTACTTACCATCGCTATCACCTCAATAGACTAGTGTTAGAAGTAGTAGATTGCAAAAACTCACCTGAAAAAAAGAGTAAAGCAAAACATTAGTATATTATTCGATGAATAATTAATTATATTTGAAAAGAAATATAAAAGAAATTTTGCATGAACAAATATAGTCCACGGGACGATTGGTTTTATTACTTTTGTAATGTCATATAAGGGCCCTTTCCCACGGACGTCCAGTTTTGCAGGATCAATTTTTTATTGGATACCGCAAAAATCATACCTGTGATCACACACAGAAGTTTGCATCCTGTTTTTTACGGGATAGCATTGCCAGTCGGAAAAACATTCAGACGCAATGGACGTGAATACTGATATTATACTAGATTTTGGATTCACCCGATCCTAAACTACGATCGAGATTAGGCATATTTCGTAATCTCATGGGTGATTTGAGAAAGGATGAATCTATTTTTTTTAATAAACAAGGAAAGACAAGCTTTTAGAAAAAGTGAAGAATAATCTAAATAAACAGAATACAAATATGAGAAAATGCACAATGCTTGAAGAAAAGTTAGCAATATGTTTGAGGTAAGAATAAAATACATTTGTATTATTGTATTATATTATGGATCTCAAAGTGAATGCTCAAAACATTGAAAACATTTGTATTATTTTTGCGTATGCAGGATGCTAGTGGGAACACTTTCATTAAACTATATACGTAACTAAACTGGATACCGTTTTTTACTGGATCCATTAGTCCACTTTGTAGTGGCAAAATCGTACAGCACATTTCGAACGGATCGGATTTTTGCGGTAACCTATAAACCGAATGCTCATGTGAATATTACAAGAGTAGCACGTATACTACTAAACGTGATCCTGCAAAACTGGACATCCGTGGGAAAGGGCCCTAACAAGCATATTAAAACATTTACAAAATATTTATATAAATAAGTTTTGGAGGTGAAAATGTTTCGTTGTTCTGCTCCTAATACTGGAGCCTTGTCGCAGAACACTGCCATCAATAAGGCGAAACACAAAGAGGTAGAAAACCTCCCGAAACGAGCGCCACTGGAGCCGATGCGATCGCAGTGAATACCGAGGAAAGCATCGCCAGGTGAGAGAAAGAAGCTAGTTCGATAAAGCGGCAAATTTACAGCGGAAATCCTAATACGAAACGTTTTGTTACGGAGACAGTCTCCACGGTTGGAAGAAAATCAGCGGCGCAACTGTACCATGAAACGCCTGACAATATCTTAAGTTAGTAAGTTTATAATGGAGATCGAATACAATTGATATTATACCTGTGGATATTGGATACCATGGGGTAAATTAACTAAATGTTATGATTATGCGCGGAATAAATGAGTAACGCAATCAAACAACTGTTCCACTGTTTGTATAACCAACTCTACCTCCAACCTCTACCACACTGAAGTCGCAAAGCAGCTTTCTGATATCCACACAACCTCTCACATCCGGTCCTGAAACTGAGAGACTTTAGCTCTGGCAGCAAATCGTAACATAAGATACCATTACCCTAAAGGAAAGCCTCTAAACTGGCAAGAACTTTGACGTGGAAATCCCCGAACAGATTAAAAACCGGAGATGCTAGAACAAAGGACAACCTCGAGCAGTGGGTAATGTTTCGAAAAGGAGTTACTGTGGAGACCTGCAGACCGCCTGACACATGTGATCCTGCTTCATTTGCCCGACTAGCTGCACACCCCAAGCCCTAATACTGGGCAGCACAATTGCCATCGAAGTTACTAGATATTAGACAGAAATAATTTGACGTAGCTGACACGAAGAAGAAAGAGGATCAAAAAGTTCAAGACGGTCTTCTTTCCTGAAGATTTTCAGGAAGCAAATATATTCCCAGGTGGACTTTTAGATGCAGAGACGTTAAGGAGCGAGCTTTAAGCAATGGTAACTAACAGAACGAAGTGGCGGCAATTTTCGTTTGTTTGTTCCAGATATATGTACATTTCTCGATACGGTTTTTGGACCTTGATCCCTTCAATCCACATAGAGTGGCAGATTATTGGGATGGTCCATGCTCCGTATCGATGCGTAAGCATTCCTTATTAATATCAATATTACTAATATATATAATTTAGTACACCGCAAATTCCTTTAAACTTGTTGTTATGGACTTTGATTCCTCACTGCATTAATTGACAGATTTTATCTAAGATGAGCGTTGATTATAACAATTACTCTGGAGGTTGAATACAAATAGTTATATTTAAAATAATGTTTTGAACATATGAGGAGAAAAAATAATTATTTTGTTTTACATTTTCAGATACGCCATTGTAAATAATCTGATGGGTTCAACTTTTTGCTATATAGCAAATGACTCTAGGATTCGAAAAGTTTTGTGAGATTTTCGAAAATGGACCGCTTGGAGTATAAACTAAAGTACGTGTACCGAGGAGACAGTAATTGATTGAATGCAATGAGACCTGGCGACGAAAGTGCATCGGTCGCGGTACATTTCAGTTGAAGTACTCTCTAGGATTGAAGATACAAAAATGCATAAAAATATACTTCAACAACTGATACAAAAATTCACAGAAAACATCATCGCATATGACACTTCTCTAGTCAATGAATCGGAGAAAAATAAACAGCAGACACGGGAATTCGAATCACGAACACATGTCCATTTCTTTACCTTACTCATTGTTCAATCGAAAAATTAACACACGTTAAGGGGGTATCCACTATAGGAGGTTAATTTTTAACCTTTTTGTGTTTATTTTGCGAAGGTTGGGAATGATGAAAAATGATTGCGTCTTGGAGGTATTTTAACGTATATTATGAACTACATGATCAAATGTTTTAAGAAGTTTTCCTCGAATATTGTTATAGTTATAAGCTGATATACATGGTGTTCTGAATTTTTTTTTAATGTGCATCGGATACAACAGCTCTGTAAGTCTCTGGAATCACCGTCTCTGTAAGTCTCTGGAATCGTCGGCACCACATACATACCCAATAAGACCATCGGGTGCTGAAATGTCTTGGTACGAGCCACAGAAAATCGCAAATGACAGAACTGAGTGGCGGCAATTTGTGGTGACCATATGTTTCCGACGTAGAAACAGTATTAGAAAAAAACTACGAACTATGGAAATAATATATTATCTTTTTTTTTTTACGATTTCACATAGTAAAAGCCTTGAACGGTGGTCGAAACGGGCATAATGTCGCAGCACACGGCTCAACCCAAAACATAAAATCGACAATCATTTTTTAAACATTGTAATATTTTTTTAAATTTTAAATGTGTATCTCACTCCAAACCTAGTTTTGCTCTAGCTTACAGAGTATTAGTAATAGAAATACTTCTAGAAAAAAAATCTTCACTAAAAAAACTTCAATGACCGTTTCCTAGAGTCTCGCGAGCAAGTTTTCGTCGGGATTTGGCATTTAAAAAATATTAAAGGGAGAAGTTTATTTAAAAAAGAAAAAAAAACTCGACTATTGTTCCATTATGCAGAATGCTATGCGTTTTACAAAGAGAGCTTTAGAGAAGAAAACAATGCATTGTTTTTAGAAGTCTGCAGAATTGAAATAAATGTACCGACACTGTATAAAAAAACCAGAAATTCAAAAGGTGTCAGAAAATATAGTTTTAGTTCTGTTTGAACATTGGAAAAGATCTAAGTTAGCCGGCGGGTATAGCTCAATGGTCAAAGCGTTTGCTTGGCAAGCCACAGGTCGTGGGTGCAATCCCCGACAGAAATTAAAAAAAAATGATTTTTAATCGAATTCTGAGTTATAAAATACCCCCGGTTGGTGTGAATTTGATCCCTCATCCGTGAAATGTCAGTCATAACCTATTCATAAAAAAATGGTGGCAGACGAAAGTCGTCTCGTGAAAACCACCCATTTATAGTAAATTCCTGTAAATATATAAAAATGAATGCCGGGCTGTAGTCTATGACGTTGGCGGATCAACACTCCACATGCAGCGCTTAGCCACATGCACTATGGTAAGCGTAATATAATTCCACAGATGATACTTTTATACGAATTTCTAACACCATCTGTAGGTATTCTCCTGTATGTGTTTACAACATTATATGCTTAAAATATAAATATAAATTTAAAAACGTCAAGCAAAATGAATATTTACGAAAACGGTAATCCTTTATCTGTTGTGTTGACAAAAAAATACGTTTGGTACAAACAAAAATAAAAATATCAATCTTGAATCCGTATTCGAAATTCGAGTATTTTTAAATTTCGCATCCTCCAATAGGCATGCATAATACATGGAGTTATTACAACCGAATGAAATCTGTGTGAGAACAATTTTTGGACAAAAACAAACCTGAAAAAATAGCTTTGGTAAAAGTGACGTTATTCGACGACATAGAAGCATACGTTTTATTTGTTCAAATTACAGTAAGAATAAAATTTACTAAATAAACCTAAAGTCGATCGATTCAATTAAAAAAGAGCAGTGCGTTTTATGTCACTTAAGCATCTAATCTTTGGATCTCACCTATAAACGTGTGGCAATACCGCTATACGCAATACGCAGTATATTAATAAATTATCATCATCAGCCTGTATCTGTCCACTGTTGGACGTAAGCCTCCGGCATGAGCCTCCATCCTCTTCGATCATCCGCCATCTGCATCCAGGCTACTTTTGCTTATTTTCTGATATCGTCAGTCCATCGTGCAGGGGTCGGCCAATGCCTCGTTTGCCAGTTCTTGGGCGCCACCGCAGTACTGTTCTTCCCCATCGACCGTCATCCCTTCGACAGATATGTCCTGCGCATTGCCACTTGAGTGTGCCTATTCGTCGGGTAGCCTCCACTACTTGAGTTCTTCTGCGTATTTCCTCGTTTCGGATTCTATCTTTTAGCGGCACTCCGAGCATGCATCTCTCCATAGCACGCTGGGTGACCTGTGTTTTAATGGGTAAGACATGCTGTTAGATTCCACGCCATAAGTTAATACAGGGAGGATGCATTGGTTAAGCGCCTTACTTTTAAGACATTGCGAAATTTACGCTTTAAAAATGTACTTAAGTTTTCCAAATGTTTCCCATCCCAGTTGTATATACATGCCTGTCGATTTCTTTTGAATAGTAACTTCGTCCTAGTTGTAATACCTGTCCCGGATACTTGTCCCAGATCTTTTAGCGACACTCTGAGCAAGGATCTCTCCATAGCACATTAATAAATAAGTAACACAAAAACATCGCACGAAACGCCAAAAATACTCACTGAAACATAACTGAAAAAACAAATTTCAAAAATTCAAACATATGTATATAAAAAAAATATGCAACACCCGTGTGTGTGCTTTTACACAACATCAACAAAAAAATATATCACCAGCAAAAAATACATGACATATTGTGAAACCATGCGGCTAACTCGAAAAGACTGTCGGATGAGAAACAACGTAAAGAAAAAAAACTTTCTCTTTTACAAACAGTCAGCGGGAAAACTTTCAGCAGATCTCGGAGCCGCTCCTTGCCTGGCGTGGAAACAGCCGAGTCAATTTCAGACTTTTAGTTTATGTAAACACGAAAAAAAACACGAAAAAATATTAAAAATGACATTACATCTTTCTAGTATATGCCACGCATTAACCCTTACATTACGGATCTTTTTGAATACAAATTATAGTGTCAATTATAAAACTAGTATTTAAAGCATAAATGTACTTATCTGGTCTATTTTAATATATCACATTGGTTCTTGTATCCTTTAGCTATCATATGATGCATAAAAAACTATTCTAAGAAAGTAGCAAAACGATATATCACGTCAATCGATGTCGACGGTCGGGGAATCTTATGGCGGCATATGCCGACGACCGATGCGAAAGGGTTGAATCAGCCTGCAAACGTTCACTGTTGAACATAAACCTCCCGCAGGAGTCTCCATCCTCTTCGATTATCCGCCTTCCGCATCCAGTCTACTCCGTCAGTGATTGAGATATCACAGGAGAACATAATAATTTGTTTTACTTAATTCGCTTCAAATTTTGGAGCACATGGACACTGAAATTTTCCGTTTCAGTGATCTGTAAGCTTAGATTGTCCATGCCTTGTCTCAGAACACTTGTATCCCCACAGATCCACATGGAAGCATAAACTACAGCAGCCATTTCATCAAGACGGTGGGGCTGTAATCTTAGCGCTGTAGCTATGACGGCACAGAAAACTAATGCAGCCATATAATAGGTATCGAAAACAGATGCCTGCGTAAAGGGTACTGGGGTATGTGAGAATGGTTTGACTTTGTTTAAAATGACGAGGTGAAGATCTATATAGAAGCTTTACTAACAATATCCGGTTAAGAGGCAAAGGTGGACCTGGTTAGGGAGATACACTTCAGATGCCGCAAGCAAGCATAAATTAAAGCGGTATTTTCTTCCAGCCCCCGATCTCGCACCGTCCTGGAAGAAACTATACAAGTAATGTACTGACATCAGCATGATGTAGCCTTGCTGAGTGGTACCCAAAACCTCGATATACGATCTTTCGTCTCTTATTTATGTTCGCTTGTCATACATTTATGTGTCGCCATATTGGCATTATGGACAAGTCCGCTGACGGGTGTGTTAGTTATATACATCGCCACTCGGGCACTGGGCGAGAGCCTTAGCGTCGACGAGCGCACGGAGCCAGCCGTGTCCCGCCCTTCGGCGAGAGCATATTGTATTGTGGCTCGGCCTAATACTGTGACTAGGTCGAGCCATAAATTTGTAAAGTTTTATCGTAAATATATGTCAATGTGCTTCCAAAAAAGTCTGTGTTATTAATCTGCTCATCATCATGCCCCCACGCGACTGAATAACAACCTTTAGAGACAGAGGAGGATGTCAATACTTATATGATGCGGATACACATGATGCGAGGATCATGGCGGCTGACAAGAAGAATTGTAGCTGCAGCCCGTGACGACCCTATGCTCCAAATACGTAGCAGATAAGCCAAAGATAAGAGGCAAGAGTATTGGAATCTTCTTCATGCATATTTGTCCCGTCAGCCGAAATTCTACACTTATTTTAAAAAAAGAAAAAACTACATTTTTTTCTTGAAAGTATTAAATAAATGGCCGAGGATATTACAAGAAAAAAGTAAAGTAATCAAGTACCGTAAGAATAATAACTCACTGCGGCAAGTGCAAAAATACGATCCGGAAAAAAATTAATGAGTTTTTTTCTTAATAAATTAAATTTAATAATAACTTCAGCAGAGAGAGAAGTAATAAGGATTGGAAATGGGAGAATTTTTTCCTGCTTCTTGATACTGTGAAAAACACCATCCTTACCTATATATATGTATATAAAATATAAGACAGATATATATTGAGATCTTACCAACAAAAAAACTTGGAATTTCAGTATTGCCAGTTTAACATTTTTTTTGCATAACTCGTGTAGTATATAAATGCTTAAGAAATTATAGCAAAATCTCTATATTACGAGGGTTATCTGTAATATAAAGTTCCCATGGCGTACAGTCCTGAAAAACGCTGTTATGGTGAATCCCGCGATTATGTAGTGTACTTTGGTTCCCCCACTCCAAATTGCTTCCCTAGCGAGCTGCCTGAGGAGCTCAGTCTTGGCTTGGCAGCCATACGTGATGTATCTCCCCCTCGCTTCGTCCGCCAGGTGTGAGCTGCGCTCGCTGATCCGTTTCCTGTTAGCGAAAAACATTGCGCCGGTAGAAATCCATTCCCAGCTATGCGAAATCTATGGAGACAAGTGTATGAGCGTACAACAAATACGCAAATGATGCAAAGAGTTCAACAACGTGCGTGCTGACGTCCATGATGAGGAGCGTTCCGGTCGGTATTCTACTGTATGTGCTTACATAAAAAAAAGTGAAATAGTCCAAAAGTACGAGGGTCTCTCTAATGGTCCCGCGGCTAAGGCGCGCGTCTCGAAGAACTTTTTTCTTGCAGGAAAGAGGGAGATTGATCGCGCAAATTTCGCGCTGCGGCGCCATTTGAATATTTCCCGAAGGGTTTCACCGAAACCCGCGAGGAGAGGGGAAATGAATGTATAAATACGTAAATCAATTTCATGATTTGTTGCCATCGGAACGGCTAACTTACCGTATAATCCTCACAGTATAGTAAAAAAGAGGACAACTTATATATACGAGTATTATATATATATATTATATAAATTAATTTACTATGTATTTTTTTCAATTACTTTACACACGCTGCATATATGATATACTGTGGTGAGGCTCTTACTTGAAGATATACAAATATTGGTAAATAAGGAGGAAATACAGAAGAATTCTCGGAATTTCTTGGAGAGACCACATCACAAACAATATGGTTCTCAGCATAATCAAGGAAGATAGGCACCTAGTAAGAACCATCTCAGAGAGGCGATCGGTCACATCATGCGCCACGGTAGTCTTCTTCACGACATTGTGGAGGGGATGATTGACGGCAGAGACTGTAGAGGGCGCCCTAGACGGGAATATTTGCTGCAAGTGTTCGAGGACACGAAATGTAGCTCTTATGCTGAGCTGAAGAGGGTTGCGGAGGACCGAGAGGAATGGAGATCGAGATGCAAATTTATTTTACTGCAAACCAATCCACCGAATTGATACTACTACGAAGAAGGAGGAAACACAGATGCTGGAAGAGCAGGTGATTTTTTAAATATTTTTTTTAGTATTTAAAATTGTCTGTACTTAGTTAGATCAATTTTTAATATATACTAATTGTAAGTTTATATTTACCGGCGCGTATTGCTTAAGAGATAAAACATTTGCTTATCATACTAATGGTCGTGAGTTCGATATACGATAAAAATTTAAATTAAATTTAAAAAATCGACTTCCAAGCTTTATAGATACAGTCGGTTGACGTGAATTTGATACCTCACACGTAAAATGACAGTCATAGCCTAAAATAAAATCAGTGCTCCGTAAGCATACACCCATTTTATAGTGAATTCCTGTTAAAAATTAATGAATGAGTGAATGCCGAGATGTAGTTTATGCTGTTGACGGATCGACATTTCACATACAGCGTTTAGCCTGTTAAATGGCAATCGTCACAGAATCCACAGACGTGATTTTTCTACCACCATCAATCGGTATTCTCCTATATGTGATTTTGTAAAAAAAAATAACAATTTATTGACATGGATAAAAGTCCCTCTTACAGACCCAACGCGGCTTCGTAAGACATTTTTCTGTTTCCTCAACTGAAGAAATATCTAAAAAGGAAGCATTGAAATACCTTGTAAAACGTCCAAAAGCATGCTGGAATATTTGTTATTTTTACGTAAAAAAAAACTTAATTAAATATTTACCTTGTATGATCGCGATTTCTCTACCACCATCAATCGGTATTCTCCTATACGTGATATTGTAAAAAAACATAACTTCTTGACATGGATAAAAGTCCCTCTATCAGTTTCAAATTGTCTTCGTATGTAATTTTTTTGTCAACTAAACTAAAAAAAACCTAAAACAAAAGCATTGAAAGACCGTGTAAAACGTCCAAAAGCATGCTGCAAAATTCCTGTTATTTTTACGTAAAAAAACCTTGAATATTTACATTGTATGATCGCGATACCGCGAGCAGGGTTTACCAGTCGTTCCTAACGCTAGAGGCCTGACAAAATCTCACTCCACGATAGCCTTCGATGGAAAAAAATATTATATGCAGTGAAAGCACGAAAGTTTGTATGGAGTACGTGATAAACATCGCATTGGAAATATTATTCATGTACTGGGGCATGACATTTTTCGATTTGCGGTAACGTTTTGTTGATTTATTAGTAGTAAACTGATTTGAAAATGTATTTAATTGTATGTAGGCGGTCATGAAAATTCACGATATTGTAAATAACTCTGAAATGCAAACATGTCAAGTAGAACACGTATTTTAATTCAACGATATAATTTTTTTACGTTCAGAATCAAAGTTTGTTTACGTAAATATTTATATAACCTCTATTGACACACATATACATAAATGGTATTGGTTTTCTAAACCTTTTTTTCAAGTGTGGTGTTTTGAGAAGTGTTATTCTATTTTTGTGCCTTTCTTATTATTTTCATTGATTCTTTATCGTTTTTTCATGCTACTTTCTCGTATTTCATATGAATTTATTTCATACCTATTTTTATCAATTGTACCATTTTTTTGTATAGGAAAAGTATGCAAATATGTTTACACTTATATGATAACCAATAAATGTACTGTTGTTGAAGAGTTTGCTCACTATTTAAAACAGATCTAGAATTTTTCGAAACGTGTACAATTTGTAATAATTAGATATGTGACTATATGCTCCAGTTAGACAGCAGTTATGGAATTATGTCTTTTACTTTAAATATCAATCATTAGATGACAAACATAATGTTTTGATATCAGCTCGCCCCTTGCAGGCTGCCGAAAAGTCTCGATATACGATCTTTCGTCTCTTACCTTTTGTTAGCTCTTCGTACAGACGTAAATAAAAATGTTAGTAATAAAGGGTGAATTTTATACTATTTTCTTTTTGGCAACACTGATTTTGACAGCTTACGTACGTTTCTTGTTTTGTGTCACTGTCAAACATCTTCAGTTTGGTCTATAATTTATCCATGAATCGTCTTACAAACGAACAACGCTTGCAAATCATTGAATTTTATTGATCCATATTTTTATCGAAAAATTGTGTTCAGCGACGAAGATCGTTTTTGGCTGAATGGATTCGTAAATAAGCATAATTGTCGGTTTTGGAGTGAAGATCAGCCAGAAGCATTGCAAGAGCTACCAATGCATCCAGAAAGAGTTACTGTTTGGTGCGGATTATGGGCTGGTGGCATCATTGGACCGTACTTCTTCAAAGATGATGCGAATCGCAACGTAACTGTGAATGGTGAGCGCTACCGTGAAATGATATCCAACTTTTTTTTGCCCAAAATGGAAGAGCTTGACTTGCATGACATGTGGTTTCAACAAGACGGTGCCACATGCCACAAAGCACGCGAAACAATAAACCAATTGAGTGGCAAGTTCGGTGAACACTTTATTTCACGTTTGGGACCGGTCTATTGGCCGCCTAGATTGTGCGATTTAACGCCTTTAGATTATTTTTGGTGGAACTATGTTAAGGCTCATATCTATACTGACAAGCCCGTTTCGATTGACGCATTGGAAGACAGCATTTAAGCATTTATTCGTGAGATACCGGCCGAAATGTTGGAAGGTGTATGCCAAAATTGGACTAAGCGGATGGACCATTTGAGGCGAAGCCGCAGTCAACATTTGAATGAAATAATCTTCAAACATTAAATTATATGGACTGTACCATCGATTCAAATAGTGATTTCATACATTTTTCTTAATTTTATGTCTTTTTTTGGAAAAATTTCCTATAGCTATTAAAAAATCACCCTTTATAAGAGAAGGCGTTGCATCGCCGCGTGTTAAAGCGTTCTCCTGATTCACTTCGGCTCGGGTCTCGAAGGAGGCAGATCTTTCATTGTTCGTGACCCGAGCCGAATACCGAAGTTTTCTCTGTAGTCTTAAATATATAACATAGTGCTTCTAAAAAAGTTCTTGTTGTTTGTGACTTGCTCCGCATCCCTCCCCACGCGTCCCAATGACAATTCCGGCGACATGGAGTCGTTTCATTGAAGAACGGGGGATGTTAGTTTGTTCTACGTGCACATTATTTTTCTTTTACAATGCCATGTAAGCGTAATGTCTAATCAAAATCACGCAAAAAATACTTAAAGCAAATGCGATCTGTTAACGTTTTTTAGAGTTGAGACCTTACATGAGTGAAATAAAAAACCTAAAATGTCACCTCTCGGATCAAGGCTCAGGTGCGTGCCCGCGAAGACATCTGAGGTCCTCGGGGATCGAAAAATAACTATAAAAAACTATTCACAACAACTCTCGAGAAAAAGGGTCGACGAAAGTGACGAGCGACCTTTTATAAATTCATGATTTTTCTTATTCTTCACTTTTAAAAAAATGTAGAAAAAAATATAGAGTTGCGTGTATTCCAACCCTGCGAGTTACACACAAGGTTAGAATTTACGTCTGACAAATATTTAAAAAAAGTAAGAGCCTATTCCACGTCAGTCTCGTTTACCGCTTTTGTAGCCCCGACGATTTCCCTGGTGAAGTTTAACAGCAAGGGACCGTCATAACTAAGCAGCAATTTAGGAAAATCCTCCCAAGAAACGGTAGAGACTCCCAGGCGACAACACAGAATGCGTCTCCTGTCCTCGTGGATGATGCTCTCCACGAGAGAGTGTCTCACCGTCTGTTGCATGCCTGGATCGCGTGGACATGCGTCGCAAGAAGAGAGGCAAAATCTTTTTAGGAATTCTCTAAAAATTCCGTGTCCGGTAAGCGCTTGAGTGAGATGAAAGTCCACGGAATTCGTCTTTTTCCACGTCAATAAGTGTTCGATGGATGGAAAGAAAGACTTGGTTATTTCTCCTGAATTTTATTGTTGATATGCTGTGTTCCAGGCAGTTAGCGAATCATGTCGTAATGGGGTGTTGTGCTTAGCTTCCCCCCCATTTTGGTCAGTTCGAATTGAATTCCACGATACTATTGAGCGAGCTAAAAATGTTGGTGACGACTGTCGAGTCGTTCTCTCATACATTTTATACGTATGACACTGGCGTTCTCGCTCGTTCCGTTTTATTGTATTGTCTTTCAACACAGCATCCCACCTTGGGGACCAATACCGAGTGCGATCCTTCAATTCAAAGCCCTGAAAACTTTCACTGAGAGTGCTTGCGGAAACCATGTGAGAAACGTTCAAAGAAATATTTATGCGAGGGCCACTTACAAAGTTTCCGGCCTCATCAACATGAAATATATATTTTTTTAAATATAGGGTCCGCCATCTCAGGTTTTTTTTTCAACTAGTGCTTATTTCGTGAATGGTAACACTTAGCTCATGTCTGATTTGACAGATAATTAGTTTTATCCTTCCGCTGAACGAATATGGTTGTGTATACGCTTGAACAACGCTGGAAAATATTGCGACGTTACTTTGAAAATCATGGTAATGTTGCAGAATGTGTGCGAAAATTGCATACGGATTTTGGAAGAAGAGAATCACCGTCAGCTCCGTATGTTCGTTATCTTGTGAAAAAAGTGAAAGAAACTGGCATCCTCATCAATAAACCAAAGCGTGAAAAGCCAAAAACAGTGCGTACACCCGAGAATATTGCTGCTGTGGCAGAAAGTGTGCGTGAAGCGCCATCAATGGCGCTTATATGCGGCGCGGCAATGTTGAACGAATTTTTGTTCACATAAATTGAAGAGGAGGATATTGGCAACATTTGGTTTCAACAGGACGGCGCTACGTGCCACACAGCCGAAGCTACACTCGATGTTTTGCGCCCTGTTTTAAAAAAAAAAAGTTATTTGGCGGACCCTTTATAATAAAGAAAATAAATAGGGTTTCGATGAATAAACAACCTTAACGTATGATATACATATTATAGTGTTGTTTCCATCAATGAATTTTCTTATACATTAATAATTTCCAAAACACATATACCCATCACACAATTCATATCCACCTTTTCACTCACTCTTTGCTTTATATAGAGCCAACACTCACTTGACTTACTGACTTGAAAATGGCCATTCGACGTGGCCGAAACATGACGTCTACAAATGTATTGTGGGATACATTCTAAAAAATATTTTCTTGTTATCTGACACAAAATGAGACTATTGAAAATAATATCAATTCAATATCGATATTGCGAAAATTTCACTACTTTTTCTCTATAATTTCATACTAGTTTAACTAAATTTAAAGTACTAGGATATCCATTATTCCGCACAAAATTTAAATGAAATTATTGAACTGTAACGTTAAATATTAAACTTTTATATGAACACGTGTCGATCGAATACCATTTCATATCACACACGAGTACATTACAATGAATTTGATTGATAAAATGAAAAACTATTTTTAAATATATTCGCATACGTTAGTTAGGTATTCGTCGAATAGTTTCATATCATTAAACCACCCTGTCGCCAACGTTTTAACCTCTCCTCCCCGGTGATGTCTATCGACTACACATTGCTTGTAATAACTTAAATATCTCTGTAAATATAATACACACAGGGTTCAGATTTTAGGTATTCCTCCTTGATACATTTACGTATTGAAAAAAAATATATATTTATAATAATAGGCACTCATCGGGAGCAGGAAATATTTTTCTAAAATCCGGAATAAATTCACCACTACAATCAAGACGCGTCAACTGTCATGAATTCATTCGACCTGTGCAAAAATTAAATTAAAAAATACCCAGATGCGTCGGCATCTATACTTCTCACTCTCGCTGACGTACTAAGATAATATGAGTGAGCGAGACGGGAAACCTCAGTTGGTCGGCTAGTTCGAAATGATATCGATGCGCGTCGGCTCATCGATATGTCGACAGGCTAAGTAGTGTTAGTAGCTCTCGGAAGTTCACGCGCCAAGGTGCGTCTGGCCGTTTGAGGTCTTCGTCTGATGTTTTTCATGTTTTTAGCTATTAAATGTCAATTATTACTGCTTATTGACATCAACTATTGTAAAATTAAGCGATATCTTTGAATATTTTCATTTTTTCGAATTTCTACTCATTTTATTCACTTTAAATCAGAATGTGTAACGAGTACAAACCATCGGAACGCGCGGCAGTTTTTAACATAGTAAGGCGAGGGTTAACGTCACAAACGTGAAAAACCCACCATAAGGTGTTGAAGACGCTACAAATAGATAACTATATAATATTGTAAATTAGCATCTTCTTGAAAAGGCAGTTATTGCAATCATTAAGAGATTCACTGTGAATGAATGGTGTTCACGGTATGACGTCTTGATTCGTTACATTTTTTTTATGTAAACACATACAGGCGAATATCGACAGACGGTGATAGTAATTCTGAAGTCTCATCTGTGGATTCTGTAATGCTTACCATAGTGCATATGGCTTAGCGCTGCATGTGGAATGTTGCCAACTTCATAGACTACAGCTCGAGATTCACGCATCATCATTATTATTACAGGAATTTACTATGAATGGGTGGTCTTCACGGGACGACTTTCGTCTGCCAACAATTTTAATAAATAGGCTATGAGTGACATTTTACGGATGAAGGGTCAAATTTACATGAACGGGGATACTTTAATGCTCAGAAATCGTTTACAAACCTTTTTTTTTAATCTCCGTCGGGGATCGTACCACGACCTTTGACTTGCAAATCGAATGCTTTGACCATTGAGCTATACCCGCCGGTTATTTTAAGATATTACTTTATTTAGATACTACAGCTGCCTTGTCTACTAATCATGTGGATCACGTCTTGAAAAACGTCTAGATTCTAGAAGCATGCATACTCTACTCGGCAGATCTCTGAGTAAAGAAAAAACTTAGAATGAAGCAAGGATTATAGCAACTGTGTGGTAGCAATTCGCATCGATCATATACTCCATTAAATGAGAGAATGTGGTTGAATAAGAATATTATGTATAAGGGTAATGCTTTGACTATTGAGCTATACTCGCCAGCAAGAATATGGTCCTGGTTGGGGTATACACTGCAGCAGACTTTTCTACTTTTTTGACGGGAACTATACATGGAATGTACGGCTAACAGAGCATTGTGGCGGAAATTTATGACGTCCATATGTTTCAGTAAGGCGAACATGGCGATTATCAGAACTCTTATCAGTGAAGTGAAGCGCTGGGGAATTATTCGGCAGGGAGAGTCACTATTTTGCGACTACGAAGACCTGCAGACCGCCTCACACCTAAGATCCAGCTCCATGTGCCCAACAAGCTGCACACCTCAAGACCCAATGCTAGGCAACATACGGGCTATCAACGTTGCCAGATAGTGGGCAGAAATAATTTGACGTCGCTGACACGAAGAAGAAGATGAGGAACGACGAAGTAAGAGAGTGGACAAGTTAGCTCTCCATACTACAGTATATCAAAATGCGAATATGGTACTGGTTGAGGCATACACTACAGCAGACTTTTATAATTACCTCCGTCAGGAACTATAGATACAAAACTTATTAATGATCAAATTATATTTGCTACTTCCCCTATTTTGTACCCGATAAAACGTTGATGCTGCTCTGTACATTTTGTTTCAGTTTAAATTTCCCCGTACTTTCTATCGCCATTAGCAGTATCATCAATTAGTGATATATATATATACTTAGAATTGTATAGATTCACGGTGGTTGACGGACTTTTATGGCGGCAGTATGTGACATCACATGTAAGGCGAACAAGGTGATGATGAGGACTTTTATCGGTGAAGTACTAGATGGCTCGCATGACAGTCAAGGACTTTTGATTCTTTAGCAATACTCCATCGACAAACTGGAGGTAGTTACGCGCTTAAGTATGTAGGAGGGTCGCACACTTGCCCAAACTTTAACGAGAATCGTGTCACAAGATAAAAGACCCTTTTGTCGGCCCTCGGACTCTAACCGACCCTAGAAACAGAGTATAAAATAACAGGGATTGATACTATCGTAGATAAAACTATTCCGAATACAAAATTCCTTCATCTAATCACTGAAAGTTAATTAGTGTATATTTTAAATATTAAATATATAAGTAATTAAATATACATATACTATACGTGAAATTCTTTAAACGAGTCAATACATTCAGAAAAAATATCGGCAGGAGGAAAGTAATAATATTAAGCTTGTGAATAAATGTATTCTGATTGAATAATAAAAAATATACATACTTTGAATATATATTATAGCGACATCTATCATACGATGATAACTTATATAGAAGTTCCGAGACGAGTCAGCTCAAGGCGGAAGAAATGGCCCGGTGGCCGAGCGGTATAATTACCTGGGCAAAAATGGTTGGTTCCAAAGGTCCGCGGTTCGCATCCCGCTCCTGCCGATATTTTTTGTATTGCCCAGAGTTGCGATCCGATTTCCATTGGAAGAACACAAATAGAGGTTGTCACTGAATATACTTGTGTGGGACAAGTAATCCAACTAGGACGAAATAACTTCTCAAAAGAAATTGTTAGGTGTATACAACTGGGATGGGCAGCATTTGGAAAACTTAAGTACATTTTTAACCCTTTCATTACGGCTCGGTTTGAAAACAAATTATACTTTCAATTATAAACCTAGTATTTGGAGCATAAATGTACTTATCTGAACTATTTTCATACATCACATTGGTTCATGTATCCTTTAGCTATTAGATGATGCATAAAAAACTATTCTAAGAAAATAGCAAAACGATATATCACGGCTAGGAATGTCAACGGTGGGGGAATCTTACAAGCCATATATCGGGTACCGATGCGAACAGGTTAAAAACAAGATATTTCGGTGAGATACTAATATTCACAGCCATAAAGAAGAATGGTGACGATACGGGCAATAGATATAAAGTAGTGATTTATAATGCCGGGATAACGGGATTGAAATCACAAATTCGGCCCTGGAATCCCGGCACAAGGGCACGGCCTATAGTCGAGGGCTGTAGGCGGGTCATGCTAATGCTAATACAGCGAGAAGCGCCCTCGGAATAAAACAAAGTTCCAACACTCGGTATTGGAATAGTTTACGGGATACGAGATGAGAAAAAAAAACAGTTTAAAAAAGTTTTGATTTTGGGAAGATTACTTACTTTATTTTTACTTTTTCGGGGCGATCATTTTTTATGATCAGAATCCAAACAAGACGTCAAAGTAAAGACGTAACTATTGGGAAAAAATGTTTAAAAATATCCGAAATATTTCCAGATTAATTCGACCAAAAGAAAATATTTTTAAATTATTTCCTAGACAACACCAGCATGCTTTGGAAAGCTATACTGGACTTTCTGGGACAAGTAATACAACTAGGACGAATTAACTTTTTAAAAGAAATCGACAGGCATATATGAACAACTGAGATGGGAAGCATTTCTATTTATTATGGGAAAACTAAAGTACATTTTTAAAGTGAAAATTCCCCAATATCTTAAAACTAATGCGTTTAACCAATGCATCCTCCCTGAATTAACTTTTGGCGCAGAGACATGGAATCTAACAGCAAGTCTTACCCATGAAATAAAGGTCTCCCAGCGTGCTATGGAGAGATCCATGCTCGGAGTCACGATAAAAGATAGAAAAAAACGAGGAAATACGCAGAGGAACTCAAGTAGTGAAGGCTACCTAATAAATAGGCACACTCAAGTGGCAATGTGACATATCTGTCGAAGAGACGACGGGAAAGGAAAGTGTTGGTGTGGCGTCCAAGAACTGGCAAGCGAAGCGTTGGCCGACCCTCAGCAAGTTGTAATGACGATGTCAGTAAAATAGCGGGAGTGGCCTAAGTGCGGAAGGCGAAGGAGGATCGAAGAGGATGGAGACTCATGCGGAAGCCCTACGTTCAATAGTGTACGGATACAGGCTAATGATGATGATGAATAATTGTCTCTTATGCTGCATATTCGCTTAAGAAACAATTATATGTGGTAAATACATTTTTACGCAATATAAATAATCGTTTCACACTATTAATTACATAATACAGTGTTCTCTCTTCCTTCCCGCTAGTCTTCATCGTTTTTACGCGATATGAGCTGCCATCGATGAGTGATGCCTCTTTGTATCCTCAGACAATATGCCGTGACGTTTATAAATTTGCTCGAATGTGAGAGAGAGAAAGAAAGGAGGAGAGATGTAGAAGAAAGCACAGCTTTTCGATTTTTGATGGAGTGCGAACATCCATTGAGTGCGCTGTTACGGGTCTATGATAATAAAAAATCTTTGACAACAAAGAAAATGGCACTCTATTAATATATATATATTTTGTAATAAATGTGATTTTCTAAAAAAGCATACTGGACACGTTAAAAATATTTAAATTGTTATTAATTTATCAGAAAACGATTATAAAAGCATTATTTTTTATGTAATGCCATGCTAGACAGCACAAACGGTGGAGACAGTGCACTCTATGACGCTAAGCAAATGGAAGCACCCTGCAGCTGACGGGAGGTAGTCCTAGCACGGTCTTTGGCAATCGTCCTTTCAGCTACGCGGCATCAATGGCCTGGAACTCGCTATCGGAAAGCATAAGAGAGCTTAGGAGCGAAGGCATCCTTCAGAAGCAGACTCAAGACCCACCTTTTTAACTCAGAGAGGCAAATAAGCGCTTTTGGAATGACCATTCGGTCATAAAAAAGCGCTATACAAATACTAATATAATAATACTAATAAGCCAGGGAGGCTGGACGCCGCATGCCGGAAACGTGTGTTGAGTTTTTGTCTGTATGTGGGCTGAGGAGATTGCAAGTGTATATTTATCTGTTTCTGGGAGAGATCCAGATTGTAGGAAGAAGGAAACACAGACGATAGAAGACCAGTTCAAAGCTTACCGGTGGCATTTAGGAAGGAACTTTGGAAACTACCAGTTCTTGGTCGACACACATTTATATTATATAATTATCTTACGGCCGGGCGGCATAGTCCATAGGTAAAAGCGTTTGTTTGTCATTCAGACGATGTTGGTTTAAATCCCAACCAATATACTATATACGTTTTACTTTTCGGAACCGGTGTAGTGTATGCTATCCTGCTGCATCATAAGCATACTTAACCAGGTCCATCTTCAGAAAGCTACCTTTTCTGCTTTGTCGTATTAAATATATGCCATTTTTACAGGAATATCGAATAGTTGTTGCCGAATAATCGTTTCTACACATAAAAGCATACATACACTAATTGAATATGATAACATTATAAAATATAGATTAATTTATAAACAAATGTAGGGTCAGTTGAGAGGATAAACGAGTCGAATGCTTAGTTAGAAAATTATAATAAACCGGCATGTTAATTTTCCTAAAAACAACAAAGGGCGTAACTGTAAGTACGATTAAATTAAATCTTCGCACTTGAGAACAACGATTGTTTTTTGAGGGAAATTACTCGAGCACTAATCTCTTTTGAAGCAAACACCCGAGTTTCGCCCAGGTGTTTGAAAAGACAGGCGTAATGAACCTTCGAATTGCGGGCCAAATGCGGTCCCAATTGATTAATGTGAAGTTAATTGACTTAATGGCGAGCTATTGAGAAATATTTGTAATCATAAAATAAACTCAAATACCATGCCTAAAATAAAAAAGGTTTAGAATGCCTTCATTATTATTATTATATTAGTATTTATATAGCGCTTTTTTAAGACCGAAAGGTCATTCAAAAAGCGCTTCTTTGCCTCTACGTTAAAAGGTAGGTCTTGAGTCTGCTTCTGAAGGATATCTCCACTTTAAGATCTACTATGCTTTCCGGTAGCGAGTTCCAGGCCATTGGTGCCACGTAGCTGAAAGCACGATTGCCAAAGACCGTGCTAGGACTACCTCCCGTCAGCTGTAGCTGTAGGGTGATTCTATTTGCTCTGGCCTATCGGCGTGTCTCTCCACGCGCGCTTATCTCCGAAGGCTTGATCCGTCGATTTTCTGTTTCTGGAGCATATGATCACCATAAAATGCTGCCACACAGTACTGTGTGGTGTCGCAGAAGGTCACCTGAAAAGATTTATGGTTCGTAATGACTTCTAAAGCGACTTCCGTAGCCGTAAAACTTAAAAAGACGATAAATTTTAATGTATATGGATAGAATTACTAGCCCAACTTCTCCGAGACCTGTACCATTTAGTCCTATGGGAAGGCTCAACCAAAATATTTTACAAAAGAAATAATTCATACATACAAAACAATATAAATAAAATTGAAAAAAAATTAACAAATATAAAAATAGTTTCATCACTCAATGCTGAAACGTACTAGATTTCATTTTTCACACTTTTGCCATACAATAATAATGGGTAATATTCACGGAAAGACTACCGTCTACCAGCAATTTTGATTAATTGGGTATGAATTTATTCTAAATGATTAGCTATGACTGGAAATTTACGGGTGAAGGATCAATTTCACAGCAACTGGGGTTAATTATAGAGATTTTGAATCCATTAAACATCATATCTTTCCACTACATATAAACTCTATGCAGCTTGAGTGATTAAAAAATATTTAGTTTTGATTCACGTTTATTTTAAGCGATTACATGTTTCGGCCTCCCTGGAGACATTCTTCAATAATTACAATAAAATCATCTTCAATAATTACAGATTAGGTTACGTTAGGCTAGTTTTCCGATTTATAGGTTAATTATTCATTCCTCTTATTGTACGTTATTTTTTATCGAAATTTAACTGCCATTTTAAATTTATAACTAACACAGTGGATACTGCTAATTTATTTAGAATACTGCGGATCAATTTCACTAACTGTCAATTGATTTAACTTACTGCCGAAACCTCGTATTAGTTACTCAACAAAGAAATACAGGCCTAAAAAAATGTGAACAAAAATGTTTGAAATATTAAAAAAAAAAAAAACACTTTTCGGGGATCGAAATCTCGACATCAGGCTTTGTAACCAATCAATTGATTTATATGCCATAATATTTAGTATTAACTAAATATTTCAGTAAGACGAGTATGAGAATAAGAATATTGGAAAAGGTTTCACAACTCTGCTAAAAGGTAACTCGACTATTAGAGTAATATTTTCCTTGTGGTCGGAATCAACTTTCAACAATGGCAGAATTGATAGAGTGAAGGCGGTTTTCGTACGAAATTGGGTGAAACCTCTACAATGTACAGACATATTGAAAATTCACTATTATTGTGAAATAGGAAAAGAAAATTTAAAAAAAAATAGTTATAAGAGATCAAATAATACATTGCTCTTTCAAGGCTTCCGTAATATCTCAATATTAATATTAAAAAATACTCATCATTATTATTACCATGATCGCTCCTCAACTGGAGATTATTAACCAACTTGAGTGAAGATATTGATATATTTAGTGTAATATTGCTTCAGCTTCAGTGATGCTGTGGACGGATACGAAACGTTGGACGTTTGATTTTGTGACAATAATGCCGTGTTGTTTGTGTGTCAACCATGATATACTTATGACATGGTTGTTGTTGTCACAAATCTATTTGCGCTGCGTATCCGACACTTGTTCTGAGTGTGAGGTCATCGACACTAAATGTATCAATACATTTACATCATCACAGTTATGTAAGCACATCAATAACGAATTAAAATTGTATATTATGTAATGTCATTGAAGGAAAAGAAATAAAAAAATGTGGTCATCACGAATTGTCGCCACAAAGCTCAACCGCTATTATGATCATCGCATTATCACGTAACAGTTTTGCAACGCCAAGTACATTCTCTGTATAGTTCCATACGGAGGCGAGAGTCCGAGAGCTTGATGAAAAAAACGCTGAAGTTTATGTTTCAATCAGGTCCATCTTCATCTCTTGACCGACTGTTGTTTTGTTGTTCATGTTAAATTTTTTAATCGATTTCTGTCGATCTCTAAAATATCCCGGTTGGTGTGAATTTGATCCCTCATCCGTAAAATGCCAGTCCTAGCCTATTTATTAAAACTGGTGGTAGACGAAAGTCGTCCCGTAAAGACCACCCGTTCATAGTAAATTCCTTTAATAATAAGGATGATGCGTTAATCTCGGGCTGTAGTCTATGACGTTGAAAGATCAACAATCCACATGCAGTGCTTAGCCATATACACCACGGTAAGCGTTATAGAATTCCACATACGAGACTTCAGAATTAGTATCTGTCAGTATTCTCCTGTATGTGTTTGCATAATTCTTTTTTATATATAATGGGAAAAAAAGGAAAGAATTAATATAAAGCTTGTGAATAAAATGCAGACTGATTGAATAATAAAAATAAACATACTTTGAATATATACAATAGCGACATCTATCATACGATGATAACAATGACATAAAGACAAGTTTCAACGTGAGTCAGCTCAGGCACAGCAATAGCCAAGATGGCTGAGCGGTATGAATACCTGGGCATAGTTGGTTTCCAAGGTCCGCGGTTCGCATCCCGCTTCTGCCGTTATTTTTCTGCTTGAATTGACGCGTTTAAAATAATTTGATGTATAGTATATGTATATTTAATGACTAATAATATTGTAATATGGTCAATGATCTATAAAAGAAGATTAGAATATTGAAATAATAAAGTAACATTCAAATAAATATTTAAAAATCCATAAGCACAGAAGAATTTGTGAATAAAAATAATCTTACTGAATAATACTGGCTCATATTATTCATACAGTATTCGTCCATCAAACCATTTCTCTTAGGTACACATCGAATCCCAAAATGGATTTCATTTGACTGGATCTGAAGAACAGTGTAAACACTTTGCACTGAGAGTGAGCAAGAAAAGGTGGAGGAGGAGGATGAGATCCAGAACAAACTTCGCGACTGAAGGAAGAACCAGTAGTTTCAATCAAAACGGAAAGCGACGACGCTTCTTGTTCGGGAACATCAATGAGTGGTGATAAACTGTTTCTTTTTTTTTTAAAAATAGCATTCACATAGGAATCCATTATAAATAATAATTATTTATATATTAACATCCTCCTCTCTTTCAAAAAGGTGTTATTCCGACGTGTGATGGCATGATTGGGAGCAGATTAATAACGCAGACTTTTTCAGAAGCACATTGACATTTATTTACGTTACAAATTGACAAACTTCTGGCTCGAACTAGTCACAGCATAGGTCGAGCCACAATACAATATGCTCTCGCCAGCCGGCGAGGCACTACCGGCGTGATGGGCTCGCCGGCTCTGCGGCTCTCGCCCAGCGCTCTTGTGTCGATGTATATAACTAACACACACGTTAGAGGACATGACAAGCGAACAGAAATACGAGACGAAAGATTGTATATCAGTACCCAGTCAGCAAGGGCTACATCGTGAGGACCATATTTACCTTGTTTTTACATGGATCACGTCGAGTATGACCTTTGTTTATGAGTCTGCAGTTTCGATTCACTGGTAGGCTTTTTCAATCCATCACTTGTTAAGAAATAACTGAGCGGCGATAGTACTTTATAGCTCTGAAAGTAAATGCTAAAATATATGTGACTTCTTCTTCCCATATTCGTTTCATATCTGAAACATATGATCACCACAAATTGCCGCCCCTTAGTTATATCAGCTGCCACTGTACATTTCTCGTCCCAGGACATATCTGCACTTGAAGGTGCACTTGGGAACACATGCTTAACTGTAAAAATAATATTCGCGAATATTTAATTCTTGCAAAAATAAATATGCAGCCAATCGCACGCATGCCAAAGGTTTTACTCGACCGTCATAGAGTCCACATAGCTTCCTACGGCCTTTGTGCCGCCCCGGATATGTGAGCATCTCATTTTATTCTTTATAGCTTTTACGGTGCATACAAAAGGAACCCTTTCGTCTATAAGACTCTCACATACGGTAAATCTCAATCGGCATTCTGACAAAAAAAATTCAAGCATTTTTTTTATGTATACACATACGAAAAAAAAAACATTTTTTTATCATCATTCAGTATAGGTTCCTTCAATGGAGTATATTTTTTTACGTAATGACGAAATTAATGCAGAAATCTTATTTCTGGATTATATGACGCTTACAATGTTATATATGGCTAAGCGCTGCACGTGGAGTTGATCCGCCAACGTCAACGTCATTCACGCATCATCGTATATTACAGAAATTCACTATGAATGGGTGGTGTTCACGAAACGACTGTCGTTTAATACCAACTTTGATTAATAGGCTATGACTGGCATTTCACTGGTAAATGATCAAAATCACACTAAAAGTGTTTTTTTCCTTTCTTTCTTTTTTTCCATACCCATTTCACATATGGAACATATGGTCACTACAAATTGCCGCCACTTAGTTCTGTCAGCTGCCACTGTCCATTCCTCTATATATATGGTTCCCGACAACCTCCAGAGCAGAGGTCCAAGAACTTGAAGAAATTGTAGATGTAGTATCCGAGGCATATTTTTGGGTGATATTTAAGTCGTTTATTTTTAAGAAAATTATTATATCGAAGTTCTCAAAGCCTGGACCATTTTGTCTTAACCCTTTCATTACGGCTCGGTTTGCATACAAATTATACTGTCAATTATAAAACTAGTATTTGAAGCATAAATGTACTCATCTGGTTTATTTTCATATATATCACATTGGTTCTTGTATCCTTTAGCTATCAGATAATGCATAAAAAACTATTCTAAGAAAGTAGAAAAACGATAATCACGTCAATCGATGTCAACGGTCGAGGGATCTTAGGACGGTATATGCCGACAACCGATGCGAAAGGGTTAATGGGCTGCTCAATCGAGTAAAGAGTGTATATATTGATCTAAAATATTATGAATATATATATTTTTAAATCTTTCTCAGGGATCGAATACGTGATCTTTAGTACGGTAAGCAAACGCTTCATCTTTAAGCCATATCCACCGGCGGAATGTGCACATAAAAAAAACACAATATAAAGTTACAGGCGTAACATTTTTTTTTTGGTGTGAAATGGTCGATATAGATTTTATTGAATAGACGACGTTTTATAGATGAAAAGGGCGAACATAAAAAATAAAATGAGGTCTCCCAGCGTAGAGATGCATGGTCCAGTGGTAAACGCGCTTGACTGTTATACGAGCATGCACAAGTATACATATAGTACAGGGTGGGGCGGTCAAACCGCACGTTTCAAAGCGGCTGGCAATAGCTCAATGGTCAAAGCGTTTGCTTTGCAAGCCAAAAGTCGTGGGTTCGATCCCCGACGGAGATTAAAAAAATATATATTTTAATCGATTTCTGAGCTCCAAAATACCCCAGGTTGGTGTGAATTTGATACCTCACCTGTAAAATGTCAGTCATAGCCTATTAATTAAAATTGATGGTTGACGAAAGTCGTCCCGTGAAGACCGCCCATTCATAGTAAATTCCTGTAACAATAAGGATGATGCGAGAATGTCTGTATTCTATGGCCTTGGCGGAGCAACACTCTACCTGCAGCGTTTAACCATATGCACCATGGTAAGCGTTATAGAATTCCATAGATGAGACATCACAATTACTATCACCATCTGTCGGTATTCTCCTGTATGTGTTTACATAAAAAATAAAAAATAAATACTGAAATCTAGTCTATTGGATAGAAAAAACTTGTTGGAAGACTGCAGTTTCGTGAACTATGAAACATCATCAATTCCAAAGTGCACAACCGTGCTGTCGTGTAAATGAATATTTACTTTGACATCCTCCTCTCTAAGTTAGTAATTGAATTTCGTGGTGACAGAATGAGGAGCAGATTATCAACACAAAGACTTTTTCTGAAGCACATTGATACATATATTTCGATAACTTTACAAACTTCTGGCCCGGACCAAGTGACAGTAACCACAATACGACACAACTGTGTGGTCGATGACACCCAGCGCCGCAAGTGGCGATCTATATAACTAGTCTCCTAACGGCATTACAAAATGACGACACATGCGTGTCCGATGAGCGAATTAAAATATGAGACGAAAGATTGCATATCGAGGTTTTCGGTACCAGTCAGCAAGGGCTATATCATGCTCATGTCAGCTTATAGAAACTTTCACTAGAGAGTAGGTAGGGGTTGTATGGAATCTAGGAGTCAAACTTACGTTTCTTTTCTAGAAGTTAGACGTAAGTGTGCTTTTAATATATATAATAAATATAACAGAATGAACAAAAAATACTTTTGAAGATCATTTTAAATTCTTTGCGGTGGTGTAAAAAAGGATCAGAAGAAGAACCAGGGAGCAAGTATGCGTCAGTAAAGAGTTTAACACTTGTAGCGTCACGCGTAATAGCGTCAAAGTAAAGGTGCTATAAAAACATTTTCCTTTGAGTCCTCCGGAGCACACACATTAACCCTTCGCGCCCGTCCGTACGAATTCCGATTATTTATTCAATTCCGCACATTTAAGTTACGAGTATTTCGCGACGGCGAAAAGGCACGAGGGGTTCGCGCTTTTAATGCTTTTCAGTAAACGAAAAGGTATTTAAATTTAACACAAAAAAAAAACAAAAAAACTTACCTTTTGTGAAGCAATGTCGTTTTGGTATTCGAGTTTTTATATGTGCAATTCTTACCTGAAAAATAAAGAGAAAAAATGAATTAGTTGTCATCGATATTTAAAACAATACACATTTTATTCACAGGTACGTATGGCGTAAGGCAATCAACCAACAATGTATCAATTAACTATGCGGCACCAGTATGGGGTCGATCAGCCCATTGTAATCAAGTGGATGCTGCCCTGAATGATGCATGCAGAGTCGTCACAGGCTGCCTCAAACCGACACCTATTTCAAAACTATACCCCTTGGCTGGTATCGTACAACAAAACATAAGACGCAAAGTCATATGCGACGAAGACACGCGTAAGGCGATCAACCAACCGTCCCACTGCTTGTATAATCAGATACCCCCAACACCCAGACTGAAGTTGCGAAGCAGCTTTCTGAGATCCACACAACCTCTCACATCCGGCCCTTAAAATGAAAGACTCCAGCTCTGGCAACAAGTCGCATCAGAGGATTTCATTACTCCAAAGGAAGGCCTCCAAAAATGTATCAATTAACTATGCGGCACCAGTATGGGGTCGATCAGCCCATTGTAATCAAGTGGATGCTGCCCTGAATGATGCATGCACAGTCGTCACAGGCTGCCTTAAACCAACACCCATTTCAAAACTATACCCCTTGGCTGGTATCGTACCACAAAACATAAGACGCAAAGTCATATGCGCCGAAGACATGCGTAAGGCGATCAACCAACCGTCCCACTGCTGCTTGTATAATCAGATACCCCCAACACCCAGACTGGAGTCGCGGAGCTTTCTGAGATCCACACAACCTGTCACATCCGGCCCTGAAAATGAGAGACTCCAGCTCTGGCAAGAACCTTGACTGGCGGACCTGGAAATCCCTGAACAGATCTAGAACTCGAATTGGTAGAACAAAAGACAACCTCGAGCGGCGGTTAATGCTGCTGCAGGAAAAGTCACTGTTGTGAGACTGTGGAGACCTACAGACCGCTTCACGCCTAAGATCCTGCTCCATGTGCCCAACAAGCTGCACATCCCAAGACCTAATGCTGAGCAACACACGGGTGTCGATGTTTTTGACAGATACTGGGCAAAAATAATTTGACGTCACTGACACGAAGAAGAAGAAGAATTCCGATTGTACAGTTTTTTTTTTTTAAATTTAAAGTTCTGTAAAAAAAATGTGATGTCTCGATCAAAGCCTGGCGGTAATTTTGTGTTTACATACAAAATGAACTGCAACATTATATAATAAAAAATAAATAAAAAACAATTTGTTCAGATGCATAAAAAATAATGATTTAACGTATCTGTAAGTTAAAAAACCCTAACACATTAACCATGTGAGTAAATAAATTAGGGTTTCCAAGCATACGCCCGAGGGCTCCACATGCGAGGGGCGCCAGAAATCTCTGTATGTAAATAATTAAGGGAGCCCTGTGTATATATTTCACGGTTAAAGGAATCGCTTAATACCCCAGTTTGACCCTGCAATGACTATTTTGACATTATGTCAATAAAAAAAAACGGTAAGGTACACGCAGATCAACCTTCTGTGTATATTTATACCAAAAGAAAATTTGTATATTATATAATCGTGTCGGAAACAACAGGGTCAGATCCTGTCTGCCCAGAATGGGCGACGTCGATGGCTTAAATATGCCGCATATAAACAGGTCTTCCGTTTTGCGATGCGCTCGTTGACGAGCTTCGGTCAGAAGGTGTGACACGGTCTGCTCCGCGCCGCAGTCACATTCAGTCGGTCCGCTAAAACTGCCACCCTTGGTCATGTCGGAGGGCTAGGAACCGTCTTTCGGGGCAATCTGAGTATTCCCCTGCCTGCGCTTCTCGATTTTTTCGTCCGAAAAGATGGCCGTCCGGAACGGTATCTCCAGTTCCGTTGTCGACTGTAGGAAACTTCTTCTTGTACATTAATGGTTGGCGTATAGGAACAAGTGGTCCAAGCATTGAAGGGTCCCGGTACTCATCTGAACATCTTAAAATGAATGTGATTAGAAATCACTTAAAATAGGCTACATATAATAAAGTTGATGTCTCATCAAATTCCCCGGTTCCTGCAATGGAGTGTGTCGGAAACTATGTATGTTCCCACGAAGACTTCCGGATGAAGAATGTCTTGAGACAAGGCAAGGACAATGGCAACTGACAGAACTGAGAGGCGGCAATTCATGCTTTCCGTAATGTACTTAATATATCAATCGAATGTGTAAAATTTTTTAGATGATTCGTATCTTTTCAACGAATAAACGAAAAAAATAATTAAAAATGTGTTTTCTAAATGATAATTTAAACATGTCGTCGATTTTTCTTGTAAAGATGTCCATGAACGAATATACTAGTATCATTTGAAAAGATGGGAAATAAACCTGCCTCTTTGAAATTGATTTTTAAGAAAATGAGCAAAGAGGCCCAGTTACAGTAAATGGCGATCAATTTGTTTGGCCATTTTTATTCTTCAAAACAAGTTCTTTGCTTGGCAATTTGGTTTCTGCATCCTTCACGCGGCCACGTGACGAACTCGATGTTTGTCGTTATTTTTAAAGATGAGTGATGTTTGGCGGACCCGTTAGTTGAACCAAAGTTTAAAATTAAATTTTAATAACAATAAATATGAAACGTGTTTGTTTTCAACCGTCGAAAGTGGTTTTAAATAAATTTGTAAGGTTTTTTAAAGAAATATTTAAAAAAAAAATCACATACAAATCGTATAAGCTCCATCCCTGTTATAAAAGATGACACACGCATATATGCGTGTGCGATATTAGTTTCGATGAGGCATTTGTGGAATTTTGCGTGATGTGCTCCACACCTGTCGTGAACAGACAATAAACTATACGCATACAAAAGTTCCAAGCAATAAAGACGGTGAAAAAAAATCATTACAACATTTTCACATTTTAAAAGAAACTGACATAATCCTTTCTTATCAAATATATATGTAGTTTATAAGACTTCTTTAATGATCGTTCTCCATTAATCTCCATTAATTAATAAATATATCGGTCTCAATGCCACATTCGCACAACACATCTATCAATTAGTATATCGTCCAGTGAACACCACCAATTAAAATAAAATTAAAAATTACACATTAAATAGAAAGATAATATTAAAAAAAACAATACGTGACTTCCAACGCTAATAGAATCATAAATTTTAAGGGAAATGGATTTTGATAGTATTTGGATGGGTGACCGTCAGAAAACACGCATGTTGGTTTGATCGAGATTCATGCATCGGAAACAATTTTCGTTTTTTTGTTGTTGTGTAAACACATACAGTAGAATACCGACAGATGGTGATAGTTATTCGCAAGTCTCATCCGTGGAATTCAATGATGATTGCCAGGGTGAGTATGGCTAAGCGCTGCATGTGGAGTGTTGATTCGCCAACGTCATAGACTGCAGCCAGAGCTTCTCGCATCACCCTTATTATTATTACAGGAATTTACTTTGAATGGGTGGTCTTCACGGGACGACTTTCATCAACCACAACTTTGATGAATAGGCTATGACTGGCGTTTTACGGGCGAGGGATCAAATTCACAGCACCCGGAGGTATTTTAAAGATCAGAAATTGATTATAAAATATTTTAATCTCCGTCGGTGATCGAACTCACGATCTTTGGCTTGCAAAGCAAACATGCAGGGCTATCACCATCTGTCGGTATTCTCATGTATGTGTTTACATAAAAAAAAAATCCGAGGCGTATTTAGGCTTTCATTAATCAGGCGTTTTAAGGTGATGGAGTGATAATCCCGACACTCCTGAAGTCAGGGCTATTTTGATTTAACTTGGATTGCCCCGAAAGAGAATCTAGCCCCTGGACCCGAGCATGGGTGGAATTTATGGAGGTCCCTTAACAGACTTCGGACCGAAGTAGAAGGACACAAATGAAAGCCTTGCAGTTTTACAGCGGACCGACTGAATGTGACTGCGGCGCGGAGCAGACCCTGTCACACCTTCTGGAGTGTGAGTAGCTGCACCCAGGAAGACCTGATGATGGCCGGGAGTAACGCCATCAACGTCGCCCACTTCTGGGCAGACAGGCTCTGACCGTGTTGTTTCTGACACGATTATATATAGAGATATTTAGTCCGGAGCAGGAGCAAGGAGCAGCTTAAAAAAACAGAGTGGGAAGAATAAAAAATATATATGAAATTATTAAAGTAATGCTATTTCAGCGTACATTTCATTATACATTTACATTTAAGCATCCTTTTTACTCCCGATATTCTAATAATGTCGTCAGTGCAACGATAAACAACTTCTTCTTCTATATAAAGGACAAATCCGACCTATCCTTGAATACGGCAGTCACCTTTGGATTGGAGCCCCAAAATACCTTCTAAACTTAATTGACTCAGTTCAAAGAAGAGCAATTCGTTTGATAAACAATGACACCCTTACGACTAATCTACAATCAATGGAAAACAGACGTAAGATTGGTTATCTTAGTTTTTTCTACCGTTATTACCACGGTCGCTGCTCTTCGGAACTTAAAGAACTAATTCCTCCTGCACCCACTCACAACCGACAAACTCGTCTTATTTTTGCCGAACATCCATACACGGTTAATGTGTGTCGACCAAGAACTGGCAGTTTCCAAAGTTCTTTTCTTAATGCCACCGGTAAGCTATGGAATGCTCTTCCAGCGTCTGTGTTTCCTCCTTCCTACAATCTGGATCTCTTCAAGAAACAGATAAATATACACTTGCAATCTCCCCAACCCACACACAAATACGAACACAACACACGTTTCCCGCATGCAGCGTCCAGCCTCCCTGGCTGAGCGTCATAGAGTGCACTGGTCTTGATCGAATGTATGCGTTTACATAAAAAATATATATATTTATATTTGTAGGGGGGTAGGACAACGCTTCGTTTACCAAAGAACCCAATGATACAGTAAGAAGATAATATTATTTCTGCGTACATTTTAACCCTTCTTCGGGCCAGCAATAACGATATTATACGTCCTCAGTGCGATGGCAAACTTTTCCTTGCAAGTTGGAATGTTATTTAGTACCGAGTTGAGGCGAGCGCCTACAATGCCATTAGCACAACAAGGCTCTGATATTTACGAGTATAACGTTGCCGGATTCGAGGATCGCGCTCACATAGAACTCTCGAATCTCATTTGTAACTTTGCCATTACAACGCCTGTGAAAGCTAGCGTAACAAAATGAACTGAAAAAAAAAACATTAAGCGTTTGAAAACTAGACGTAATATTATTGAAACAACAAGACGAATTGAATTGAGATGGTCAATTTAAGCACTATGTGTATATACAGTCGATTCCGCTTAATTGGGACAAATCGGGATTTGGGTATTTTGTCCGAATTAAGCGGCTGTCCCAATTAAGCGAATTACACATTTTTAAATTCGTTTATTTGGTTTTGGCAACTAAGGGAATATTAACCAGTAATACACAATAAAATTAAACAATGCATTTTTTTTTTTAATAATTTTATTTTGTATCGCGGCCATGCATTTTTTGCCTCCTGGTTAGTCACAGGCACAGGTGACTCATTATCATCATCGTCATCTTCGTCAAATTTTTCATATTTAGATTTAATACCTTCTACAATTGAATCCTCACAGTCTTGATCCGATCAGCTCGTGAGACAACGAATCATATCAAATTTTTTTATTCATATTTTTTCTTGAGAATATGTGTAACATAACATGTGCTGTGATCTTAAATTTACTGTCCCATTTAAAGCGGAATGTTGTCCCAAATAAACATATAAATTTACTATTGGTTTCTTGGTTGGGTTTCTGTTCTTTGAGATTTGTCCCAAATAAGCGGCTGTCCCAATTAAGCGGTGTTCTAATTAAGCGGAATCGACTGTATTGTATTTAAACCGAAAAACAGCACATATTAAACAACAGGCGGCAATACTTCTAAACCCCCAACACCAAGATTGAAGTCTCGAAGCTGCTTTCTGAAATCCACACAACCTCTCACATTCGGCCCTGAAAATGAGAGACTCCAACTCTGGCAACAAATCGCACCAGAGGATTTCATTACTCCAAAGGAAGGCCTCCCAACTGACAAGAGCCTTGACTGGCCGACCTGGAAATCCCTAAACAGATTAAGAACCGGAGTTGGTAGAACAAAGGGCAACCTCGAGCGGTGGGGAATGCTTCGGCAGGGAGAGACACCATTGTGCGACTGTGGAGACCAGCAGACCGCCTCACACCTACGATGCTGCTCCATGTGCCCAACAAGTTGCACATCTCAGGACCTAATGCTGGGCAACACACGAGCTATCGATGTTGCCAGATATTGGGAAAAAATAATTTGACGTCGCTGACACGAAGAAGAAGAAGACTTCTAAGCTTTGGTCCAGGAAAAATATTGTTTAACTTCGGTAATCCAAGGAGAACTGCACTTAAAATGTGCTATTATAGTTATATATAAAACATAAATTGTCCTGGCCTCGGAAGCGTCGGGCTGATCATCCGATCTCCTTGAAAACGCAGATTATTGAATACCCAAATATTTATCTGTTACTACAGCCGCAGTGTGTTCAGTTCGCCGGCTCTGTCCTGGAGGCTCCCGGGAACCATCTATGTTCCCATGTTAACCTCCGGGTATACAGGCATTTTGGAACAAGTAAGACAATCTGAGTTTACAGAACTGTACAAACGGCAATTTGGGATGTCCATATGCTCCGAATATGAAGCAGATAAGGTTAAAATTTTTATATATTCGCAACCATTTAGAATTATGGGGATAATACAAACACTGTATGTTAGCACTGTTATGTTAAATATAATGACATGTTTAAAATATTTAATTGCGTAATTAATTACGCAACAATTCATACGTATTACGTGTTACGTGTTAGTTAGTAGTCTTAGTTAAACAAAACGTAAAAGTGAATTCGTTTTAGGACCGTGTTTTTTTTTATGTAAACACATGCAGGAGAATACCAACAGATGGTGATAGTAATTCTGAAGTCTCATCTGTGGAATTCTATAACCCTCACCATGGTGTACATGGCTAAACGCTGCATGTGGAGTGTTGATCCGCCAACGTCATACATCACAGCTCGAGATTCACGCATCGTCCTTTATTATCACAGGAATTTACTATGAGTGGGAGGTCTTCACGGGACGACTTTCGTCTACCACCAATTTTAATTGATAGCATATGACTGACATTTTACGGGTGATGGATAGAATTCACACCAACCGGGGTATTTTATAGCTCAGAAATCGATTAAAAATCCTTTTTTTTTTAATCTCCGTCGGGGATCGAACCAACGACCTTTGGCTTGCAAAGCAAACGCTTTGACCATTGAGCTATGACCGCCGGCAGCCTTTGCAACCATAAAAATGAATTTGGAGGAACTAAATATTAATTTAAATTATTTTTCACATTATAACGAGAATATCGATATATGTAGCTTAGATATATGTAGCATGGTAAGCTTTAATGCATCCACAAATGAAACATCAGCACTATCACCATTTGTCGGTAATCTCCTGTTTAATTTTAAATTTAAAAAAAAAAACTGGATAAGTTAAGGTTATCAACTGACAATTCTTTGTGAAACTGCATAATTGGAATTTTATAAAAAAATATGTAATATGGATATTAAATTAGTATTAAAAAATGACTGACGCTCAGTACGAGTAGATTAAGCCGATAATAAAAGTGTTCGTATTATCAGGAGATAGACTCTCTCCGTGTCACTTTATCAAACATCACGTCGGGAGGAGGCAAAAAGAGGAGACGTGAAGCCTCAGCTCCTCTCCGGCGCGGTCTACTTGGCTGGGAATACACTAATAGTGGTAGAAAACCTAATCTAAAATCTCTTAAAGAATTAAATAAATTAACTTAATAACGTAATTGTATGTAAAACCACACTAGTAGATAACTTATACAAGTCTAAATAAATCCCTTCCTTAATACCATTAAACACCACAAATCTCGCCTTCATACATCCCGAGATACTTTAGGATGTGTATATTTCAATTTTACTATCCATCAGCTTAATATACGCTGGGAACTTATTAAGCTTTAATTGAAGTCGAAACTGCAGTATTCCAGAAAATTAAAAATCAGTAATCAGTGTGATCCATGTCAAAACAAGGTATGAAGTAACTTCTTAGGTTTTCACGGCCAGATTTGATATTGTGGCTTTTGGGTTTAGTCGTGTGTGGCGAACTTCGTTCAACCAATATTTCGACCGCTTAATAAATCATCAATCCTGAAGAAGACCCCTGCAATGGCGACTAGAGGCTTTTGAGATGTGTTCATACAGAAGAATTCTCGGAATATCCTGGAGAGACCACGTCACGAACAATGAGGTTATCAAGATAATCAAGGAAGATAGGCACTGATATCGTAGTTTATATGGTTTGGATAAACGTGGATAAATGGTTTACTACTCCATTGTCCAATCTCAACTGCAATATGGCATTGTCGGCTGGGGAGGAACATACCTAAATATCACTAACCCCATTAGAAACTGTACAAAAACTTATCATCAAAATCATATTAAAAAAACCTCCCACATACCCAACAGAAAGCCTATTCAATGAATTTAAAGTGCCAACGGTAGATTCATTATACCAAAAATACACTGTTCTACAGACAATAAAAGAAAGGAGAATTGAAAACTGGAACACTCATCACTCTGCTAGGTATATACATAATCTACTAATACCAAAATTTAACACACAACATGCAAAGAATGGTTACAAATACAACGGAATAGTGAATTTCAACAATCTTCCTCCGGAAATAAAAGCGATCAGTGACATGAAAATAATGAATAAAAGGGTAAAACGGTTCTTCAAAAATAAAAAATCAGATCTGACGTAATTGTACAAAAATGAGAAATAAATGATATATATATAATTTTTTTATTACATTATAATGTTACTATTATTAAAATGATACTAATGTAAACCTCTCTGTATATGATTCAAGCTAGGTACTAAGTAGTAATTGTATGTATATGATCCAAGCATAATAAGTATAGAATTTATATAAATTGTATAAAATATTTATATTGTTAAAAGGTATTGATTATATTAAGTTCATTAAAATGTGTCTGGTGGAAATTGAGACTTAGATGGGTCGAGGCTATTAAAGAATCGAAATATATATGTAAATGATGCTGAAATTGTCACTTCGATTATAAAAAATTTATAAATATTAATGATATTATTTTATATTCTAAAAAAAAAAATGTTATTATGTAAAAATGTAAAAAATAATAATATAAATTATACAACACTTAAATCAAAAGATGAATCCCACGCCACACACAAGATCTACCTTTAAGTGGCGTGGAAAGCGAATTCTAAAAATAAAAATAAAATAAAAAATAAAAAATGAATGTAATACTATCAAAAAATCTTAAATGTATCCTATTACATATATTTGATTAAATAAAAAAAATAAAAATAAAATATCAGCTTAAGGCCGATGCCGTAAAGCCTCGACAAACGATCTTTTGTCTCTTATTTTGGTTCGCTTGCCTGACATCTACATCGAATTTTAGTTTAATTATATAATGTTAACGGTGTTTGCATACGCCAAATAATTGTAATGACAGTTGGCCTATTTGCCAGTTGGTACGACTGTCATCTTGGCGGTTGGTACCGCCGAGTTGTGAGAGCGCGCCGTGAGCTGTCAGTTAGACAAACGCTCCCCACCGTGATGGTCATGCCTATATGGCGGGGGCCACAACGGTCTTTTTTGTAGAGTGTTTCAAGTGTTTGCCGAATAAACGTGTATCGTGAAACAGAAACAAGTGTTTGTATTGTGAACCTGATCCTGCATCCTTCATCCAGTTGATCGATGTCCTAAATGGAAGAGGAGGATATCAGCACCTAATAAGAACCATCTCAGAGAGGCGAGCCCGATGGATACGTAAGTGCCTAAGGTGGTGATGCTTATTAGAAATAATTTTCACATTTGAAAAATGGAATTTTGGCTCTTATGCCATACGTTACCTATCGCTCATCTCCATAATAGTCTTTCCCTTACATGGATCGTATAGTGCGGAGCCCAGCCACAGAGCAAAAAAAAAACCTCAACGCGAAACTAATCTAACGGGTATTACGTACACTCGGCTTAACCATACTGCAAGCGCCATACTGCACGCCGGCTATGCTGGGAACTCTTGCAGATACAGCTTACTTCATTGCAGCATAACTTGCAGTACACTTGATTACTCAATATCGGATTATTACATACAGTAGTCAGCTATCATATGGCGTCGAGAGATGGACGCACTATATAAAAAAAAGTTATACTTTCTCCAATATATGGCAGCCTCGCATTCTTCAGTCGGTCAAGAAGCGACAGTGGACGTGGTCGACAAGTAATGCCTCCTAACTGATGTCTGCCATTTGCAGAATCCGTTTCCCAACCTCACCATTTCCTTATCCATTCCCACGTATTTCGTGGTTAGCAACGTGTTACCAAGCGACAGTGGACGTGGTCGACAAGTAATGCCTCCTAACTGATGTCTGCCATTTGCAGAATCCGTTTCCCAACCTCACCATTTCCTTATCCATTCCCACGTATTTCGTGGTTAGCAACGTGTTACCAAACGACTATAATGAATACCACGGATATGCATTCGATGACGACATCATTGTTTGCTTGTAAACATTAACATTTCTCTAAAAAGTTTGTTATTCAGTCGCGTGGTGGCAGTATAAGGAGCAGATTAATAGCACAGACTTTTTCTGAAGCACATCGACATATATTAACGATAAACTTTACAAACTTATGGCCCGGACCTAGTCACAGCATTCGGCAGGGCCATAATACAATATGCTCTCGCTGACAGTCGGCACACGAGTGACGATATATGTAACTAGTTCAAAATGCCAATATGGCGGACACATTCATGTACGACAAGCGATCAGAAATAAGAGACGGATGATTTTATATCGAGGTTTTCGGTACCAGTCAGCAAGGGCTATATCATGCTGATGTCAACATATATTGTAATACCTAGCTCCTTCAGTCATGTGTTAGATGCTAAGGTCATATAATGAAGGATAAATGAGCCTTTGACTTTACAGAACATCTGTGTCTGAACAAATAAATCAGGGTAAGATATGACTCGTTTTTAAAAACGGTTCTGCGATCGGCATATTACGTTAATACGTAATGCTGCAGGAAGCTAGTCCGAGACGGAGACGGTCGATGGTGGAGGAGTCTTTGAAGAAAAAAGAACAAGTAGCTGCGCAAATGTGGCTCACTGTATGCGAAAACTTTAACACTTTGAATAATGAGGGCACTTCGAAAATGGAAAATGGAAAAGAATTATGTTTTCTTTTTTATAATTTTAGATGACGAAGAATGGATGCGGAAAGCGAAGGATCGAAGAGAATTGAGACTCATGCGAGAGGCGTTCAACGATGGACGGATACAGGCTGATGAGAAGATGACAAAGTATACAGAAAAATAATTATTAAAACACTCGTAATATAACCCTTATTATGTAACTACTATCCAAAACAACAATTGTGAGATTGTTAGATATCATCATCATGAAACTGTGTTCATCCACTGTTGAACGTAGTCCTCCCGCAAGAGTCTCCATCCATCTCGATCCTGCGCATACAGGCTATTCCTAGCCTTTTAGATGCCATAACCCTGAATAGGTCTATGCAACGCCTCGTGGATTTTCGAAGATTTGAACCTTTTAATGGTGTCCGAATTTAACCAATTTCTTGGGCAGACGATAGATGTCGCTATAGATCCAAGCTATAACATTGACCGAAAATATACAGTTTTATAACACACCGGTGTGCTCACGGCACTGGCGGGCTTTCCGAAGCGGATCCATATTTGGGCTCATGCCACCCATATGGCTAATACTTTTCTGATGTTGTGAATGCATTTTGAAGGGGATTCGGCCAACGCTCCATTTGCCAGTCCTTTGGACACCTTTCTTCCCCATGAAGCATCATCTCTTAGACAGATATGTCCTGCCCATTGTCACTTGAGTGTGCCGTTTAGTTCGGTATCCACCACTAATTCAGTCCTTCTTCGGATATCCTCTTTTCAGATTGTATCTTTTTTTTATGTAAACGCATGCAGGAGAGCACACCCGGTCAAGACCAATGCACTCTATGACACTCAGCCAGGGAGGCTGGACGCTGCATGCGGGAAACGTGTGTTGTGTTCGTATTTGTGTATGGGTTGGGGAGATTGCAAGTGTATATATATCTGTTTCTCGAAGTGATCCAGATTGTGGGAAGGAGGAAACACAGACGCTGGATGAGCATTTCATAGCTTACCGGTGGCATTAAGGAAGGAACTTTGGAAGGTGCCAGTTCTTGGTCGACATATATTAACCATGTATGGATGTTCGGCAAGTGTAAGACGAGTTTGTCGGCTGTGAGTGGGTGCAGGAGGAATTAGTTCTTTAAGTTCCGAAGAGCAGCGACCGTGGTAATAACGGTAGAAAAGACTAAGAGAACCAATCTTACGTCTGTGTTCCATTTATTGTAGATTAGACGTAAGGGTGTCATTGTTTATCAAACGAATTGCTCTTCTTTGAACTGAGTCAATTAAGTTAATCTTTTAGAGACACTCTGAGTATGGATCTCTCCATAACACGTTGGGTGACCTTTAATTTCCCTGGAGACCATTTTCAACAATCTAAAATCGTTATTGAAGACGTTCTCCAGGGAGGCCGAAACATGTAATAGTTTAAAATAAATGTGAATCATAACTTAACATTTTTAATTTAAAAAAAAACAGGCTGTAGTGAAAAAACGTGTGAATATGTTTGTGAGTGATACCGGAGTTAGCGCCTTAAGGCGACAAAAACATAGAACTAGTTGATAGCTTTCGGTTATATCTATAATGTACACGTACCGAGTAATTAATATTTATTAAAGAGGCTGATTGTGGACGCTTCTGTGGCAGATATCGGATATGTTTATTGATCATGTGATCAATAATGATAGTGTGTACCGGTACTAATTGGTCGCGCCAAATATAGTATTAAATTTAGTGTACAATTCAGATAACCGAACAACCCATTAGCCAATACAGTATGTCAGGCGACGAACAATGGGTTGATGCAAAACATACTAGGCCGACTAATCTGCATTCATAATCGTTGAATAGTTGACGTGTCTGTTATTGAATTTATGAACTATGTTCCTATTTGTATGTTAAAGAGCTTAAAAACATGCTAGAAAGAATAAGTAGGAGCATAGAAGGCCAATAGTATAACGCCTAGTATATACTCGCATACCTTACATGCTACTTCTTCAATGATAAATATAAAATTAAAAATATACTTTGTAAGACTATTGAATTGAATTTGTATAAGTCTACTACTGGTTTCGAAGAAATGCATAAGGCAATCAACCAACCGTCCCACTGCTTGTATAATCAGATACGCTCAACACCCAGAATGAAGTCGCGAAGCAGCTTTCTGAGATCCACACAACCTCTCACATCCGGCCCTGAAAATGAGAGACTCCAGCTATGGCAACAAGTCGCATCAGAGGACTTCATTACTTCAAAGGCCACCCAAATGGCAAGAACCTTGACTGACGGACCTGGAAATATCTGAACAGATTAAGAACCGAAGTTGGTAAAACAAAGGACAACCTCGAGCGGTGGAGAATGCTTCGGCATGGAGAGTCACTATTGTTCGACTGTGGAGACCTGCAGACCGCCTCACACCTAAGATCCTGCTCCATGTGCACAACAAGCTGCACATCTCAGGACCTAATGCTGGGCAACACATAGGCTATCCCAGATATTGCGCAAAAATAATTTGACGTCGCTGACACGAAGAAGAAGAAGACCTAAAGTATGTATGTACATCTGTCATCTGTAATAAAAACTCTGATAGATATAAATAATTAAGGTAAATACTCAGATATCATGCTGTATTTTTCGTGAATAGAGTTTTTTTACTTTCATGAAAAGCTCATGGATTGGTCGATCCAAGAGCAGCTTTAAGTACTCATATGTGATGAAGACTCTTTTCCTCTCTAAATGAAATGTGACACAAATAGGAGTCAAGATTTTAAGTCACAAAAACGCCCAGAATGCCGGTGACGCAAGATATTTTTGTCGTATCTAACGAATCGTTAACAGCAACAATAAAAAGTGACATAAATTGCGTAAGATTCTAAAAAATCGATTCGTCGACGGATGTGGGGCCGGGAAGCCTAAATAACCAACGGCCAGAAAAATACCGAATTTATGATTTCCTCTAGCCAGGGATGTCGAAGCGATTGTCTGCGAGCTACATTCGGTCCTTCAAAATACACCGAGAGCTGAAAACGGAGGCATCCTTCAGAGGCAGACTCAAGAGCGTACTTAAAGAGGCAAAGAAGCACTTTTGGAATGACAATTTGGTCATAAAAAAGCGATGTATAAATAAATATTGATATCATGATACTAAAAACACATAAACAGCCAAAATTAAGTCATGTCTGCTGTGAAAATAAGGCGATAGTCGTTAAACTCCAATAATTATATAGTAAACATATTAATTATTACATTTTTGCTTCGTCGGAAAACGAAAACACGACTTCTGGCTTGCTAAGCATAGGGATTTACCAATCATCATCAACCTTTGCCCGTCCATTGTTGAACATAGCAGTATAACGTAGAACCTCCTGAATGAGTCTCCACTCTTCTCGAACCTCCACACTCCGCATCCTAAGGCTAATCTCGCTATTATTTTGGTGCAAGTGCATATTGCAGGAAGTCAGATACGATTTTCAGTTCTTGTACGACACTCAAACACTTTTCTTCCCATTGACCATCGCGTCTTCGACAGATATGTCTTTGGACTACTTGAGTTCTTCTTCGGATATCTTCGTTTCGGATACAATCTTTTACAGACATTCTTAGCATGGATCTCTCCATGGCATTTTGGCTGACCTTAATTTTATAGATTAGACCAGCTGTTAGGTTTCATGTCTCCATAAATTATATGAATTTGATTTATCTGTTATACAAATAAACGAGGATCGTTTCGGATTCTGCAATTTATTTTATCATCATTCCAAAAGCGCTTCTTTGCCTCCCTAGGCAAAAAGGTGAGTTTTGAGTCTGCTTCTGAAGAATGCCTCCATTTTCAGCTCTCTTATATACTGATATCCTCCTTTCTTATTTAGACATCGGTTTACTGGATGAATGATGCAGGATCAGGTTCACATTACAAACACTTGTTTCTGTTTCACATATTACGCGATTATTCTTCAATAACGTCGCCCGTTATAGGGACACCTTAGGCGCTCCCATAACGGTGGCGGGAGCGTTTCGACTGCCAGCGCGCCCTGACCTATCACGCCGCCAAATCATAGCGGCGGACTCGCGAAGTAAATATGATAGTGGCCGACATGAAATGGACCAACTGTTATAACAAACAAGATGGCGCATGCAAACGCCGTGCAACATTTTAAAATGGGAGATTGGGTATTGCGCAACCCACCCAATCCTGCTGGAATAAAAAACTTATTATAATTATTATTATACGATTAAAAACATTATATGTCTATGTCAGCCGAGCGAACAAAATAAGAGACAAAAGATCGTTCGTCGAGGCTTTACGGCATCAGCCTAAAGGAGTAATATCGAGCTAATATTAATACTATAAGCTGTTGGTGCCTATAGTATTAGTAGAAACTGAAAGCATGATTGTCGCAGACCGTACCAGGACTACGTCTCATCAGCTGCAGGGTACTTCTACTTGATCTGCCTGATCAGAGTGTCTCTCCACGTGCACGAGATATGTCCTGCTTATTGTCACTTGAGTGTGCCTAATACCTACACCTGCCGGTATATAATAATAATGCCTGTATAAAAGAAAATAATTCAGTTTTATGTCCCTGCCATAACCGAAGAAAATCGGCTCATACAATACAAGGCGGACGCATTCAGCGAAGCGAAACGAATGAGAAATGAAATAAAGGAGAGCTTTCGACCTGGAATGGGGAAATAGTGGAAAAGCTGCTAATTATTTTTTGCAATAAATTACGAAAACGTCAGCTACAGCGTCTTCCAATCAACGCGTAGTGTGGTTTGAGGAGCTGCGGTTTTATTTCCACATTTCCAGGAGCAATCACGCGAACGGCGAAGATTCTCAAACGTTGATACAATGAAAGGGTTATGATATAACTTTTCTTTCCATATCAGCAACATAATCGTATATTTTTGAGGTTTCTTTATATGAGGATATATGGTTATTATCCGTGGCTGTACCTAACTAACTTTATACGGGGTATGTTGGGATACAATGAGTTGAGAACTAGAAGACATGTGTGATTGATGAGTATGCATTTCTTTCGGCTAGTGCGCGGCGTGTTCATAAATCCTGATATTTTGTTAGAAATCGGTTTGTTTGTCCCTGACAATTATTTAAGGATAAGGAGGCACAGATTGTTTGTTCTTCAATTTATTCATCAAAGTATTATCGTGGAGTCTTCTGTTTAGCGAACTTCGGGACATTTTAATAATTATTGTTAATAACAGTAAAAAACTAATTGTTTCTCTTGTATTATACCTTATTTCAGGATATTATTAAATATATTTGTAATGTTTCTGAAAGAAATAAATAAAATTGAATTGAATTTAATGGAATATATGGTTGGTTCTATCAGTTGCCATTGTACATATGACATCTTTTAAAAAACCTTTGCACCTATCCAATTGGGAACATACGAATATGTGGTTCCCGATGACCTCCATAGCAGTAGCCCGAGAACTTGACAGATGAGATAGCGGCTGTAGTATCCAAGGCATATTTTTCGGCGCTTCCGAGACAAGGACCACTTGGTCCTAATGATCAGCTCAATCCGATAAGCGACACGCGGTGACTATCCATGTTTTCGTCCGCGCTCAATGATACTTTCCTTTATTTTTTTCACTTTGAGATCCATTGCAAATATTTAACAAATAAATACTTTCTACCTTGTTTTAACATATATTAAACTAAGCACTGTTTATTCACTTACTAAACCTCCGCGGTTGACCCGTCATTGAAAGCTTCATCAGTTTCCAACGTGTTGTATAAACATACTGAAACAGATTTTGACCGGAGTATGCAAGACGAGGACACAAACGAAAGCCTGGCAGTTTTACAGCGGGCTGACTGAATGTGACTGCGGCGTGGAGCAGACCCTGACACACCTTCTGTAGTGTGCGCTGTGTCCGAGTAGCTACGCCCAGGAAGACCTGATGATGGCCGGGAATAACGCCATCGACGTCGCCCACTTCTGAGCAGACAGGATCTGACACCGTTGTTTCCGACACGATTATATAACATACTGAGAGAGGTAAAAAAAACACATTTATTAAGTTTTTCGCTAATTTTTTTAAATTCTAATATTCAACACCACAGTTTTGGAAGCTCAATCTTTATTGTACGTTCCCTTAATTGGTTTTGTTTCGTTGAGGTAACACTTCTTATATTAATTATGGCGTAAGTGTTCAGCTCTCAACCCGTGGGGACGTGACCTACTCGGGAAATTATTCTCGGGATAAATAAATCAATGCGTTAAAAACCACAACTATTCGCATTATTCGGATATCGAATAAATAAAATAACAGCGGTATAATAAAAAAATCGACCGAATATGAACCGGGTAGTATTGGGTTATGCTGAATAACGATGTCATAAAACGTTTCAATATTTTACGAACAAGTACATTAAAAATACTATAAAATTATGTTATTGTAAGGAAAACGTATAATTATCATAGCAATATAATCCGAGTATGTAGTAACGAAAATTCCGCAATGTCTTAAAACCAATGCATCCTCCCTGTATTAACTTATGGCGCAGAGACGTGGAATCTGACAGCAAGTCTTACCCATAAAATAAAGGTCACCCAGCGTGCTATGGAGAGATCCATTAGAGGAGTGTCGCTAAAAGATAACGAGGATATCCGCAAAAGAACTTAAGTAGTGTAGACTCCCCAACGAATATGCACACTCAAGTGGCAATAGGTATGACATGTCTATCGAAGAGACAATGGTCGATGGGCATGAAGAGTGTTAGAGTGGCACCCAAGAACTGGCAAACGAGGAAATACGCTGAAGAACTCTTTTTTGTTGTTGTTGTGGAGACTACACAACGAATAGGCACACTCAAATGGCAATGGGCAGGAAATATCTGTAGAAGAGACGACGGGCGATGATGAAGAAAAGTATTAAGAGTGGAGTTCAAGAACTATCAAACGAAGCGTTGGCCACCCCCTGCATGAAGGACTGACGACATAAGAAAAATTGCGATTGTAACCTGGATGCGGAAGGAGGAGGATCGAAGAGGATGGATACTCATTCAGGAGGCCTACGTTCAACAATGAACGGACACAGGCTGATGATGATATAATTCCATCGTCTAGCATTGATTTTTCACCGATTTGCTGACGAGAGAAATTTCATATACATACAAAGTATGATGTTTGTTGTGAATTTGTACGTATGAATATATCAGGCCTCCAGTACTTTTAGGAGGCCTGATATATTCAGATACATCAGGCCTCCTAAAAGTACTGGAGGACTGCGAAATGCCTTATGGTCACAGGTTCTATGAAACGAAAATCCTGATATATCTGCTTCTCGTGGTGGAGGGTGAGCGACGTCAGTCAGCCAATATAGACTGGGACCGAATGTTGGCCGGAAAAAGTTAACACACAGCTAACCTCATCAGGTCAAGCTGTATAGGGCACTCTATCGTCTCATGAGAGTAGTAAATGCTCTCCGAATACGGATGAACCTTTATGGTCAACGACAGTTGGATGTGAAAATAAAGGGGGAAATACCACATTAAAGGTCTAAAAGTCTCATTTATCATCAAAAATGATTGAATCTAAAGTTAGAATCGAGAAGAAAGGAGATCGAAATGCAAGATTTTTTTGCTGCAAACCAATCCACCGAATTGATACTACGAAGAAGAATGAGAAGAATATATCAGTTGTTATAAATTATTATATAGTACCTATATAAAGAAATCTTATAAAACGATTTGGATCTCTTCCGGATTGAATTATAAATAAGAACGATGTGCACTACGTCCGTTTGGGTTTAAAACTAAAACCGAAGCTAAACAATTCATTCTTAAACCGCACTGAGGTGGGTTCAAACCCCGAGGGAGAGGATCAGGGATCATCCATTGGATCAAATTTAGTCAAATCGGAGGGTTGAAAGTAAACAAAAGGATGCAGTGGAAGGATGTGTACGGGATTAGGGAATATCCATAATGTATTGTAGTAGAAGCACCCTTCCTAAAGAGATTCAGCAGTTTAAATATTATCATACAAGTAAGTTTATATGCGATTAGCCTTGTTGAGATATTTCGTTTAGGAATATTGTAAGAGAGATTCACAAAAAAATGTACACTTGACTATGACGTTGTTTGCAAAGTAATTTCATTGTTATTACTAAAAACAAATTTTGATACGATGAAGATATTAATTAGTGTATTATTTCTAGGTAACAGGCTGGGAATTCATACGACTTCTTACCAAATTAATACTTTTTATGCTACATTTATGTTTAGCTAGGTAGTACAGCAACAATAGCGCATCGAAAGCGCGGTTATCGTAAGATAACCGGAGGAAAGCAAACAAGAGCGCGGACCAAAACACGGATGCGTCATTGCTCGTTTGTTGCTAGCCGCGTGTCTTTGATCGCATTGAGCCGTCCAATAGAACTTAATGGTCAGGATTTGACAGCTTTAGGCTATGCATCCGATCTCCTAGAAAAATCTTTTTGCAAAATTACCCAAAAATATGCCTCGGAAAATACAATTGAGGAACCTAAAGTCTTCTGCCATGGAAGTCTTCGGGAAATATATGTTCCCAGATAGAACTTCGGGTGCATAGATGTCTTGGGATCAGTTCCTACAATGGCAACTAATTTGTTTTGATCTTCGAGCGATGGAATTGATGTGGGAAGAAAAAAATAAGTTAGGTTAACTAAGTGTGAATGTCGAACGATAATATAATTACTGTTGTGGATCAACACAAAAAAAAAAACAATGTTTAGCCAGCTTAAAAATACCATGCGTCATATCATCAAGAAATATCTGCATCAGCATCGACGATATTCTAAAAATGTTTACATCAATAATCAATAAATAAGAGTACTGTCAATGTGATTCAAATACACCAATTTACCGCCTTATATCTATACAATATTAACGATAACGAAACTGTAAATTTACAACAAAAAATAATTTTAATGAGACGAAACTAGTTTTCAAAAAATAGTACAGAGTTCCTCTCGAAGCTTTCGTCGTTAACTCGTTTCTCGAGGGTCTTTCGAGATGGACTGTATTCGTGTTTGGAAAAATCGGTATTTTCTGTCCGATCATTAGTGTACTGAAGTGTATCGGGTCATTAGCAAACGAGTGCAGCCAGATTATTGAAAACGCTAATGATGTTCCTTACAGTTTCTTAAACTAACGATATTAATTGTATACAGTTATGCTTACACTTCAGACAGTTCGGCTTTCGAGCTTCGCATAAGGATTTCAAATCTTACGTTCACGGTCCGTTAAAATAACTAAATTATAAAGTTATCTCTTAACTAGAGAAGGATTGAGAAAGACTACGAGTTAGTCGAAACTGCAGTCTCCTAATAGAGAACTTTTGTTACGTGATCCATGTGAAAACAAGGTAAATAAATAAATAAATATTTATAAATTATAAAGCTTTTAACAGATTAATTACATTTTATTTAGATAGTTTATATTATTTAGATAGTAAGCATATGTTTGGAGCATCTTGATGTACGGCTGTGAGACATGGTGCTTATCTGAAAGTGATAAGAAAAGACTAGAGGCCTTTGAGATGTGATCTTCTTCGTAGTATCAATCCGGTGGATTGGTTTGCAGCAACAGAATCTTACATCTCGATCTCCATTCCTCTCGGTCCTCCGCAACCCTTTTCAGCTCAGCATAAGCGCTACAATTCATGTCCTCGAATAACTGCTGCAAATACTCCCGTCTAGGATGATCATAGAGAAGAATTCTCGGAATTTCCTGGAGAGGCCACGTCACGAACAGTGAGGTTCTCAACATAATCAAGGAAGATAGGCACCTTGTAAGAACCATCTCAGAGAAACGAGCCCGATGGATCGGTCACACCATGCGCCACGATGGTCTTCTTCACACATGGTGGAAGGGATGGTTAAGGGTAGAAACTGTAGAGGACGCCCTAGACGGGAGTGTTTGCAGCAAATGTTCGAGAATATGAGTTGTATCTCTTATGCTGAGCTGCAGAGGATTCCAGAGGATCGAGAAGAGTGGAAATCGAGATGCAAGAATTTGTTTGCTTCTCCTTTGTAGTAGAAGAAGAAGACTCGTAAAAATGTGGAACACTGTAACTTTTTTTGGAACTGGAATGGTGCTTCAAAAACAAGTTATTTGTGTTGTTAATCTGCTCCTGCATGCTTCCTCACGCGGACACGAAGACAAGACGAACCCGCGACTTGTACTTTTTTTTTAAAGACGGGTAAGTCAATAGTAAAAAGTTATTTAAATAAAAACTTTTAAATAAGTATATACAAAGTAAAGGATTAAAAGGGTGGTTCCTTGAAAAAATATTGAAAAGTTCTGAGGCACTACAGGCACAGTGTATAACTCACTCCTTTAATTCCTATCAGACTGAATAGCTGTTTTGTTAAACTTTGCTCCATTCATTCAAGCCCAGAGAGAGGAGAAATGTAGAAGAAGAGCGTAGTCGGAAGCGGAGAAAGCAGAGATACGCAACATTTTAGTAATCCCAAAACGGAAAAAATTTGAAAGTAAGACAACGTTGAGTACCGAATTGATCTGCAAAGATTTCTGGTTCGAATCCCATCTTCCGAAGATAATTTTTTTTTGATCTATTGATGAGATAAATGTATGTACGTATCAATATTGATTAACTTAGTTTACATCAACTAATACACTTAGATATTCATAATATATTACTTAATTTAGTACAACTGCAACGGCGCTTCTAAATGTGGTACCAGATCATTTTCCTCTTTTGTCGATGGTATTAGTTTTCTAGACCTTAGTGTAGTGTATCGATAAGTAATGACTTCTAACTGATGTCTGCTATCTGCAGAATCCATTTCTCAACCTCACCATTTCCTTATCCGTTCCCACGTATTTCGTGGTTAGCAACGTGTTACCAAAGAAGGCAATTCGAGACTCGCTGTAGTATACTAACTTCGTAGCCTTAGAATGAAGTATATTTGACATCTAACTGATGCACCTAGAATCACGGGAAGGCCTTCAGCCACTCTCTAACAAGTAGCTTTTTTCGTGCGTCCAGTAACGGGTCCCCATCTGGGTCTCCAAAAACAGGACGGGACAGGGAGGGTTTTCACCAAGCTAGGCACGCGTACGGTGAGAAAATCCATCTTCCATATCCATCTCTGTGAATGCGATTCTAATCTCTTTCACGGGTTCTTCCTTTTAGCACTTCTGTGCAGTGGCTATAATTGTTCAGATGGGACTCCCACTGGACTTATCAGTTGCTAACTGAACATATTCTAAATGAGCGCGTCACCAAGGAGACTTAACTGTCCTCCGGTGTGATGCAGATGTGAGGCGGGTAAAGTCCAGGCACGCGTACCATAGACTACTCACCTCTGTCTGAGAGTGAGCGAGGGGTGCACCGTTGTAGGAACTTTACTAACTTAATTAGACTGAGTTTTAATATACAAGATATAATCTCTTACACAGAAGTTTGCGCCCTCACGTATACCTCTTAGACGTCCTGGTGTGGGAGGGACACAAGAGTGTGGCTGGAAGTATCGGATGACTCGAGAAGAAAAGTTCGCGCCGCATATTAGCCGAACGAAACCGCGTCGTAACGACGGCTAATATGCAATAATATGCACATTAGGGTATGGTCATTAGGCTTGTAAATAACAAGAGTATAAAACTTTTCTGGCATGTAAGGCTTAGTGGCAAGGCGATTGATTACTAGAGACTACGCCTCTTGGGAGAGTGGTCAGACCGTTCAACCGCAGCGAATTGTGATATACTCCATGCGAGAGAAGCCCAGTTCAGAGTTTTAAATATATTATTAAGGGCGCAAAACGAAGCATATGGCTTACAGGTACAGTCAACCCTCGAGTAATATGAAAGTCGGGACCGTGTTAAGCGAAAAAGTGTTGTACGGGGTGAGAATCTCATAATGGATTTGGTTCTTTATCGCGGAAAATCCAAAACCGACAAAACTAAGCATAAATGAAAAAAAAATCTTATAAGAGAGAAAATTCGTTATTTTTTGTGTTATACAAGGTTTCAACGCGGCGCCGACAGTAAGTATAATGTACGCTTAGATCGGCGGTAATTGAGCAAAGCAAAATCGAAATCGAAATGAAACAATACCAGACCTCGGAACAATAGTAATTGGATTACGATGAATGAGTAATGACAGGAAAATCATGCTGGGGGCATGGCAGACACGTTAAGGCGGTCGACTGTCATGCTAGCAATCCCGAATTCAAATCCCTACCTATGAAAAAATATTTGCGATTTGCTAATCGAATTTTTTAAGAACAACTAAAGATTAGTCAAAGACCCAGGACATTTCTTCAGGATAGTAAAATATAAGGAAGATAAGCACCTAGTAAGAACCATCTCAGAAGGCGTCGTGGCGCACATCATGCGCCACGATGGTCTTCTTCACGACATTGTGGAAGGGATGCTTGATGGTAGAAACTGCAGAGAGCGCCGTAGACGGGAGTATTTGCAGCAAGTGTTCGAGGACATGAGTTGTAGCTCTTATGCTGAGCTAAATAGGAATGCAGAGGATCGAGAAGAGTAGAGATTGAGGTGCAAGATTTTGTTGCTGCAAACTAATCCACCGGATTGATACTACGAAGAAGAAGTACTAAAAGGTGGCTCCGCACAAGCCTTGAAACATTACTACATCACTACGAAATTGCGGCCATGTATAGTCGGTTGATATTACCCATACCTTGTTATAAGACTGCACATGGAAGGCCTACCTGTAAAACATACGTTTCACGACAATATGTAAGGCAATATCCCAGGGGTTGAAAAGACGGCTGCTGTAGTATCCGAGGCATATTTTCGTTGATAATTAGTATTCTTTTGGGCGGGTATAGCTCAATGGTCAAAGCATTTCCTTTGCAAGCCAAAGGTTGTGAGTTCGATAGCCGATGGAGATTAATAAAAAGTATTTTTAATAAATTTCTGAGCTCTTAAATACCCCCGCTTGGTGTGAATCTCAATCAATGATCTCTAACCCGTAAAATGGCAGTGATAGCCTATTAATTAAAATTGGTGGTGGACGAAGTCGTCCCGTGAAGACCACCCATTAATAGTAAATTCCTTTAATAATACGGATTATGCGTGAATCTCGGTCTGTAGTCTATGACGTTGGCTAATCAACACTCCACATGCAGCGCTTAGCCATATGCAGCATGGCTAGCGTCATAGAATTCCACAGATGAGACTTCAGAATTACTAACACCATCTGTCGCTATTCTCCTGTATGTGTTTACATAAAAAAAAATACTGGGTGTGTTTATTATGTACAAGTACGATTATATATATTATATAAATAAAATCATATTATACCTGTAGTACCCTCAATGATGTTGTATCCGCCTACATGTTTCTTGTAAATAATTTGGGTATCAGTGATTCAATCAAAACGATATCCGTTCCGAAAACATTACGATGACTGTTTTGCGGTGTGAGGACTTACCTGAAAATAATAAGAAAAACAATCATCAGTATGCGTCACATGTAAATTGAAAACACAACACTTATATTACTTATTATATTATAATAGAAACATTAAATATACCAGGAATTTTGACAAATCGAAATTCTGACAAAATGTTATGAAATACGAGTATATTAGGCTTTTTACCAAGAAATTTAAACCTAAAACTTAATAGTATTTTAAGTAATTAAATATTCACATACTAAAGGGTCCGCCATCTAACGTTTTTTTTTCAACTAGTGCTTATTTCGTGAATGGTAACACTTAGCTCATGTATGATTTGACAGATAATTAGTTTTATCTTTCCACTGAACGAATATGGTTGTGTATACGCTTGAACAACGCTGGGAAATATTGCGCCATTACTTTGAAAATCAGCCCATTTTTCTTCGAAAATGAGCAAGGAGTGGCCGTTACAGTCAATGGCGATCGTTATCGGGCCTTTTTGTTCACAAAAATTGAAGAGGAGGATATTGGCAACATTTGGTTTCAACAGGACGGCGCTACGTGCCACACAGCCGAAGTTTTGCGCCCCATTTTCAAAAAAAAAAGTTATTTGGCGGACCCTTTACAATGCAACAAATTCTTTTTATACGCATCAATTCGTTCAGAAAAAATATCGGCAGAGGCAGGATGCGAACCCTTGACCACACGACCATCGACTGCCCGAATCGATGCGTCGGAAATCTTGCATTAATAACATTGTTACCAATGTTACCATCGTATAACGACAGATGACTCTATAGTATTTTATTCAGAGTGTGTATATTTTTATTTTTATTAGTCAATGAAATGAAAAAACAAACATTAATGGTAATTTGTTCATAGCTAACTTCAGACTTAAGCATCATACCTATTATAATTTTAAAATTATTTTTAATTAAGAAAATAATAAATTAAAAATATTTAGTTTTGATTCAAGATTTATTTTAAATGATTACATGTTTCGGCCTTCCTGAAGACCATCTTCAATAATGAAAAAAAAAAAATACAGGCAGTGGCTTATATAGGTATGCACAAATAATTAGTTCCTACACACATATTCATTTCATACTTATTACGTATTTTGACGGCTGATATAGCAAGGCTTGCTGGTGAAAATGACTGATAAATTATACACAGTAGTTTTTGATATGCATCCCTTCAAATGTGGAAATATAGTAATAAAAAAATAGCACTTCATTGCTTGTCTGTTTATAAACTGCAGCTGTCTAGTTCACAAATGTCAAATATATAATTGATATACGAAGCCATTTGCAAAAATTATAACATCTTGCGTCACTATGCATATGTAGATAACATGTTCGCGGTGTTTTTAGGGTTAAAATATCTCTGGTTTATTCCACAGCATGTAATTAGGATGACATAAACATTCGAAACAATGCAGTGATTTTTATGCAATTATTGACATGCGAAAATTATACTCCAAGTGAGGTTTACTAATTATATGCTTTAGGTAACCCTTTCATGTCAAGGTAAAATATAGATATAAAATAAAAACAATGAAAAAAAATGTAATAAAATTTGCATTTAATTTGATTCTTAAGAAAGGTGTGGGTTCGATTTATACATTTTAATTTAATCATATTATGACAATTGATGAAGATAAACGACGATTATTTGACGCATGCTGGCAGGTATGGCTAAGCGATAAAGCGTTTATATACCGTAACAAAGGTTGTGGGTTCGATCCCCGATGGAGATTAAAATAAATTTGAGTTTTATGTCATTATCGTCATCGGCCTGTGTCCGTCCACAATTGAACTAGGCCTCCCACGTGAGTCTACATCCTCTTTGATCCTCCACCTTCCGCATACGGGCCACTCTCGCTATTCTTCAGATGTAAGTCCATCTTGCAGATTTTTATGAATACATGCTAATGCAACCGTATAATGGATTTTTAAAACAGGTGCCTGCGTAGAATACTGGGAGTACCAAAGTTTGACTTTGTAAGAAATGGCGAGGTTACAGAGCGGATAAGGCAACCTTCTGTACTGGAGTCGATCAAGAAGATGCGAAGGTGAACCTGGTTGGGACATATACTTCGGATGCCGCAGGAGAGTATTAACTACAGCTGCCTTTTCTTCAAATCCACCTAGAAGGCCGTTGGGAACTATGCATAAAATACACTCGGCGAATCTGCGGGAGACAGAGCTGATATACCATTGCGGTTCATTACATAGAGTCGAGGAACATCTCAAATTCCACTCTTCTCGATCCTCTGCAACACTGTTTAGCTCAGCATAAGAGCTGCAATTCATGTCCCCAAACACTTGCTGTAAATACTCCCGTCTAAGGCGCCCTCTGAATTTTCTCCCCATAATCATCCCTTCCACAATGTTGTGAAGAAGACCATCGTGGCGCATGATGTGACCGATCGCCTCTCTGAGACAGTTCTTAATAGGTGCCTATCTTCCTTGATTACGCTGAGAGCCTCATTGTTCGTGACGTGTTTACATAAAAAAAACCTTCTCAAGGGCTTCTAGTATTTTCTTATCACTTTCAGATAAGCACCATGTATCACAGCCGTACATCAACAAGTTTAACCAAATCGCCTCGGATGTATATATATTTCACGTGAGGGAGGCCCAATTCAGACATGAACTCCACGAGTATCTTTGGAGGAATAATTTGTTGGCGTCGTCTGTTTGATGAGCATTTGGAGAACCTATATTTGTTTATATATAATTTTTTTATTTAAGCATTAATTTTTATTGTCCTTCAGAAAGGATTTGAGTTATTTAAATTTGTAATGTTTCTGTGAAGGAAAATAAAAAATACAAAAATCAATATGCTCCAAACAAATATTTCATAAATAGTCGGGATTTATTCACTTATTTTATATATTTATAGTTTATACTACAAAGGCATATAAAATTAAATAAAACAAAAAATGTAGGTTTAAAACTTTAAAGTATCAAACAAAGAAGATTTTCAAATAAGTTTTGTCTTTCAATATTAGCATACTTTGAAGTAGAACGTCTTATGTGTAATTTGTTTAAAAAAGTATAAGACTTATTTGTATTATGGAGAAATTAACATAAAAACATTTTATGATTTAATACATTATTTATGTATACATAAAAAATGAATGGATTTAAAATTTTACGCTAAAAATCTAGTAAAAGATGAATTGCTTTTGAAATTGCGCTAGACAGTCAATATTAGCATATTTATAAGATAATTTTAAAACACTATCATTCAAATTACAATTACAACATATATATAATAGTTTACTAGCATATACGTGACTCGCGTAGCTATGCGTCTGATTTTGCATTTGCCGGCGGGTATAGCTCAATGGTTAACGCGTTTGCTTGGAAAGCCGAAAGTCGTGGGTTCGATCCCCGACGAAGATTAAAAAAAGCTTTCTGAGCTCTAAAATACCCCCGGTTGGTGTGAATATGTTCCCTCACCCGTAAATTGCCAGTCATAGCCTATTCAGACCCTGTCACACCTTCTGAAGTGTGTGCTGTGTCTGAGTAGCTGCACCCAGGAATGATGGTGGCCGGGAGTAACATCATCGAAGTCGCCCACTTCTGGGCAGACAGGATCTGACCCTGTTGTTTTCGACACGATTATAAATATAATCAAAATTGATGGTAGACGAAAGTCGTCAAGTTAAGACCACCCATTCGTAGGAAAATTCCTGTAATAATAAGGATGACGAGTGAATGTCGTGTTGTAGTCTATGAAGTTAGCGGATCAACGCTCTACATGCAGCGTTTACCCATATGCGGCATGGTAAGCGCCATAGAATTCCACAGATGAGACTTCAGAATCACTATCACCATCTGTCTGTTTTCGCCTGTACGTGTTTACATAAAAAAAAAATCATTTTTCAAGCAAGTAATAAGTGGTCAACAAGTAATAATAGCCAAGAAAACAACGCAAGTGAAAACGTATTTTTTATAATATTATTATATGAATTGATCAGCAATTGCATATTGTAAGAGCGGTTCTCGTTAGATCACTGAAATTAAATAATATTTAAAGCGAACCAAGTTGTTTTCAGCGTGTCATTGGTAGGTAGGTATGAACCTTCATTTAGGATGAAATGGTCCAAACCAAGTATTACAAAAATGAAATATTTTGTATTATTACATAAATATTTGAAAGTGAGTTACAGTAAAATAAATATGAGATAAATAGCTTTTTAAATTACTTTTTCAATGCGGTCAATATTAGCATATTTTAATGACAAAGAAACAATGAAGATTTATAACGACATGTCGAACAAAGTTAATTACGTTATATAAATTTCTACTTAAAAAATTATCTCAAATAAATGACTCGAAATTGAAGAATATTACTATTTTAAATTACTTAATATAGGGTCCGCCATCTAACGTTTTTTTTTTCAACTAGTGCTTATGTCGTGAATGGTAACACTTAACTCATGTCTGATTTGACAGATAATTAGTTTTATCTTACCGCTGAACGAATATGGTTGTGTATACGCTTGAACAACGCTGGGAAATATTGCGACATTACTTTGAAAATCAGGCCATTTTTCTTCGAAAATGAGCAAGGAGTGGCCGTTACAGTCAATGGCGATAGTTATCGGGCCATTTTTTTTCACAAAAATTGAAGAGGAGGATACTGGCAACATTTGGTTTCAACAGGACGGCGCTACGTGCCACACAGCCGAAGCTACACTCGATGTTTTGCGCCCCATTTTCAAAAAAAAAAAAGTTATTTGGCGCACCCGTTATATACTATACTAATGGCCGGTATTTTTTTGTTCGGTGACTAATTCAATGTTTTTGCAATAAGTAAAATCAATCGGCAGTAAATAAAATTAAATCGGCAGCAGACTGAATAAATTGGCAGTGTCCACTGTGTCAGTATGAATGTGGTCAGTTATAAAATCAAAATGTAAGTAACATATTCAATATTGGTTAAAATGAATGTAAAATTAATGAATATTTAACCCATAAAATGGAAACCTAACCTGACCTATTAGTAATTACCATCCATTAATTATTTCTTGCCAAATGATTTTTTTTTGCTTACCCTTTTAGATATTTGATGGTTCGCTAAATAATAACTGCCTAACAATTGAAATAAATACAAAAAAAAAACACAGTGGTTAAACTCTTTTTTACAAACGCCATCGAAATTTCTTTTTGCTCTTCTTCAAAATCACTACTATCAATATAATTGTTTCCTTCGTGCTCAGTTAATTTCTTGAGCTCATCATTAGAAAGACTAGCTGCTGTTTCTTAACCATTTCTTCGAAGTCTTCCACATTTACCTCATCTAAACCGGTTTGTTTCGCCAATTCCACTATTTCTTCCAATATTTATCCATGTCGACAGAGTGTCCAATGTCTTCGCTCTTACTTAAATCTGATGCTGCGCACAATTTCGGGGAATCCCAGGGTTGAAATAAAATAGCGCTAAACCGAAACAGCGTTAAGCGGCATCTCACTGTACACTATTTTTATGACAGCATACTCCAAATACAAACACTCGAAAAATATTAAATTCAGTTAAATGAAGTGTTATAAAATGTGTACTCAAAAATAGATGAAATAAATGGACTACTTTAGTTCAGACTATTAAAGCGCTGGATAGTTTTCCAATCAATGCGAACGCGTCGATTACATTGTTTTGAACCGGCGCCGGCGCCGACAGGACTCGCCCCACTGACCTTTCGCGACACTTTGCCGTCACGGCCTCAAACCGCAACCCTCTAATGAGTCTGGAGCGTTTTATATATGTCTTTACGTACGAAAAAAAATGCATTACGTTGAATTAAAATGTGTCGCATTATTTTTAATACGACCGAAATATTGGCAATTTAAATTATGTAAAAAAAACATTGGTTTCTAAATCAATGAAAAAATAATATTACAGAAATTATATTGATAAATTTTGAGGTGCATGTCTTCGAGAAAGACCTAAGGTAATCAACCAACCGTCCCACTGTTTGTATAATCAGATACCCCCAACACCCAGAATGAAGTCGCGCAAAGCAGCTTTCTGAGATCCACACAACCCCTCACATTCGGCCCTGAAAATGAGAGACTCCAGCTCTGGCAACAGAGGATTTCATTACTCCAAAGGAAAGCCTCCCAACTGGCATGAACCTTGACTGACAGATCTGGAAATCCCTGAAACGATCAAGAACCGGAGTTGGTAGAACAAAGGACAACCTCAAGCGGTGCATCGGCAGGGAGAGTCACTATTGTGCGACTGCAGAGACCTGCAGACTGCCTCACACCTAAGATCCTGCTCCATGTGCCCAACAAGCTGCACATCTCAAGACCTAATGCTGGGCAACACACGGGCTATCGATGTTGCCCCACGTTGCTGACACGAAGAAGAAGATTTGAAAACCGTGGAAAAGAGAATTCGGTGTATTTAAAAGTAATTATCATTTTTTTTTCAGTTAATAAGTCAATAATTCAAATCGATAAAGGCAAAAAGCTCACTAAAAAGCTCAGTTACTATGAAAAGCCCTGCTATTAACCGTCCCATACTTTCTATACAGTGAAACCGCGGCATGTGGGGGGGATGCGTGAAGTCTGTGGATACTAAATAATAGCGAGGACGGAACAAAAACTAATTACGCATTAGACAGCGGGCCGACCGAGGAAAGGCCGGGCGATCGAGGGTAGGCAAGAAGCCTTGAGTAAAGCATAGCTCATACTTTGCTCGCGTTTTAGTCAAGAAGAAAGTACGAGCAATATCAATTATACTGTTGTGGCAATACCACGTTCACAAAGCGCGCCAACGCAACGCTTCAAAGATTGAATGAGAGACACAACGGACGCAATTCACGAGACGCAAGTTCTTTCTTGAAACGCTCACGAAACACGACGCTACATATCTTCAATAAACAATTAGAAAAACTAATACTGTTTTTATATTTTGAGCATTCAATTCGAGAGTCACTTCATTATAATAAATAGATTAAGCACTTTCTGCCTTGTTTTTACGTGGATGGATATCGAGAAGAGTGGAGATCGATATGCAAGATTTTATTGCTGCAAACCAATCCACCGGATTGATACTACGAAAGAGACCTAATATGTTATCAGTATGATATAGTCCTTGTTGACTGGTACCCAAAACCTTGATATACAATCTTTCGTCTCTTATTTCTGTTCGCTTGTCGAACATGTCGCCATATTGGCGTTGTGGACAAGTCAGGTCACGGGGTTTTTTTTTTACATACCAAGGCATTGTTTTCAGAGTACTTTCTCGTTGTACAAGTAATCGACTTTGGTGAGCAACACCAAACGTGGGTGTAAAAATTAGTAGTTCACGGCTGTGACGTTAGTTATATAGACCGCCACTGGGCGCTGGACGACAGCCTCAGCGCCGACGAGCGCGCGGAGGGAGTTGTGCGCTGACGGCCGAGAAGGTCGCATTACGGCCGGCCCAGCATGTCATTCCGCCCGGGTCGGAAGTTTGTAAAGTTTATCGTAAATATATGTCAATGTGCTTCAGAAAAAGTCTGTGTGTTATTAATCTGCTCCTCATAATGCCCTCACGCGACGGAATAACACCATTTTAAAAGAGAGGAGGATGTTAATACTTAAATAATAATTGTAATAAATATAAATTATTAAGATAAAGACTTAGGCATCTCGCCGTGATATATATACTGATATATCATACCTGTACAATGGGTTTGCTCTCTACCTCTACATTCCTAATGTCAAATCGAGATCTAGTGACGAGTTTACGACTTGCCACTCGACTAAACACTGGCACAGTGTAAGCTGACCTCGTACGAGGCAGCCTCGCTCGTTAAATAGCACCGCCCGACGTATTAAAACGAATCGACTATTAATAAGTTCATTATTACATGAATATCGGATCCTCCTCTACTCCTCCTCTACTCGCCCATCGGCCGGGACGCCGGTCCCTCTCGCATTAAGGGAGAAAATTAAATTTCGGTATCTTTAAGCACCCATTAAGCATTGCGCCTTTGGGGACACTGGGAATAATAAAAACATTTAAAAAATATTTAAAAAAAAAAACGATAATATTATTGAAAAAAAAACACACTAAGAGCGGTGTTTTCATAAAAATCATAGAAGGTAAGCAACGATGCTTCGATAGGTCACCGCGTATTTCTTATTCTATTGAGCTGCCCTTAAGAACCAAATGGTTTAGACTTCGAAAGCCGCGTGCAAATAATTCAACATCCAAATAGCACGCTTTAATATCTATAGGGTCCGCCATCTAACGTTTTCTTTTTCAACTAGTGCTTATTTCGTGAGAATGGTAACATTTGGCTCATGTCTGATTTGACAGATAATTAGTTTTATCCTTCCGCTGAACGAATATGGTTGTGTATACGCTTGAACAACGCTGGGAAATATTGCGACATTACTTTGAAAATCATGCTATTGTCCGCCATCTAACGTTTTTTTTTTTCAACTAGTGCTTATTTCGTGAATGGTAACACTTAGCTCATGTCTGATTTGACAGATAATTAGTTTTATTTTTCCGCTAAACGAATATGGTTGTGTATACGCTTGAACAACGCTGAAAAATATTGCGACATTACTTTGAAAATCAGGCCATTTTTCTTCAAAAATGAGCAAGGAGTGGCCGTTACAGTCAATGGCGATCGTTATCGGGCCATTTTTGATCACAAAAATTGAAGAGGAGAATATTGGCAACATTTGGTTTCAATAGGACGGCGCTACGTGCCACACAGCCGAAGCTACACTCGATGTTTTGCGCCCCATTTTCAAAAAAAAAAGTTATTTGGCGGACCCTTTATAATCGTGCAGACGAGGCCACCCAATGGCGTCAGCACTGGCAAAGCATCTGGCTGACACGGGACAAAAGTTTTCATTCGAACCCGAAATCGTGGCTCGAACGCAAGGAAAACATGCACGCCTAGTAAGGGAAGCCATTGAAATCAAAAGGCATTCCATCAACATCAACAGGGATGACGGTTTGATTCTCAAAACAGCATGGCTTCCACTTCTAGCACAAACTCAAAAACCTGCACAGACAAGCAAAGACAACCACAGTGCAACATGATGTTCGTGGAAGTATTCTCCATAGAACATACCCACCGTAAACGATTCTCCGACATGACGCTCGTGGAGGTACGTTAGGCTGACGGCTAAGCTACCTCCAGACACCAACTCATCACTAAGTCATCAACCCTGTAGAAGATCACTGCAATGGAGGTCGTAAAATCGGAAAGAAGTAATTCGACCAATACAGCCAAACCCAAAAGCCACAATATCAAATCTGGCCGTGAAAACCTAAGAAGTTATTTAACATGCGCCTCCTTATCCTTAAAATAATTATCAGGGACAAACAAACAGATTTCCAACAAAAATATCAGGATTTCTGAACACATATACTTGAGTCCCGAGATCCTGAAAAAGTGGGAACTATAGTATCAGGAGTACATTTTTGCGATACATTAATGAAATAATAGGTTGGTACAAGAGTTTTGACCGTTTTTTACATATACAATTAAACATTTATTTTTAGATTTATATTATTATTTTAATCAATTATGTAATTTCCGTCAGGTCTTATAACCTTTTTCCATCTTTATATCAACTTATAAATACATTTAGTGTAAAATTCCGTGGATTTTGATGCGAAAAATGTAGTAAGGGAAATTTTTACCTGCAATATTGTATCAAAAATTTTATCATTATTTTTTGCTTGCAGTGATCGGAATAAATAAAAATCGGAAGGAGTAAGATCTGGACAATACGGTAGATGCTTGATAATATCCCAATTCAACTCGGTTAGCTTGTGTTGGGTCATGATGCCACAAGTGGTTGCGCGTTGTCGTGATGATGACCCAACACAAGCTAAATGAGTTGAATTTGGATGTTATCAAGCATCGTCCGTATTCTCCAGATCTTGTTCCTTCCGATTTTTATTAATTCCGATCACTGAAAAAAAAATTAATGATAAAATTTTTGATACAGTAGAGCAGGTAAAAACATCCCTTACTACATTTTCGCATCAAAATCTACGAAATTTTACACTAATGGTAATAATAAGTTGATAGAAAGATAGGAGAAGGTTATAAGAACTGACGGAAATTACAAAAATGGTTAAATAAAAAATCCAATTCTAAAAAAAAATGTTTAACTGTATATGTAAAAAACGGTCCAAACTTTTGCACCAACCTAATATATTGTATTTAAGAAGATTCGGTGATTATCCAGATACACCTGAAGCATGTTTTCTTGCGGCAAAAACTGAGTATTCTTGTAGTTATTCTTGCGCAATTCATAATAAATATTGAGCGTCTAAGTGATGCAATACCTAATGATGTTTACATGTTAAATAAAATTCAGATATTCATTCACTTGGCAAAATGAATAGAGAGCGAAAACATTGAATTAATCGTAAATGATACATAGTTTAACTTTAATTAATAGTTTCATCTGCGGTACATAACACACTAGTGGAGAATAAGTCCGGATCGAGAAGAAGTGGTATGAATAATATATGTAATGTAAAAGAGGAGGTGTCCCACCGGCCATTTATCAGCGTGTGCTGAAAGCGAAAGTGATTTGTGGGGAGATATGCCTGATACATAGTCGTGTAGCGGACTTACCTACAAAACGTGGGTGACCACGTGTTTAATTATCCAGGTGGTAAGTCAACAAATAATAAATGTTTTATCAAACAGCATTTTTAAGGAAATCGGATCAAAGCTCCGCCAGTCGCGTCCTCCGATTCACATTCGTAATATATGAAAGACTTTGATTATCACCACGATTTAAAAAAAACATGGTTCAATATGTTTATTATCATATAAGCATTTTTTTAACCGTCGAAAATGGTTGCCCCCCTTAATTATTTGAGTTCCGAAGGGCAACGACTATGGTAATGCCCGTAAAAAAGACCAAGTGAAACAATCTTACGAATGTGTTCCATTGATTGCAGGCTAGACGCAAGAGTGTATTTTTTTTTTTTATTTTTTTTATCCATTATTCTTGAATAATTTCAGAATATCAACAAAAAAAATAAACATCCATTTCAAAGAGAACAACCATTGAAAGAAACAGAATCCATTGCAGTCTTCTTGGCAGAGAAAGTGCACAATTGGAGTGTTATGGAAACGTTAATTTGTCAAGGTAGAGGTCACCTTGAGTGCCTGTGTTCCATTGCTTGCAGGTAAACATAAAAGAGTCATCATTTATCAGGCGAATTACTCTTTGAACCGAGTCAATTAAATCTAGAAGGTATTTTTGGGTTCCACCCTAAATGTGACTTCTTATTCGTATCAGCGACGTCAAATTATTGCCCAAATCTGGCAACATCAATAGCCCGTGTGTTGCCCAGCATTCGGTCTTGAGATGTGCAGCTTTGTTGGGCACATGGAGCAGTATCTTAGGTATGTGGCGGTCTGCAGGTCTCACAAATGTGACTTGTCCTTCATATAGAAGAAGTTGTTTGTCCACATACATAGAAAACTCAGTTTTCTGCTGTTTCAAAAGTAGTTCTTAAAAGATGGTCGCATCGAGCTGAGATAAAATAATAGCTACATGTAATTCAAGCTCGCTCCTCTCGACTCTCCACACACTCACACGAGGCGCGCCCACACCCAGTCACTGTAATCTCATATCGCCCATTACCGCGAGGAAATCATATAAATGGCCGTGCTTTTTGTACCGGGATATATTAAATCTGAGTCGGCGATCTGCGCGCTTAGCTTTTGCTGAAATTCATGAAAAATTAGACGCCACTCTGTCGCGCGAAATTCAGAATAAATATAATAGAAACATTACAATTATTAGAGTATACAATAACATCCTCCTCTTTTTCAAAAGGGTGTTACTCCGTCGCGTGAGGCAGGATGAGGAGCAGGTCAGCAAACAAAGACTTTTTCAGAAGCACATTGACATATACGTTAAACCTTTACAAGCTTCCGGCCATAATGCGACCTTGTCTCGCTAAACGGTGGGGACCGACTGGCTCGATGGGCTTGCCGACGCTGAGTCTCTCGCCCAGCGCTCGAGTAGCCATGTCTATAACTAACGTACCCGTGAGCGGACCTGTCTAAAATGACAATATAGTGGACACATGTATGACAATCGATCAGAAATACGAGACGAAATATTGTACATTGAGGTTTTCGGTACCAGTTAGCAAGGGCTACATCGTGCTGATGTCAATAAGTACAAATGACATAAGCACATTATTGCAAGTACGGCTCTCGTTAGAACTTAGAAATTAAGGGCACATTGGAAGCTTCCAAACACAGTTATTTTTCATTTTTATGGAATTCACTTAAAGATCCATTTCAAATATTCAATATATACTCGACCCCAGCAATGCCATTGAAGCAGTCGGAGTTCCGGCGACCTCACTCAAAAGTGGACGGGATTCAGTTGGTTCTTGTATGGCCTACTCTTCCTGGCCGTGAGGGCATTTCACTAAGCAATGTAGTAATACTTGAAGTATTGCTATGATGTGTTAGATCTATTGAAATAATACATTTTATTACTTAAATATACATATACTATACATAAAATTCTTTTTTCAAGGCGTCAATCCAAGCACAAAAATAACGGCAGAAGCGGGATGCGAACCGCGGACCTTGGAAACCAACTATGCCCAGGTATTCATACCGCTCGGCGAACTGCACCATTGCTATGCCTAGACCGACTCGCGTTGAAACTAGTATTTATATCATTGTTATCATCGTACGATAGATGTCGCTATAGTATATATTCAAAGTATGTATATTTTTATTATTATTCAATCAGTCTTCATTTATTCACAAGCTTAATATTATTACTTTCCGACAGTCTATTTATTTTAGTAAGTACCACTCGGGTCTCGAACCAAACTATAGACTGAATGTGCCGTTATTTTTGTGCTTGGATTGACGCGTTGAAAAAAGAATTTTATGTATAGTATATGTAATTTTATGTATAGTATATGTAAATTTAAGTAATAATAATATTGTAATATAGTCAATGATCTATGAAGGTAGATTAGAATATTGAAATAATAAAATAATATTCTAATAAAAAAAATTAAAAAAAATCATATAATAATGTCTCCTTGAGACAATATCAAGAAGGTAAAATTATCCATCAGTAACACAGGTAAATGATTGGTTATAAAGTCCGAGACGGAACTATAAGTAGTCGTTTCTCATCCATTCAGTCTATAGTTTGGTTCGAGACCCGAGTGGTACTTACTAAAATAAATAGACTGTCGGAAAGTAATAATATTAAGCTTGTGAATAAATGAAGACTGATTGAATAATAATAAAAATATACATACTTTGAATATATACTATAGCGACATCTATCGTACGATGATAACAATGATATAAATACTAGTTTCAACGCGAGTCGGTCTAGGCATAGCAATGGTGCAGTTCGCCGAGCGGTATGAATACCTGGGCATAGTTGGTTTCCAAGGTCCGCGGTTCGCATCCCGCTTCTGCCGTTATTTTTGTGCTTGGATTGACGCGTTGAAAAAAGAATTTTATGTATAGTATATGTATATTTAAGTAATAATAATATTGTAATATAGTCAATGATCTATAAAAGTAGATTAGCATATTGAAATAATAAAATAATATTCTAATAAAAAAAAATTAAAAAAAATCATATAATACATTTTATCTTGTCTTAATATGCATAATCAAAAAAGACATGCACCTAGTAAGAACCATCTCAGAGAGGCGATCGGTTACATCATGCGCCACGATGGTCTTCTTCACGACATTGTGGAAGGGATGGTTGAGGGTACAAACTGTAGAAGGCGCCCTAGACGGAAGTATTTGCAGTAAGTGTTCGAGGACATGAGTTGTAGCTCTTATGCTGAGCTAAAGAGGATTGCAGAGAATCGAAAAGAGTGGAGATCAAGATGCAAGATTTTGTTGCTGCAAACCAATCGACCGGATTGATACTACGACTAAGAAGAATATGCATCAAGTTAAGCACTGTTTATTCACATACTGGAAGACTTTTTTGCTTTAAATGGGAGGTTTGGCAGTTTTTCACGCGCACAAACATACATTGTTGCGTGTTGCCACCTTAGTATAAAATGAGCAATGATCATGAACAGTCAATTTGAACAATTAAATTAATCAGCTAGAGTTATAATATAGTAATAAGCCGAAAATGCTTCTTTCTATTTTGTACATTGGAAAGTGTCATCATCATCATCATCAGCCTGTGTCCATCCACTGTTGAACGTAGGCCTCCCGCATGAGTCTCTATCCTCTTCGATCCTCCGCCTTCCGCATCCAGGTCACTCCCGCTATTCTTCTTATATCGTCAGTCCATCTTGTAGGGGGTCGGCCAATGCTTCGTTTGCCAGTTCTTGGGTGCCATTCCAATACTTTTCTTCCCCATCGACCGTCGTCTCTTCGACAGTGTACCAACGTGTACCAACAAAAAATTACTGCGTATAATCAATTGCGCATTTTCACAAGAAAGCCATGTTATATATCAGCTGTCAAAATTAATTAATATTATGCGTTTTAAGTGAACAAAAATACAATAAAGAAAATAGCAGATTTTTTACATATTAATTAAAACAGATTCACGTCTTACTCGTATAACAAACCGGAAATTAACTCATTTGGCATTCTCTTGTACGTGTTTACACGTAAAAGAAACACGCCGAAATCTTGTTATTTGATGAACGAATTCGTTGAAACGAACATCATCTTATGTAAAAAAGAAAAGGTGAAATTTCTAAAGCAAAGTTATAATACGTAAATATGTTTACCGACCAGTGAAGATGCTGCGTATTTTTTTCTTAGCATTATTTATAGCCGACATATGTTACTTTTACTCGACCGTTGTATATGTGTGATTATTTTGATGTGTTTTTTTTTTTGGGTGCGTCGTCGGGTTAATCACGGGGAATCCTTAAATAAATAACATGTTTTATGACCTGTTTAAAATGACATTTGATAAATTAGAACATAAACTTAAGCCAATTTCACAAGTATTTGATCGATATTCGAAAATCTATAAGACTGGTTGTAATGTCCGCGTAGGACTTAAATAATATTCTAATAAGTATTTAACAATCCATAAAATTATGTCACCTTGAGACAATATCAAGAAGGTAAAATTATTCATCAGTAACACAGGTAAATGACTGATTGTAAAGTGCGCGTCGTACATACAAGAAGTTGTTTCTCATCCATTCAGTCTATAGTTCGGTTCAAGACCCGAGCGGTACTTACTAAATAAATAGACTGTCGGAAACTAAAAGAATTAAAAAGCTTGTGAATAAAAGTTGACTGATTGAATATTAAAAAATAATAATATACATACTCTGAATATATACTATAGAAACATCTATCGTTACACGATGGTAATAATGATATAAATACATCAACTTTCGCGTATCTTCTCAGGCAGAGAGATAGTCGTGTGGACTGCGCGGTGTAAAATAATAGAGCAAAGGTTGCAAGGCTCGTGGTTCGAATCCCGCGTCTTTTGATATTTTTTCTGAATGAATTGATGTGTATAAAATTTGATGTATAATTGTTTGTGTCTATTTAATTACTAATATAAGATGCATAACCCGACTATTCGGAAGCCTGAACCATTTCTATCTAAGACCAGTTGAACACAACCAACGACACGAGGTAAGCAACAGGCGGTCTCCCATCTATATTTTATTAAGCATCCAATGTCATTTAACTTCGGCGATCGTCTGAAAACCGCTTACAAAGTGTTATCGTTTTTACGACTTGGATCTTGGTTCAACAAAAGCCAATGCAGCCGTGTAATCGGTTTCGAAAGCGAATCCCTGCGTAGAATACTAGGTGTACGATGATTTGACTTCGCGAGGAATGGCGATATGATTTTATTTAATTTATTTCTTTCAGAAACATTACAAATTTTATTTAATACGCTGCAGAAATAAGATATAATACTAACAATTTATAAATATATAGGGTCCGCCATCTAACGTTTTTTTTTCAACTAGTGCTTATTTCGTGAATGGTAACACTTAGCTCATGTTTGATTTGACAGATAATTAGTTTTATCTTTCCGCTAAACGAATATGGTTGTGTATACGCTTGAATAACGCTGGGAAATATTGCGACATTACTTTGAAAATCATGGTAATGTTGCAGAACGTGTGCGAAAATTGCGTACGGATTTTGGAAGAAGAGAATCACCGTCAGCTCCGTATGTTCGTTATCTTGTGAAAAAAGTGAGAAAAACTGGCATCCTCATCTAAAAACCAAAGCGTGAAAAGCCAAAAACAATGCGTACACCGGAGAATATTGCTGCTGTGGCAGAAAGTGTGCGTGAAGCGCCATCAATGGCGCTTCCATGCGGCGCGGCCATGTTGAACGAATTTTTGTTCACAAAAATTAAAGAGGAGGATATTGGCAACATTTGGTTTCAACAGGACGGCGCTACGTGCCACACAGCCGAAACTACACTCGATGTTTTGCGCCCTGTTTTAAAAAAAAAAAAGTTATTTGGCGGACCCTTTAGGTATTTATGATTATTAACAACAATTATTAAAAAGTCCCGAAGCTGGCTAAACAGGAGACTCCGCGAAATTACTTTGATAAATAAATTCGTGGAGCTCATGTCGAAACTGGGCTTCTCTCAAGCGGAATATATCAATATTCGAGGCGTACGGCTGCCAAGCCAAGACTGAGCTCCGCAGGCAGCTCGCTAGCGAAGGGATTTGGAGTGGGGGAACCAAGGTACACTACAGAATCGTGGGATCCACTATAACAGCGCTTTTCAGGACTGTAACGCCATGGGAAACTTATTTTACTTATGACCCTCGTAAATAAAAAAGATTTATCCGTTTTCTAAATGCCTTAAAGAGTGAAAGCTGTATAATGTTATTTGCGCATAAAACTAAACGACATATACGAGACTATTAGACGTTTCTAATGACGTTAAAATAAAATTTAAGCGATATGTTTATTCCGTTTGAAATCTGCCTCGCTCCTAAAGAATCTTCCCGCTCCAAAATACAACACAAACACATAAATCTCACTCCGAGAAGAGCTCGGAAATTGCTGCCGGTCGTATCAAATAAAATCACACGTACGTCACATTAGCAGACTCCGAGAAGAAATAACAAAATAAATGTCGGCGATAAATAATTCCATATTCAAAAAAATATAAATCTGAAAGAAAACATCGCTTTACAAGTGTATTACGTATTTGTAGTATATCAGTCACTTTGAGATCCAGCTATGTGTTGACATCAGCATGATATAGCTCTTGCTGACTGGTACCGAAAACCTCGATGTACAATCTTTCGTCTCTTAATATTGTTGTTTATGACAAAAGCGACAATATCAAATCTGGCCGTGAAAACCTAAGAAGTTACTTTCGTCTCTTATTTTCGTTCCACTTGCAGCGCTGGGTGTCACCGACCACGGCGCCCGGTGCCCAGTCAGTTGTGTGCCGACGGCGGCGAGTCGTATTGTGGTTGGCACGGCCTGGACGCTGTGCATAGGTCCGAGCCAGAAATTTGTAAAGTTTTCGAAATTTATGTGTCAATGTGCTTCAGAAAAAGTCTTTGTGTTGTTAATCTGTTCCTATATATACATTTTATGTAAAAGGTATAAATTTCCGACGGCCTTCCAGCACGGCACGAACCATGGACTTAAAGAAAAACAGCTGTATTTTATGCTCTCGTGCGACATCCGAATAAATACATTTTTTAAACAGGTAAACCTTTATCTCTCGACCGACTGTAGTATCAAAACCTGCCTAGCGCGCACTTTCACCTTGCGATTTATCACAAAATTACACTATATTATATTATAATCTGATTTCGGAAACCTAGTATACGGCTGCATTGGCTTTTGATATAATAGAAAAAAGATTCGCGGTCGAATAAAGAAGAATTGTGACGAAACATGCTGATAACAGCTTGATATAACTCCTTTGGGCTGATGCCGTAAAGCCTCTAAGAACGATCTTTCGTCTCTTATTTTGTTCGCTCGCCTGACATACACATGTACTGTTAATTGAGATGTCAGAGCGCGCGGGCAGTAGTTACTTGAAGTTTGACTCGCCACCGTGATAGCGCTCGCGCCTAAAGGCGTTCGCTCTAACGGGCGACGTTTATGACAAATAAACGCGTAGTATGTGAAACAGGAACAAGTGTTTGTATTTTGAACCTGATCCTGCATCCTTCATCCAGTAAAATAGATATCTAAATAAGTGAGGAGGATATTAAGGCGTTGTATCTGGCAGCGAGATATTGCGCACGGAAGACCCAACACGACGGGTTAGAAATGTTAGGATTAACGAGTTAGAAGGGAAAGCAGTGATATCCGAACATATATTCAGATTTATGATCTCATACGAGAGCGTCCAGTCATTGAGTGCGAACGTAAATCAAACCGAAGTGATAAATCAAAACCCTCATTTTTAATTTTGACATTTTGCACGCATTTGCAGGGTTATTTTTTATTCCCAAAATCCACGCATGATTTTATCACGCTGAATTGCGAAGCGGGAATATATTTTTATAATAACCCTTCAAAGAGCAGTTAGACTAATAAATAAAGGCACTCTTACACCTAACTTGCAATCCTTGGAACACAGACGTAGGATTGCTTAGTTCTTATCTATTACGATGGTCGCTGCTCCGATGAACTCGAATTGATTTCTCCTGCACCCAAACACAACCCACATACTCGTTTTACACTTGCTAAAAATTTCTACATATTAAAACAGAACCGCAGTTCCAAGGTACGAAGAATAAGAAACATAAAGAATACATAAACATACAATATATACAAAAGGTAAAAAAAACATAAAAGAAGAAGAAGATGATACTTGTCAAAGATCACAGAGATCTAGGAGAACAAAACCATCGACAAAAAAGGAAAATGATGTAAGAAAAGGATCGAGGTGTGCTGGTAGGCCATTTAGGAGCGCCATTGCCGTTGTACTAAATTGAGTGTTTGAAGCTTCACAAGCATCAACTAGGATCAAAAGCAATAGATGGCTACGAGCACTGGTGTGCTTATCTGGAACGTAGAAGTTGAAACATCCAAGAATCGCAGGGTTGAGAATTGCACCGCGAAGAAGGAATGAATGTTGGAGAGCAACAATTTTCCTCCGGGACTTTTAACAAATGGAAAGAAAGCAACCCTAGAAGAAAACGAGTTGGGTAATGTACGGAATTGATTGAATCGAATGGATAGTTACCGTAAATATAAAAATAGAGACGTCGAAGAATTTTTTTATAATTTTTTCGAGCATGAGATGTATTTGGATTTATTGGGATTCCAAACTAAGCTCCCATATTCCAGAACAGATAGAACAAGAGGGTACGAAAAATTATAGGGTTACGAAATTGACTAGTTTGGCGGGTGATGAACCCGAGAAGTTTACTGGCGCGGTAAGTTAAATTAATTATGTGAGTATGGCAAGTTAAGGATGAATCGTAGGTTATACCTAGATCCTTGACAACTGCTACTCTGTCGAGCAATGTTCCGGATAAGTAGTGTTTGAAAAGAATTGGACTTTTAGAACGGGCGAATAAGTACTAGTATAATAATAATTAAGTACTAGCCAAAGAACAGCCATTTGAATGACTGGTATAAATCTAACCGTAACTGATCATAAATTCTTTGACAGTGCAATGTTTACATTCTTTAATACGCAGCAAGTCTGTGGGGCAAAAAATTTACATAACACCCAATCAGCTGAGTTTCACGATTTTGCAATCACTCGATTTATTATCAAAGCCATGAACCATGTAACAATTAATATAGCTTTTTTATGATACCAACCAATCGATGTATTTAATTTTAATTTAAGCAATATGCTTTTATAATTTACATACTGATATCCTCCTCTCAAAGTTTGATATCGATTTACTGGATGACATGATGCACGATCAGGTTCACAATACAAAGAACTTTTTATTGTTTCACAATTCGTGTTTATTTGTTATAGCGAACGCCCTTAGGCGCGCGCCGTAACGGTCGCGAGCCAGCTGCCAACTGTCAACTGACGGCGCGCTCTGACATCTCGCGCTGCCAACCGTCGCGGCAGAAAAAGCGAATTCAAGATGACAGTGACACCAACATGACATGGGCCAACTGCCATAACAAATAAAATGACGTATGCAAACGCCGTGCAACATTATACAATTAAAACAAACATTAGATGTGCATGTCAGGCAAGCGAACAAAAATAAGAGACAAAATATCGTTTTTCGAGGCTTTACGGCATCAGCCTAAAGGAGCTATATCAAGCTGATATCAATACATATCAACGCAGGTTATAACTTCCTTTTTTAAATATCCGCCATTTATTCTTTTGATGTCATAGCGGAGCGGTAGTGTACACTGCATGACACGTTGGGTGACCTTTTTTTAATGGTAAGACTTGCTGATACATTCAACATTTCTGCACCATAAGTTAATACAGAGAGGGCGCCACCCAACAATTTTATTCCCCATCGAACATAGTGTCTTCTACAAATGTTGCCTGCCCATTGCCACTTGAGTGTGCATATTCTTTTGGTAGCCTCAACTACTTGAGTTCTTCTTCGGATATGCACGTTTTGGATTCTATCTTTTAGAGACACTCTTCTTATTGATATCAGCGTGATATAGCTCCTTAAGGCAAATGCCGTAAAGCCTCAACAAGCGATCTTTTGTCTATTATTTTGGTTCGCTTGCGTGACATCTACATCGAATGTTAAGCAGTGTTTGCATACGCCAAAATAATTGTTATGACAGTTGGTCCATTGACAGTTGGTACAACTGTCCTCTTGGCGGGTGGTACCGCCGAAATATGAGAGCGGGCAAGTAGTCGCAACTCGCCCGTCATCGTGATAGGACCGCCTCTAATGGCGGCCCTTTAATGGGCGACGTTATTGACGAATAAACGTGTATGTGAAACATAAACAAGTTGTTTATAATGTGAACCTGATCCTGCATCCTTCATCCAGTTAATCGATGTCCAAAAATGGAAGAGGAGGATATCATTATGTATCTCTTAATGGCACGTTGTGCGACCTTTATTATATGGCTAAGACCAGCTGTTAGATTCCACGTCTCTGCAACATTAGTTAATACAGAGAGGATGCATTGATTAAACGCCTAAGTTTTAAGACACTGCGAAATTTTCGCTTTGAAATATACATAAGTTTTCCCAATGCTGCCCATCCCACTTATATACGCATGTCGATTTATTTTGAGAATTTATTTCGTTCTAGTTGGATTACTTGTCCTAGATAAGTATATTCATTTGCAACCTCTATTTGTGTTGCTTCAATGAAAATAGGCTCAAAAGATTGGGAAATATGACTATTTATCATGGCTTATCCATGTTCATTTTCAGACCAATTTTGTTCGACGCTTCATTGAGGTCATGATAGAGCATGTCTTACGCTTATCAGGTGACTCAGCTATGAGTACATACTATGTTATAAGCAATTAAATATACATATACTATACATAAAAATCCTTAAACGAGTCAAATCATTCAGAAAAAATATCGGCGGAAGCGGTATGCGAACCGCTGACCTTTGGAACCAAATTTTGCCCAGGTAATTATACCGCTCGGCCACCGGCCAATTTCTTCCACCTGAGATGTCTCGTCTCTGATCTTCTATATAAGTTATCATCGTATGATAGATGTCGCTATAGTATATATTCAAAGTATGTATTGATATCCTCCTCTTCCATTTATGGACATCGATTAACTGGATGAAGGATGCAGGATCAGGTTTACAATATAAACACTTGTTTCACATATTATTTGTTTATTGTCACAAACGTCGCCCGCCACAGCGAACGCACAGGACGCGCGCACTGTGACGGGCGCGAGTGAAACTTCAACTGCCAGCCCACGGCGCGATCTCACATCTCCACGGTACCAACTGCCAATATGACAGTCCTACCAACCAGCAATAGGCCAGGTGTCATAACAATTATTTTGGCGTATGCAAACACCGCTTAACATTCGATGTAGATGTCACGCAAGCGAACCAAAATAATAGACAAAAGATCGCTTGTTGAGGCTTTACGGCATCGGCCTTAAGGAGCTATATCAAGCTGATATCAGTATATGTATATATATATTTTTTTTTGTCATTTGCAAATCGGGAGTGGAAATGTACTCTCCGTTTACATTTATTCTACACTTCGTCCAGGATGAAATACATACTTAAGTACTGACATCCTCCTGTCTAAGTTCGTTATTGAATTGCGTGGTGGCAGGATGATGAGCAGATTAACAACACTAAGACTTTTTCTGAAACACATTGACAAAAGTACAATCATATTTCGATAACTTTACAAACATCCGGCCCTAGCGGAATATAATGCCAGACCGTCGGCACACAACTGACTGCGCACCGGGCGCCTTGGTCGGTGTCGCCCAGCGCCGCAAGTGGCGATATATATAAATAGTCCTCCTAACGGCATTACGAAATGACAGAACATGCGGACCGAAGAGCGAACGAAAATAAGAGACGAATGATTGTATTTCGAGGTTTACGGTACCAGCCGGCAAGGGCTATATCATGCTGATGTCAGTGCATATCTCTTCTTGTCCTCAACTCATTGTATTTGACGTCGCTGACACAAAGAAGAATAAGTTGGAGAGTCTTCATCTCTTTATAAAGCTTAGATGTTAAATTCATCCGGTTAAACGGTAGTAAACGGTCAAGAACAGATGTCATTGACCGATTGGTTCATCGATGACGTTCTTTAGAACCCCAAGAGGAACTGAAACAAAGAGGATGCCGTCGGAGTACATTCCAAGCAGCGAGATTCCTCTCAACAGGAGGTCTTTTAATATCCCAAATTTATTACTGCTCAGTCAGAACCGAATAGTAAAATCGGTTTATTATTCAAATAAGAATACGGGTAAGCGATAAAGCGCCGCGTTGTATCGATTACACTTAGCTTTTACTGATTTATAGAAAACCGATAGAACACTGTATTTATACCAAAAGCATAGAACTTATATGTTGATCTACGTGTAGGTAGTTCTAATTATAGGTCAAAAGCCTCTAACTAAGAAGATATTAAAGAAAAAAAATCAACTACGGTCTTTTTTTGAAATTGAAATAACGTAAAAAAACATTTATTGTTTTTTTTTTTTTTACATTTAAGAGTTTTTATTTTCCTTAAATGACATTACTAAATAGGTAACATTTCAATGCGTCATTAAAGTACACACAACCATAAGTGTGGCGATGTAAATTTATTGACACATTTAGTGTCAATGACCTAACACTCAGAACTAGCGTCAGGAGATTCAAGATAAATAGTTTGACTTGTAACAACAAAAACCCAGTCATAAGTATATCATTTGGACTTCAGTGCCGGTACCTTGGTATTCCGGCGTCACCATTTAGCTGTCGCTGTAATTTTGGGACCGCGTTCTCGGTTCCGGAACAATTTGTTTATAATGAGCTGCTCAACCAGACTAAATAAACATTATGTATTAATTTAACATTATTTTACAAAGTATACTAAAAATTTTCATGAGAACAGATTTTACAGAATCAATGTCACTTCAATTGAGAAAGAATAATTGACGTACAATATCACGTAATAATTTACATAATATTTTAAATCACAAAAATTAAAGTGAAGCTTAGCAACAGGCGGTGACCCATGCAAGTTTGCATCCTCACCCATTATTGCTTAACTTGGTGATCTATCGACAAGAACCGCGTTTACGATGTGCTATAGTCGCTGTAATACATTTGTGATGTACAAACGATATAGAATAGCTGCACCGAGGAAGACCTGATGATGGCCAGAAGTAACGCCATCGACGTCGCCCACTTCTGGGCAGACAGGATCTGACCCTGTTGTTTCCGAAACGATTATAAATATATAACGATTTGCCGGTGGTCATAGCTCAATGGTAAAGCGTTTGCTTTGCAAGCCAAAGGTCGTGGGTTCGATCCCCGATTGAGATTAAGAAAGAATGGATTTTTAATCGATTTCTGAGCTCTAAAATTCCCCGGTTGGTGTGAATTTGATCCATCACCCGTAAAATGTCAGTCATAGCCCATCAATTTAAATTGGTGGTAGACAAAAGTCGTCCCGTAAAGACCACCCATTCATAGTAGATTCCTGTAATAATAAAGGATGATGCGTGAATCTCGGGCTGTAGTCTATGACGTTGGCGGATCAACACTCCACATGCAGCGTTTAGCCATATACACTATGGTAAGCGTCATAGAATTCCACAGATGAGACTTCAAAAAAATTACTATCACCATCTATCGGTATTCTCCTGTATGTGTTTACATAAAAAAAAAAAAAATTTGAAAGGAATAAAAAGATATATAACAATGTTTGTGTATTTGATTATTGCAATGATGCTCAGTCATGAACAAAACGTGCATAAAAAAGTTAAAAACTCGTCGGAAACTAATAATATAAAAATCTTGTGAATAAATGTTGACTAATTGAATAATAAAAAATAATAATATACATACTCTGAATATATAGAGACACCTATCGTTATACGATGGTAATAATGGTATAAATGCATCAACTTTCGCGTATCTAGTCAGGCAAAGAGACAGTCGTGTGGACTGCGCGGTGTAAAAAAATAGAGCAAAGGTTGCAAGGCTCGTGGTTCGAATCCCGCGTGTGCTGATATTTTTTCTGAATGAATTGACGCGTATAAAATTTGATGTATAATTGTATGTGTATATTTAATTACTTCTTCTTTATGCTAGCCATTTCCCATCATCTGGGGTCGGCTCTCTTTGTGCACATTCGCCATGTCTGTCTGTCTGTCCTGCGTTGCATTCTCGGTCAAACCCAGGGTTTTCAGGTCCCTGTTTACAGTTGTATTCTAGGTTACCTGTGGTTTTTCAGGTTTTCTTCTCAACGTTGGTATGTTAACGGCTATATTCACCATGTGGTCCTCATCTCTCCGTGTCACATGCCCATACCATCTTAGGCGGTTTTCCCTTATCTTTTTAAGTATAGGGGCCGCCCGAAATGAACCCCGAATATGCTCATTTCGAACTCTGTCCACTCTAGTCACACCGCCCGCCCACAACATCTTCATTTTTGCCAAATAAATCCTATCCAAGTCACGTTTCAGCGGGGTCCAACACTCCAATACGTAGAGCATAGCTGGCCTTACAGCAGTTTTGTAGATTTTACCTTTGGTCCTAACTGGAATCTTGCTGTCATACAAAACCCCAGAGAGAGACCTCCATTTCAGCCATCCTGTGTTTATTCTATGCTCCACGTCGAATTCAGTTTTTGCGTCTAATGATATCACAGAGATATTCAAAAGTATTACCTCTTTTACGGGTGTTTTCTGTAGGATAGTGTATATTTAATTACTAAAAAGTTAAAAGGTTGTGTTTGCACAATGTTGCAACTGCGCATTCGTTCCGATCGTCGCAATCGAAGCAACGATCGCGTTTGCTTGCATGAGAATCGTCATTAAACAAGTAATGGTCCCACATTGCCACATACTCACAAAGAATCTCAACAAACAACAAATACAATTAATTCAAAGAATGCTCCAGAGATCTGCACAACCTCTCACGCTCGGCCCTGAAACTGAGAAACACCAGGCTTGGTAGAAAAACGCCCCCGAAAATGTAATTGCATCAAAAGAGAGCCTTCTTGCAAATGTAATATAGAAATGTAACACATTAATGGCGAAAACCTTGACTGGTATAGAATAGAATATTAAGACAACGCATGATGAAAACCCTCCCTGTCCCGACGCACGCACATAAAAAGGCACTTATTAACAAAGCAACAATAGAGAAGTGTAAATATTTTCAAAAATACATACTGATATCTTCCTCTCTAAGTTGGGTAGCAGATTAATAACACAAAGAACTTGTTTTCGAAGCACAATTCGCTTTTATTTTACTAAAGACTTGATTTCTACACCCGACCGGTACGGCATTTCGCCGGTCGGGCGCCAGTCAATTGACGACTGCCGAACACTGTGACATGCCGCGCTGCCAATGATCGAGGCAAAAAAACGAATTATTGATGATTGCACATATACGAAATGGAGCAACTTTCATAACAAATAAAATGGCGTTTGCAAACGCCGTGTAATATTATATAATTAAAACTAACATTATTGGATGAGCATGTCAGGCGATCGAACAAAAATAAGAGACAAAATATCGTTTTTCGAGGCTTTAGGGCATCAGCCTAAAAGATCAATATGTACATAGCTAAAAGTAAAAGTAGTCGAAAAATTTTATTTTTTCTTTTGACAAACAATGAAATATGTTACATTTTTAAACAAGTGCGTAAATTTATTCAGTGTTAAATAAACTTCTTAGCGATTGCTGGCGACATACACTTGTGGTAAGCAAGAACATAAAAAACAATTATACATGTAGACCTCGCATTCAAGTAAATTACTTGCTTTTTCGCAAATCTCTTTTGCCAATCTCATAGCAAATAATTAACCTCAACGTTCTCAAGGCACGACCAATCGAGGATTCTTAGAATTGTCCAATCCCTTTCAACCTCGTGTGAATTTTATTAAATGTTTATTGTACTGTTTGGATATGTCTTCTGCTACTTAATGGATAAGTCCTGATGACTAGGTTTACCCAACTAATTATTGGGCACGGCGCTTTTAATGACAGATTATACACATTAAATTTAGTTTCAAACCCTAGTTGCCCCTGTGGCGCCCCCATCCAGACCTCAGAGCACATTCTCTGGGATTGTCAGTTCCTCTTGTTAGAAAGAGGAGTCCTTTTCGATGCAATTCGAGGGAATCGCCTCGGCCCTATCGGGCAAGCAAACTTTGTGGCCACTAAAAAAAATTTCCACGCATTTACAATCTTTGCTCGTATATTCGGTGAGAGAAACTATCTTCCATCTGCATATCTTTACATGTAAATACGATTCTAATCTCTTTCCCGGCTTCTTTCTTTTAGCACTAGTGCAGTGGCCATAATTGTGCAGAGGGGACTCCCACTTGACTTATCAGTTGCTAACTGATCATAATCTGAATGAGCGCATCATCAAGGAGACTTAACTGTCCTCCAGTGTGATGCGGGAAGGCTACGAGTTAGTCGAAAATGCAGTCTCCTAATAAAGAACTTATCTTACGTGATGCATGTAAAAACAAAGTTAATATATAAATATTTATTATTTATAATGGATCTCAAAATGTTAATGCTGAAAACATTGAAAAAAAGATATGGTTTTAAAAATGATGCATGCAGAGTCGTCACAGGCTGCCTCAAACCAACACCCATTTCTAAACTATACCCCTTGGCTGGTATCGCACCACCGAACATAAGACGCAAAGTCATATGCGCCGAAGAAATGCGTAAGGCAATCAACCAACCGTCCCACTGCTTGTATAATCAGATACCCCCAACACCAAGATTGAAGTCTCGAAGCAGCTTTCTGAAATCCACACAACCTCTCACATCCAGCCCTGAAAATGAGAGACTCCAACTCTGGCAACAAATCGCACCAGAGGATTTCATTACTCCAAAGGAAGGCCTCCCAACTGGCAAGAGCCTTGACTGGCGGACCTGGAAATCCCTAAACAGATTAAGAACCGGAGTTGGTAGAACAAAGGACAACCTCGAGCGGTGGGGAATGCTTCGGCAGGGAGAGACACTATTGTGCGACTGTGGAGACCTGCAGACCGCCTCACACCTACGATGCTGCTCCATGTGCCCAACAAGTTGCACATCTCAGGACCTAATGCTGGGCAACACACGAGCTATCAAAGTTGCCAGATATTGGGAAAAAATATTTTGACGTCGCTGACACGAAGAAGAAGAAGAAGAAGAAGAAGAAGAAGGTTTTAAAAATGATTGAAGCTGGACTCCTGGGTCCAAAACATGTAATCACTTAAATATATGAAGAAATGGCATAGAAAAGTTTGTGACGATAAAGGTGGTTGATTTTACAGGTAATTTTTGCATTTTCTATAGATGCATATAGTCTATTCTCATGGAGTCTTCTCAAGAGTCAGTCGTTCACTTTCCCCGATCGGTCAGAGCAGAGGGTCAGAGGCCAGCTCCATTACCATACATTAAATCCATCCTCGGTTCGCACAGCTGCAGCATTATAATTATTATGCCTGTGCAGTATTACGTGCCTCAACATCAGAACGCCAACTTTCGCCATACGTGGAGTAATTACGGCTAATATAGAGGAATACGCGGTACGCTTATGTAACCTGGGAGATGCTTCGAGTGCTATGGTATTTGAATTCATATGAAAATATTATGTTCTAAAATCTTTAATCATTTTACAATAACATCTAGACGCCTACGGGAATGGCTTAGTAAAAGTATGAAGATATGGCAAATGTGGTATGAAAGAACTAATACCTCCTGCGCCCACCCACAAACTCGTCTTACACTTGCCGAACATACACTGTTAATGTGTATCGACCAAGAACTGGCAGTTTCCAAAGTTCCTTCCTTAATGCCACCGGTAAGCTTTGGAATGCTCTTCCAGCGTTTGTGTTTCTTCCTTCCTACAATCTGGATCTCTTCAAGAAACAGATAAATATGCACATGTTATCTCCCCAACCGACACACAAATACGAACACAACACACGTTTTCTGCGTGCAGCGTCCAGCCTTCCTGGCTGAGAGTGATAGAGTGCACTGTTCTTGACCGGCTGTGCTCTCCGGCATTCGATTACATAAAATAAAAAAACACTGTCCAGGCTATATGATCGTCGAGCTAATCAAACATTGTTCTGTGCAATGGAGCAAATTTAATTTTTATGAAGCATAAACACGTATTTAATCGCAATTAAAACGGAACCACCAGGTACACGATAATGAAGTCATAAAATAGTGATATACGAATGCAATGGCGAAAAATAATTGCGCATTAGATTTTTTTTAAACTCCCACGGATCGGATTCGTTCCAAATTGCATTTAAACCGTTAATCAAAAAAGGAGTAAACAAAACAACCCACGCGGCAAAAAATTAAATAAAAAAGAATTAAAAGCGTCCGAAGCCGAAGATAATAAAACACAAATGGATGTATAGTTTAAACATGAAGGTGTGTTTAAGCAGCGGCCCGCGCACCGCATGCGGTTCGGGTAACTTTTTTGGACAGTCCAGTTTAGTCGGCGGGAATGGCTCAATGGTCAAAGCGTTTGCTTTGCAAGCCAAAGCTCGTGAGTTCAATCCCCCACGGAGATTAAATAATAATAATAATCGATTTCTCAACTTAAAATATCCCCCGGTTGGTGTGAATTTATTTTATTTACCTATAAAATGCCAGTCGTAGCCTATTAAATGAAATTGACAGTAGACGAAAGTCTACCCATTCATAGTAAATTCCTGAAATTTTAAGGACGATGCGTGAATCTCGGGCTGAAGTCTACGACGCTGGCGGATCAACACTCGACATGCAGTGCCTAGCCATATGCATCATGGTAAGTGTCATAGAATTCTACAAATGAGGCTTCAGAATCACTCACACCATCTGTCGGTATTCTCCTGTACGTGTTGACATAAATAAAGGTCTCGGTAAATGATTTTAAAATTCAAAAGTTATGTTTACAAAAAATAAAGTTATATTTTAAATAACTAGATGACCGGTTTGACAGCGTTGGGCAAATAATTGAACATGGCGTGTATACGGTTCGTGGTTCTAATCCCCGCGTCTGCCGTTTATTTTTCTTCGATTTATTGATGAAAGAAAAGTCACATAAAATGGTGACATCGAGTGTACATTTTACGTGCATCAATTTGTTACAATATTCGTATTGATTAGTATTACGGAAGGCTGCCTTATCCACTTTCGAAACCTATAATACGGCTGCAATGGTATTTTTGGTGAGATGCCAAGATTCACAGTCGCAAAGAAGAATAGGGACGATACTGTATATTCGGCACTAAAAAAATTCCGCCACGTTCATCATCGTCAATCAACAAATGTCTGATGTATGCTTCATCGGTTCATCATTCATTCCTCACAAAGTCAAATACGTATACTTGGATACGTCTAAAAAAACTAAAGTTAAAAATGTTGAATCCCATTATCATCATCATCATTTTTAGTCTGTGCCAGGCCACTTAAGAACGTAGATCTCACGCATGAGTCTACATACATCGATTCTCCGCACCAGGATACTCCCGCTATCCTTCTGATTTCGTCAGTTCATCTTGCAGGTACAATAATACATCTAGAATCACGGTAAAGGCCTTCAGCCAATCTAACAAGTAGCTTTTTGCGTGCGTCCAGTAACAAGTCCCCATCTGGGTCTTCAAAAACAGGACGGGTTTTCACCAAGCGAGTCCATCTTGCAGGGGTCAGCCAACGCTCCGTTTGCCAATTCTTGGACACCACTCTAACAATTTTCTTCCTGATCAACTATCTTCTCTTCGACAACTATGTTTTGACTATTGCCACTTGAGTGTGCTTATTATTAAGAATACCTCCACTACTTCTTCGGATATCCTCGTTTCGGATTAAATCTTAAAAACAGTATATATGTGTGGGGAGCCTCCACTACTTGAGTTCTTTTTCCGATATCCTCGTTTCGGATTGTATCTTAAAAAGGCACTATTTCTTGAGTAGTCCGCACTACTTGAACTCACCTGGTTTAAATGAAATAAATTACATGTAAAAATATGTATGTCAGCGTGTTATTGCATGATAAATGGATAATATAAGGTGCAATCGAATTTCTCACCTACAAGACGCTTGGAATTATATACGGCCGTACTATACATTATCGCTGTATTATAAACTATAACTAACCGGGCCTAGAAAGTCTAGAGCCGAGGTGATTCGGTGATAAATTATACCAACAAAAGCCCAAAGGAAAACAACGCCACACGAATATTGCGAGTTTAATACGTGTGGCAAATGATATAGTAATCAACAATATTTAAATAAAATATATATTACGTATAAACACACAGAGAAGAGTAACTTTCACTTAAATATAGTAATTCATAGAAGACTAAGTGGGCACACAATACCGAGTGCTGGAGAGTAAAAATTGTATCAACTTTGATACAGAAAGAAAATGTATTATTGTCACAAAATGAAAAATCCAACACTCCGTACCCGTCAATACCAGCAATGAATCCAAAGCAATATCACACCAAATATGTATTGATATCCTCCTCTTACATTTAGGACATCGATTAACTGGATGAAGGACGCAGGGTCAGGTTCACATTATAAACAACTTGTTTCTGTTTCACGATACATGTTTATTTGTCAATAACGTCGCCCGTTAAGGGGCCGCCCTTAGGGACGGTCCTACCACGAGGACGGGCGAGTTGCGACTACTTGCCCGCTCTCACATTTCGGCGGTACCACCCGCCAAGAGGACAGTTGTACCAACTGTCAATGGACCAACTGTCATAACAATTATTTTGGCGTATGCAAACACCGCTTAACATTCGATGTAGATGTCACGCAAGCGAACCAAAATAATAGACAAAAGATCGCTTGTTGAGGCTTTACGGCATCGGCTTTAAGGAGCTATATCAAGCTGATATCAGTATGTATAATATCCTCTTCTCAAGTCATCCGGGGGATATAGCTCAATGGTAAAAGTGTTTGCTTTGCAAGCCAAAGATCGTGGGTTCGATCCCCGACAGAGATTAAAAACAAAAAATATTTTTAATCGATTTATGAGCTTTAAAATACCCCCGGTTGGTGTGAATTTGATCCATCACCCGTAAAATGACAGTCATAGCCTATTAATTAAAATTGGTGGTAGACGAAAGTCGTTCCGTGAAGACCACCCATTCATATTAAATTCCAGTAAATAATAAGGATGATGCGTGCGTCTCGCGCTGTAGTTTATGTCGTTGGCGGATCAACACTCCACATGCATCATGGTAAGCGTCATAGAATTCCACAGATGAGACTTCAGAATCACTATCACCATCTGTCGGTAATCTTCTGTATGGGTTTACATTAAAAAAAAAACACTGCACATATGGGCATTAAAAATTGCAGTCACTCAGTTGTCAGATGCCTTTCCCCAAGATATGAAGGTTCACCTGGGAACATATATGGCGGTTCTCGTTCGATCAACAGTGTTAAGCAACATTAGACAGTGAAAAAAAACTTATATCTGCTGCGTATCGTTGGTTGTCGTGAGCTGCCTCTTAGTACCAAATAGTACATACTTCGTTCGATCGTTCAATTTTCATACAAATTCTGATTAACAGACACATGTTTTATATATATATAATATACATAAATACTGGTATAAATTGATGAATAAGTTTACTGGGGAGTCCTTTTCATTGCAAATCCTAACTATTAAGCACATTTTTCGTTAGATCACTAAAGATTCGTCATTGGAAGCGGATCATATGGATCGGTAAAGCTGCCCAAAAGGACCAAAATGTTAACTTAACCGTAAAATGTTAAGTCTGAAGTAGGCAACAACTGTGTGGAGTACCCTTCGATAAGGTACACGATATATATGTAATTAGTTCAAGATGACAAGCCTGGGGGAGATGCTACCGATAAACCTAACAATACAAAACTTACACCAATAATATATTGTGTAATAACAATCTCGATACTGGGAACAGTAATCAATTAGGCGGAATTTTATATAAACACCATATGATAAGAACCATCTCAGAGAGGCGAGCCCGAAGGATCGGTCACATCATGCGCCACAGTGGTCTTCTTCATGACATTGTGGAAGGGATGATTGAGGGTAGAAACTGCAGAGGGCGCCCTACACGGGAGTATTTGCAGCAAGTGTTCGAGGACATGAGTTGTAGCTCTTATGCCGAGCTAAAGAGGGTTGAAGAGGGTTGTAGAGGATCGAGAAGAGTGGAGATCGTGATGCAAGATTTTGTTGCTGCACACCAATCCACCGAATTGATACTACGAAGAAAGAATGGAAAAAAAACCTCATCAGACGACTCTATGACACTTTTTCTGTGACTATGTGCTTCAGTCCTTGTGTGGAAATACCACATTGTTAGCACGGTTCTCGTTAGATCACCGAAGATAACCAACACTGAGCGCGGAAAACAACTTGAATGTGTCACCTTTTGTTGCTCAACGTGTGTCGTTGGATGAGTTGAGTTGCCCATATGGATCAAATGCTACAAGCCTCGGGAACGTCGGGCTTTCAACGAATGTACTTAAAATTTTGATATAAAACAATGACCCAAAAAAAAAAGCCTTGGTTATTTTTTTTATTTAGAAAAAAATATATAGATGCGTGTTGTACCCTGCAAGTTACACACCAGGTTAGATTATACGTATACCTGACAAATAGTTGAAGAACGTAGGAGCCCATTCCATGTCAGCCTCGTTAACCGCGAGTGTAGCCCAGACGATTTCTTTAATGAAGTTTAACAGCAAGGGACCGTCAGAACTAAGAAGCAGTTCAGGAAAATGCTCCCAAGAAATGGTAGAGACTCCCAGGCGACAACGCAGAATGCGTCTCCTATTCTCATGGATGATGCACGCCATGAGAGTGTCTCACCGTCGGTAGCATGCCTGGATCACATGGACATGCGTCGCAAGAAGAGAGGCCAAATCTGTTTAGGAATTCTCTGTAAATTCCGTTTCCGGAGTCCACGGAGTTCGTCTTTTTCCAAGTCAATAAGTGTGCGATGGATGGAAATAAAGACTTGACTATTCCTCCGGAAGTTGATTCTTGATATGCAGTATTCCAAGCAGTTAACGAATCATGCATTAATGTGTTCAAGGTTCACTTGTAGCAGAGAGGAAAATAGTCGTAATGGGGTGGATATTACATCTGCTACATTAGAGATCGTCAAGAACATTATATGTACCCAAGTGGTCATTCCGGGGTAGCGAAGTCTTGAGACAACGTTTGGACACTTCGGTAGTAATTTGTTGTGACCACGTGCTACATAAAAGAAACGAATATGAAAATAAAATATTTTGAACTAATTCGACGTATTATATTATGTTAAATAGAAATCTTAGATATCCCGTTTAACGCTAAGGATTAAGAGTGGATCGGCGCCTCAGTACACAGTGTGGTGAAGTAATAATGCACAGATTTGTTTCACAATGTCTTACATCGCCTCGCATTGAACCATTCATTGTGCAATGAGCGCCGGAATTAAGGTTAAACCAGAGCTCGAGGCGGCTGAAGCGAACCTTTGTTCTAGGGCGTGGTAGTCCCAGCATGAGAGCAATCTCACTGAAGATAACGCCATATTTTTATGAATGTTGCAATATTTATTTATTTGTCTTACAAGCGTCTTCGCAATGATTTTTACCTGTAAGAGTATTACTAACAAATGTATAAAACAGAAAAAATAAATAAAAAAAATAAAAAAAAATAGCTTTTAACAAATGGACAGGTATCTCAAACACGAATATACATGGATTTAATTTTTTTATAAGATTTTTTTGTTCAAAACTGTAATCTTTTTTTTTAGATCATTGACTATATATTTTAATATTATTAGTAATTGTAAATATACACATACAATTTATACATTTTTTTTTTAAAGTAATAATATAAAAATAATAATATGCATACTCTGAATATATACTATAGAGAAATCTATCGTTATACGATGGTAACAATGGTATATATACATCTTCTAACGCGTGTCCGCTCAGGCAGAATAGTCGAGTGGACTAGGCGGTGTAAAATGACCTGAAAAAAAAGTTTGGTTCCATGGCTCGCGGTTCGAATCCTGCGTCTGCCGATAATTTTCTGAATGAATTGATGCGTATAAAAAAATATGTATAATTGTATGTGGATATTTAATTACTACTACTAATGAATATTTTGACGTGTAATGTATCACAGATATCAGTGACAGTAGTGGCAACATAATAATACTTCAAAAAATCGAATCGCTCGTGGCGTATTTCTGTTTTATCAAATGTACCGATTTCGCATTATATACCGGTCTAACAATCTTGCCTTGTATATTCCATATATGTTGATAGAATCGCCGTCACCAGAGGTCGCTTCAAGTACTATTGCACCGATCAAGGTGGGAGTCGAACTGGCTCTATAAAAGCAGATGACCACACGAACCAGATCTCTTTTCTCTCCACTTCGCCTCCATAACCGAGCATCAATGTTTGTCCCTGACAATTATTTAAGGATAAGGAGGCACAGATTGTTTGTTCTTCCTAGAGGTAATACTAACCTGCCAGGGAATATGCCTCTTGCGAGAGTGATCAGACTGTTCAACGATATCGCCTCGAATATTGATATATTCCACTTGAGAGAAGCCCAGTTTCGACATGAGCTCCACGAATTTATTTATCAAAGTGATTTCGTGGAGTCTTCTGTTTAGCGGGCTCCGGGACTTTTTAAATGATCCTATTATCATTGTGTAATTTATAAATTGTTATTTATCCTGTATCCTGTTTTAGAAATGAATTAAATATTGTTATTTGTAATGTTTCTAAAAGAAAAAAATAAATTGAAATTGAAATCAAGCCGCCTGTCAGAGAAATCACTGTGTTCCGTGTCGATCTACGAACTTCAAGTCACACTAACGTACCAGTAACATTTCATTATTCCGAAAAATCATTTCTAGAACTTGCCAATGAAATAGAATCTCGTTAATCATTCAATTCAACAGTAAATTTTCACATTTAAAACTATTTAAATACTTGGATTACTTACTGAAATACAATTCCCCGTGACATTATACCGTGTTCTTATTTTTTTTCTTTCTAGTTCGAAATGTCTGAGTATTTCCAGTGATGCCTTTTCCATCACGCATAACAATTCCTTCTCAGTAATCCACAGATCACGATTGCACGATACTTTTACATGCGACAGTATTTTTGTACTTGAAGTTTGTTCAACAAGAGCTTAATTTTTCGTTTTTATTTTTTTATTAGTGGAATGGCGAAATAATTTAGCAGCCAATCAGACCGAAAGGGTCGCATAACACAAATCGAATCGGCTCAGCAAAAAAAAGATTAAAAATAAAATCATTTTTACCGATTGCCAGCGAATTTTTCTGACATTCAATGTGCGTAATAAATAACATAACCAGATACTGTGCTGTAACTTAAGCTTAGCTTAACTAATACTAAATATTCTTTCATTCACTTCATATGGAATTTGCCTCTATATGTATATATATATATATTGATTAGAATAATTATTCAGCTTCGCCTTTAAATAATTGTCAGTTAATAACCTTAATTTTATGGGTGTAATTTATATATACCGTGCAGTCCCCGGATGTGACAATTTCGTACCGATTTTGCTAATTTCGCACGGCGGAAAATTTTATCAGTTCGCAGGGGGCGATGATTTAGAGGTGTGTCAATGGGTTAAATAATAATATTAAAGCCGAAAGGAAATGATCATTCGATAAATTATGTAACGGACGATCGCAAAATTTACCCAAGGCACACACACACACACACACCAAGGGGTTGAAATTCAAAATAAAATTGAATTTTGCAAAATTTTCAGCGGCGGAAAGGCTTATTAAAAGGTTGTTTGAATATATTTAATTGATCTTTACGAGACTTTTGATATTCAATATTAGTGAAATTTAATCCGGCCCTGAAAATGAGAGACTCCAGCTCTGGCAACAAGTCGCACCAGAGGATTTAATTGCTCCAAAGGAGGGCCTTCCAACTGGCAAGAACCTTGACTAGCAGACCTGGAAATCCCTAAACAGACTAAGAACCGGAGTTTGTAGAACTAAGGACAACCTCGAGCGGTGGGGAATGCTTCGGCAGGGAGACACTATTGTGCGACTGTGGAGACCCGCAGACTGCCTCACACCTAAGATGCTGCTCCATGTGCTTAACAAGCTGCACATCTCAAGACCTTATGCTGGGCAACACACGAGCTATCGATGTTGCCAGATACTGGGAAAAAATAATTTGAAGTCGCTGACACGAACAAGAGTGAAAATTAATTTAATTTTATCATTCCCATTTGCGTAACCCTAACTGGAGCATACGGTCATCACAAACATTGGTCCTCGCCTCATCCGATGTCAATTCCGCAAAAGAAAACCAACGTCATAGACTACAGGTCGAGATTCACGCATCATCTTTATTATTTACAGGAATTTACTATGAATGGGTGGTCTTCACGGGACGACTTTCGTCTGCCATCAATTTTAATAAGTAGTCTATGACTGGCATTTTACTGTTGAGGGATCAAATTCACACCAACCAGGGGGATTTTAGAGCTCAGAATTCGATTAAAAATACTTTTTTTAATCACCGTCGGGGATCGACCTGGAAGACCGCAGGCAACCTGGACTGCAACTGTAAACAAGAATCTGAAAGCCCTGGGTTCGACCGAGAATGCAACACAGGACAGACAGACATGGCGAACGTGCACAAGGCGAGCCGACCCCAGATGATGGGAAATGGCTAGGATAAAGAAAAAGAATCACCGTCGGGGATCGAACCCACGACCTTTGGCTTGCAAAACAAACGCTTTGACCATTGAGCTATTACCCACCAGCGAATAAAGTCGTCAACGTGATCTTTATTAAAACAAGGTTAAAAATGACTATTTATTGTAAAATTATGTGACCATAAATATATGCATTATATCACATCAGTTGAGGGTAGAAACTGTAGAGGCCGCTCTAGACGGGAGTATTTGCAGCAAGTATTCGAGGACATGAATTGTAGCGCTTATGCTGAGCTGAAAAGGGTTGCGGAGGACCGAGAGGAATGGAGATCGAGATGCAAGATTCTGTTGCTGCAAACCAATCCACCGGATTGATACTACGAAGAAGATCACATCAAAAAACACGTCAAGGACTAAAGTTAAATCATAAATTAAAATATAACTTTATTAAATCTTTATTTAATGAGGGTACAGTCGAGGACATAAATTATGCACTCACTAACGGCCAAATGGCACCAAATTACGATTCATATAACATAATGTAATAATAATAAAAAAAACTGTAACTGAAATTTTCATGAAATCTGCATCATTCGTTTGAAATTTATGCGAGCGATCAATCGCGAAGTTTGTCGGTAAATCAGCTAAGCTAAAGAATTGCCCTGGATAACAGTTGGATAACAGGGATGGCAAAGATTCCGGGAAATCTGATTTCACCGGTAAGAATTATATATATATATATATATATAAAGGGTCCGCCAAATAACTTTTTTTTTTGAAAATGGGGCGCAGAACATCGAGTGTAGCTTCGGCTGTGTGGCACGTAGCGCAGTCCTGTTGAAACCAAATGTTGCCAATATCCTCCTCTTCAATTTTTGTGACCAAAAATGGCCCGATAACGATCGCCATTGACTGTAACGGCCACTCCTTGCTCATTTTCGAAGAAAAATGGCCTGATTTTCAAAGTAATGTCGCAATATTTCCCAGCGTTGTTCAAGCGTATACACAACCATATTCGTTCAGCGGAAGGATAAAACTAATTATCTGTCAAATCAGACATGAGCTAAGTGTTACCATTCACGAAATAAGCACTAGTTGAAAAAAAACGTTAGATGGCGGACCCTTTATATTTTAACCCTTTTATTACGGCTCGGTTTGAATACAAATTAAACTGTCAATCATAAAACAAGTATTTGAAGCATAAATGTACTTATCTGGTCTATTTTCATATATCACATTGGTTTTTGTATCCTTTAGCTATCAGATGATGGATAAAAAACTATTCTAAGAAAGTAGCAAAACGATATATCATGTCAACCGATGTCAACAGTCAGGAAATTTTATGACGGCATATGCCGACAACCGATGCGAAAGGGTTAATTAACTCTGAAAAGGTTTTGACCTAATGGTAAATGCCTTCTCTTATACATCCCCTAATATTTTATCTGAAAAGGGAGCTTTTTATAGTATGTACTCGGCGGAACTTTTAGTACAGTAATGAGACAACCAATTCAACTATAAGGCGGCAATTTTTTTAAATACTATACAAGACCATACGCTCGAGCGTGTGAAAATAAAAAAAAATGATACATATCAAACTATTCGAGGAAATTGCCCGAATATGTACTACAAAGACATCAGAGAGAATGGTCGTGTGGACTGCGCGGTGTGTAGAATTGAGCAAAGGTGCGAGGCTCATGGTTCAAATCCCGCGTCTGCCGATATTTTTCCTGAATGAATTGATGCGTATAAAATTTGTTGTATAATTGTATGTGCGTATTTAATTACTAAATTCAAATTATCAAACCATATAACCAGTTCACAATACCGATATTGTAAACCCTGAATAGAAAACGTAGGTCTAAATTACATAGAATTACAGACACACTTCGTAAGTACTGGAGTCACAAATAGCACATAACTCACCGCTACATGCGAACAAAGAAATTGAAAAATGTAAGGCCACTTTTGTATGAAAACTGAGATTTGCCAGAGCGTTTTGACAATCAGTAGTGATGTGGACTTCGATTAAATCGAACGACACGCCATAAATCGAGTTTGCTATTCGTAATGAAAAGGTATTCGATTAAAATATAAATGTGTATAATTATTCGATAGTGTGGGGTAAATCGCCTCGAGAATTTTAACAATTTAATTAATATATTTAGCCTCCAATTTGGGATGCATTTTAAATACTTAAAATGGAATAAAACTAGTATTTTAACTAGTTTTAAGCGAGGAGGAGATCCATCACGTACGGCTGCCAAGCCAACACTGAGTTCCGCAGGCAGCTCGAAAGTGAAGGGATTTGGAGTGGGGGAACCAAGGTACACTATAGAATCGCAGGATCCACCATAACAGAGCTTTTGAGGACTGTAGAGCCATGGGAATCTTATTTTACGGATAACCCTCGTATTTATTTCCACGTCAGTACGTTTGTGCATATTGGAGAACTGATAAAGCTTTCATAGATCGCAAAACTGCAGTCTTCCATCAAGTATGATTTTACACATTAGGAACTAAAAAAAAAAAAGGGAAATCGCGGTAATTCAGCAAGTGAATACACAGTGCTCTGTGTGATGCCATGTTAAAACAATGTAGAAAGTATTTACTTATTTAATACTTATATGAGTATTTAATGCCAGGAAAAGTCAAGATTTTTGAAACTGAATTCATGCGACATTTGATACGAAATATGCTTAAGAAAGATAATTTTCCTAGTATTCCGGAACCGAGGTCGCGGTCCCGAAATTACAGCATCAGCTACCGGCTATACCGGAATACCAAGTATCTGGCACTGAGGATAAATACAAAGACCGGAGATGAGTTGATACTAATTTATTTAATACGAGTCCCATTTTATACCCTAATTTCATACACTGCAGTCATACACTGCATATTCCTTGATACTTGTTGTTTTAGACTTTGATCCGTGACTGTATGAATTGACAGATTCCATCTAAGATGAGAGTTGATTATAACAATTAGACTTAATACAAATAGTTATGTTTAAAATAACGTTTTGAACACCTAGAAATACGAATATGCTCTTATTACTAAGCAGTTCTGGTATTAGAGATGCGCTTATGAGATTTACAAAACATTTACACGTTTTTGTTGTAAAAATATATATATTTTCAACACACATTTTTCGCACCAAACAAAAAGAGAGAAATTTAGTGAAAAGAAGACTACTTAGTAGACGAGAGGAGACGAGAGGAGACGAGACAAACGTCACAGTTAGACATGAAATATCTCTTCGTGTTTCCTAATGCCTTCCGCAAAAAGAGGGTAGAAATGTATGTTTTTAAGTAACAACTCGGGGCCGAAAACATTAAGAAAAAAACACTAATTTTCGCGAATGAATTTTTTTTTTTTGCATAATTTCTTCCGTTTTTCGGGCAATTAAAGCGACCTATTAAACTTTTAATGCGACCCTCGCTCCGCGCAGAAATTAGTTTATATTTCTTTCGGAAATCTAATGGAGGAAGAAAAAAAAATGATTATGTTTAAAAAGAATGGAGAAAAAAAAATAAACGACGGCGCATTAAAAAAAAACTTGTCGCGTATTTAAGACAAGGTATTATAATAACATAATCATTTCTTTCCTTTGTATAAAAATTTTCAGGTGTCCATTATTAAAGTACAAATTTTCATGTAATTTAAAAAAGGTAGTATAGGTTTTGATATCAGCATGATGTAGCCCTTGCCGACTGATACCGAAAACCTCAATATACAATCTTTCGTTTGTTATGTCTGTTCGCTTGTCATACATGTGTCGCCAGATTGTCATTTTGGACAAGACACGAATGTGTTAGTTATATACACTGCCGCTCTAGTTGCCAGTTGCCTACCACCGTTCGGCGGGGGCATATTGTATTGTGGCTCGGCCTACTACTATGACTAGGTCTGGGCCACAAGCTTGTAAAGTTTATCATAAATATATGTCAATGTGTTCCTGAAAAAGTCTTTGTTTTGCTAACCTGCTCCTCATCATGCCTTCACGCGACGGAATAACACCTTTTTGAGACAGAGGAGGATGTAAGTATTTATCTATGTAACACTTTTTATGTAAAAGCATGCAGAAGAGCACAACCGGTCGAGACCAGTGCACTCTATGACGCTCAGCCAGGGAGGCTAGACGCTGCTAGCATGAAATATATGTTGTGTTCGTTTTGTGTGTAGGTTGGAGAGATTGCAAGTAATTTACTTATGTAGACCCCACCCATTTATCCCCACTTTTACGCATTATTATAGGGTCAAGCCACCCCTTAGAACAAAACAAAAATTGTCCAGACGTCGGGAGCGTCGGACTGATCATGCGATCTACTTGATACAAAAACGCTGATTATTGAACACCCAAATATTTTTCTGAAACTACAGCCGCAGTCAAAGTTCGCGGACTCTTGCCCCAGAGGCTCCCGGAAACCATCTATGTTCCTATGTGGACTTCCAGGAATACAGGTGTTCTAGGATAAGGCATAGACAATCTGAGCCTACAAAACTGTGAAATGGAATATGCGATGTCCATATGGAGCAGAAATTTTTCTCTATTTAACCACTTCTGTGGTCAACCTCTTGGAAAAATATAGGTCAAAAAAAGCCACGCTTTATTTTTTTTCTTATTTTTTTGCCACTCGAGTAATTTCAATACGTCCTCTACACTAGTGGGGAAATGACCCGAGCTGGATTAGGGCAAATCAGTATAAAAAGTTTCGTGTACGATGTGCCCGAATCTTGATTGGATTTGGGCAAATCACACAAGTGTATTATATGAATACACATATTAAAATGAAACAATATGTGAATGTTAAAAATATAAGTAACATTATTTCGCCCTAGTTGGAATATTTGTTCCCATTTTTTTATGTTTGATTCGTAGTCACCCTGGATACAATTGCTTTTTTAAAAATCCCATTAAGGATATCTTCTTTTCTCTGCAGGAGAGTTAATTTAAATTGTTTCTCTTTTATGCCCGTCATAAAGTCCCGCTTTGATGTGTATCTTCATGGGTCATTTATCACAGATCGGTCGGTCAATATCGTAAAGGTCCCCAAAATCACTTTACGACCGAATTAAAGCCTTTATCAAGTGCAGAGGTGGGCAGTTATAAATTCGACATTAACGAAAAATTCTAACTTTATCGATTAAAAGAATTAATTCATTATGTATTGACATCAGCATGTTATAACCTCCGGGATACAAGGTATGCACTATATGAGCTTACAGAACTGTGAAACGACAATTCGCGGAGGGAAAGCCTTTAATAATCAATCACTTTAAATTAATTTTAACGTATAGCCCGATTATAAATATGAATCCAATAAATTAGCTATGTTCAACAGTTTCGTTTAGAGATGTTTCTGTCAGTTCTTCTTTTTCCTCCACTTCTCTGTGTAACTTTAAATAAGATTTCTGTAAATTAGTTTAGTTTTTAGTAGCTCCTGACGATGGTGACATGTCACCGAAACCGGTAGACTGATTAATAAATTAAAACTTAGTGGTTTCTTACAAAGTTTTACTTGTTTTATTGTTTAAATATTGACATCAGCATGCTATAGCCCTTGCTGACTGGTACCGAAAACCTCGATATATAATATTTCGTCTTTTATTTCTGTTCACTTGTCGAACATGTATGTGTCGCCATATTGGCATTTTGGACAAGTCCGGTCACGGGTGTGACTTAAGTTATATAGATCGCCACTTGCGGCTCTGAGAGTCACTGACCACGGCGCGGGGCCAGTCAGTTGTGTGCCTACGGCGGCGAGGTCGAATTGTTATTGGCCCGGCCTGTTAAATGTTGTGACTAGGTCCGGGCCATAAGTTATCGAAATATATAAATGTCAATGTGCTTTAGAAAAAGTCTTTGTGTTGTTAATCTGCTCTCATCCTGCCACCACGCGACTGAATAACTACCTTTTAAAGAGAGGAGGATGTTAATATATTAAGTTTGATTTCACATAATTTCCTTTTAAATGATGATGAAGCATTTCAAACTAATTTAGGTTGAGGGCTAAACAGAGTCTAAATGTATTTTTTGTTAAACTTTTCATGGGAAAGTAGGAAGGATTATGGTTGGAGCTTAGACCTATGTAAACAAATAAGTGATGTTTTAAACATATTTTTTTAAATAAATATGTAATAACTTATTTGATGATTTAAGTTTCTTAGGGTGGACATACCGCGAAGCCTAGAAATCCACAATTTAAGACCCACAATAAGCTACAAAGTGCATTTTCCCCGCCAACGGGGGAAAATAAAACGACCAATAATTCTGCGGGACGAAGCCCGGGGCCGCAATAAATAATAATACATATCCACAGGGAGGAGAGCTACCTATAATGTGACACAGTGCTTCCCAAATGGGTGCAAGAAAAATATTTAAAATATATATATATAGGATTATTTTAATTATTTACTTAACTTAACTAATATGCATAGAATAATACATGTAAGCATTTGCACTACCACAATCAGTTCAGTAGTTTAAACAGGCATATGTGACATCTATCTCTATATTCGTTCCATATCTGGAACATATACATATATAACTCAACGAAGCAATTGGCTATGGGCTAACACCGACTTAAAAACTGAACAATTGCAAAAAGTCGCGGTTCGAATCCCGGCGTCCGTTCATTTTTCACCGATATCGATAAGAGAAATGTCATAAGAGATGATACTTGTTGTATTTTTGTTTTGTATGTATTGATATCAGCTGGACTCTTTTAGGCTGATGCCGAAAAACCTCGAAAAACGATATTTTGTATCATATTTTTGTTCGCTCGCCTGACATGAGCAAGCCATTTTATTTGTTATGAGAGTTGTCGCTCCATTTCATGTTGGTGCGACAGTCATCTTTAATTTGATTTTTTGCCGCGACAGTCTTGGGGGCGCTAGATGTCAGAGTGCTACGGCAGTTGTCAATTGACTCGCGCCCGGCCGGCGAAATGTCATACCAGTCGGGCGTAGAAATCAAGTCTTTATTTCAAATAAACGCGAATTGTGAACCAACAACAAGTTATTTTGCTTATGAACCAGCACCTGCATCCTTCCCTCCACGCAGCCACATGACGAACCCGCGAAATGTCTTCATTTTAAAGACGGGGGATGTCAGTATGTATCAACTATATTAAATATATTGATATTTTTTTAAATTGGGAATCCCCGAAACAATGCTCTTACTCGTACATACAACGGGCGATTATAAAATACTTGGCCCAAGGATTGAAAAATCTTTGCTCCAGACGGCGAGGTGGGGAAAATTTCCCCGCCTCCTGGAGAAAATCCCCACTTTAGGGGGGAAAACTTCCCGACATCTATTATCGGATTTATAATTTAGCATCGATTATCCGACGTCGCGCTGTTCGAGGCGCCCTCTGGAGAAAAATAGTGTTTGTTAATGGCGCGAGATTCTGAAGTATTACATCTCACTACTGTTATTTATGGGCATAAACAGGGATTTTCTGAGCGCACATGGCAACAATGCCAAGGCGGAGAATTCCCATAAATCAATGGGAAAATATTCATTTTAAGTAAGAACGCTACATAGATTTTATAAAATATACAATAAGAAAAAATAAATATTACATTTTACAAATAGTTAATAAATACATGTATTAGGTGTATTTTTTTAAAACCATTTTTTTTTTAATTAAAATGAATGTGTAATAATATACTCGTAAATATTAATAATAATATGAAAATCCTTAATAATCAATTACTTTTAACATATATTGCCGGCCGGTATAGCTCAATGGTCAAAGCGTTTGCTTTTCAAGACAAAGGTCGTGGGTTCCATCCCCGGCGGAGATTAAAAAAAAATATTTATAATCGATTTCTGAGCTCTAAAATACCCCGTTTGGTGTGAATTTGATCGCTCACCAGTAAAATGTCCGACATAGCCAATTAATTAAAATTGGTGGTAGACGAAATTCGTCCCGTAAAGACGTTGGCGGATCAACGCGCCATATGCACTATATGCACTATGGTAAGCGTCATCGAATTCACTATCTGACAGTATTCTCCCGTATGTGTTTAAATAAAATAAAATTAATATGATTCCTATGAATTTTCCTATGACATGAATAATCCCTGCAGAAATGGTATTCAAGTATCTTTCCTCATTCATACAATCGGGATGTCTTCAAAAACATATTGATATCAGCTTGATAAAGCTCTTTTACGCTGATACCGTAAAGCCTCAAAAAACGATCATTCGTCTCTTATTTTTGTTCGCTCGCCTGACATGCACATCTAATAAAGTTAATTTTAATTATGTAAAATTAGACGGCGTTTGCATACGCCATTTTACTTGTTATGACAGTCGCTCCATTTCATGTTGGTACAACTCTCATCTTTAATATGCTTTTTTGTCGCGACTGTCTTGGGGCGCTAGTGTCACAGAGCTCCGGCAGTTGTCAGTTGACTTTTCGACCAGTATGGCGAATGCCATATCGGTCGGACAAGAAAGCAAGTCTGTAATAAAATAAAAGAGAATCGTGCTTCGAAAACATTGTGTGTTATTAATCTGCTCCTGCATCCTGTCATACAGTAATTCGATACCCAACTTAGAGAGGAGGATATCAATATCAATAAAACAGCCCTCGTATATAAAGGGTCCGCCAAATAACTTTTTTTTTAAAACAGGGCGCAAAACATCGAGTCTAGCTTCGGCTGTGTGGCACGTAGCGCCGTCCTGTTGAAACCAAATGATGCCAATATCCTCCTCTTCAATTTTTGTGAACAAAAATTTTGATGGCGCTTCACGCACACTTTCTGCCACAGCAGCAATATTCTCGGGTGTACGCACTGTTTTTGGCTTTTCACGCTTTGGTTTATCGATGAGGATGCCAGTTTCTTTCACTTTATTCACAAGATAACGAACATACGGAGCTGACGGTGATTCTCTTCTTCCAAAATCCGTACGCAATTTTCGCACACATTCTGCAACATTACCATGATTTTCAAAGTAATGTCGCAATATTTCCCAGCGTTGTTCAAGCGTATCCAGAACCATATTCGTTCAGCGGAAGGATAAAACTAATTATCTGTAAAATCAGACATGAGCTAAGTGTTACCATTCACGAAATAAGCACTAGTTGAAAAAAAAACGTTAGATGGCGGACCCTATATGTTCAATGTTCATATTTCAGAAGGATTTGACCCACTTTAGGAGTTTTACTCCTGTGGTATTGATAAAAAAAACTGATACATAACCAGTACATATGTCTTATCAAAATACGCAAAAAAAAACAGAAAAAAACCTCAACAAAAATAAAAAAAGCGATGCCTATTTCCGTCAGCGAAGCAGTACATACACACTCGCATACTTACCTGCCTTTACCTGTCGAGTTTTCTTCTGTACGTATTGCGCAAAAAGCTGATACAGAAAAATTCAAGCGGAAGTTAAATCAATAATACTTTTGCCAATTGTTTTCTCGCGCCCATCTGCTAACGTAAATATTTTCGTATTGCAGTGTCGTCAATCTGAGCCGGGCGCCCACAACGTGAGGCCTACGTGCTTAAAAGGGACCGAAAACCAATACTGTGGGGTCCACGTAACACTCGAGTAAAGTTCAGAATCTGAGAAGAAAATTATAACGAAAACTTGAAGAAGAAAAAAATCATATGTCTATAAAGAAATATAACAGATATCCATGACACCAAAGGCATCCAAAGAAATGGAAAAATATTTACTATACATTTAATATATTTATGATAATTTATCATTTTATAAATATAATTTGTATTGTAAGATATTTTTAACGCCTTCATTTTTGGATAAAATATTTTTTTTATTATTATTTCTTTCCATTTATATGATTTTTTATAAATATTTAGAGTTACGCAAAATGTCATCTGAGATATGAGTATATAATTTGAATAATAAAATTTAATTAATTTTTTAATTTTTATTAGAATATTATTTTATTCGCCGAGCGGTATGAATACCTGGGCATAGTTGGTTTCCAAGGTCCGCGGTTCGCATCCCGCTTCTGCCGTTATTTTTGTGCTTGGATTGACGCGTTGAAAAAAGAATTTTATGTTTGGTATATGTATATTTTAAGTAATAATAAAATTTAATTTTTTGTGAAAGCTTGCTTTTTTTCAAGAAAGATTTTGAAAGATTTACAATATTGTTCATGAGCAGTTTTTTCATGCATATGGTTTTAAATCGGCATAAGCCACTTTTTTGACATGTCGTTATTTACCAATATATTTCTAAAAATCAGATTCATGTCTTCCCGAAATTGTGTACAAATAAATTATTTAAAAAATTTATACACACATCAAAATTTACAACAAAATTCATATTATATGACATTTTATCGTCGTGTATCAGTTGTTGAATGTTGGCATGGATCTTAAGCTAGTTAAAAGCAAACCTAAATACAGAAAAAGCGAATAAAAGGATAAATAGAAAAGTGTAGGGTAGCGAAAAAGTGTAAAGAAACTTATATACGGAAAAGTTGAAGAGAGCGAATTTATTGGAAGCATATTCCGAATCGGGCTATAAGTTTAAAGTAATTTTAACGTATTTTAATATATTATTTTTTACAATTTTATGTGATTAAAAAAAGGTTGTGCGCGACTTGTCTGAGCAAAGTAAGGAAAGAACAAATGGATTCTATTTGTGCGACTTTATGCATACTTTGGTATTATTCTTTTTCTTTTGCTCCTTCTGCGACTCGTTTGTCAGAAAGAAAGAAATTCGCCTCTTTGGATGGATAAACTTGAATACAAATCCGAATTTATTTTAGACTCAACAATTTCGCAGATATCATAATATATTTATATATAGAAAAAGAATACATTACGAAAGATCGATCTATGGTGAGGAGTAATAACTGACATACTGATATGAACAGTAGTTAAAATATTGTGACCTTTGGGTTTATCCATGTGTGGCGAACTTCCATTAACCAATATTTCGACCGTCATTGCAGGGGTCATCTTCAGGATTGATGATTTATTTAGTTGTGAGTTGGTGTCAGATTACCTTTTTTACGAGCGTTATTGATTGATATCTCCATGGCAACTATTTTAAAATATAAGAAGTTATTTACGTAGTTAAAATGTTTAAATTTACTGGAATTTACCTGTATAACTACTTAAAAAATAAATTACTCGTATTTCCACCTTGCCTAAATATCAATAATGTTGCGAGCACAAACGTTTATTAAGAAAACAAAAATTCTTGAGTCAAAAAATATTAGTATAAGTATGGAGTATCTTGATGTACAGATGTACGTATCTTAAAGTTATAAAAAAAGACTACCGGTCTTTGAGATGTGGTCTTACAGAATAATATCAGTGTTTTTATTTTAAAAAACACGTCACGAACAATGAGGTTCTGAGCATAATCAAAGCTCTGGGGCACCTAGTAATAACCATCTCAAACCGGCGATGATGCTTCTTCACACTTTTGTGGAGGGGATGGTTGTCCCAAGAAACTGCGTCCGAAGGTTCACCTGAGAACATAATCGTATATGGTTCTAGTGTTCGAGAACATGGAGTAACAGCTCATATGCTGAGCTAAAGAGGATTGCAGAAAATCGAGAAAAGTGGAGATAGAGATGCACAATATGGTTGCTGCAAACCAATCCACTGGATTGATACTACGAAGGAGAAAAATTAAATAAATGTATTGACGTAATGTATTGGATTGACGCGTTGAAAAAGGTGGTTTATGTATAGTATATGTATATTTAAGTAATATTAAATAAATGTATTATGTACATCCAGTTATTTGTATAAGTAACGAAACGTTCATACCACAATGAATATTGCTAGGTTTTGTATGAAAAACAGAGTTTTCAAGTAAGTCTCACAAAGTACAAGTGATCGCATGTAAACGTATTCCGCCTTGCCTTAGATTTCGCCGTGTATTCTATCTTCAGGCTCAAAGACAATGCTTTAGCGATGGAAAACGAAAGAATTTGCATGTTTCTGATCGGCGGAGAGCAACCAAATATATTGCGGTGTCCAAATGTTAGTTATTTTTTTATCGTATATTCGAAGATCTCAAAATAATCGACGGCTGTACTTTTCTTTGTAGTTCAATTTTGGTTTGCAGCAAAATAATCTTCCATCTCGATCTCCATATTTGCAACCATCTTCTCAAATAAAAAAATGTCCTCGAACACTACGTCCAAGAGCTATTTACTCCAAAAACTAAACCTTTTAACATCCTACCTGGCTAATCAAAATGGTAAAGAATATGCCGATAAGGCGCGGAAGGGGCTTCTGATTTTCGCCAGGGCAGCAGACAAAACTTTCGAGCCCTGAAAACAGTGTATTTTTGACTTTTCAGCACCGTGACATATGCGGCGCGGTGCTGGGTTGAACGCACTCGACTACTCTTCATTAGACGCATTCTCTTGAGCGGTCAAAGAACTTACCACTTACTAAAGCCTATCGATCCTCTGCCACCGAGTCATTGATTATCCGCGGCTCGAGTGCTGCCGTTGGATCTGCTGCCGGTGGCGCCGCTATGTACTAGTGCCTCGGAGGTCGGGGGCACTTGTCTCAATCCTCCGCAGGGTAAGATCACGAAAGAAACCGAAAAGAAGTAAGACTGGCGGCGCTCGCAGCATGTTTATCAGAGGTTTTCGGTTACATTAAGCAAGGACTACATCATGCTGATGTCACTATATACAGTGCAGTTAATTAAGGCGATAAAGGAAACTCTTCAAGTTTAGAAGTGTTGATAGACGGACTGCCGACGGCAAACAGTTGAAGGACGCTGAATTTATGGCATTGTCCATATTAAGAACCGGGCATAAGTTGAAAGTAATTGTAATCCAACAGAAGTCTGGACCGGTTGGATATATCGACTCTACATCTACGGAGCCCAACTACCATGCATTTTCTGTATTCGCGGCGACATCGAAGAATCAAAATCCCTTCAATAAATCAACTACTAACTTTTACATATGTGGTGTTGCTCACCAAAACCAGTTACTTGTAACGAGAATGTACTCTGAAAACAATGCCTTGGTTAAGGGCTCCCACTTGCCAAATACTGTTTTTAGGGCGCCCTTTACAGTTTCTACCCATCAACCATCCCCTCCACTAATTTCGTGAAGAAGATCGTCATGAAGTGATTTTTGATTATATTTAGAATGTCAATTTGTGTTTAAATATGGTTTTTCCAGGAAATGATTTATAATTTTACAATAAAGGTTTCAAGAAGGTTATATATATTGATATTTTTAGTGTTATTTTTTAACGCCCACTGGAAACTTTAACGAATAGTATGAAAATAAAGTAATTAGACTAAAGTACTCGTTTATTAAATTTGTTATCAAAAATAAACCAACTTATTAAACACTGACCTTTAAAATGATGAAGAGGATCGGTATTCGTAATCGTAGAACTTCCAAATATAAGATTCTTACCTGCAAATAAAAGAAAAAACACGTAAATTAGTAAATAAATCATTTACGTAACATTTTTTTGATAAATTTAAACAAGAATCCAAGATCCTTTGTGGATTGTTGCTTTATAGTGATGGTATAGGTGCCGAAAAGCCTCGATTTACAATATTTCGTCAATTTTTTGTTCGCTCGTCGGACACGCATGTGTCGCCACATTGTTTGTTTAACAGGTGTAGTTCTGTTTATATTCGGCGCTGGCTGTCTTCCACTACAAGCGCTCAGTTGCCAGTCACCAGTTGAGCTCCGACCGCAACCAGTAGCGAGTTGTGATCTGTTTGGGGCCTGAAAGCATAAGCTGCGCCTCCGACCAAAAGTTTTTCAATCTTTGTCGAAAATTTATCTCAATGTGCTTTTGAAAAAGTTTTCGTGTTTCAGTATATATATATTAATATAAATATTCCCAATTTTTTTTAAAGTGTGTTTATCGCACGATGGAAAGGTTCATGCCATCGGAAGCGATTCTGATGGCTGCCAAGTTCAATTTGGCGACAAAGTTTTCTATAAATTAGATTCCCTTTGATGCAATATCATTCCTCTGGGGCCTCTTGTTTTCCCTCCGTCCCTTGCGCCCTCCGCTTCCTCAGATCTCCGACGAATGATGATTTATCCCCTGCATTGAATTATTTTTTCTACCTCAAATTGTATTACATCAAAAACCAGGCACAATCCAATACATAACGAATGATCTTTAATATAATGAAAGAAAAAAAATATTGACAAAAAATATATTTGAAATCAATACCTTTGTAAGCGGCGATTTTTTTTTTTGCAAACTTATACAGGAGAATAACGACAGATGGTGATAATGATTCTGAAATTTCATCTGAGGATTCTATGACGCTTACCAAGCTACATATGGCAAAAAGCTGATAAAAAGACTACAGCCCGTTATTAACACATCATACAATCCTTACAGGAATTCACTACGAATGTGTAGAGTTTTCAAGAGACGACTTTCGCCCGCCACCAATTTTGATTAATATACTATAACTGGAATTTTACGAGTGAGCGATCAAATTCACACCAACCAGGGGTGTATATAGAGCTTAGAAATCGATTGAAAAACTTATTTTTAATCTCCGTAGGGCAGCGGTCGGGGAACTTTTTTAACCATTACCCGAAAATAGTTTTGCGTATGTCGATATTACCCCATTTTTTTTTGCGTAAGTCGATATTACCCCAAAATATGTTTGCATAAGTCGATAATACCCCTTCCCCCCATTTTAGTTTAATAGAAAACAATCAATGTATATTTAAATAAACATTATTTATTGAATTAATTTACACGGAAAATAACAAAAAAGTTACATGAAAATAGTAAGTTTTATGAAATATAAAACTAGAAAAATTTCCTTATTATCCCAAGAAACACATTTTTACCCCATTTGGGGTAATTTACCCCGGTTCCCCGACCACTGCCGTAGGAGATCGAACCCACAACCTTCGGTTTGAAAAGAAAACGCTTTAACTACTAAGCTATGACAAGTTTACATCAAATCTAATTATATACATTCATTTAAATTTATATTAAATTAATAGAAACTTAAGCAAAACCAATGCAGCCGTATAATGGGGCTTCTAATGTCTTCGTGACATCTTGCAGGGGTCGGCCACCACTCCGTTTGCCAGTTCTTGGTCGCAACTCGAAAACTTTCCTTCTCCATCGACCGTCGCCTTTCCAACATACATGTCACATTGTCACTAGAGTGAACCTATTACTTGGCCTCCACTACTTGAATTTTTCTTCAGATATTCTCGTTTTAGATTATATCTTTTAGATACACTCCTCTCATAGATCTCTCCACGGCACGTTGGGTGACATTTATTTTATGAGTAAGGCCTACTTTTAAATTTCACGTCTCTGGGCAAATCAAACGCATGTAAATATTAGGTTGGTGCAAAAGTTTTGACCGTTATTTACGTATACAAATATTTTTATTTTTTTTAGATTTGAATTATTTATTTAACCAATCGTGTAATTTTCGTCAATTCTTCTTTTCTAACATTGGCAATCTAACGAAAGCCGCCCAATGTGCCACATCATTTTGGTTGATGGGGATATCTGATTATACAAGCAGTAGGACGGTTATTATTATTATTATATTAGTATTTGTATAGCGCTGTTTTATGACCGAATGATCATTCCAGAAGCGCTTCTTTGCCTCTCTGAGTAAAAAGGTGGGTCTTTAGTCTGCTTCTGAAGGATGCCTCCGCTTTAAGAGAACATATGCTTTCCGGTAGTGAGTTCCAGACAATTGATGCAGCGTAGCTGAAAGCCCGATTGCCAAAGACCGTGCTAGGACTACCTCCCGTCAGCTGCAGGGTGCTTCTATTTGCTCCAGCTGATCTGAGTGTCTCTCCACGCGCGCTTATTTCTGAAGGCTTGATAAGTTCTGTCAGATAGCCCGGTGCAGTTCCGTTGAGTGCCTTGTAAGCTAAGAGGCATAATTTGTACTGGATTCTACCCGAAACTCTCAACCAGTGCAGTCGGTGTAGTATTGGAGTAATGTGACATAACCTTCTCCTATCTTTCTATCTTCTTACTTATACTATTAGTGTGAAATTCCGTGGATTTTGATGCGAAAATATAGTAAGGGATGTTTTTACCTGCTCTATTGCATCAAAAAAAATATCATACTTTTTTTTTTGCAGTGATCGGAATAAATGAAAATCGGAAGGAGCAAGATCTGGAGAACACGGAAGATGCTTGATAAAATCCCGATTCAACTCATTTAGGTTGTGTTGGGCCATCATCACGACAAGGCGCAACCACATGTGGCATGATGACCCAACACAAGCTAAATGAGTTGAATTGTGATGTTGTCAAGCATCTACCGTATTGTCCAGATATTACACCTTCCTATTTTCATTTATACCGATCACTGCAAACAAAAAATTATGATGAAATTTTTGATACAATATTGCAGGTAAAAACGTCCCTAGCTACATTTTTCGCATCAAAATCCACGGAATTTTACACTAATGGTATTTATAAGTTGATATAAAGATAGAAGAAGGTTATAAGAACTGACGGAAATTACATAATTTATTAAAATAATAATATAAATCTATAAAAACATGTTTAATTGTATATGTAAAAAACGGTCAAAACTTTTGCACCAACCTATTAATTAATCTGAATTAGATTTATCTGTTATATTACATGGGTCATGTTGCATTCGAGTGGTTGACCGCCTTACCTCCGAACTAATTAGATCATATGGCACCTAATCCACAACGCCTACAGAAATTAATTAGCTCATCCACTAGTATGTAGTGTAACGGTCCTCCAGCGGTTCCCAAAGTTACACAAGTACATAATTCGCCTCGGGGGCGCCTTTGTGCCTTCCGAGAAGAAGATTTACACCATTAAGTGCTTTTATGAATTTGACAAGAGAGATTAAGTTCGGGAAGTGAGGTTTAACCCAGTTTCGTACAACTGCGTAAAAAGTTTGATATGTATCAACATTATTATCAGCCTTCCATATCCAGGTTGTTTAGCTAATCGCCACGAATTAACGACACTCATTTACATTAGATGCCACTATTTCTCTCGAAGATCCACCTGGAAATATACAGGGAGCGGCAAAACAAGCTGACGGTTTTAAATCAAAACAACGACTAAAAATGTAAAAAAAGTAGTAAAAATAAAATAAACAACCAAAAAGAAGTAAGCAACAAACATTAACACATCCATGTTTTGGTTCACATGCAATGTTGCTCCACTTCGGTGATCTAAAAAGAACCGCACTTCCAATACTTTATTATCGTGTATATTTTTAAATATAATATAATTTGAAAATATTTAGCCGGCATGTATGACTTAGTGGCATGTTTTTGAATAAGAAACCAAAGGTCGTGGGTTCGATCCCAGACGGATATTAAAAAAAAAAGAAACTTTAATCGATTTATAAGCTCTATAAATTCCCACTGTTGGTGTAAATTCGATCCCTCACCCGTAAAAAAGCAGTCATAGTCTATTAATTAAAATTGGCGGTAGACGAAAGTCGTCACAGGAAACCGACCTATTCACAGAGAATACCTGTAATAAATGGATGAAGCGAGAGTGCGCTGTAGTCCATGACGTTGGCGGATCAACACTTCCCGTAATATAGAATCAGGCACGCCCAATGGTTCGGTCACATCATGCACCACGATGGTCTTCTTCACGACATTGTGGAAGGGATGGTTGAGGGAAGAAACTGTAGAGGGGGCCGTAGATGCGAGTATTTGCTCGAGGACATGAGTTGTAGCTCTTATGCTGAGCTAAAGAGGACTGCAGAGGATCGAGAGGAATGGAGATCGAGATGCAAGATTTTGTTGCTGCAAACCAATCCACCGCACTATCACCATCTGTCGGTATTCCCCTGTACGTATTATGTAAATATAAAAAAATACTTGGGAAAACGACACAAAAAATGTATCACACAGATGAATATTTTCCAGACATTCGTGAGTGGTGTATGCCAAAATATTGTGTTTTGTGTTAATTTCCCTTATCTCCAGCGCTCCCCAAAGTTGCAGCCGCGGCGCCCCCTCCACGAGAGGCGACCCATTAAGTGCTTTTCACAATTTGACAACAGAGATATAAAGTTGTACTATAAAAGCCTCGCCACACCCAAACTGTCTGCGCTGCGCCATGGCATACCCCTGGACCAGTGCCTCTCAACAGACGATAAATGCCATTTTCTATGCAAACTAATGCAGTGATTTACCCAATAGAAATATAGCATACTGTGGTGGACTTATGTTTAAAAAATTGTACAATTTTTGTCTCTATGTCTATCTATTAATGTTTGCCTTCCATATATGTCGTTAACCCTGGCCTTACTATGTTAAAAACTTCCGCGCGTTCCGATGGTGTGTACTCGTTACACATTCTGATTTAAAGTGAATAAAATGAGTAGAAATTCGAAAAAATGAAAATATTCAAAGATATCGCTTAATTTTATAATAGTTGATGTCAATAAGCAGTAATAATTGACATTTAATAGCTAAAAACATGAAAAACATCAGACGCAGACCTCAAACGGCCAGACGCACCTTGGCGCGTGAACTTCCGAGAGCTACTAACATTACTTAGCCTGTCGACATATCGATGAGCCGACGCGCATCGATATCATTTCGAACTAGCCGACCAACTGAGGTTTCCCGTCTCGCTCACTCATATTAGTACGTCAGCGAGAGTGAGGAGTATAGATGCCGACGCATCTGGGTATTTTTTAATTTTATTTTTGCACACGCTTCCGACAGGTCGAATGAATTCATGACAGTTGACGCGTCTTGATTGTAGTGGTTGGATTGGAATGGCGCCCAAGAACTGGCAAACGAAGCATTGGCCGACCCCCTACAAGATGGACTGACGATATAAGAAGAATAGCGGGAGTGACCTGGATGCGGAAGGCGGAGGATCGAAGAGGATGGAGACTCATGCGGGAGGCCTACGTTCAACAGTGGACGGACACAGGCTGATGATGATGATGATGATGATTGTAGTGGTGAATTTATTCCGGATTTTAGAAAAATATTTCTTGCTACCGATGAGTGCCTATTATTATAAATATTTTTTTTTTCAATACGTAAATGTATTAAGGAGGAATACCTACAATCTGAACCCTGTGTGTATTATATTTACAGAGATATTTAAGTTATTACAAGCAATGTGTAGTCGATAGACATCACCGGGGAGGAGAGGTTAAAATCGCTGTCACAGAAGTCACTCAAAGGCCGCGTCAATAACAATCGAAACTATCCATGTGTGCGTGGAGCAGGCCTTATATAAGGAGACGACCATATGGACCAGTTCCTTTTTCTTTTGGTCGCAACCGTCTTCGCAACTGCCATCAGCACATAGCCGCCCGCCATATCATCAACTGTGTTACGCTGCCCGATCTCCGTCTGACCAAACTTCAACCACCTATGTGTAACTTTTATAATAATATATTTTATAATACAATAATTAAAATCATTCATTAACTAAGCTCAGCCGTTCATTTTATATTCAATATTGTGTAAATATAAGTTATACTTGGTTACCTGTAATTAAAGTATCTGTGACATTATACACTGTATTATTTCTTCTCTTTTTATGTTCGGAATGATCGTGTTCCATCTGATCCATTTCCTAACACGCACAATTCTCTTCTTACAAATCCCATCGCAACACTCACAGCCTCATACATTCCAACAATACCAAAAAAACTAGGTTACAATCCCCGATATAACGGGTCCGCCAAATAACTTTTTTTTTTTTAAATGGGGCGCAAAACCTCGAGTGTAGCTTCGGCTGTGTGGCACGTAGCGCCGTCCTGTTGAAACTAAATGTTGCCAATATCCTCCTCTTCAATTTTTGTGAACAAAAATGGCCCGATAACGATTGACATTGACTGTAACGGCCACTCCTTGCTCATTTTCAAAGAAAAATTGCCTAATTTTCAAAGTAATGTCGCAATATTTCCCAGCGTTGTTCACGTGTATACACAACCATATTCGTTCAGCGGAAAGATAAACTTATTATTTGTCAAATCAGACATGAGCTAAGTGTTACCATTCACGAAATAAGCACTAGTTGAAAAAAAAACGTTAGATGGCGGACCCTTTAGATTAAAATAAAAAATATTTTCAATCAATTTATATCCTCTAAGTTATCCCCGGTTGGTGTGAATTTAATCCCTTATCCGTAAAAATGCCATAACCTGTTCGTTGAAATTGGTGGCACACGAAAGTCACCTCGTACATTCCACAAAAATTAACTGTGTACAAAACACATTAACAGTTAATTCCTGTTGAAAATTGATTAAGAGAGCTTAAAGCGGAGGCATCCTTCAGAAGCAGACTCAAGACCCACCTTTTTACTCAGAGAGGCAAAGAAGCGCTTTTAGAATGATCATTCGGTCATAAAAGAGCGCTATACAAATACTAATATAATAATAATAATTAAACGTGAATGCCAGACTGTAATCTATGACTTTAACAGATCAACATTCCACATGCGACGTGTAAAATGAAAGGCGTCATAGAATAAAATATGAGATTTTTTTACCACCATCAATCGGTATTATCTTGGATGTGCATTAACCGCGGTATTCCGACAAGTGAATGAACAGTGCTCAGTGTGATCCATATTAAATTAAAATATAAAATATCTATGTGTTCAATATTGGAAATGGAACTCAATGTGAACGCAGAACAAATAAAAAAGAAGTTTCAAAAAAAAAAAATTGATAAAGGTTGCGTACCACCTACGTAAACTCACGTTTACGTCTGTGAGCTTATTGCGGTGTGAGCATTTCGTGTGAGCATATCGTGTGAGCACATCGTGTGTGTATGTAGTTACATTCTACGTTCTATCTCTCCCTCTCTCTTTTTCAATTTGGAAGAGACGTTTACATTTCAATTAGACTCTTAAGGAGCTCAGAGGGAACAGTGAAAAGGCCGACGCTGCGACAACATCGGATGCCTTTTCTTGAAGCCCCCGGGGTATAAAATGTATTCCGCGTAAATGCGGAATGCGCAGCCGACGAAAGAAATTAAAAATCCCAAGTCAACAAAATAAAATATGATAAATAAGTCTTCAGGCTCCGGAAAATAAATTTAAAAAAAAAAACACCTTTACAAGAGACAAAATTTTTGTCAACAATTTATACACACATAAAAATTCACAGCAAATATCATCTTATAGGCATTTCGTACATCAAATATATATGTTTAATTAACAGAACCGCAGTTTCAAGGTACATATAATAATAAATAATAAGAAACATAAGAACCGGAGTTGGTAGAACGAAGGACAACCTCGAGCTATGGGGAATGCTTCGGCAGGGAGTCACTAATTTGCGACTGTAGAGACTAGCAGACCACTACACACCTAAGATCCTGCTCCATGTGCCCAACAAGCTGCACATCTGAGGACCTAATGCTGCGCAGGAGCTATCGATGTTGCCAGATACTAGGTCTTCGCAGTCGCTCAATAGTGACTCTCCCTGCCGAAGAATTCCCCACCGCTAGAGGTTGTCCTTTGTTCTACCAATCCGGTTCTTAATCTGTTCAGGCATTTCCAGGTCTGCCAGTCAAGGTTCTTGCCAGTTATAAGGCCTTCCTTTGGAGTAATGAAATCCTCTGATGCTACTTGTTTCCAGAGCAGGAGATTCTCATTTTCAGGGCCACGTGTGAGAGGTTGTGTGGATCTCAGAAAGCTGCTTCGCGACTTGAGTCTGGGGGTCTCTGATTATTCAAGCAGTGGGACGGTTGGTTGATTGCCTTACGCATTTCTTCGGCACGAAAAAAAAGACAACTTAATGTTTGTTCTGTCTGCTTAATGTTTCTTCGTTCTTAGCGACATGACCAGCCACAGGCACTATATTCTCTATCCCTGATATATGAGAATAACGGATATGAGAAAAAATAAAGCAAGCAAAAAAATTCATTCTCGTCCCTTTAACATAATTTCCTCGCGTCTTTACTTGACATACGAAATAAACTTGCTAGTATCGAGTCTTCAACACAGGCAAGCTTTCCACCCAACAAACTTTACATCGACTGTTAGACTGTTAGACTCCTCGGTTCCGGCCCCGAGAGTGTGTGTTCAAACTAAGTGAAATCGAAAGATTCGCAACTTTTCCACGCATTTGACGACAAAACGACTTTTCCAACATGGCTGGATCGCTTTCAACCCGTCACGTGTCACGTGCAGACGAAATCGCGAATAATTTCGTCAAAGAGTGAAGCTTTTAAATGTCGCGAAGAGTGGCCTCCTGCCTAGTCAGGTTGTATGTCATGTTTTTTTTTATGTAAACACATACAGGAGAATACCAACAGATGGTGATAGTAATTCTGAAGTCTCATCTGTGGAATTCTATGACGCTTACGATGGTGTATATGGCTAAATGCTGCATGTGGAGTGTTGATCCCCTAACGCCATAGAATACGGCCCGAGATTCACGCATCATCCTTATTATTTACAGGAATTTACTATGAATGGGTGGTCTTCACGGAACGACTTTCATCTACCACCAATTTTAATTAATAGGCTATGACTGACATTTTACGGGTGATGGATCAAATTTACACCAACCGGGGGTATTATAGAGCTCAGAAATCGATTAATTATTTTTTTATCTCCATCGGGAATCGAACCCACGACCTTTGACTTGCAAAGCAAACGCTTTGACCATTGAGCTATGACCGCCGGCAGATATTGATATGATATTGATATCAGCTTGATATAGCTCCTTTAGGCTAGTGCCGTAAAGCCTCGAAAAACTATCTTTTGTCTCTTATTTATGTTTGATGATGGCGCACGCCTAATGGCGTTCGCCATAACGGTAATGTTTTTTATTTTATTTATACTGCTTTCCTTTACACTACACGAATTAATCATATACATATCTCACAACCTACAACCACCTACTCACTCACAACTTGCCTTATGTAAGCACACTTCCTTCGTCGGATATTAAATGAAATTTTAAATTAATTATAATTAACAAATTAAAAATATTTATGAACTTTATTACCTTTTTGATATTGACTACAATAGTCAATGATCTATATAATAAGATTAGATTAATGAAAAATATTAAATTAAAAATTTAAAAAACGAAATAAAAATATTTAGTTTTGATTCACATTTATTTTAAACGATTGCATGTTTCGGCCTCCCCGGAGACTATCTTCAATAGTGGTTAAGTTATAGCAAGAAAATAGAAGATGGTCTCCAGGGAGGCCGAAAGTAATCGTTTAAAATGAATGTGAATCAAAACTAAATAAGTGGTTTTAATGGAGTGTTTTTTTCTCATATGATATATTGTTGGAATAGCATTTCAAAGTCCGCGAATTGATCCAAGATAAGTTAGATAATATGTGTGTCGTGTGCTCGAGGGTTGGTTGGGAGCGCACCCAGCGTTTTTAGGTTGCCAGTTTTCAGTTCCTTCAGCGAGTTTAGCCGCCGCCGAGCCTGAAACGTTTTTTCGTGAAAACTCTTTTAAGAAAGAAACCACACCCCGCACCACCGCGCTTCATCCACTCCGAGAGGATACAACCTCTACCCCACCACGAGAACATCCAAGTTTCTAAAACATATTTTTAAAATAATTATTTTTCGTTATTTATATTTTTTGCATCAAGTGTTCTAGGACATGAGTTGCAGCTCTCATACTGATCGAGATGCAAGATTTTGTTGCTTCAAACCAATCCACCGGATTGATGGGGGATCGGTCAAGGATCCAGGAGATCGCCCAACGCTTCGTTTGCCAGTTCTAGGACGTCACTCAACACTTTCCTTCCCTATCGACCATCGTCTCTTCGACAGATATGTCACATTGTCACATGAGTGTGCCTATTTGTTGGATAGCCTCCACTATTTTTTCTTCTTAGGATATCCTCTTAATACGTATTTTTTCATATAAATACTCCTATGAGTTTGAGCATGTAATGAACTGATGAAGCTCTTATTTAAAGCGATAATGAAGTCTATCGGTAGGTCAATAAACATCGCTCTACGTGATTCATATTTAAACAAAGTATAAAGTACGCATAAAATGGACCATGCCTCGGAAGAGACTAATAAACTCATTTTCATAAAAAAAACTATTTATTTATTTATATACAGAATCGAAATTCCATTTTTTTTACAAATATTTAGAAACATAGAGCATACATAAATATACAATAAATAGATAAGATAATAAAAAATAAAAATAGCACAAAAGAATAAGAAGATGACACGTGTCAAAGATCACAGAGATCAAGGAGAACAATACCATGGACAAAAGAGGAAAAGGATGTATGAAAAGGATCGAGGTGTGCTGGTAGGCCATTTAGGAGCGACATTGCCGTTGTACCAAATTGAGTGCTTGAAGCTCCACAAGCATCGATTGGGATCAAAAACAATGGATGGCTACGAGCACGGGTGTACCTATCTGGAACATAGAAGTTAAAACATTCAAGAATCCCAGGGTTGTGAATTGAACCGCGAAGAAGAAGGAATGAATGTTTGAGCGCAGCAATTTTCCTCCGGGACTCTAGCGAATCGGAAAGAAAGCATCCCTAAAAGAAAAAGAGTTGGGTAATGTTCGGAATTAAATTAATCGAATCTAAAGTTACCGTAAATATAAAAATAAAGACGTCGGAGAAACTTTTTATGAATTTTTTCGAGCATGAAAATGTATTTGGATTTATTGGGATTCCAAACTAAGCTCCCATATTCCAGAACAGATAGAACGAGTGAAGAATAGAGAGTACGAAAAATTAAAGTTATTCTCAAATGACCTAAAGATATGCCTCGAATACTGCAGATACCGTCTCTTCGAGGACTCAGACTTCTGCTCTGTAGTTTGTAGGGAACAATATACGTTCTCGGGTGGATCTTCAATTTGCAGATATGTTCTAAAACGAGGAATGAACAGTAGCAGCTGACGGAAGAAAGTAGCGGCTATTTGCGGTGATCATTCCAGATAATATGGAAAGAAAAATGTGTATTTATAGTTCTACGAGCATTTACTTTGATTACTTATTTATACATATTTCGTATTTGAATCGAATCTCAGACTGATCTGATATGAATAAATAACAGAAGTGGAATACTTTATTTGGAGATTAAATCTCTAGATTGAAGTTTGAGAGACTCTCGCTTCGAGATATATATCTCTCGATATTCCTCTCTAGTTTTCTCTCCCGTTGCGCCAATAATGTATCAACGTCACTTTTTAAAGCGTTACTCGGGCAAAAGGCCCAACGCGGATCAGATGTAGATTCTGGAGAGGCGTAATCTGATGCAGGGGACTACTGTATGATAACGAAATTGTGCCACTGGGATACATATAATGTATGTAAATCGTAAAAAAAACTTTAAAAATAAAGTACTGAAGTAAATGTATCGTAATTCTTGTATACAGTAACATCCTCCTCTCTCAAAACACAGGAAGAGAGGCGTTATTACGTCGCGAGGGACAGGATGAGGAGCAGGGCAGCAGACAAAGAGATTCTTGTTGAAGCACAGATTATATTTTTACGATAGAAACATTACAAGCTTTAAGATCACGCGGTACGACATGCCCGCGGCCGCAACGCGGACTTAACTTCGCCGATGGTCGAGACCAACTGACTGTCTCCACACTACCGCGGGGCGCGCGCTGTTATCAGCGTCGCCTGGTGGCAAAACTATGTACTAGTGCCAATGTCGCCATCTAGATAAAGGTGTGGCGAGCCACAAAAATATAAGACGAAAGGTTGTTTGTCGAGGTTTTCGGTTACAGTAAGCAAGGACTACATCATGCTGATGTCAACAGGTATGTATGTATATATATGTTTTTCTTACCATATGCGTTCCTTCATATCATCGAAGTATCAACGTTCTTGTTAGATAACCGTAGAAAAAATAGACGTGAATCAAAACATGAATGTGTCACCGGTCAGTGTGTCTTTGGTTGGGTTGAGCTGCCATGATCCTAATCAATGACATTGAGCATCGGCAGAGTCAGGCTAATCATCAGATATCATTAAAAAAATGAAATATAGCACTTATTTACTTACGTAGGTCTAAAAAACCCTTGCTACTCTCCGGTCAAACTCTTCACGACAATATATTTATACATACGTTAGAACCGATGAAGCCTTTACTGAGGGCGAAACTGCAGTCTTCCATCAAGTGAAAAACAGTGTTCAGTGTGATCCATGTTAAAATATAGAATGAAATATGTATCTATACAAATTGGTCAATTTTAGTATATACTAATTTGACAATCGACATTCACGCATAACTATTAAAAAAAAACATGAAATTCATCAAAATTGAACTGCCTGTGTATGGATTTGCAACACCGTAAGTGTGAAATTGGCAATTTCCGAAGCTATTGCATGCGATCCTAAGCGAGAGTATTACGTTCTTTCCGTGGCTTTATAATTGCGACATTACATCGAATTGTACGCCGAACGGTGGCTAGCTTTTAATGGACAATAATAATAATGATGATTACATGAGATACGGTTGTCTAAAAGTCATCACGGGGTATTGCTGCAATACAATTGTCAATGACTTTTGTGTAAGCACATACAAGAGAATTCCGAAAGATAGAGATAGTGACGCAGATGTCTCAAAACTGTGAATTATATGACGTTTGACGTGCTATATATGGCTAAGCGCTGCATGTGAAGTGTTGATCCGCCAACGTTATAGACTACAGCCCGACATTCACGCATCATCCATCCGGATGGTGTTCACGGGACGGTTTTGCGTCTACCACTAATTTATAATAATAAGACCTTTTACGGGTGAGGGATCAAATTCATACTAACCGGGGGTATTTTAGAGATCAGAAATCGATTGAAAATGTTTTTTTTTAAATAAAAAAATATATTTACAAATCAGTACATTTGTACATGTTGGAACTGATATAGCCTTCATTAGTCGCGAAACTGCAGTCTTCCAGCAAGTGAAACAGTGCTCACTGTGATCCATGTTAAAACAAGGTACGAAATATTTATTAATATGACAAAAATATTCTTACCAAACAAAAATAAAGTGATCCTTGTACTAGAACAACTTTGTGAATGTGTTAATGAAGTTTAACTTTCTTTTTCTCTCTTATTATCTCTCTTTTTCACACTCTATATATTGACCGGGTTTAGTATGGAAGACTTACTGTTGCATAGCCATAAAATTGCATGCAGTTTGTTAGTTGCTCATCCAATTCGCAGAGAGCCGCCATTTGCAAAGATCCGAAATTGCTGGTTCGGCCCGAGTGGGCCCCAGGGCCGCAGCAGAGTTTATTGCCTCGGCCGGGGCGGGGCGGCAGTTTTAATTAGAGGGGCCCCAGTTCGGGCCTGTGATTCGCGGCCGAGTAGAACAGATCTTTCATTAAGGTCTCAATTTAAACCAAAATCGTTGACCTATATACGAGGATATTATAAATGTGCATTCACTAGATGCATCTACATTCATCTTTATGCTAGCCATTTCCCATCATCTGGGGTAGGCTCTCCTTGATGCACATTCACCATGTCTGTCTGTTCTGCGTTGCATTCTCGGTCAAACGCAGAGTTTTCAGATCCTTGTTTACAGTTGCAGTCCAGGTTGCCTGTGGTCTTCCAGGTCTTCTCCTCAGCGTGGGTATGTTGAGGGCTCTCTTCACCATGTGGTCCTCATCTTTCCGTGTCACATGCCCATACCATCTTAGGCGGTTTTCCCTTATCTTTTCAGGTATGGTGGCCCACCCGAAATGAACCCCGAATATGCTCATTTCGAACTCTAGATGCATCTGCATATTATGTCTATTCACGGGATGCATCTGAATTTCATATTCGCTACCCAAATTGAAAAATATGGTCGACAGGAACGGGAGCTGGACTTTACCCGCCTCACACCCGCACACTGGAGGACAGTAACGTCTCCTTGATGATGCTCTCATTCAAGTTATGATCAGTCAGCAACTGATAAGTCTAGTGGGTGTCCCCTATGAACAATTGTGGCGAATACACAGAAGCGTTAAAAAGAAAGAACCCGTGAAAGAGATTAGAATCGCATTCACGGGTTGTAAAGAGATGGAGATGGAAGATAGATTCTCTCACCGAAAATACGAGCAAAGATTGTAAATGCGTGGAATTTTTTTATAGTGGCCACAAATTCTGCATGCCCGATAGGGCTGAGGCGATTGTTTGTGACCCGAGCAGAATACCGAAGTTTGTCAGTCTTGCATTTAAAATAAACGCTAATGTGCTTTGACAAGTTCTTTGATTTGTGACTTGCTGCTCATCCATTCACCACGCGTTCCGGTAACGATCCCGGCGACATGGAGTCACCATTGATAAACGAGTGATGTCATTTAGTATCAATTTATTAAAAAAACGTTACATTTATATGTCTTAACATCAGCATGATGTAGTCCTTGCTGACTGGTACAGAAAACCTCGATATACAATCTTTCGTCTGTTATTTCTGTTCGCTTGTCGTACATGAATGTGTCCACCATACTGAAATTTGGCACTAGTTATATAGACCGCCGCTTGGGGCGCCGGTGTATCAGTCGGTCTCCGCCCTTCGGCGAGAGATATTGTATCGTGGCTCGGCCGAATGCTAGGTCGAGCCATAAAATTGTAAAGTTTTATCGTAAATATGTCCTCTGAAAAAATCTGCGTTATCAATCTGCTCCCATTCCTGCCATCACGCGACGGAATAACACCCCTTTTGAGAGAGAGGAGGATGTTAGTCTGTATGTTTTTTTTTTAATTTTGCTCCATTTTGACTTATGGAACTTTCGTTCACATGCGGCAAACTTTATAATTGAAAATCTAAGTGCTGTTGTACATAGTGCGGTGCACATCCAGTTGATAATGTTCTCCGAAGCGGGGTTTTTGGCTGGTCGCCAGAACGCCATCGAACCCCTGCTCAGCGGGATGCGGCGTATTCATTAGTAGAGTACATCTTTTCTATAATGGAATATGTGGATTATTTTATTATTACAATATATACATCGGGAACGGTGGTTTGTAATAATGATTTGGTTTTCAATTTTGTGTGATAAAACTAACTAGTGCGAGTATTACATAGTAAATTACTACCGATTGAATTAAAACTAACGTTAAAATATGTGAAAATTAAAATCTCTTTGAATATTCATACGATTATTCTTTGAGGACTTTTTTTCTGTATCCGCTCCATATTTCGAGGATATGGAAACGACAAATTATCGTTTCACAATTATGTAAGCTCAGATTGTTCATTATTTATTCAATTTAATTCTTTATTTTTTTCCTTCGATAACAAAATATTTTACATCTTAATTCATTACTGAAGTACTAACATACAAGTGTGGCGTTGTAAATGTATTAACACATTTAGTGACAATGACTCCACAGTCAGAACAGTGTCAGGATACTCAACGCAAATAGTTGGACTTGCAACAACAAAAACCATGTCATAAGTACATCATGGTTGACACACAAATAACACGGCATTATTGTTACAAAATCAAACGCCTAACATTTCGTAGCCGTCCACACCGGCACTGAATCTGAAGCAATATTACACTAAATATGTCAATATCTTGACTCACGTTGGTTTCAATCACTGTTCACTGCTGTTCTTTCGTCTTACACGTATCCAGGGTTGAACGATGGTCCTTTCAGGCCACACTTTAGGCTCCATGAGAGACTCCAGCGAAGTCGCGATGACCCCGACTTTGAAAGATGTCTTGTTCCATAACACCTATTTACCCGGAGTCCATATGTGAACATTGTGGACTTACATAATTAGAGTTTTGTATAGTATAGAGGTGTCAGACCGTTGAGAGGATTGAGAAATTCAGATATCTGGGCGTACAGATCGCTGAAAATGATGGCCTGCAAAAGGAGCTGGATTCCAGCCTTTGGGAAACGATAGAGCGTATTTTTAACTCCATGCGTAATATCAGGGACTCAAAGCTTTGCTCGATCAAAACAAAGTGCCGTCTATACAGCGCCTATATCGTTCCAAATCTTTTCACAACAACAGCCAATGCAGCCGCAGAATGAATTTCGAAAACTACGTAGAATGCTGCAAGTACAAAGGTTTGATTTTATGAGGAATGACGACGTAAGAAAGGTAACGATCAGCCTTACCTGGTTGGTGTGAATTTAATTCCTCGCCCAAAAAATACCTGTGATAGCCTATTAATTAAAATAGGAGGTAGAATAAAATCAACACCGTCAATTTATATAAAATTCCTCTTAAAAGTGAATGATGCGTGAATGACATTGCAGATCAATATTTCACATGTCTCAAAAATAACTTCTTAGGTTTTCACGGCCAGATTTGATATTATGGCTTTTGGGTAAAGCCGTGTGTGGCGAACTTCCTTCAACAAATATTTCGACCGCCATTGCAGGGGTCTTCTTCAGGATTGATGATTTGATTAGTTTTGAGTTGGTTTATTCACATGTCTTGTTTACTTGTTCACAGCATCTATACGTGAAATGGTAAGCGTCATATAATCGACAGATGAGATTTGACTATCAAAAAGTGTTGTTATTCTCATGTATGTGTTCACATGTAAAAAAAACATGATCCGAGTATATCAAAGTATGGAGGCGGCATATTCGATGCTTCGAATACGTACCCCGGAGAGTGCACGAATACTCGGGTCAAGGGTCCATCTTTGGGTCCCAAGACCGGTCTGTTGAGGCTGCGATCGACTCGCAAGCGTCTGCCGTCTCACGTGGCGAGCGAGACGGAGGATTTTCAAAAACCGGATGAAATCAAACATTGAACGAGCAGCGAACGTAATTACTGCGGTATCGAATCCAGCGAAATAATTTTTTGTTCAAAGAAATGTACACAAATAATTCAATATTGCATGATATGAATGCTTAACGTGTTTAGTGATCATAGCACATTGTTAAGCAACATAAGACGCTTGATATGTCACCTTTTGTTGCAGGGTCGAGCCGCCTTTTTAGAAGCACATAGACCAAATTTCGAATGCGCAGTGCTAATTACATGATCTCTTTATTTATTTTTTTAGTTTTAACATGAATTAAATAATGAGATCACTCTCAAGCGTGATCCATATTAAAGCAAAGTAGGATATATTTATATATTTTATATTTACCTCAAAGAGAAAGCTAAAAAAATTAATTGCATAACTGTATTTGGATTATTTTTTATCCGCTTTAGACCGCGTTGTCCACACGGCCATTCTATGCCTGGACAGATACGCGAAACTTGTTGTATTTATACCACTGTTGACGTCATATAACAATAGATGTGTCTATAGTATATATCCAAAGTATGTATATTATTTTATTATTAAAATTCCATCAGAACATTTATTTACAAGCTTTATTATTGGTTACATCTATCGTTATATGATGTTAACAGTGGTATCCTCCTCTTCAATTTTTGTGAACAAGAGTTTCGCGTATCTGTCCAGGTTGTATACACAACCATATTCGTTTATGGAAGGCTAAAACTAATTATCTGTCAAATCAGACATGAGCTAAGTGTTACCATTCACGAAATAAGGACTAGTTGGTGCAACGCTCGAGATTATTTTATTCGAATCCCGCATTTATTCACAGGCGTCTGCCGATAATTTTTCTGAATGAATTGATGCGTAGATTTTGATGCAGAATTGTACGTGTGTATTTAATTATTGATACATAACTATTTTTTGCCCGCCACACACACGCATCACGCCGGAAGACATAAAGTCCACTTGATGATGCGCCCATCCAGATTATGATCAGTTAGCAAATGACGAGATGAAATAGTTTATGGGAGTTCCCTCTGAACAATTTTGGCCGCTGCTCAGAAGTGTTATATATAGAGTGAAAGAGGTTTGAATCGCAGTCACAGGTTGAAAGGAGATGGAATATAGATTGTCTCACCAATTTTTGATTCACTACCCACTTAAAATATGCCTCGGATACTACAGCAGCAGTCCCCAGGGCTCCTGCTCTCATAGAAGTAGACCTTAGAGTGCAGAGACGTCTTAAATGTAAGGCTACTGCGAGCGAGTCAAGGTTGAGTCGATCCTGCTTTTGAATCGCTCTCCTGGCTGTAGCGCAGCATCGCTGCATTTGTATTAACGAATGCCACAGTTTTCAGTTCAATTCTTGCATTTCGTTGTAATTTTTTTAAGCAAACGAGAATACTCTCAAAGACATTGAGTAAATTTACCCCTTGGTATCAACAACATATACGTGTTGACATCAGCATGATGTAACCCTTGCTGACTGGTACCGAAAACCTCGATTTATAATCTTTCATCTCTTATTTCTGTTCGCTTTTCATACATTTATGTGTCCGCGATATTGGGACTAGTTATATAGACCGCCGCTGGTGACGCAGGTGCTACAGCCCATCACTTCAGTTGTTTCCCGCCCGTCGGCGAGAGCATATTGTATTGTGGCTCGGCCTAATGCTGTGACCAGGTCGAGCCCTAAATTTGTAAAGTTTTATCGTAAATATATGTCAATGTGCTTCTGAAAAAGTCTGTGTTATCAATCTGCTCCTAATCCTGCCATCACGAGACTGAATAACTAACTACCTTTTGAGAGAGAGGAGGATGTTAGTGTGAAGAAGTGAAGCTTTCATTAAAAGCTACACCGCGGTCTTCGAGTACATGAATAAACAGTAACCTACGTGATCCATATGACAACAAGGTAAAAAAAGATTAAACACTTGAATTTGATATCCTCCTCTTCCATTTAGGACATCGGTTTACTGGATGAAGGATGCAGGATCAGGTTCACAATATAAACACTTGTTTCACATATTATTTGTTTATTGTCACAAACGTCGCCCGCCACAGCGAACGCACAGGACGCGTGCACTGTGACGGGCGCGAGGCAAACTTCAACTCAGCCCACGGCGCGATCTCACATCTCCAAGGTACCAACTGCCAATACGACAACTGTCATAACAATTATTTTGGCATATGCAAACATTCGATGTAGATGTCACGCAAGCGAACCAAAATAATAGACAAAAGATCGCTTGTTGAGGCTTTACGGCATCGGCCTTAAGGAGCTATATCAAGCTGATATCAAATTGTATTATAAGTAATTGCCAAGTATATAAATAACAAAGGTAATGTACCAGTCAGCGTAAAATTATAATAATACATACAGTATGATATCGGCCCAGTGCTTGAGCATCTGTGATGATTATACGTGGATCGAACCCACCGCACATAATCCTTTAATACCACATAATAAATAGACGGGCCGATAATGCCTGGGCTGGCTCTCAAAATATTATGGTCGATCGGAAATCAACGGGCAAACCAGTTCGACGGGAACCAGAGATACTCCAACTGGCAAATCGAACAGGTAAGAAAGAGATGTTGAAAATTTGTCGACATCGAATACAGGCAATGTTTATTGAGCGAAAAAAAAAAAGAAAAATAAATGTACCGCCGAGACCGCTAATACAGGTCTGAGTGCAGCAGTCACCATTCTTAAACTCGACAAAGCAGTGAGCATAATGAAGAATGGGAAAGCCGCAGGACTGGACGACATTAGGACGGAACAAATAAAACACTTTGGACCACAGACAAAGAAATGGATTCTCTGTTTTTAAATAATTGTATCAGTACTCAACAGACTTCGGACCGGAGTATCCAAGACGAGGACACAAATGAGGGCCTGGCAGTTTTACAGCGGACCGACTGAATGTGACTGCGGCGTGGAGCAGACCCTGTCACACCTTCTGGAGTGTGCGCTGTGTCCGAGTAGCTGCACTCAGGAAGGCCTGATGATGGCCGGGAGTAACGCCATCGACGTCGCCCACTTCTGATCAGATCTGACCCTGTTGTTTCCGACACGATTATATATATATTGAGCGCAATTTTATTTGACTGTGGCAAGCTTTTAAGGGTCTCTTTAAGGTAAATGGTCCAGTCTTCATAAGGCTTATTATTCAATTTCTATTGATATCAGCTTGATATAGCTCCTTTAGGCTGATGCCGTAAAGCCTCGAAAAACGATCTTCTGTCTCTTATTTATATTCGCTCGCCTGACATGCATATCTAGTAATGTTAGTTTTAGTTATATAATATTACGCAGGCGTTTGCAATTGCCATTTTATTTGTTATTACGATTACTCCATTTTATGTTGGTGCAACTGTCATTTTTAATTTGCTTTTTTCCGCGATTATTGGCGGCAAGTGTTCCCGCAGTTGTCAATTGACAATGGCGCCCGGCCGGCAAAACGCCATACCGGCCGGGCGTAGAAATCAAGTCTTTATTTAAAATAAACGCGAATTGTGCTTCGAAAACAAGTTATTTGTATTGTCAATCTGCTCCTGAATCTTGCCACTCAGTAATTCGATACTCAACTTAGAGAGGAAGATATCAGTTTTAACATGGTATCACACTAAGAACTGTGTGAGCTACTGTCTCATCAGGTGATCATACTTGTATATGTTCTGGGTCTTCGAAAGTAAAGTATGTATAATGGCAACTGAATGAAGCCAATTTATGATTATTTTTAAATGCTCCAAATACGGAAAGGTTTGATAAAAGGCCATAAAACAAAGGTTACACAACGTGTCATGGAGCCACATATCAGGGAATCAACTTCCAGAGGAACAACCGAGTCATTCATTCCATCCATCTATCATTTATTGACGTGGAAAAAGAACAACTCCGTAGATTTTCATATTAGGTAGTCGTTTACAGGACACGGAATATTAAGAGAGTTCCTAACAAGGTTTTGCCTCTCTTCTTGCAACGCCTGTCCATACGATCCTAGCGTACAACAGACTGTAAGACATTCCCTGATGGAGTGCATCATCCCTGAGGAGTATGAGAAGTGTTCTGTGTTGTCGCCTGGGAGTTTCTGCTATTTCTTAAGAGGACCTTCCTGAACTGCTGCTTAGTTCTGACGGTACCGTGCTGCTAAACTACGAGTACATAAAATATAACGTTGCAGTTACGCACGCGGTTAACGAGGCCGCATGGAATAGACTCCTATGTTCTTTAATTGTTTGCCACTTTGCATAATCTAACCTTGTGTGTAACATACCATGCGTATTCTCACGTGTTTCGTGTTTAGCAACAGGTCAACAGAGATGGAAATTCGAGACACGCTGTAGCATACTAACTTCGTATCTCATAGACTGAGATCTATTGACATCTGAATGATGAACTTAGAATCACAGGAAGGCCTTTTAGCCACTCTCAAAAATATTATTTTTTGCGAGCGTCCAGTGATTTGTCCCATCTGGGTCTCCAAGTACAAGACGGGACAGGGAGGGTTTTCACAAAGCGCTACCATCTTTCTATGTTAAAAAAGTTTAAAATATAAAAACATCCGAGACCATATTTAATAAATTCCTCTAATAATGTATTACTAGGAAATCTCAAGGGTTTCTATATAACTGATTATTTGGTCTCTAGTAGTAGTTCGTAGTAACTTTGTGATTCTCTGATCCGAATATAATGTCTACGGGTGTTTGGGGTCTTTATGGTACAGACAAGGGATCCATTGAGCGCATAATTCCATTGACAATGTGACTGGAGAAGGAGAGATAGGGAAAGGAGCCAATCAAACAATTATATTGCTTACCTGCGACTGTTGATTCAGGTGGGGTTCGATTTGCCCCCGGGCAAACTTTACAGATATCTCAGATTCGACTCACCTGTAAACAAAGATAATCAGATATTAGTTTAAATTGTAGAAAATGTAAATAAAACAGTTTTATTTGCCTTTATTATTAAATTATTTTTAATAAAAGATTATTAAAAATAATTCAAGTGTATTACGGAAAAATCTATATTGGAAAAATCTTGCACCATACGTTGTTTATGAATGAAATTCATGATTCAAATAACAAATATACAAAGATACATTTTTTACATAGTAATTTACATTCCAATCTTTTTTTTTTTTTTACATTCGCTTACCACACCACTTAAAGATAAGATCTTGTGTGTGGCGTGGGATTCATCTATATTATTTTACAGTTTTATATAATTATACAGAGTATTACATATTTATACATTTGTCGGTATTCTTATATAAATGTGTTTACATAATAAAAACTGTTTTGTGGCCTAGCGGAAAGTCTTCGCCGCCTAGTACTGTGCACGAATTTGGGATTACTGGTGTATATTGGTATCGCTTTGGTGTTTGTCGTCGATGCGGTCTCTGGACCACAGCTGACGCCGTAGGCAGTTGACCTGGATGCAGAAGGGTCACGTGTTTTGCATGAGGAGGTAATGGACGACCGCCGAACTGTTGGATTATAATGCACACAATACGAGCGACGACTATGCGACAAGGGAACCAGGTAGCAGGAGCTAATAAAGGGTCCGCCAAATAACTTTTTTTTTTTGAAACAGGGCGCAAAGCATCGATTGTAGATTCGGCTGTGTGGCACGTAGCGCCGTCCTGTTGAAACCAAATGTTGTCAATATCCTCCTCTTCAATTTTTGTGAACAAAAATTCGTTCAACGTGGCCCGATAACGGTGAATTGATGTTGATGGCGCTTCACGCACACTTTCTGCCACAGCAGCAATATTCTCGGGTGTCCGCACTGTTTTTGGCTTTTCACGCTTTGGTTTATCGATGAGGATGCCAGTTTCTTTCACTTTTTTTACAAGATAACGAACATACGGAGCTGACGGTGATTCTCTTCTTCCAAATCCGTACGCAATTTTCGCACACATTCTGCAACATTACCATGATTTTCAAAGTAATGTCGCAATATTTCCCAGCGTTGTTCAAGCGTATACACAACCATATTCGTTCAGCGGAAGGATAAAACTAATTATCTGTCAAATCAGGCATGAGCTAAGTGTTACCATTCACGAAATAAGCACTAGTTGAAAAAAAAACGTTAGATGGCGGACCCTATACAACCTATACTTGAAGAAAAAGTTCTTTGCTAACACATTGATATGTCAATTATCTGAGACAAGTAATCCAACTAGGACGAAATAACTTCTCAAAAGAAATCGACATGCGTATACAACTGGGATGGGTAGCATTTGGAAAATTTAAGTACATTTTTAATGCAAAAACTCTGCGATGTATTAAAACTAAGGTGTTTAACCAATGCAAGAAAATGTTCTTTGTTATATCATTAATATGTCAATTATCTGGGACAAGTAATCCGACTAGGACGAAATGACTTCTCAAAAGAAATTGACAACCGTATACAACAGGGATGGGTAGCATTTGGAAAACTTATATACATTTTTAATGCAAAAATTCCGCAATTTCATAAGGCATTTAACCAATGCATCTTCCCTGTATTAACTTATGGCGCAGAGCCGTGGAATCTAAAAGCAATACTTAAACATAAAATAAAGGTCATCCAATGGAGAGATTCATACTCGCAGTGTCTCTAAAACAAAGAATCCGAAACGAATATATCCGAAGAGAAACTCAAGTAGTGAAGGCTACCCAACGAATAGGCACACTCAAGTGGCAATGGGCAGGACATATCTGTCGAAGAGACGACAGTCGAGTGGCGCCTAAGAACTGGCAAACGAAGCGTTGGCCGACCCTCTGCAAGATAGACTGACGACATCAGAAGAATATCGGGAGGGGCACGGATGCGGAAGGCGGAGGATCGAAGAGGATGGAGACTCAACAGTGGACGGAGACAGCCTGATGATAAAATCGAGTTTTATGCATTACGTTATCTAAATGCGACACCATAAATATTTTTATTAAATTTAAATTACGAAAATTTCTACAGTGTTTTATCTTGAGAGTCGTGATACAGAGCGACACGTTACAATAACAATAGCTAGGTGCTCCTCCAAACTGGATGCCAGCCAGCCGGTACTGTGCCGGTACGCTGCGAGTACTGTGTAAGTACTGTGGAGGGTACCTCGGGGGTACTGAAGGCACAAGTACCCAGCAGGCGTGCCGAGCTCTCGAGCAAATGTGCACGCAATGTGAACATTACAGGGAGAAATGCCGGTGGCGCGGATGGAGTGATAATAACACTTTTGTCTTAGCAGAGTACACAGTGCTGGAAACGTGAACAACTCTCGCTATTTTATGATCAATCAAATGTATGACAATCTGAGCGTGTTATGTGTGAACAAAGATAGAAATTTTAATGATATAATAGCAGTTATATAGTAACATCGTGCTTTCTCAAAAAGGGGAGTTATTCCGTCGCGTGAGGGCAGGATGAGGAGCAGGTCAGCAAACAAAAAACTTTCTTTTAGAAGCACATTGATTATATTTACGTTAAAACATTACAAGCTTTCGACCACGCGGCATGACATGCCGTGCGGTCGCTATGCAGCCTTATCTCGCCAACTGCCGATCTCCGCGTTGTCTCGGCTTTCGCTAGCGCCACGAACAGTGGTATTTTTAACTAACACACCCGATAGTGGCACCGTCCAAAATGACAACACGGCGCACCTTAATGCACGACAAGCGACCAGAAATACGAGACGAAGGGTTGTGTATCGAGGTTTTCGGCAACAGTCAGGAAGAACTACATCATGCTGATGTCAATAGGAATATACTGAATACATTCGACGCTTATTTGGCGCACGCTATTTTTATTTTAAAGTAGATAGAAATTGTGGAGATTTTTTATATACTTCTTCTTCTTCTTCGTGTCAGCGACGTCAAATTATTTTTGCCCAGTAGGCAACAACGATAGCCCGTGTGTTGCCCTAGCATTAGGTCTTGAGATGTGCATCTTGTTGGGTACACGGATCAGTATCTTAAGTATGAAGCGGTCTGCAGGTCTCCACAGTCGCACAATAGTGACTCTCCTTGCCAAGCTATTACCTCACCGCTCGAGGTTGTGTTTTGTTCTACCAACTCCAGTTCTTAATCTGTTCAGAGATTTCCAGGTCCGCCAGTCAAGGTTCTTGCCAGTTGGGAGGCCTTCCTTTGGAGTAATGAAATCCTCTGATGCGACTTGTTGCCAAAGCTGGAGTCTCTCATTTTCCGGGCCGGATGTGAGAGGTTGTGTGGATCTCAGAAAGCTGCTTCGCGACTTCAGTCTAGGCGTTGGGGGTATCTAATTATACAAGCAGTGGGACGGTTGGTTGATTGCCTTACGCATTTCTTCGGCGCATATGACCTTGCGTCTTATGTTTGGTGGTGCGATACCAGCCAAGGGGTATAGTTTAGAAATGGGCGTTGGTTTGAGGCAGCCTGTGACGACTCTGCATGCATCATTCAGGGCAGTGTCCACTTGATTACAATTGGTTCATCGACCCCATACTTGTGCCTCATATTCTCCGGCTGAGAAGCAAAGTGCTAAAGCTTAGGGGTAGTTGGGCTCCCCCGTAAGTATTGGTCAGTTTGCGGATGAGGTTGTTTCTTTGTGCAACTTTCTGTTTGGTGTTGCTGAGTTTATTTTGAGTATTATACATCACACGCGATAGGTAGTCTCATGAGATAAGGCGAAAAACATGGCTTTATGACGGTGATTTATGACGACCAAATGCTCCTGCTAAGTGGCGATAGAGAATGATTATTCATGGTAAAGTGGTGGCAAGTTTATTAAGGACTTACTAAGTAAGTGTTCAATGAAACATTGCACCTTCAATGTTACCTACATTTTACGGGTTGTCCAAATGAAATTCACATTGTAATAGTAGCAAAAGTAGAGGCGGTCCGCTTCCTGTTCACACCTCGTAAAGGCGACAAAACCGCCTAGTGTAGGAGGCGACTCGTACGGAGCAATAACATACCGACAAATGCGCCGTAGCTCATTAAGCACCCTAGCAGAGAGGATAACGATGCCATTCCAACGAAAGCCGGCAGTCGATGCGAGGATACCGCAATTTAATACGTATCTACGCGCCTATCAAGTGTCCTCTCAAACCTTCCAGACCAGCAATCTTCAAACTCTTAACACTATCCAGTCCGATTACACAATACGTGTGTAATCACCAGGCCGAACGTTAAATGCGTGTCACACAACATCTGTGTGATCGTTCCGCCAACGATTAGTGGCCGAATATACACAGCTTGTGATGTCTTTTCAAACGTTAGTGGCCGATCACACAGCACGTGTGTTGTTTTTACTTTCGACCATAATTCAAAGATCTCAAACCTTTTCGGTGAGGGTCATATTTAATTTTATTTGAACACATGACGATATATTAAGCAATTCTTTAAAAAAACAGTCGGCCTCGAGCGTAAGTTTATAGTTGAATGGATAGTGTTAAGATCCAGAAACTGGTAAGAATTAGATGAATAAACACATACAGGAGAATACCGTCAGATGGTGATAGAAATTCTGAAGTCTCATCTGTGGAATTCTATGACACTTACCATTGTGCATATGGCTAAGCGCTGCATGTCGAGTGCTGATCCGCCAACGTCATAGATTACAGCCCGAGATGCACGCATCATCCTTATTAATACAGGAATTTACTATGAATGGGTGGTGTTCACGGGACGACTTTCTTCTACCACCAATTTTGGTAAATATATTATGACTTGCATTTTACGGGCCAGGGATCAAATTCACACCAACCGAGGGTATTTGAGAGCTCAGAAATCGATTAAAAACTTTTTTTTTCGATTTCGATCACCGACGGAGATTAAAATAAAATAAATGATTTTTAAATGATTTCTACGCTCTACAAATACCCCCATATCTTAATTGGTGTGAATTTGAACACTAACCCGTAAAATGCTAGCCTATTAATCAAAATTGGTGGCAGACACGAATGTCTCGAAAGTCGTCCCGTGAACACCACCCCCATTCATAGTGAATTCCTGTAATATTTGTATGATTTTCTCGCAAGTGAATCCAATTTTTAATGGCATATTCGTTTAGTCATAAATGTATTACAAAATTTAATTTTATGATTTAATCGAATAATGCTTTTCGCTGGTCCTCCAAACATAGTGGGACTCTCATCAAAGAATGATTGAGGAGTGTTATTCGTTCGTGTAACAGGTTACGTCTCCCCATATAAAACTGGAGCACTCTAACACGCAAGTAACTAACTGAACCTAAAATTTAACTGCCCGTTAGGAACAGTCGCGGGATTAAACCGAGCGGAGCTTTAATACGGGACATTGACATTTAGAGCTTCGAAAGCTCTGAAAGCTCCGACTGTACCATGGGACGTTGTACGCAATGACATCAGACAGAAATTAATATTACAAAACGCAATTTAAATACAGGAAAATAAACGTTTTTTTAAGTCTGTTTTTCCTGTCAGATATAAACTGTACAAGAGAAAAATTACTTAAATCATTAAATATTGTAAGCGCATATTGTAAGGTTATTCGTTAGATTATAAAAGTTAAGGAGTAATACTTGGATGCGTTACTGTCTGATGCTACGAAAATGCCTCTAGGGAGAGGGATCAGACTGTTTAACCAAATCGGCTCGGATGTTGATACAATTGACGCAAGGGAGGCCCAATTCAGACATGAACTTCACGAGTTTCTTTGGAGGAATAATTTGTTAGCGTCGTCTGTTTGATAAGCATTGGGACCTTCTGTTGCTTGTTTTTATTACTTTTTTCTTAGTGCTTAATCATAAATATCTAATCAATCTATTTTAAAATAAATTCTTATTATAAATACTTGAAATGAATTGAGTTGTTCAAATTTGTAATGTTTCTGTAAGGGAAAATAATGTAATGTGACTGCGGCGAGGAGCAGAACCTCGTCACACCTTCTGGAGTGTGCGCTGTGTCCGAGTTGCTGCACCCAGAAAGACCTGATGATGGCCGGGAGTTCGTACATCGTTGTCGGCCACATCTGGAGCAGACAGGATCTGACTCTGTTGTTTCCAACACGATTATAAATATACATATAAAAAACGCAAACAATTCAATTAGTAGGGAAGGTTAAGCAGTACCGACATCACTCTTAGTAAAATTTCAATTGATTAAATAACGTGTAAATATTTAACAAAGACACGGCGTTCGCTGGTGAATTTGCCTATTTTCCCGCAAACACTGTACGTTGCTTCAATTTAAATACAGCATCAATTGTTACACCTTATAGATAGAACCGTTCACGTATCAAGGCAGCAGAAATGAACGAGAGGTAGTAGACACAGAGGGAGGATGTTTGGAGGAAAGATAAATTATTCAGTATATACATTAAAACTAAAAGCTATTACACCGATCCGAAGATGGTTGATCCGCGATAAAATATTTGCCATTGAATGTAAGTTTACGCAGTGGTTAAGTACGGAGAGTGAGTACAATGCTAATAGAGACGAGTAATTCATACATGCTCGTATGTAAATATTACACTGTTGAATTCGTTTTATTGGATTTGTAAATAATTTCAGCAGAATGAGATACTTAACCGTTTCTTTACGGTTCTAAAATAAAAACGCACGTTTCGGTGTTGGGTAGTCAGTACACAATCAAAAATTAGCGATTTTAAATCGAAAAAATAGGAACAATCATAGCTAATCTCCTTAATTAATTATAATGGAAAGCTAAAATATATAATAATTGAGATTTATTGGCTGATAACATAATAATACATACGGCTTAGGTTAAGCTCGAGAGCTACTGCCGCTAGTCGTGGTAATGGCCGAAGTGGCCCACTATCACTTACTTTCCTCTTCCTTCTCATTGAAGTATGGAAGAGTGAGATGCGAATATAGTGTCGCGCTTCCCGCACATCGTCGAGACCCAAGGTCGAAGCACTCGCAGCGCGAATTTGTTTCCGATGTTCAGAAAATACGTCCGATGTACCCGATACATTCTGATTATTATTATTATAGTTTTTCAAATCAATGCGTAATTATATTATGGAGGAATACATAAAATCTCAACCTTGTATTTATTATATTTATTTAGCTGTTGATGGTTATTAGAGCCAATGTGTAGAAGATACACATCGCAGGGAAGGAAAGGTTAAATATTAAAACAAAACTTTGTATGAAACCACAACATTTTTTCATAAAAGATGTTTTTTAAGATAGAATCCGAATTTAAGATATTCGAAGAAGAACTCAAACAGTGGCGGCAATGAAGTATATCTGCCAGACACGAACTACGCCAATATAAAGTGTTAGTGTGACGCCCAAAAACTGATACGTTGAGTGTTAATTAACCAACTACAAAATCTATTAAAAAGTATGCGAAGACTGAATACGGAAAGCGTACAATCGAGAAGGATAAAAACTTATTCAAATGACACTCTTTAAGCAGTAGACTAACACAGGCTGATGATGACGATGATAGGTGCCACTCTGCATGCGATTAAAAAAAACGTTAAAAATGTCGTTAAGATCACATAAATTTAAAGCAGGAGCTCGTAATGTTTCATCACTCCATAATCCGATGATAATCCTAAGGTGACATTTTTATGACAAGGAAAGTGTTATGCTTTGACATATAATATCTGTTTTTTTTTTCTTTCTAACCTTTACGTGGTTCAGATCCAAGATTAGTCTGCATCCATCCATCTGGCGTCTCAAGAGGTTAATACTGATGTGTTAGATAAATTTAATTTAATAAACTGTCTGATTTCTGTGATGGAAATAGTGCGCGGTGCGAGACGATTTATTTGGCTTGTATTCAAGAGAGCTCTATTTTATATGTAGCTGTCGAAATATTGGTGCTAGAAAATTCGACACACACGGCTAAACCCAAAAGCCACAATACCAAATCTGACCATGAAAACCTAAGAAGTAATAACATTAAGGTTCAACTAACAAATACTTGGTGAAACTGCGTAATTGTAATTTTATATCAATTTTAATTTAAAAAATATTTAGTTTTGATTCGCATTTACTTTTAACGATTACATGTCATTACATGTCTGTAAATATGTGTGTACTAATGTAGGAACTAATACTTGTAATTTAACCATTATTGAAGATGGTTTCCAGGGAGGCCGAAACATGTAATCGTTAAAAATAAATGTGAATAAAAAATTAATATTTTTAATTTGTTAATTTTTAAATCAAAACCAATTCAACATTACACCTAAGAAGTTGTATATATTTTAGAGACGTTTAAAAAAAGATATATATATATGCTGATATAAAAATAATAATTCCATATCTACAATGATTCATCATCAGCCTGTATACGTCCACTGTTGAACGCAAGCCTCCCGCATGAGTCACCATCCTCTTCAATTGTTCGCCTTCCGCATCCAGGTCACTTCCGCTATACATCTTACGTCATCAGTCCATGTTGTATGTAGGGGGTCGGCCAATGCTTCGTTTGCCAGTTCTTGGGCGCCATTCCAATACTTCCCCATCGACCGATATGTCCTGCCCATTGCCACTGGAGTGTGCCTATTCGTTGGGTAGCATCCACATCTACTACAATGATTATGATACGTATAATCACGCATACAATTCCGAAACGCAAACAATCGCGCCGATACCTGAACAAGTGTCACACAGACAATGTCCACAAAGGGAGTCCTCCAAGGGTCTATGTTTGCTCCTGATTGGCTAAATTGGCGTCTTTGTCGTGTGTTCCCATCCCCGCGAGGACCGGAGGGTAACCAAGGGCGGCGGAGGGCAACAATAATAATTGTTTTATTGAAATCACCGAGGGCGCACTGACGTCCCTCCCTCGGTCTGGGGTTCACCGCGTCTCTGGTCGCACCCCTACAACGGCCTCCAAACAAATCGCAGTAAGCTTAAAAACACACATCGGAAACCAAAGATCAATATAAAATCAGCATCATCATCATCATCACCATGTCAGCTACCCTAATTGAAGCATACGGTCGTCATGAAATGCCGCCACAAAGTACTGTCAGCCACCATGGTCCTGGCCTCATTCCATGCCATGTACGCTTTTCTTAGCTCTACGGACTAAGTATTGATATCAGCTTGCTCCTTAAGGCCGATGCCGTAAAGCCTCGACAAGCGATCTTTTGTCTATTATTTTTGTCCGCTTGCCTGACATCTACATCGAATGTTTATTTTAATTATATAATGTTGCACGGCGCTTGCATACGCCATCTTGTTTGTTATGACAGTTGGCCTATCGCCGGTTGGTAGGACTGTCATATTGGCAGTTGGTACCGTGGAGATGTGAGGTCGCGCCGTGGGCTGGCAGTTGAAGTTTGACACGCGCCCGTCACAGTGCGTGCGTCCTGTGCGTTCGCTGTGGCGGGCGACGTTTGTGACAATAAACAAATAATATGTGAAACAAGTGTTTATATTGTAAACCTGATCCTGCATCCTTCATCCAGTTAATCGATGTCCATAAATGGAAGAGGAGGATATCAATATGTATAGTTCTTGACGGCTTTCTAACAGCTAAAGTCAGAAGTTTATGCGCTCCTGCGGCATTTAAAGTATAATATTGCAGCCAAATAACGCTTTCCCATCATAATCAAATTTTGTAAGTAAGCCTACTTTGTCCGCATTCTCATATTGTCATTCCTCACAAAGTCAAATCATCCTACCGCTAGTGTTCTACGCAGACATCTCCTTGCGAAACCCACTATTCGGCTGCACTGTCTTTCAGGAAAATGCCAAGGTTCACAGTCGAAAAGAAGAATGGGTACGATACATGCGCTGTATAGTCGGCACTCCGTTTTGATAGAACACTAAAAAGCTGCTAATCATAGGTATATTTACTCTAATTTACGAGCATATACCCTCGCTCCTTCTTTTACATACTCGTAAATCTTGCATTTTCACAGTAAAATAACGTTTTTTATTATTTTTGGCCTATGTACAGGTATGGTGAATTGTTATATTTTTAGTATTTATGTAACATTCCGCAACCGGTAAGCATAGAAATGCCTATCCAGTATTAGTGGTACTTCCAAAAATTTAGGATATATTCATGAAACATATCAATTTACACTTGCGTTCTCTTCAACACAAACATATTACACTAAACCGATGCAGCGTCAACCCTTGGCTATATGTGGTAATGATGTCATCCCTTCTACAAGCGTCAAGCTGCTGGGAGTAGAAATTGATCACTTCCTTAACCTTAGCGGTAATATCACAAAAACGGTGAAATCTGGATTCTTTAACCTGCGGCAGATACGGTCGGTAAAAAGATGCTTACCCAGAGACGCTACAAAGAGTTTGGTAAATGCGTTTATAGTCTCCAAAATGGACTACTGCAACACACTGCACGCAGGCCAGCCAGACAAACAACTAAAGCGATTGCAGTCGTTACAAAACGCAGCGGCACGACTAGTCTACAACGCGCCCAAATTCTGTCACATTACTCCAATACTACACCGACTGCAATGGTTGAGAGTTTCGGCTAGAATCCAGTACAAATTATGCCTCTTAGCTTACAAGGCACTCAACGGAACTGCACCGGGCTATTTGAAAGAACTTATCAAGCCTTCAGAAATAAGCGCGCGTGGAGAGACACTCAGATCGGCTAGAGCAAATAAAAGCACCCTGCAGCTGACGGGAGGTAGTCCTAGCACGGTCTTTGGCAATCGGGCTTTCAGCTACGCGGCACTAATAGCTTGGAACTCGCTACCGGAAAGCATAAGAGAGCTTAAAGCGGGGGCATCCTTCAGAAGCAGACTCAAGACCCACCTTTTTACTCAGAGAGGCAAAGAAGCGCTTTTGGAATGATCATTCGGTCATAAAAGAGCGCTATACAAATACTAATATAATAATAATAGCGTCCACCCGTCCACCCAACAAATAGATGGATCCTCGAACGATGAGGATCCATCTCGTAGGAGGATAGGTTAGGTTAGATAAGGTTAGGTTAAGATTAATTAGATTAGTAACAGACATGGTGATGGTGAAAAAAATATATAAATCTTGTCAAACATGTTTACGGCGTTTTCTTTGGGAAGTCCTGCAGGGATTCCCGCAGCAAGTGATCCCCTTAGACCTTCAGGGTCCCTCAGTCAATTAATAATGGGCGAATGTGAATAGGGTCAACGGCGTCTTCCCTCAGGATACACTTCCTGCCCGTAGTCCTCCCAACAAAGAGATGGATCCTCGAACGGTAGCACACAGCAAGGATTAATTAATCCCATTAATAAACAAAATTTGCGGCTCCGTTGCGGCCGTCCAAACAAACAATCGGCAAGACCTTTCGCAGGTAGACGTGTAACGTGTTACACCGTGAATTGAAGAGAGCAAGGTACCTCGTATACGTTTACAATACTATCAAATCATTACACAAAATCGTAGATTGTCAAATCGACACTCCATTTTAACCTTTAATGATATATTTTTAAAGACATATGTAACCTATAAGTCTCTTAAAAATTCATCAATGATTATCAATCACTTCAGACAGTCCTTTTCGATTCTAATTGAATTTGTTTACGTAATTTTATGCTCCTCATCATAATCAAGGAAGATAGGCACCTAGCAAGAACCATCTCAGAGAGGAGAGCCCGATGGATCGGTCATATCATGCGCCACGATGGTCTTCTTCACGGCATTGTGGAAGGGACGGTTGAGGGTACAAAACGGCAGAGGGCGCCCTGGAGTATTTGCAGCAAGTGTTCGAGGACATGAGTTATAGCTCTTATGCAGAGCTAAAAAGGATTGCAGAGGATCGAGAAAAGTGTAGATCGAGATGCAAGGGATCCGTTTCAAATATTATTATGAGAAATTCCCTGGTAGAGTGCATCTCCAGCTCGTGGTTCGAGGAACTGGAGGCCCGGAACGCTCTCTCCGTGGATGCTCTCTCTCTCCCACGAGCAGTCTTTCCGAGGAAGTTTACCACTCGGATATGAGTCGCGCCTCTTCTGATGGGGAAAGGCGTTCAGCACGTCGGGCGATCCGCGGTTCTGCAGCTCCTTCGAAGAAGGTTGCCGGAGTGAAGATGGCGTATCTTCACGCCAAGGGTCTTCACCCGGATACAACAGCTGATGACTTGCAGAGCTTCTTGGCAGTGACCGCTGCATTCAATCCCTCTTAGATGACCATCAGGAGGATTATCAGCAGACGGACGCTGTCAACTTCTTTCAAAGTTGGGGTCATCGCGATTTCGCTAGAGTCTCTCATGGAGCTTGAAGTGCGGCCTGAAAAGACCATCGTTCAACCCTGGATACGTGTAAGACGAAAGAATCGCAATGAACAGTGGTTGAAACCAACTTGAGTGAAGATATTGACATATTTAATGTTATATTGCTTCAGATTCAGTGCTAGTGTTCACGAAGGCGAAATTTTAGAAGTTTGATGTTGTGACAACAATGCCATGTTTTTGTGGGTCATCCATGATTTACTTATAACAGGGTTTTTGTTGTTACAAGTCAACTATTTGCATTGAGTCTCCTAACGCTTGTTCTGGGTGTGAGGTCATTGACACTAAATGTGTCAATAAATTTACAGGGCCACACTTTTATGTAAATACTTAATAATGAATTAAGATGTAAAAATATTTTGTAATGTTATTGAAGGAAATAAATAAATAAATAATTGTCAATCATCGATGTGAAGAGAAAACGTATTTTGTGTTGTAGTCTGGAAGTTTGTTTTCTTTGTCATTTTTTGAGGAAGACATTCCTGAACTACATACAACTTAGTGCTGAGGGTCCCTCGGTGTTGAACCACAGTAAGAACATCGTCAGGATAACACCCGCAGGAGACGAGGCTACAATGAAATAGTAATATTATGAGGATAACCATCTTGAACTACGGCTTGGTCCTGACTGTTCCTTGCTGTTGAACTGCATTATATCTGTTCGGATAACGCACGCAGTATAAGAGGCTGCAATGAAATAGACATATATCAGGGAAGATCTTCTTGAACAATTCTTTAGTATTGACTGTTTCTTGCTGTTGAATAAAATTAAGGACATCGTATGACGGGGTTACAATGGAATAGACTGTTATTTATTTATTTTTAATACGTCTCTCTTGTACCCACGTTATCTCATGCTAATTCTAGTGTCTCTTCGCCTCAACTGAGCTTACTCATAAAACGTGATAATGCCGTCAGAGCATTGATTATTATTTTCGTTGTGAATCATAAGAGTGCATCGATTGTTGGCCGCTCGACCTGGCCTGTCCCGCATACCAGAGTCTCGTATAAACAGCCAGTCAGGCGACCGGTGACCAAGCGAGGGGGAAATATTTACATTTACGATCAGCACTAGAGATGAATCACTGCCAGGGGGACGATACATCAGTGGTAGACGAGCATAATATTGACGAAAAATCAAGTAACTTACTGTAAAAACAATACTCTTGACAATATATATTGAATGTTTCAGGAAACGAAGGCTGTATCTCTGATAATGGTTTTCGTAGTCATGTGAGCAAATTACCCTCCTATGAATTCACTCACTCGTTGTGCTTCAATATTGCGGACTTTCTAAGTGATCGGAACATTATTACTGTAAAGAATAAGCTCCATCAACATGCTTGGATTATCAATCAATCTCGAATATATAGTATAAAGCCGGTCTCGCTTCCAAAAAACTAAGCGTATTATATAGATCACTGAGGAAATTCAACGATAAACAACTTCTTTTTCTATATAAAGGACAAATCCGACCTATCCTTGAATACGACAGTCGCCTTTGGATTGGAGCCCCAAAATACCTTCCAAACTTAATTGACTCAGTTCAAAGAAGAGCAATTCGTTTGATAAACAATGACACCCTTACATCTAACGTGCAATCAATGGAACGCAGGCGTAAGATTGGTTCACTTAGTATTTTCTACCGTTATTACCGCGGTCGCTGCTCTTCGGAACTTATAGAACTAATTCCCCCTGCACCCACCCACAACCGACAAACTCGTCTTACACTTGCCGAACATCCATACAGGTTAATATGTGTCGAGCAAGAACTGACAGTTTCCAAAGTTCATTCCTTAATGCCACCGGTAAGCTATGGAATGCTCTTCCGGCGTATGTGTTTCCTCCTTCCTACAATCTGGATCTCTTCAAGAAACAGATAAATATACACTTGCGATCTCCCCAACCCACACACAAACACGAACACAACACACGATTCCCGCTTGCAGCGTCCAGCCTGCCTGGCTGAGCGTCGTAGAGTGCACTGGTCTTGACCGGGTGTGCTCTCCTGCATGCGTTTACATAAAAAAAAAAGTTTGAACAAAAATAACATCTACGATACAATATTATACATGTTGTCGATCCCTATAAAGCTCTCTTTGCGATTGATTATTTCAAAGAACCCAGTATCTCTGTGCCGCGAGTGTTAATCGCTTTGTTTACGTTCGTTGGAAGACCAACAGCTGATACAGGCGACCACTGAGCAAAACAATGTGTTTCAAAATATACCGAGAACTGACAAAAACTATAACACACAGAGACAATCGAGTGTTTAAAAATATGTGAAAGATAATAAATGAACAGTAAACCTAGGATATGTTAAATATAAATAATTATTTTTATATGTTTATTTACGTAAACGCTAGAACTGCATTCCAAATGCTATTTTTATACATTTGAACAACTTCTGACAGTTCTACCGACGATGTGTAGATAGATATTTTAATGTAATTTAACTTTTTTTTTTTTACCGATATTGAATATATAACTGCCATTTTAATTTTATAACTGACCACATTTATACAACACAGTGGATTCTCTCAATTTATTTTAGTCTACTGCCGATTGATTTTATTTACAGCCAATTGATTTAAATTATTGCCAAAATAATAGCTTGTACCTGCGTTCGGTGATTTAAAGTATTTTATCTTTTATATAAACCTAGGCCGGCAGGTATGGCTCAATGGTCAAAGCGTTTGCTTTGAAAGCCAAAGGTCGTGGGTTCGATCCCCAACGGAGATCAAAGGATTTTTAATTTTTTTTAATTTCTGAGCCCTAAAATAGGTGGTGTGAATTTGTTCCCTCACCCGTAAAGCGGCAGTCGTAGCCGATTGATCAAAATTGCTGGTAGACGAAAGTCATCCCGTAAAGACCACAGATTAATAGTAAATTCCTGTAATAATAAGGATTGATACACATGCAGCGCTTAACCACATGTAACACGGTAAGCGACAAAGAATACACAAATGAGACTTCATCATCACTATCACCATCTGCCTGTATTCTCCTATATGTGTTTACATAAAAACAAATGTTTTAAATTACTCCCAAAACCTTGAATTAGTTAGTGCACAAATAAATACAGGCCAATAAATAATGGCTTGTACCTACGTTCAGTGATTTTACGTATTTTATCTTTTATATGAACCTGAATTTCAGTAAAAATAAAATATTTCATCAAATACTCATTTGCTTAAAATTACTAAAAATTTAATTAAAATTAAAAATACTTTCGTGTAACTACTCAGGCGGGGAATAGTCGTGCGGACTGCGCGGTGTAAAATAATAGATCAAAGGTTGCGAGGCGAATCCCGCGTCTGCCGATATTTTTTCTGAACGAATTGATGCGTATAAAAATATAAAGTACAATTGTATGTGTGTATTCAATTACTCATTTTAAATTTCCCTTAAATTACAACCGAGATTCTAGTAAAATATTTACAATAACAATATGCAGCAGTGCATTTTACATCGTCACTAATGGCGTCACAACATATGCCCGTTTTCGTTTAACAATTCATTATGTTTAATAATAGCCCATCGGTTAACGGTTTAGAGAGGAGGGGTTTGAACCGCACACAAACCGCACCAGTGAATTATCGCCGACAGTTTGGGAAAGATAAATAAATTAACGTCATGTGGCGTCATTGCAGTCCTTTTTCGGTCACCCCCTCTCAGTACCGGCTTTAGACCCAACGGCGCCCTACGGCATTTTTTTCTGACGCCTCATATTATTTATATTTTAAAAAAATCTAAGGAAGATTGGTTGCCCTCGGCGCCCCTATAACTTATTTGACGCCCTGGGGCACCGACCCAATTCGCCACCCCCTAGAACCGGCACTGCCTCCTAAGCAGTGATTTTAATTATTTTATTATAACTACATGACAAAATGTTTTATCTCATTTTGGTGTATGTAAACTGTAAGGGATAATTTTTTGTACGGCGCAATGTGTCTTTTATCACGGTATCATTTCACCCTTTTTTTTAACTACATATTAACATGTTTTATGATCTAATTATTTGTGTAACGAACAACCACAAGAAATACTATGCACCAAGAAAGCTTAAAGCGGAGGCATCCTTCAGAAGCAGACTCAAGACCCACCTTTTTACTAAGAGAGGCACAAAAGCGCTTTTGGAATGACCATTCGGTCATAAAAAAGCGCTATACAAATACAGATAAAATAATAATACTAAATAATCACAGATTACAATAAAATGCATGTTAAGAAATGTAAATCAATCATAAAAATATATTAATAATACTCTCACAAGATATCGACAGGCGTATACAACTGTAATGGGCAGCATTTAAAAAACAAGTACATTTTTAAAGCGAAAATTCCGCTAAATGTCTCAAGACTAAGGAGTTTAATCAATGCATCCTACCTTTATTAACTTACGGCGCAGAGACGTGGAATCTAACAGCCAGTGTTAACCAAAAAATAAAGGTCCCCCAGAGTGCTATGGATAGATCCATGTTTGAGTGTCTCTTAAATATATAATCCTTAACGAGGATATTCGCAGAGGAACTGAAGTAGTGGAGGCTACACAACGAATAGGCACACTCAAGAGGCAATGGGCCGAAAATATATTTATTTTATTTTATTAACGGCCTAGGCCAATACATACGGTTTTAAAATAGAAAATACAATAAATGAAATGGTAAAACAGAACAATATAATAGCTAAGACAATACATTTAGACAAAACATGAACATGAGTAAAAAAAACAGATTTAGTACATTAGTAGAGGGATCTGCGAAATGCTGGAAGGTCCACCCCGAAAAAGTCCATGTCACTAGAGGAGTTAACCAGTCTACACATTCTTAACATAGGAGAATAGAATCCGTAGTTGGTTTTGGATGTCCTTACATGTAGCAGGTCACTGCCTCTAGTGAACCGGGAGGGAACATTGAACGTAATTTCCTGCAATAATGTCGAGTCATCGATTATGGAGTTCATAATTTTAAAAATAAACAGCAAGTCAGTCACTGTTCTACGTCTTTCCAATGTTGATACATTAAGTCGCCTCTCTGTATCTTCATAGGAGTAGTTACCTCTCTCAAGGCCGATCAGTCGTGCAACTCTTGACAAGAAGCGATGTTGGACTGAATCAATCCGGTCGATATGAGTATATATATGTCGAAGAGACGACGTTAGTATTGGAGTGAAGCCCAAGAGCTCTCAAAAGAAGCGTTGGTCAACCGCCTGCAAGATGAACTGAGGACATAAGAAAAATAGCGGGAGTGGTCTATATGCGAAAGGCAGAGAATGAAAGATAATGTAGACTCATGCGGAAGACCTGCTTTCAAAAGTGGACGGACACAGGCTAATGATGACGATGATGACGTTAGTAAAAATATTCGTTTGAAGTAATATGTCATCGAATTTTTGGAGCCAACAGGAAAAAGCAATTCGTTTTGACAGCTTTATAAAAAAAAAAACTAACCGCAGGTATTCGGATGCGAAAATGTGGTTTCGTATATCGATGTTACCGATGCTCGATTTCGCTCGCTCGCTAAAGGGATCGAACCCATTGTGAACAAAGAAAACCGACTGCAAACAGTCGAGTTTGGTTCTGAGAAATGAGAACAGGTATGCCACGGCAGCCGTTCCCGGTCGCCAGTTAACATGCTTCTAAACCCAATAGATACACGTCCGCAAATATGTTCCACGTGAAACTAACGCATGTTTGAACTCAAAAATCCACGAAGCATAAATAAACCAACTGTGTATGGAGATGATACTGCATCACGAATGGTTACAATTCTTTTATGAACTAACTGAACTCCAAATACGCTGAAAAGCAACCGTGTTTATTGAAGCGAATTTGTATATTTTCAAATAATTAAACAAGTAAAACTTAGTATGAAATCACTGTGTTTAAATTTATTATTCAGTCTACTGGTTTCGGTGATATGACACCACCATCGTCAGGAGATACTTAAAACTAAACATAAATATATATAACAGTTAATTAAAGTTATATAGAGGGAAGATGAGAAATGTTATAAACCTCTGTAGACGGAACGGTTGAACACAACGAATTTATTGGAAACATATTAAGTATCGAACTATAAACATTATGTATAAGAATTCCCAATTTCATAGAAAAGTCGCGGCCATTAACGCTAAAATATCTCTTGTATGTTTCATCGCAATCGGTTGAACGGTAAAGAAACGCATACGCGATAGGCATGTATGATGATACAAAGCAAGTGAATAAAATGGCTCAGTGTAATCACGGTTGAGAGATCCAGCTAGAATTTAAAGGTCTGCCCTTAGCGCATAAGGCACTCTACGGAACTGCACCGAGCTATTCGACAGATCTTATCAAACCATCGGATATAAGTGCGCGCAGAGAGACACTAATATAAGCAAGATCAAGTTTTCTTTTATGCAAGCCATGCAGCTAACGGAAGGTAGTCTTGGCACGGTCTTTGGCAATCGTGGTTTCATTTTTGCGGCACCAACAGCCTGTAACTGGCTGTTAAAAAGAAGACGGACAATTTTACATAAAGAGAAGCAAAGCAGCGCTTTTAGATTTTGACCATTTGATCATTAAAAACGCTCGATTAATGCTGATATAATAACATAACATATCTTTCAAAAAGGTTGTTATTCCGTTGCGTGATGGCAGGATGGGGAGCAGGTCAGCAAACAAAGACTTTTCAGAAGCACATTGACATATATTTACGTTAAAACATTACAAGCTTCCGGCCAGGCGGATGACATGCCGCGGTCTATATAATTAGTCCCAATATGGCGGACACATAAATGTATGGCAAGCGACAGAAATAACACACGAAAGATTGTTTATCGAGGTTTTCGGTAACAGTCAGCAAGAGCTACATCATGCTGATGTCAAACAATGCTGTAGAATGTATTAACCAATTTAATATCATAATCGATTAAATTCCAGGATATCAAACTGCAAGGAAATTTGAAACAAAGACAGCCAATCCAAAACGTAACGAAATTTAAAATAAAAAAGCTCATAACAATACAAAAATGACAACAATCGAGCATTGTTCGAGTACTGAGTTATGCAGTTGTATTATAGCACCTTTCGCGCTTTTGTCGCTATCAAGAAATGACACGCCAATCGATGTCGAAATAAATAAATATTACTATCGAATGGCATCCAATCTATTGCATATTCACCATTGTAATCCACAATGGATTATACTGTCCCGGGGGTATGAGTAACGTGCAATTGCAGCGCAATATTTGTGAGGATGCAAGCAAATCGATTGCATTACGAGGCGTGGCCAATATTATAATAATATAAATTTAAAAAAAAAACCCTCTTTTAATCAATTCAGTGTCATTGTCGCGTATATATTTATTGTTATGTAATCGCATGCAGGAGAGCACACCCGGTCAAGACCAGTGCACTCCATGACGCTCAGCCAGGAAGGCTGGACGCTGCATGCAGGAAACGTGTGTTGTGTTCGTGTTTGTGTGTGGGTTGGGGAGATTACAAGTGTATATTTATCTGTTTCTTAAAGAGATCTTGATTGTAGGAAAGAGGAAACACAGACGCTGGAAGAGCATTCTTCATATAAGGAAGGAATTTTGGAAACTACCAGTTCTTGGTCGACAAACATTAACCGTGTATTGATGTTCGACAAGTGTAACACGAGTATGTCGGTTGTGCGTGGGTACAGGAGGAACTAGTTCTTTAAGTTCCGAAGAGCAGCGACCGTGGTAATAACGGTAGAAAAGACTAAGTGAACCAATCTCACGTAAGTGTCATTGTTTATCAAACGAATTGCTCTTCTTTGAACTGAGTCATCTAAGTTTAGAAAGTATTTTGGGGCTCCAATCCAAAGGTGACTGCCGTATTCAAGGATAGGTCGGATTTGTCGTTTATATAGAAGAAGAAGTTGTTTATCGTTAAAATACCGACGTGATCTATATATATATATATATATATAATACACCTAGTTTTTTGGAAGCGAGATATTAATCACGAAACAATAAATTCATTATTTTTAAGAGATGGGATTACCTCAACTTTGTAACCTTAATCTTGCTCAACGCTTGCTGAAACATCCATACATGTTTAATGTACGTTAGTTAATGTTCGAAAAGACCTTTCTTAATGTCACTGGCAAGCTCTGCAATGCTCTTAAAGTCACTATGTTTTATCTTTCATACAATCTGAATCTCTTCAAGAAATAAATCAATATACTCTTACAAACCTCTCATTATACAGGCCGATGATGATGTTTGATTAAGATGGCTTTTTATTATCAATAAAATAACTATACAAAACGAACGACCCTCGTGCATCTCGTTCCAATCGATCTGCGGTTGAAAATTGCAATTCTGCTGAATTTGGTCTCCTACTATTACTTAATTTGTTCCATACAATTTTGAATTCAAATCAATTTTGATGACTAGAATACGTATTGCTAAAGCAAATGTACATTAAGTACTGTTAATCTTCGATGAACCGCCAGGACAATTAATCAGGCATATTTAAGATATATTTTTCATCCTAAGCACAACTCTCTTTAATCAAGAAAATCATTGGTTTATTTCTATACAATATACAATTAATTTAGCCAAGCTCCAAAGATAATATTAAAATAATATAATGAAGGAAAAATTACAATTATTTAAGTTATTTATATTTTTGGCATTTTTACGTTGAGATCCATTTCAATATTAAAAAACATTTATATATTTCATACCTCGTATTAACATGGATCTCACTGAGCACTGTTTAATATATAAATAAAAATCGTGTCGGAAGCAACAGGGTCAGATCCTGTGTGCCCAGAAGTGGGCGACGTCGATGGCGTTATTCCCGGCCATCATCAGGTCCTCCTGGGTGCAGCTACTCGGGCAGAGCGCACACTCCAGAAGGTGTGACAGGGTCTGCTCCACGCCGCAGTCACATTCAGTCGGTCCGCTGTAAAACTGCCAGGCTTTCATTTGTGTCCTCGTCTTGCATACTCCGGTCCGAAGTCTGTTGAGGGACCTCCATATATTCCACCCTTGGTCATGTCCAGGGGCTAGGTCCTCTTTCGGGGCAATCCAAGTATTCCCCTCAGTTTCGCTTCTCCACATGTTCAGCCGCAGGGTGGCCTCAGGTATCACCAGTTCCGTTGTCGACTGTAGGAAACTTCTTCTTGATTTGAGTTTGTTTAATCATTTGCTGGAAGACTGCTGTTTCACCATCAATAAAAGCTTCACCAGTTCCAACGTGTGTGTACCCTTATACAACCATTTTCGTTCGTTCGACTTTCGCCAAAAAACAATTTTAATTAATATGCTATGACTGGCCTTTTACGAAATCTGTCGAGAATCAAACCCACGACCTTTCGGTAAGCAAACGCATTCACATATCTGAAATCAATCTATAACTGCTGGCGATTTTCACAACTAATTTTATTTAATTGACTATGATTGGCATTTTACGGATTAGTGATCAAATTATTTATATAGAGCTACGATAATAGATAAAAATCGTCGAGGGATTGAACTTACGATCTTCGGTTTGGTAAGCAAACGCTTTTACCACTTAGCTTTACCCGCCGGCTAGTTAAATCGTGAAAAAAAACTTGTCAGGCAAAAAAAACATTGATGAAAAATCGGCTACTGAATAAATTTGCGTCTTCCGGTTCCCAACAGATGTTTGCCAGTAATTCGATTATGTTACCGAACAGAGTTTTAACTTTTTACTTTGCGAGATGAAAACTTTTTAGCGATTCCTTCTCAATTTCAACCAATGAAGATTGCGTAATATAATATCAATATCGACGTTATTTTTTGCGCATACAATTTGAAAGTATTTTTCGTGATGAATTTTAAAAATATCGGGAATGACAGTTTTAGCGTATTTTTTTTTTTTTAATTTGAGAAAATTAATGCCGGACAACAACAGCATAACCGATTGAAACCAGTAGGTTAAATGAAGTTCAACAAGGATGGATATATATAACTGTATCGGAAACAACAGGGTCAGATCCTGTCTGCCCAGAAGTGGGCGACGTCGATGGCCATCATCAGGTCTTTCTGGGTGCAGCTACTCGGACACAGCGCACACTCCAAAAGGTGGGACAGGGTCTGCTCCACGCCGCAGTCACATTCAGTCGGTCCGCTGTAAAACTGCCCGGCTTTTATTTGTGTCCTCGTCATGCATACTCCGGTCCGAAGTCTGTGAAGGGACCTCCATATATTATTCCACCTCCGGTCGTATCTAGGTCCTCTTTCGGGGCAATACAAGGATGGATGGACGCTATATACGGGAAACATGGTTTGTGTTTGTGTGTGGATTGGGGAAGCGTAAATTGATCAGTTTCTTGCGGAGATCGATATTGTTTTAAGATGGAAACACAGAAACTGAAAGAATGTTCCAAAACTCTTAGGTGGCATTTACGAACGAATTTTGAAAATTGCCAGTTCATTAGAGAAACATATTACCCGTGTATGGATGAACACCAATTATGTATGAGACGTACATTTGCCAAAGTAGATAAAAAAAAACATGTAAGAAAACACCTAGAGTGTATAGTTACCGTCTACTGATTGTATAATACGTTTAACCGTTAATACGAGTATGATGAACTACAACGGTCTAAAAATAATTCATCAAATTTCATACGACTTTCGTAGAGACACACTCAGGTGATAGCTGAGTTACCTGAAAGCATCAACTAATCAATCACGATTTACGGTGACTGTTGCAAGGGTGCTCAAAATATCGCAGAAATAAAGCATGTTAAGAAAGCCGGAAAGAAATGATTTTTCCGATACGGAAATTAAAAAAACGTTTTTTTTTATCGGTTACCGTTGAGTTAGCGTGTCATTGTTTTACTGTAGTATATTTTTAAGCCCTGTTTGTATCTCTCTTTTCATTTCGACATACTATTAAGAAGAAAAATCATAGTCGAAAAATTCAGAAGCCTGAGATTAAAGAGACACCTGATTTGAAATAACCTTTTTTATTTCTTCTGGAACTGTTCCATTGTTCATCTTCACTATTAATTGTTCCGAAAAATGGATCCGTTTCGTGTATTAACAAAAGAGTTCAAAATTATACATTTTACAACATGCTTACTGAACGACAAACGTTGAAAAAGTAATCATTTCTTTAATTAATATCATTTCTCAGTCCAGGCTATATGAATCTGAAATTTGGCACTTAAAAACCGAAGAAAATCATTCGCTAGGAATTGATAAAGTTGATGGTCTCGCTATAGACAAAACAATAACTTACACGATCTAATATGCTAACGATATGTGATCCAGGCAAACAACCGACAGTGAGACACTCTCTCACGGAGTGCATCATCCTTGAGAATAGGAGACGAATTTTGTGTTGTCGCCTGGGAGTCTCTACTATTTCATGGGAGGATTTTCCTGAACTGCTGCTTAGTTCTGCTGTTAAACTTCATGAAGGAAATCGTCGGGGTTACACGCGCGGTTAACGAGTCTGACATGGAATAGGCTCCTAGGTTCTTCAAATATTTGTCAGACGTGTAACTTGCAGGGTACAGCACGTATCTATGTATTTTTTTTCTAGATTTTTTTACGATAAAAAATAAATAAAAATAAAAACGGTAACGATACCTTAAAAAATCAAGATAAATAAAAATTATTTCATTGCTTTTACAGGTCAAATAGAACCATCTCAGGGAGGAAAGCCCGATGGATCAGTGACACCATGCGCCATAATGGTCTTCTACACGACATTGTAGAAGGCATGGTTGAAGTTAGAAACTGCAAAGGTCGCCTTAGACGGGACTATTGTTCAGCAAGTGTTCAAGGACATGAGTTGCAGCTCTTATGCTGAGCTAAAGAGGGTTGCAGAATATCGAGAAGACAAGGAGATCTAATTATAAGATTTTGTTGCTGTAAACCATTCCACAGGATTGATACAACGAAGAGAAAGGCATTGCTTAACTCAAAAGATATGAAATTTTAAATTTAGATATGAAAAACTTAAGAATAGCCAGGATCTGATGACGTTGATGGACTCGCAATAGACAAAGCGATCTAGTACGTTGGACGTTCTAATGCGCTAACGATACCTACGGCATTCGAGACTCACGTACACGTAGACCATCATTGTACTCGCGTTTAATCGACCGACAGGCGATGCGGTGAAACAATCAAAATATTGAGCTCCTCGGTCAATCGGGGCTGAGAGCATTCCGAGACCAGGTAAGGCAAGTCCCGTGCACGCCCAGTAAGCATGGTGAACTTTCCAGTTGTTGGATACCTCACTTTGTAAAAGAAGGCATGTTAAAATCAATTACACATACACCTATCGCGTGTGATGTATAATACTCTAAATAAACGCAGCAACAAGAAACAACCTCATCCGCAAACTGACCAACACTCACTGGGGAGCCCAACCACCTTTCTTCGTACCTCAGCTTTAGCACTTTGTTACTCAGCCGGAGAATATGCGGCACATATATGGGGTCGATCAACCAATTGTAATCAAGTGGACACTGCCCTGAATGATGCATGCAGAGTCGTCACAGGCTGCCTCAAACCAACACCCATTTCTAAACTATACCCATTGGCTGGTATCGCACCACCAAACATAAGACGCAAAGTCATATGCGCAGCAGAAATGCGTAAGGCAATCAACCAACAGTCCCATTGCTTGTATAATCAGATACCCCCAACACCTAGACTGAAGTCGCGAAGCAGCTTTCTGAGATCCACACAACCTCTCACATCCGGCCCGGAAAACGAGAGACTCCAGTTCTGGCAACAAGTCGCATCAGAGGATTTCATTATTTCAAAGGAAGGCCTCCCAACTGGCAAGAACCTTGACTGGCGGACCTGGAAATCCCTGAACAGATTAAGAACCGGAGTTAGGTAGAACAAAGGACAACCTCGAGCAGTGGGGGTAATGCTTCGGCAGGGAAAGTCACTATTGTGCGACTGTGGAGACCTGCAGACCGCCTCACACCTAAGATCCTTCTCCATGTGACCAACAAGCTGCACATCCCAAGACCTAATGCCGGGCAACACACGAGCTATCGATGTTGTCAAATACTGGGCAAAAATAATTTGACATCGCTGACACGAAGAAGAACTTTACTTTCATCATACAGAGTCATACTACAAATCAATATTATAACGCATTTTTTTCAAACCTAACCTATCACTAGCCGGTTGACCCCAGGTGAACAGCACAGTATAGGTGCACATCTCCGTCTCTGAAACGAGTATCCAACATCGCATTATGTGTTTCTTCGCATAGTCGAGTACCGGCGAGTTGGAGAGGCGAGACGATAGAGCTGTCTCGCTCTGGCTGGGACAAGGCATCGGACAAAAACCGCCGGACTCACAAAGAAGCAGACAAATGTACACAGGGCTACCAACGAAAAAATATATTTACAAAATATACGAGTATCTATAACATTATTTAACCCTTTCATTACGGCTCGGTTTGAATACAAATTATACTGTCATTTGAAGCATAAATGTACTTGTCTGGTCCATTTTCATATATCACATTGGTTCTTGTATCCTTTAGCTATCAGATGATGCATAAAAAACTATTCTAAGAAAATAGCTAAACGATATATCACGTCGACCGATCTCAACGGACAGGGAATCTTATGACGGCATATGCCGACAACCGAAGCGAAAGGGTTAATATGTTAATGCACTTACCAAGAGATGCAGTTTTAATATTAAATTAACCCTTGCTTTACGATGATATTGTGTTTTATGTCAAAGTGTCCGCCGATGCAGTGGAATCATTTGAATGTGACACTTGGAAAGGAAAGCTGCGGACAGAGCCTGTGTTTTGAACTGTACTTAGTCTATGTACTACTTAGATAACAGATGCATCTTATCTACTATTTTGCTCTGTTTTGCTCAGCTGTTCTAAACCTCTGTGTATTGTTTTCAATTAAGTCTGACGTTTGACAGCGTCCACCATTTTCTGATGCGCCACGTGACTAAAAGCGCTTAGACAAAACATCATCTGTGTGATGACTTTGAAACTACTTTCACTGTGTTGAGTGTCATTATTGTAATTGATTGAAGCAGTCCCAAGAGGCAAAGAAGCGCCTTTGGAATGACCATTCGGTCATTAAAACACGCTATACAAATACTGATATAATACGTAAGGGAAGGTAAGTAGTAATTTAATATATAAACTAAAAAATATATATATTTATTTTTTTGACTGGACGTGTTTTCGACAAGCTCTATATAGCTATATCGTAAGGTGAAGACCCTGTTTTCTGAGGTATAACTAAAAGGCACCGCTAGCGGAACAAGAGTCGGCAGAGATTACACAATATTAATAATAAATAAAATATTAAATCCAGGTAGTGTGGCCGACGGACCGTGAAATTCTACAACAGACAGACACCTGGGAAACGTCCATCTAAGAACAAAACGGTCCAAAACAGGCAAGCGTCTTGATTAACATTTAGTTTTTAAAATATATATTAACAATCGCTGGAAAATGCCTACGATACATTATGCTGTTCTAAACTTTTGTTCTCTACTGTTCTGTTTCCACATCATACATAAATTTCACTTTAAGAAACAAACTCTTTTTCATCATATTTGTATTTCTGTTACATATTTGAAACATATGATCACCATAAATTGTTGCTATACAGTTTTGTCAGCTGCCGCTGTCTATTTCTTGTTCTAGGAAATATCTAAACCTGAAGGTCCAATTGGGATCATTCGAGTACTTGAAGATATGGTAGATAGTATCCGAGGCATATTCTTAGGTTATTTGTTAATCGGTTTTTAGTGATTTGTGAATCGGGTGATAACCCCACCGATTCTCAAGGCCATGATTATTATGAACTAAGGAGCGGCTCAACACATTACAGACTTTTTAGAATCATTTTAGTCTTTTCCACTGTTATAACAATGGCCGTTACTTCTCTAAGCTCAAAGAATCAATTCCTCCACACCCACCCATAATCGACAGAATCGTCTTACACTTGCTAAACATGCATACATTGTTAATGTATGTCGATAGAGAACTGTCAGTTTGAAAAAGGTCCACTATGGTTTCAAGCTTGAGAGCTACTGCCGCTAGTCGTGGTATTGGGCGGTGTGGCCCACTCCAGATCTCTTCCCTCTTCTTTCACAGTGAAGAATTAAAAAGTGATATGCTAATATAGTGCGCGCTTCCCGCACATCAATTTGTTTTCGATGTTCACAAAACAACTCTGATGTACCCGATAAATTCTGATTATAATTAATATATTTTTCAAATCAATGCGTAAATATATCATGGAGGAATACCTTAAATCTTAACCTTATATTTAATATAATTATTGAGATAATGATGGTTATTAGAAGCAATGTGTAGAAGATACACATCACAGGGAAGGAAAGCTTTAAATGGAAATGAGGTAAGACTATGTGCGAACGTTCGTTTGGTTTAAAAGCAGCCTTATTTAAATGCATACCGTACGCGAATGCATTTGTCGGTATTTTCGTGCACCTCCCATGTGAAGACTAAGTAGTAAGTATTAAGTAATCATTCCAATTGCACTCCCATTTCCCAGCATTCGCCATTGGGCAATAGATATGCACTGTGAGTACAGATTTATAATATATTGGATCGGGTTCAGTATACAGGACGACTGATATTTTTGAGTCACACTGAATTGTTTTAAGATATTTTTAGTATGCTCGTATACTTTATAATTTAATATGTGTTTTAAATTCTTCTAGAATTCACTTAAAGATCCATTTAAATATTATATAAATGAGGATATCCAAAATAAGTACATACTTTAGAAGTGGATGCTACCTAAAGAATAGGCACACTCAAGTGGCGATTAAATATATACATCAAAGAGACGACGGTCAATAAGGAAGAAAATTGTTGGAGTCGCGTTCAAGAGCTGGCAAACAAAGCGTTGGCTTACCCCCTGTGAGAAGAATATACGACATCAGAAAAAAGCTGGAGTGGCCTAGACGCGGAGAGCGGAAAATCGAGAAGGATGGAGACTCACGCGGGAGGCTTTCATTCAACAATGGACGTACACTGGACAGACTGGTGATGAACAAATTCGATAAAAAAAATTGTCTTTAAGTCGAGAATTAAATTATTTCATCATCAGCCTGTGTCCGTCCATTGTAGGACTTAGGCCTCCCGCATTAGTCTACATCCTTTAACCCTTTTCGCATTGGTTGTCGGCATATGCCGTCAAAGATTCCCCAACAATTAACATCAGTTGACGTGACATATCGTTTCGCTACTTTCAGTACTCATTGTGACATTTACGGTAGCAAATTGGAAGTGCAGTCATTCCCTTTATCAACCTACGCGTATTCTTCACAGGAATCTGTAAAGCATGTAAATAAATATCGTTAGGTTTCGTCACAGGAGCGATTTTTATGTAAGCCACATGTGTCAATGCCACCGCATGTATGGAGTTACATAATGAACGTTTGTTAAATATAATAGTTTTTTATGCATTATCTGATAGCTAGAGGATAGAAGAACCAATGTGCTATAAGAAACATTTATGCTTCAAATACTACTTTTAAGCAAAAAAAAATGGTTTGAAAAATTGACGCCGTATTGACAGTGTAATTTGTATTCCACCGAACCGTAACGAAAGGGTAAATGATCCTCTGCCTTCCGCATCCAGGTAAATTATTGATATATATTTATTTATAAAGTGAGAGTCGTCCTGTATATAGTTCGCTACAGGAAATGGGCAAATGCTGTGTTAAGACTCTCATCTCTATGCATCGAGGACAACATGGCCACGGCTTATTTACCTGAGAGTGGAAACATGTTTTTAGTTAAATCCACACTAATTTGTAAACACACGGTCGGGGAACTAAAAAGAAAACACGTGTTTGTGCAATACCTACCTGTAAATGTATTTAAATCTGAAAATTAGAATCTGAAGACAATACCACGTATACGACATTCTATATAAACGGTGAATTCGGGAATTTGAATATCAGACTTACAATAAAAAGGGTCCGCCAAATAACTTTTTTTTTTTTTTAAAATGGGGCGCAAAACATCGAGTGTAGCTTCGGCTGTGTGGCACGTAGCGCCGTCTTGTTGAAACCAAATGTTGCCAATATCTTCTTCTTCAATTTTTGTTAACAAAAATCGCCCGATAACGGTCGCCATTGACTGTAACGGCCACTTCTTGCTCATTTTTGAAGAAAAATGGCCTGATTTTCAAAGTAATGTCGCAATATTTTCCCAGCGTTGTTCAAGCATATACACAACCATATTCGTTCAGCGGAAAAATAAAACCAATTATCTGTCAAATCAGACATCAGCTTAGTGTTACCATTAACGAAATAAGCATTAGTTGAAAAAAAAAACGTTAAATGGCGGACAATAGCATGATTTTCAAAGTAATGTCGCAATATTTCCCAGCGTTGTTCAAGCGTATACACAACCATATTCGTTTGAAAAAAAATTATCTGTTCAGACATGGCGGAAATAAGCAATAGTTGAAAAAAAAACGTTATATGGCGGACCCTTTAGTATCCATGTCTACTTCATAAGTATTTGATATATTGTACGCCGGCGGGTATAGCTCAATGGTCAAAGCGTTTGCTTTGCAAGCCAAAGGTCGTGGGTTCGATCACTGACAGAGATTTAAAAAAAAAACGATTTCTGAGCTCTAAAACACCCTCGGTTGGTGTGAATTTGATCCCTCACCCGTAAAATGCCAGTCACAGCCTATTAATTAAAATTTGTGATAGACGAAAGTCGTACCGTGAATACCACTCATTCATAGTAAATTCCTGTAATAATAAGGATGTTGCGTTAATCTCGAGCTGTAGCTTATGACGTTGGCAGATCAATCACTTTAAATGCAGCGCTTAGCCAAATGCAGCATAGTAAGCGTCATAGAATTCCACAGATGAGACTTCAGAATTACTATCACCATCTGTCGGTATTCTTCTGTATGTGTTTACATAAAATATAAAAGTGATTTCGTATCATTTATTACTCACCACCGCTACTTTAAAGTGAGTGCGCGAAAGGATTAAGAAACTCACCTGAAAAAAAAGACAACAATAATTATTAGCATTAAAATATATCAACATTATTTATTATTATATAACATATATTTTTCGAAAATAATCATGTCAATTGCAACATCAAATAAATTCCACCTGTAAAATTATGAATTTACTGTGTGCCAAGATGGCATCTTACCAAAAGCCAATGCAGCCATATAATGGGTTTCGAAAGTAAACGTGTCGCTACATTATTTTTGGGTAGGATGGCTTGACTCTGTGAAGAATGTCGAGGTGACTGACGGCATATTTTTGTGACCATATGTTCCAGATATGAAACGGATATGTATGATAATATAACGTTTCTTTCTATGTAAGCGCTTACTGGAGAATACCGACAGATGGTGATAGTGATTATGAAGTTTTCATCTGCAGAGTCTGTGACGCCTACCATTCTACAAATGGATAAGCGCTTCATGTTGAGTGTAAATCAGCCAACGTCATCATGACTACAGCCCCGACATTCACGCATCGTATTTATTATTACAGGAATTTATTATGAATGGGTGGTCTTCACGTGACGACTATCGTCCGCCACCAATTTTGATTATATATAATCGTGTCGGAAACAACAGGGTCAGATCCTGTCTGCCCAGAAGTGGGCGACGTCGATGGCGTTACTTCTGGCCATCACCAGGTCTTCCTGGGTGCAGCTATTCGGGCACAGCGCACACTCCAGAAGGTGTGACAGGGTCTGCTCCACGCCGCAGTCACATTCCGTCGGTCCGCTGTAAAACTGCCAGGCCCTCATTTGTGTCCTCGTCTTGCATACTCCGGTCCGAAGTCTGTTAAGGGACCTCCATATATTCCACCCTTGGTCATGTCCAGGGGCTAGGTCCTCTTTCGGGGCAATCCAAGTATTCCCCTCAGTTGCGCTTCTCCACATGTTCAGCCGCAGGGTGGCCTCAGGTATCTCCAGTTCCGTTGTCGACTATAGGAAACTTCTATTAATATTGATTAATAGGCTATGACTGGGATTTTACGGGTGAGGGATAAAATTCACACCAACGGGCGGTATTTTTAAGCTTAGAAATCGGTTGTTTTTTATTTTTTAAATCTCCGTTGGGGATGCAACTCACGATCTTCGGTTTGCCAAGCAAATGCTTTAAACACTAAGCTATGCCAACCTACTAGTGTGGCAACACCATAGATAGCTTTTAAATTTTGCAATATTTTTAGCAGATTATTTTTACACAAAAAAAACTCGTAATATTGTATTTTTTCTCTAACATGTATTATTAATAATGGGCGTAAAAAATGGATTCCAAGCGATCGTCACACTCATTAAGCATCTAATATCATTTTTAACGCCATTACGTAAATAATCTCGGTTATTTTCTTTAAAAAGGGAAAGCATAAAGGGGGGAATCGAAACACAAAAGACGAGCGCGAAATTTCGCGCAAACGGTAGATAATTGAATTGTTACACGAAATTCGCGAAATCGCTCGTAGCTAATTGCTTTGTATCACAGTGTATTAGCCGCGAATATCTTTCGCTACAAAAAGAGAAGTCAACAGTCGCAGACATCAAGCAAGGCTGGCTTCGCACGGTCTTTCGAGACGTTGTGCGTAGGTCATTAACGTGTATTAAACTATGAGTATAAGTGAATAGAACATACGTATATAACAAATTCCAACTACAATATGGAGATAAACAGCACAAAAACCAAAGTCATGAGAGTAAGCCGCAATGAGCAGCAGAAAATTAACATTTCAATGCTAGGAGTACCCCTAAAAGATGCAAAAGAATTTGTATATCTTGGAAGTACAATCACCTGGGATGGCAGAACAAAAAGAGAAGTCAACAGTCGAATACATCAAGCAAGGCTAGCTTTCAATAAAAAACCAAAAATTCTTGAGTCAAAGAATATTAATTTAAGGCTCCGCAAGCAACTTGCCAAAACATTTATGTGGAGCATATGTACGGCTGTGAGACATGGTGCTCATCTGAAAGTGATAAAAAAAGACTAGAGGCCTCTGAGATGTGGTCATACAGAAAAATTCTCGGAATTTCCTGGAAAGACCACGTCACGAACAATGAGGTTCCCAGGATAATCAAGGAAGATAGACACTAAATAAGAACCATCTCGGATAGGCGAGCCCGATGGATCGGTCACATCATGCGCCACGATGGTCTTCTTAACGCTTAGTGTTCGAGGACATGAATTGCCGCTCTTATGCTGAGCTGAAGAGGGTTGCGGAGCGCCGACAGGAATGGAGATCGAGATGCAAAATTCTATTGCTGCGAACCAGGATTGATACTACGAAGAAGATCTATAGCTTTGTGTCGTGCCTAACGTTTACGTTTTATGGTGGAATGTAGACACGTCATTCAACTAAAACGGAGAAACGAGGAAATCCGTAGCCGCAAGAAAACGCGGTTAATTTATTTTTTGATTTCTAAATAAAGTGTAAAGGGGACGACTTAACTTGTTTTGTTGTGATGTAAACATTCAATTACAAAACATTTAACCCTTTCGCATCGGTTGTCGGCATATGCCGTCATAAGATTCCCCGACCGTAGACGGTTGACGTGATATATCGTTTCGCCACTATCTTAGAATAGTTTTTTATGCATCATCTGATAGCTAAAGGATACAAGAATGCTTCAAATACTAAAGGGTCCGCCATCTAACGTTTTTTTTCAACTAGTGCTTATTTCGTGAATGGTATCACTTAACTCATGTCTGATTTGACAAATAATCAGTTTTATCCTTCCGCTGAACGAATATGGTAGTGTATACGCTTGAACAACGCTGGGAAATATTGCGACATTACTTTGAAAATCATGGTAATGTTGCAGAATGTGTGCGAAAATTGCGTACGGATTTTGGAAGAAGAGAATCACCGTCAGCTCCGTATGTTCGTTATCTTGTGAAAAAAGTGAAATAAACTGGCATCCTCATCGATAAGCCAAAGCGTGAAAAGCCAAAAACAGTGCGTACACCCGAGAATATTGCTGCTGCGGCAGAAAGTGTGCGTGAAGCGCCATCAACATCAATTCACCGTCGTTCTCAGCAATTGAACATTTCGGAACGAATTTTTGTTCAAAAAATTGAAGAGGAGGATATTGGCAACATTTGGTTTCAACAGGACGGCGCTACGTGCCACACAGCCGAAGCTACAATCGATGTTTTGCGCCCTGTTTCAAAAAAAAAAAAGTTATTTGGCGGACCCTTTAGTTTTATAATTGACAGTATAATTTGTATTCAAACCGAGTCGTAATGAAAGGGTTACAAATCTTTTTTTTATCTTCGTCGGGGATCGAACCCTCACTCTTCGGTTGCCAAGCAAACGCTTTAACTGCGTTTTCATCGTTTCGATGCGACATATTAAACGTGTGTTTTCGTATAGCAGAAATAGAATCCTAAATATATGAGGATGTCATCACTGGAAGGGACCACAAGCGTTTTTGGGTAACCCATATCACGAGAAGCTAAAAACAATTCGGTAGAAACTGAAAATTCACCGTTAATTTGATATTTTTTTTAAATTCCGGTAATGACTAATTACTCGCATTAATTTTAATGAGACCCGTGTTAATTGTTATTGCAACAATCAGACTAAAAAATATTTACAAGAAACACCATGTTTTTGTGTATATAATTGTATCTTATCCTATTTCCATTGGAGGAACAGAAATAGAGGTTGTAAACGACTATACCTATCTGGGACAAGTAATACAACTAGGGCGAAATAACATTTCAAAAGAAATCGACAGGCGCATACAACTGGGATGGGCAGCATTTGGAAAACTAAAGTACATTTTTAAATCGAAAATTCCGCATTGCCTTAAAACTAAGGCGTTTAAACAATGCATCCTCCCTGTATTAACTTATGGCGCAGAGACGTGGAATCTGACAGCAAGTCTTACCCATAAAATAAAAGTCACCCCAGCGTGCTATGGAGAGATCCATGCTCGGAGTGTCGCTAAAAGATAGAATCCGAAACGAGGAAATACGCAGAAGAACTCAAGTAGTGGATGCTACCCAACGAATAGGCACACTCAAGCGGCAATGGGCAACATATCTGTCAAAGAGACGACGGTCGATGGGGAAGAAAAGTATTGGAATGGCGCCCAAGAACTGGCAAACGAAGCATTGGCCGACCCCCTACAAGATGGACTGACGATATAAGAAGAATAGCGGGAGTGACCTGGATGCGGAAGGCGGAGGATCGAAGAGGATGGAGACTCTTGCGGGAGGCCTACGTTCAACAGTGGACGGACACAGGCTGATGATGACTTGTATCTAGAGTATATCCACAGATGAGACTTATTTTTTATGTAAACACATACAGGAGAATACCGACAGATGGTGATAGTAATTCTGAAGTCTCATCTGTGGAATTCTACGACGCTTACCATAGTGCATAGTTGATCCGCCAGCGTCATAGACTGCAGCCCGAGATTCACGCATCAACCTTACTATTACAGGAATTTACTATGAATGGGTGGTCTTCACGGGACGACTTTATAGGCTATGACTGCCATTTTACGGGTGAGGGATCTAATTCACACAAACCGGAGTATTTTAGAGCTCAGAAATCATTTTTTTTTTATCTTCATCGGCTGATCGAACCCACGACTTTTCACTTGCAAAGCAAAGGCTTTGACCATTGAACGCTATACCCGCCGGCAATCCAGAATCAATATCACCATCTGTTAGCATTCTCCAGTATGTGCTTACATAAAAAAGTAACAGATGTCGCTTTGCTGTAAATTTAATGTATGTAAGAATTTTTTTGAAAGGTGTTAAAATTAAAAAGTTATGTTTTATTTTCAATGGTTTGAGCATTCACTTTGAGATCCTTATAAATAATAATTTTACCTTGTCTTTTAATGGCGACCGTATGTTCCGACCAGTGAGCGGATATGGAAAAGATAGACACTCAAACGCGCCACAGATAAAAAGTTAATTTAGTGGTTTAGTGCTTCCTGTACTTAAACAACAAGGCTGTCCTTGTATTTCATGAAAGTAGAAAGCTATTCATTGTTCTACGCAAGATTCAAGAATATGGCACCGTTCGAACTAAGAGTGCAATGTACTTCACTGATCATTAAAGTCTTCTTCTTCTTTGTGTCAGCGACGTCAAATTATTTCTGCCCAGTATCTAGCAACATCGATAGCTCGTGTGTTGCCCAGCATGTCTTGAGGTGCGCAACTTGTTGGGCACATGGAGCAGAATCTTAGGTGTGAGCGGCTCTGCAGGTCTCCACAGACGCACAATAGTGACTCTCCCTGCCGAAGCATCCCCCACCGCTCGAGGTTGTTCTTTGTTCTACAAACTCCGGTTCTTAATCTGTTCAGAGATCCGCCAGTCAAGGTTCTTGCCAGTTGGAAGGCCTTCCTTTGGAGTAATGAAATCCTCTGATGCGACTTGTTGCCAGAGCCGGAGTCTCTCATTCTCAGGGCCGGATGTGAGAGGTTGTGTGGATCTCAGAAAGCTTTTTGCGACTTCAGTCTTCAGTCTCATCATCAAGGGTTCATCGAGCGATGAAACCAAAATAAAAAAACATATGATTCTATTCCAAGTCAGCCTCGTTAACCGCGCGCGTTATTTCCGCGACAGTCTCGGTGTACTTTATAAGCAAGGGACCGTCAAAACAGCAGTGTAGAAAGATCCTCCCAAGAAATGGCACAGACACGCAGACGACAACACTAAACAACAGTTTCCTGTTCTCAAGGATGATGCACTCCATCAGAGAATGTTTAACTGTCAATTGTATGTTGAAAACGTAAAAGAAGAGAATCCAAATATTTTCTGGAACTCTCTAAATAACTTCACTCTCATACAGAGCGCCTGAAATGCCTCCATACCTTTCTATACGGCGATACCAGACCTAAGGTGTTCAAGTGTGACTTTGGCATCGAACCTCTGATCCAACAACAACGAAAAGCCATGAAAAAAACCCAACGCAATATTTAATAAATATTATTATCAAAGCACTAAGACACATTTTCGAATGTCAGAGGAGAGCATAAACAAAAAATGTTTAGTGTTCCGCTTCAGGGGATTTCGATGTTGAAAAATGTCATCAGAAACTATACATAAAATATATTTGGAAGAGCTTTGAGAGTCTGCGCTGGCATTGGATGATGCAAGGAGCAATGGCAGCTGACATAGCTTTGCAGCGACAGTTTATAATGAAAATATGCTACAGCCAGATGAGTTATGAAATGATGGTGTTAATAAATACACCCGGTTGATGTGAAATTGATCACTCAATCGTAAATTGACAGTCATAGCGTATTGGTGAAAATTTATGAGAAAAATCTCTACATGAATCGTGACAAAAAAGTCGTATATAGTTGTATCAATTGTATTTAGTTATTAAAAAAAACATATTTTTTTAAATACTGACGTAAAATTATCGTAGTTTAATGTTTTTTAAAAAATGTTGTCGATAGCTGGTATGAGGCATGCATTATTACCGTGGCCGAAGGCATACGGGCCAAAATAATGACTTCATCGCGCGAGCAGCGCCACCCAGGGCAGCGGACTAAGCTATGGAGAATAGCGATCGCAAACTAGTGTCACGCGTGCCAAAAATTAAAAAAAAACATGACATGAAGTAAAATTTAAGCCATATGTGTACACTAATTACTTATGCATAAAGATATAATCCACTGCCAGTTTTTATTTTATCATTATTGAAGATGGTCTCCAGGGAGACCAAAACATGTAATCAGTTTAAGTAAATGTGAATAAAAAGTAAATATTTTTAATTTATTAATTTTTAAATTTAAATTAATTAAAAATAATAATTATGCAGTTTCACAAAGTATTGTCAGTTGATAACCTTAATGCTATATTAAATCGTGTGTGCTACAAATAAGTTTTATCTATCAATTGTTGAATACTTTAATAGATCTGCTTTGTTTTGTAAAGAACAAAGAATATTTGAAATATATTCTGACGCCAAAAATGTACAGTACAATGCAGACCGTATTCGTATTCCCATATGCACACACTTTTAAACTGCCGCCGTTTTCGAAATTTTTGGCATTATTTACGGTTTCGTGTATTTCTCCCATGCCAGCCGCGTTTGCGTATTTTTAAACTTAATTACCATCATTTTTCACTGCAGCCTCCTTTTAGTTTTCGCGAAGATTTCTCCGATTTGGAGCAACACGCAAATGTATTTATTTTTCCATCTTATATATATGTTCCACATCTGGAACATCGTCATCATAAATTGGCGATTTTAGTTCAGTATCTCTTAATGATTATTATTATATTAGTATTTGTATAGCGTTTTTTTTTATGACCTGTGAATGGTCATTCCAAAAGCGCTTCTTTGCCTCTCTGAGTAAAAAGGTGGGTCTTGAGGTCTGCTTCTGAAGGATGCCTCCGCTTTAAGTTCTCTTATGCCTTCCAGCGGCGAGTTCCAGGCCATCGGTGCCGCGTAGCTGAAAGTACGATTGCCAAAGACCGTGCTAGGGCTACCTCCCGTCAGCTGCAGGGTGCTTCTATTTGCTCTGGCTGATCTGAGTGTCTCTCCACAAGAATTACTCAACTCTCCACTTAACAAGAGAAGGATTGAGAAAGGCTACGAGTTATTTGAAACTGCAGTCTCCTAATAGAGAACTTATCTTACGCGATCCATGAAAAAACAAAAGTAAATAAATATTTATAATTTTAGTTCAGTTACTTGCAATTGCCCATGCCTTGTCCCAAGACATATTTTCACCCGAAAGTCTAACTGGGAACATATATACTTCTAAACGACCTCCAGGACAAGGGAAAACCTTGAAAAAAAAAGCACCAATAGTATCTGAGCAAAATTTTGTAAAAAATTGAACCCCCTATGCACGGGTTGAACCTCCTCTTACGACCATTAGGTTTACAAATTATACCGAAGTAGATTTGGTAATGTTTATTTTTGCTCGGAATATATTTATATAAATGAGCAAATATTCATTTTTATTTTATTTATAAAATAAAATAAAAAACGTTTCATTTAGTGTGTTTCAATTATATGTGCATGTCAGACGAGCGAACATAAATGATACAAGATCGTTTTTCGAGGGCTTTACGGCATCAGCCTAAAGGAGCTATATCAAGCTGATATCACTATAAATGTCTCAATAGTCTCAGTGCTGTTGAGAAGCCGTTTCCGTTGCTCCCTCACTTCAAAAAAATATATGAAAAGAAGAATACAAGTCAAACCATCGTTCCTCTTGTATTCTTCTTTTCATATATTCAACAAAGATATCGTCTTCTCAGCAGACGTGCCCAGCCAATTGGCAGATAACACAGTTACGTCGTTTGCCGCCGGGAAAAATGTATGCAATTCAGTTTGGGAATCGTCGACTCGGTCGGGGAGCAGAAGAAAATACGAGGCTAAAAACAGCGTTAACGCGAGACTGTAAAATAAGCGAAAACTCGCCGAGCCAGCCGGTACTAGAACATCTATACACTGCAGCGGTTCTAAAACTTGCATTTAAAAATATATATATTTTGGTAAAACCATCCATTTTCGCTGTGCAAAGGCGCCTGTCGAGATGCAGATAGTGTACTCACTAGATCGGGAAGATCATTGAGTGGTTCTTCTTCTTGTCAAATTATTTCTGCCCAATATCTGGCAACATCGATAGCCTGTGTGTTGCCTAGCATTAAGTCTTGAGGTGTGCAGCGTGTTGGGCACATGGAGCAGCATATCAGGTGTGAGGCGGTCTGCAGGTCTCCGCAGTCGCTTTCCAGGTCCTCCTTTCAAGGTTCTTGCCGGTTGGGAGGTCTTGCATTCAGGGATTTCCAGGTCCGCCAGTCAAGGTTCTGATACGACTTGTCGCCAGAGCTGGAGTCTCTCATTTTCAGGGCTGGATGTGAGAGGTTGTGTGGATCTCAGAAATCTGCATCTAACATGACGCTCGTGGATGTTTATTTCATAAGGGTATACTCATTTCACATAACACTCTAAAACGTAAATTTATCTAATAGCTAAACTACCGACACCGATTCATCAAAAATTATCAACCCCAAAGATTACCTTTAAATGCGGTCGAAATATCGGACGATATAATAAATTCACACAACACACGGTTCAACCTAACGGCTATAATTTCAAATATGGCTATGAAACGTTACGTAGTTTTTGAAGTTCAAAATGTATTTTTAAAAATGCAAGATAAGGCTTTCATTTCACCAAGTTTGCGAAGCTTTGCGAACGTTCTTGCATAACGTATGTAAGTCCTGTATTTCGTACGTACATCTGGCGAGCGCTGGCCGCGCCCTCCGCCGACTCGCCCAAGAATTACTCGGAACTGATGCTGCAGACCGAGGAAATAGAGAGGACCCAAGGTAGACTCGCACTCACCATCTATGCTATACAATCCAAAATTGTATAGCATAGATGCACGTACAAGAAGAATAAGTGCATGGATTATAAGTATGTAGAGCCTGCATATGTTAATACAACACGTTAAAACGTTTTTTTCTTTAAATATCTCTAAAATATTCAATGGTTCAAATTTATTATTAAATGTTAGGTTCAACTAATAACTACATTGCTTTCTGAAATCCACACAACCTCTCACAACCAGCCCTGAAAATGAGAGACTCCAGCTCTGGCAACAAATCACAACAGAGGATTTCATTACTCCAAAGGAAGGCCTCCCAACTGGCAAGAGTCTTGACTGGCGGACCTTGAAATCCCTGAACAGATTAAGAACCAGAGTTGGTAGAACAAAGGACAACCTAGGAGCGGTGGAGAATGCTTCGGAAGGGAGAGACACTATTGTGCGACTGTGGAGAACTGCAGACCGCCTCACACCTAAGATCCTGCTCCATGTGCCCAACGAGCTGCACATCTCAGGACCTAATGCTGGGCAACACACGAGCTATCGACGTTGCCAGATACTGGGAAAAAATAATTTGACGTCGCTGGCACGAAGAAAGAATAAAACTACATTGCAACTAAACTTTTTATATCGCGGCCAGGTTAATCTTCCGAACCATATCGTGCACGCTTACATTACACCCTAATTTGTAGATCAGCATAAACTAAGACACTATCCGAGAAAAATATAGTCAATTATTTCATAATGTAGTACATCGTATACTCGTTAATAAGAAGACCTACAAGACTATTTAGTCTTGTATTTAGTTAAATAACTTTTCATAATTTCCTAAAAATAAAATTGATTTACTGAGTTAATCGAAAATATGCATCCATATCAGTTAATAAAATTTATGCATCGTACATTTAATAATAATATTGTATAGTACGAGTCCTTACAAAACGTATGTGAAATTCGGTTAGCAGTTTCTTGACCATAAATCTTTCCACAATCCCAGTAGCATGTGCAGTACGAGACAACTACACTCAGACCTAAAAATACATACATCACACATGCAGACTCCGAATAGATCGACGATTCTCAATGCCCGAATGCAGAGAATACTCCTACATACAGTGTAGAAGAGACTTAAAAGAGGTTATTTCTATATCCGTTCCATATGTGGAACGTATTGTCACTTCAAATTTCCGTCACTCAGTTCTGTAATCTTACAGTGTCTTTTTTTTTTATTATTCGTCTCAAGACATCTGTGTATCTGAAGGTTAACCTGGGAACATATACGATTACTGAAGACCTCCAAGGCAGAATCCCAAGTACTTGAATATGCCACAGATGTGGTAACTGAGGCATATTATTAAGCGATTTATTAATTTATTTTTAAGTACATCGGATGTTTAGTCCGTGGCTCTCGAGGCCCTTAACCATTTGATTTTAAGAAACGTCTTACCCTGACTAACAACACACAGTTAGCAATAGACGATAACCCATTCACATTGTGGTCTGCGTTCAATGTTGCTTAACATTGGCAATCTAACAAAAGCCGCCCTAATCATGTGCCAGATCAGTCAGGGTGTTGGTGGTATCTGATTATACAAACAGTGGAACGGTTGGTTGATTGCTTTATGCATTTCTTCGGCGCATATATCTTATGTTTGGTGGTGCAATAACAGCCAAGGGGTATAGTTTTGAAACGGGTGTTGGTTTGAGGCAGCCTGTGATGACTGCATGCATCATTCAGGGCAGTATCTGCTTGCTTACAATGGATTTATCGATCCCATACTTGTGCCCCATATTCTCGGGCTGAGAAACAAAGTGCTAAAGCTGAGGGGTAGTCGGGCTCCCCCGTAAGTATTGGTCAGTTTGCGGATGAGGTTGTTTCTTGTTGCAACTTTCTGTTTGGTGTTGCTGCAATGACGCCTGAAGGTGAGAGTGCGATCTAGAGTGACTCCGAGGTATTTTGGATTGTCGCTATGTTTGAGTACTCTACCTTCCCACGTGACACGAAGCTTTTTGCTAGCTTCCCTGTTTCTAAGGTGTAAACAGCAGACTTGTGTCTTTGATGGATCCGCCGCTATAAAGCTGTCAGCTGTCTTGGTCCTTGCCTCATTCCATGCCAAGTCTGTTAATAAATTGACGAATTTAAATGTCTGAAACATGAACCGAGTGTTTCGAGAAAAAAGTGATAAAGCGAAAGAAAAATATTCAAAAACTAGACCATAATAGTTTTATTACGTATCTTGAAAGTCATTTTTTAAATAAAGATTATTTTTAAATATCAAAGCACTCTTAGACGTTCTCCTCACAAAAAATAAGAATAATATTCTGTAAATCCTTCAAAGGCAGCAATAAAAGTATACTTTTTTATGCTGTTGCGTTAAAAAGTTCAAAAGGGGGGGATAAACTATTGATAAATTGAACGCCACTGTGTAAAAAAAAACTACCACAAAAAAGAACAAGTAAACGAATAGATAAGATGTGTTTATATTCATTAAAATGAATAAAATACATTGCCTTTGTAAAAGGTTTTTTTTTCGCAGAAGAACGAAAAAAAAACGGCGTTTTTTTTTTATCAAAGGCAGTGCGAAAATAAATTCAATTTAAAATATCCATTGTTTTTCGAATGAAATTCGAAAAGAGAGCACTGAGAAAAATGTATGATAAAAATATCAATCGACGACATCTCTAAAAAAAAGTAGTCATTTTAAATAAATGATTTAATTTAAGCATTATTTGAGAATCTATTTATTTCATCTGTCTAACTCAGCGATTGTCAACATTTTTGACCCAGTGATCATTTGCCATCATCAACTCTATGCGAAATATTCATTGCTGCACTTTACCCGCCTCACACCGGAGGACAGTTTAGTCTCGTTGATGATGCGCTCATTCAGATTATGATCAGTTAGCAACTGATAAGTCCAGTGGGAGATAATAATGTAGTATATCTATAATTATGAACATACAGTGGAATCTCTCATAACGAGCACCTATCATAACGAGTAATTCGCATAACGAGCAAAAAGGTGTGAAAAAATTGCTTCCTTAACGAGCGACATTTCGCATAACGAGTAATGCAGAAAAGAGAAGTCACATAACGTATGACGCACTTGTGAGCCGGGACTTTCACGTCATTGCATCAGTCTGTGTTTAGCACTCGTACCGTTAGCGCGTTAGTGTCGCATGTGATCACACATTTTTCTAAATTTATGTTCAATTTGACCACTGAAGATATTATGGAGTTGGATCGTATTTCACAGCAAGATGTTATGAAGGAGAGATTCTATTTCACATGGAACGCATAATCGTGTTTAACATTGATTTATATGGGAAAATTAGTTTCGCTTAACGAGTGTTCCACATAACGAGCAAGATCTGAACAATTGTGGCCACTGCACAGAAGCGCTAAAAGAAATAACCCGTGAAATATATTATAATCGCAATCACGTGTTGTTAAGAGATGGAAATGGAATATTCTCTTACCGAAAATAAAAGCAAAAATTGTAAATGCGTGGATTTTTTTTTATTGACCACAGAGTCTACATGCATGATATGGCCGAGGCGATTCCCTCGAACTGCATCGAAAACGACTTCTCTTTCTAACAAGAGGAACTGACAGTCCTAGAGAATGTGCAGAGGTCTGGACATGATGATGATGAAGATAAGATAACAGGTAAGTATGAAATAAATTAAGAATGTAGCAAATCACAACTTGTAAACAAAAAAAGAGTAAAACTGAATTTCAAACAATATCTCTTATATTGAAAAAAAAACACTTTGCTTAGTAATTATTTACGCAAATGCTTCGTGAATAATTAATCCCGCTCGCTAGGCAAAAATCTCTTTTAATACAAAAGTTTCCTCTTAAATAATCCGATATAAAACATAATCTAAAAACTCTCGAAAAAAATCGGGAGCAAAAAAAATAAATTAATAAATTCGCTTCATGGGCCGGAATTTTTAAGGAGTATGCCAATCGTATTATCGTTAGTAGCCGCAGATATGGCGGTGCTTGCTTTAGCTTACCGAGAGTAACGGCTAAATGGTTGTATGGAGTTCGAATCTTTCAACAAAGACGTAACTATATATTATTAATTTTGTCTAAAAACACATATAGTAGAATACCGACAGATGGTGATAGCCTGAAGTCTCATCTGTGGATTATCAAAGTGGAGTCAAAGCGCTGCAAAGTGGAGTGTTGATACACCAACGTTGTAGACTACAGCCTGACATTCATGCATTTATTATAATAATTCACTATGAATGGGTGGTCATCACGAGACGACTATCGTCTACCGCCAATTTTGATTGATAGGTTTTTACGGATGATGGATCTAATTCACACAAGCCGAGGGTATTTATAGAGCTTAGAAATCGATGAAATACCATTTTTAAAATCTAAATCGGGGATCGAACCCGCAATCTCCGAGTTGGTAGACAAACGCTTTAACCACTAACCTATACCCGTCGAAAGCTTTCTATAAGTTTACAGAATTTAATAAAGTTTTGAAACAACTAGACATTTTCTATATACATAATACTGTGGGCAAAAAAAAATTTTTTTTTTCTCTGGGCTAAGCGATTCGAACTATAAATTTTATTTTTACGTTGCCACTACTGTCACTGACATCTGTGCCAAATTATAGATGAAAATATGAATTAATGTTTGAGATACCCGTCCATTTGTACACAGCTAAAAATGTTATTGTGATAAAAAAAGACTAGAGGCCTTTGAGATGTGGTCATACAGCAGAATACTCCGCATTTCCTAGAGAGACCATGTCACGAACAATGAGGTTCTCAGCATAATCAAGGAAGATAGGCACCTAATAAGAACCATTTCAGAGAGGCGATCGGTCACATCATGCGCCACGATGTTCTTCTTCACGACATTCTGGAAGCGATCGTTGAGGGTAGAAACTGCAGAGTGCGCCCTAGACGGGAACACTTGCAGCAAGTGTTCGAGGACAGGGGTTGTAGCTCTTACGCTGAGCTAAAGAGGATTGCAGAGGATCGAGAAGAGTCAAGATCGAGATGCTAGATTTCGTTGCTGCAAACCAATCCACCGGATTGATACTGCGAAGAAGAACGTTTCAAACTATTCAACAACGCAGTTATATTAAATTTTGTGTGCGGAATGGAATATCATCAACATCAACCAACACTTCCCGTATGCCTGTTCATTCCGTTCGACAGTTAGAAATCTATTTTTTTTTTGTTACGCCCGTGTCCAGAAACATCTCTCTGTATAACACAGCTGCTATAATGAACCCAAAGCATAATACATCTTCACAGATCTACTACTGTTCTTCGCAGCGCATAACAGAATATACCGTTATCAATATGAAGCGTTTTTTTCTAGACCACACTATTAAGAAACGAAATTTAATGATACAGAAAAAAAATTTGCCTTAATGTATGTGCCATTAGTGCACAAGTACAGAATTAAATATTAGCCTATAGTTTAACCCACGGCATATCAAAAGAGCCTTTTATTACATAATGGTCGTTCGGAAAGCATTGCATTTTTTTATGTAAACACATACAGGAGAATACCGAGAGAAGGTGATAATAATTCTGATGTCTCATCTGTCGAATTAAAGGACGCTTATCACGGTGCACTAACCGCTGCATGTGGACTGTTGATCCGCCAATGTCATAGACTACAGCCCGAGATTCACGCATCATCCTTATAATTAATTACAAGAATTTACTATGAATGGGTGGTCTTCACGGGACGACTTTCGTCTATAACCAATTTTGATTAATAGGCTATGACTGGCATTTTACGGGTGAGTGATCAAATTTCACACCAATCGGAGTATTTTAGAGCTCATAAATCGATTAAAAGATTTTTTTTTTAAATGTCCGTCGGATATCGAACCCACGTTTTTTGACGCTTTTACTATTAAGCTATACCCGCCGGCTATTTTATAACAAAGTTTTTTTTTTACCATTTTCGTTTTGAATAATCCGGAACGGTCGAAATCGAATTGTTAATCGCTGGCTTGCATCAATTGATGCCATTATTTTGTCATCATCAGCTTCAAGTGTCCTTCCAGAACATGGTGCATCTTCAACATCGAAATTACCGACTCGAAATTTTACAAAGTAGTTTTGGCACTGGCGTTCTGTCAATACATCTTCTCCGCGACTCCAGACAATTCGTTCAACGACTCGTCTGTAACGAATAATAACGGGCGCACTGGACTTCTAGTGGACGGGACATTTGGCGCACGTCTCGCTCTTCACAAACAAACCTTACAAATTATTATTTGTACTACATGCTATTGTATGTTATGATTATGTGATAACAGTGTGATGTTGAATGTAAAAAAACTAAATTAAATTCCGAACAACCTAATATTTTAAACGTATCCACGAGCATTCTTTGCGGATTTACTGCACATTAATTGGTAAAGTAAAACAGTTTATTTGATTAACAAATTAATTGTTTAACTGTTCATGTAGATATGTAATGCGTGGGAATGTGTTTTTTCCATGCAGACTGGTTAACAGCACATTTTTTGTATATTGAAAGCATAACATTAATGTTAATAACTGATTAACTAACGGTTTTTGGTGAACATGGTGATGCGTGTCCGACGAGCGAACAAAAATAAGAGACGAACGATTTTATATCAAGGCTTTCGGCACCAGCCTGCAAGGGCTATATATCGAGCTGATATCAGAGTATACATAATTCAATGTCGGGCACAATTGAAAATCGTAATTATCAATTTTAATCGTAAAAAAATCGTGTCAAGTTTAGAAAAGATCCGACGGACTGCCAGTTCATGTGGTGAAAAAAAAATACAATCAAATATATTCTGCTCCGTCATCACCATGACCGTCATCTATGATGTGATCTCATTCGCAAGTCGACGCTTCTAGAGCTATGGAACAATGACTTGTGGATCATAATGGAAGACTGGATCCTATTGTGCGGCAAAGTGTTCTTTCGGCAAGTTTTTGGGTCACAATATTTGCAAGCGTCTATACGTCCATGTGTGCACCACAAAATGAGTGGCAGATTTGATATGAGCGTATCGTTTGATTTACAGTATTTTTTGTTAAATTAATAATTTCATTTATCTTTTAGTATATTCGCTCCATATTTGGAGCACATTACGCGGAAAATTAGCGTTTCAAATGTGTGTAAACTTAGATCGTGTATACTTTGTCCCAGAACACCTGTATACCCGGAGTTCCACATGGGAACTGATATCAGCTTGATACAGCCTTTTAGGCTGATGCCGTAAAGCCTCGAAAAACGATCTTTTGTCTATTTTTGTTCGCTGGCCTGAAATACACATTTAATGTTAGTTTTAATTGTATAATATTGTACGACGTTCGCATGCGTCGTTTTACTTGTTATGACAGATGCACCATTTCATGTTGGTGCAACTGTCATCTTTGATTTACTTTTTTGCTGCGACTGTCTTGGGGCGCTAGTGTCAGAGTGCTCCGGCAGTTTTCAGTTGACTTTTCGACCGGTATGGCGAATGCCATATCGGTCGGACAAGAAAGCAAGTCTGTAATAAAATAAACGAGAATCGTGCTTTGAAAACCAGTTCTTTGTGTTGTTAACCTGCTTCTGCATCCTGTCATCCAGTAATTCGATACCCAATTTAGAGAGGAGGATATCAGAACATAAAGGGTTTCCAGGAGTTTCCAGGGTAAGAGCTCGCGAACCTGCATAGAATGCGGCTGCAGTATCGGAGAAATATTCAAATACTAGTTTTATAATTGACGTATGTGGCGCCAAATTTTGGTTCAACATGTATGAAACGAATATGTGAAGAAAATATTATTTTTCGATGTTATGAAAGGAATGATATTCAAACGACAGCATAGGTGCCATGATATTCAGTCATGAGTGACATTAATATGTACTATATCAGCATGATATAGCCCTTGCTGCCTGGTACCGAAAACGTCGATATACAATATTTCGTCACTTATTTTGAATCGCTAGTCGTACATGTATGTGTCGCCATATTGGCATTTTGGACCAGTTACGATGATCGCCACTGGGGCGCTGTGTGACAGACCACGGCGCCGCACGGCAGTGAGTGTGTGCCGACGGCCGAGAAGGTCGCATTATGGCCGGCCCGGCATGTTATTCCGCCTGGTTCGGAAGTTTGCAAAGTTTATCGTTAGAATATATGTGCTTCATAAAAAGTCTGTGTTATTAATCTGCTCCTCGACCCACCACCACGCGAATTAATAACTACCTTTTAAAAAGAGGAGGACGTTAGTACAATATGCAATAATGAGTACTGCCTAATGTTTATTCCGGTGAATCACCATAGTGAATATACACGTTTATCAATTCGCCAAGGTATGACTTGGACGTAGAACCTTCTTAATAATTATCATTGTCTTACATAAAAAAGCTGCCTTCTAATGTGCTACTAGATTAGATTATAAAACATCAATGGTCCGGAAATTACATTACAGGAATGTAAGGTCGCTCTGGCGATTTCATATTATTCAGTAATAGGTTCTTCGTCCTTTGCCGTTACGCGGCTCAATCGCGGAAAATAATAAATCTAAATAGTAAAAAAAGGCATTGTGTTTCATCGGGACAGCGCGAGGCCACACACATCGACCCGTGCTCGTGGCCATCCATTGTTTTTGATCCCAGTTGATGCTTGTGGAGCTTCAAGCACTCAATTTGGTACAACGGCAATGGCGCTCCTAAATGGCCTACCAGCACACCGCGATCCTTTTCATACATCCTTTTCCTCTTTGTCGATGGTATTTTTCTCCTAGATCTCTATGATTTTTTCTTCGTCTTTTGTGTTAGTTTTATATTTTATTATCCTTTATTTGAATTATATATTTATGTATGCTCTGTTTCACATTTTGTATCTTGGAACTTCGGTTCTGTGTAATAAATAAATAAATCGATAGTGAGACTCAGAAGCTCCAGAAGCTTGGTTGGGAGGTTTATATGCATCTACCTTATAGTCCACACCTGACATCAAGTGATTACCATCTGTTCTCGTCTATAGCGAACCGTTTTTCTGGCATCATTACAATAATGGTATAAATTATATTGATTTCATGTAAAAAAAAAATGGATTTATTTTTACGATGCCTAATACATACACGTAGATAATAAATCGAAAAAAATAATATACTGAATCACGTATCAATGAGGTACTTGAAGGGTTTGAAGAAGGGCGATATCCACCTGTAAGGATTCTGTCGAGTCACCGAACGGTTGACGATAGTCCTATTCAAGTCGCCCTTGGCATATCTTTTCATTATATGACGGTCTTTCAATAAGGCGCGCATCCTGAAAGATTGATTAATTCTTTTATTCACTAAAGCTTCCCATGACTTTTTTGAAGTCAACACACGCGGGAGAGTTTTCACAGACGGCGGTGGAAAAATCTCATTAAAGTATTAATAAATCTGCTTTTCAATGCCTTCGCGGCAAATGACGTCTACAGTTCATACAATACAAAAATGCGTGAGTGATGCGCAAGATCCAGGGGTAATTTTAGAGCTCAGAAATCGATTAAAAATCCTTTTTATTTTTTAATCTCCGTCCGGGATCGAACCTACGACCTTTGGCTTGAAAAGCAAACGCTTTGACAATTGTGCTATACCCGCCGGCAAAACTAAAAACCGGTGTTAGTGAGAGTCACAACTATTTAAATCTAAAAGATAGACTAACATTTCTATACGTGCGTGTCAGACAAGAAAACAAAAATATGACCAACAAAAAAAAATGATAATAATGTCACCTTGAGACAATATCAAGAAGGTAAAATTGTTCGTCAGTAACACAAGTAAAATGACTGATTGTAAAGTTCGCGTCGGATCTACAAGAAGTTGTTTCTCATCCATTCAACCTATAGTTCGGTTCGAGACCAGAGTGGTACTTACTAAAATAAATAGACTGTCGGAAAGTAATAACATAAAAATACTGTGAATAAATGTTGACTGATTAAATAATAAAAAATAAAAATATACATAATTTGAATATATACTATAGAGACATCTATCATAAGATGATAACAATGACATAAATACAAATTCCAACGCGAGTCCAACCATTTGCCCATATGAATACCTGGGCAAATGGTTGGTTCCAAGGTGCGCGGTTCGCATCCCGCTTCTGCCGATATTTTTCTGAATGAATTGACTTGTTTAAAGAATTTTGTGTGTAGTATATGTATATTGAATTACTAAAAATATGACACAAAATATCACATATCGAGGCTTTTCAACACCAGCCCGAAAGGGCTATATATGGAGTTGGTATAAGAAGGTTGGTAGTACGTAACCTATTTTTTGTCATAAGAGTCGTGACTTTACGAAACTTGCTTCAAGTCCTCGGTCTAAACTAGTATTCTAGCATTGATAATAGCATTCTCAGACGGTCTGGAGCTTGGTAAAGACGCTGCTGATAGGAATTCCATTAGTAGTTTGTGACGGCTATAGGATGGGTTCGAGCAACGACAGTGTGGGTGTTATAGTGGAGAAAAAAAAACTATGTTGGTTACGAAATGAGATGCTCATGTATAATTTAGAATTTTTCCAAAAAATACTCTGATGGTTTGTTTTAAGAAACGTCTATGTGTTAAACGTAAAATTGATGAGTATAAATAAAAAAAAAAAATTATAAATTTATATTTTCTTCTCTTTCTAAATGAGAACTTTATAAATTCAATTTCTCATTATTTAAATTTAAGCTAATCCACTAAAAATTCAATGAATATTAAACGATTATTTAAATTTCCTACTTAAAACAATACCTTCTTAAAACAACTTTCCTTCAAAAATCTAATTACAACCACTTGATTATATAACATTAAAAAAACTGAGACTATAGCAATGTATACATTTATTCTAGATGAAAAAAATGTACACAGTTTTCACATGGATTGATAAGAATCGTATGACTTTAAGAACATATGCTTGTGTGAAATACTGAGGGTACGATGGTTTGACTTTGCGAGTAAATGTCAGTTAATGTCCTTAAATTATTAGTTAAGTAAAATATATTCAGCCCACGTTATACTTCTGTATAATAAAAGTAAAAAAAAAACTGATCATTGAAAACCCAAATATTTCTTTGGTACTACAGCCGTAGTCTATGCGAGTTCAAGGGCTGTTGCCCTGGAGGCTCCCAAGAACCATCTATGTTCCGATGTAGACCTTCGGTATGCAGGTGTTCTGAGACAAGAATTTGCGATGTCCACATGCTCCAAATATGTAGTGAATATGTTAAAAAAATATAAATTATTACTAATTTACCTTGTTTTTACACGGATCACGTAAGATAAGTTCTCTATTGGGAGACTGCAGTTTCGACTAACTCGTAGCCTTTCTCAACCCTTCTCTTCTTAAGAGATGGATTTTTGATATGAAAAAAATGGGTTATACCACTTGCAAAGTACTTTCGCAGCTCAGTTATGTCTTGAAGGGCTACGAGTTAGTCGAAACTTCACTCTCCTAATAGAGAACTTATCTTACGTGATCCATGTCAAAACAAGGTTAATAAATAAATATTTATAATATATAATGGATCTACTTATGGATAATAACTTATGGCGCAGAGACGTGGAATCTGACAGCAAGTCTTACCCATAAAATAAAAGTCACCCAGCGTGCTATGGAGAGATCCATGCTCGGAGTGTCGCTAAAAGATAGAATCCGAAACGAGGAAATACGCAGAAGAACTCAAGTAGTGGATGCTACCCAACGAATAGGCACACTCAAGTGGCAATGGGCAGGTCATATCTGTCGAAGAGACGACGGTCGATGGGGAAGAAAAGTATTGGAATGGCGCCCAAGAACTGGCAAACGAAGCATTGGCCGACCCCCTACAAGATGGACTGACGATATAAGAAGAATAGCGGGAGTGACCTGGATGCGGAAGGCGGAGGATCGAAGAGGATGGAGACTCATGCGGGAGGCCTACGTTCAACAGTGGACGGACACAGGCTGATGATGATAATGGATCTCAAAGTGATCTCAAAAGCATGTGTCACAGTGTGTATACATAAAAAAACAACTATATTAAAAGATAAGTAATAAGAAGGGCACTTTAGTAAAAGAGTACGTGAGACATAAATTTTAACTAAAGTAAGGGCCGGACCACCCAGGGCATCCCAGGGCATTGACGGACCGAGGGCCTGATAATGGCCGATAAATTAAATCATCCGGGTCTTTTAATTCGATAATAAAAAATATTCCGGTCAATGGAACCCTTTTCGTAGATTCTTCTACCTTTCTTCTCAATGGACGCCATCTCTGACGCAATATAATTATTAAAATAGACACGTTTAGACAGGAGAATACCGACAGATGGTGATAGTACTTCTGAAGTCTCATCTATGGAATTCTATGACGTTTACTATAGTGCATGGCTAAGCGCTGCATGTTGAGTGTTGATCCGCCGACGTCATCGAACTACAGCCCGAGATTCACGCATCATCCTTATTATTACAGGAATTTACTAAGAATGGGTGGTTTTCACGGGATGACTTTCGTCTACGACCAATTTTATTTAATAGGCTATGACTGGCATTTTACGGGTGAGGGATCAAATTTACACCAACTGGGGGTATTTAAGAGCTCAGAAATCGTTTTTTTTTTAATCTGTCGGGGATCGAACCCACGACCTTTGGCATGCAAAGCAAACGCTTTGACCATTAAGCTATACCCGACGGGATATGTGAGTGGCGCTACATGGAAGCGCAGTTCCTGATATCGACAATGGCGCTGCTTGGTTGACCTTTCGTTACAATATACAAATACGCTGCCGATCAACATAAATACGACGACGGTTATCAATATGTATGCGTGCCTATACCGCTCAACCGATTGCAATGAAACATACAACAATTAATGTGAACGAGCACCTTACGAGAAAATGGTATTCTTACAAGTAAGCGAAGCATTTTCATTTTACAATTTAATTACATTTTTAATTGCACTTTCAAAAAGAAGATTCAGTCGACTGTTTAAATAAATAATTAAGTACTTAACGTGCGGCTCGACTCTGGCAAAAGGTTGGCGATGCCCGCACCGAGGCCTCGAGCGGGGTCGTAAAAAGAGCGTTAATAATTGCGTTTTATGCGAAAAGATGGAGCAATTAGCGTTAAAGGTCCGAGCCCTTCTTCGGCCCTCGTTGGGATCCATAAACTAAAATCACGCTTCAATCAACGACCTCGTAAAGACTTCTTTTCATCTGCGTTGTATGCAAGCGTAGCCTACACTGTAAAGCTGACCCCAGCCTATAATTACTTAACAATATACTATGTATACTTAAGAAAACATAGCATGATCCGCAAGTACAGTACCGGTTTTAGACCCTGCGGCAATTTTTTTCTAGCGCCCCATATTGTTTATATTTAAAAAATATATAAGAAAGATTAGTTGCCCTCGGCGCCCCTGGCATATTCGACGCCCTGGGGCATCGACCCACTTCGGCACCCCCTAAAACCGGCACTGCCCGAGTATTTAATTATATAATATATACGAGTTTGTATTGATATCAGCTTGATATCAGCTGTTTTAGGCGAATGCCGAAAAGACTCGATAAACGATCTTTTGTCTCTTATTTTCTTTAGCTCGCCTGTCATGCACATCTAATAATGTTTGCTTTATTTTTTTATACAAAAATACATGGCGTTTGCATACGCCATTTCATTTGCATGGACAGTTGAAAATAAACGCGGATTGTGCTTCTGAAAATGTACTTTGCTCTGCGATCTGCTCCTGCATCCTTCCTCCACGCGGCCAAATGACGATAATAAACATGTATAGTTTTCGACGGCCTTCGATGACGGCTTGAAGAAAAGACAGCATTAGTTTATGCTATCATGCGGTACACATGAACGAAGAAATACCGATAATGTTGAATTGGCAAATCCGTCGTGAGCTTAACTTATAATAATTTTTGAATTATCTACCTTGGAAAGAGTTCTTCTCTAATTGTGATTATTTTTTTCTCCAACAGTTCTTGTTTAAATGAAAGTCTTACCTGAAAAAAACAGAAAAAACATATGTTAAAAATGGTAATTTAAAAACAATAATATTGTTAAAAGAATATAAATAATAATGTCAATTTCTTAATATTTTTAAAATTATATTTTGAAACAAACAGGTAAATAACAGCCCATGAAACAGTCGAGATATAGGAGTATTATGTATTTAACACAATCAATATATAATTATTTATTTAATATAATATAACAAAACTATTGAATAACAAACACAGGTTTCAACCCCTTCCTTAACTCCTTAACACTTTCGGTTGAGTTGTTGGCATATCCCATATTTTTCAAAAGATTACTAAGTGAAATATTCTAATATTAATAGTACTGCGAATTCGTACAATTTTTGTAGGTAGATTCTTGCAAAACGGGGCATCTCGCTGCAATATTTATGTCTGTTGCCATCGTGCCCTTTCGCCAGTCCCCGGGCTTAGTATGGGCGAGGACAAACAAATAAAATGAACAGCGTGGAGTCCCTTCGGTGAAATACAATTTCTTCAAAGAGTTTTTCCTCGATTGTCGAGAACATACAAATGCGACATAGAACGTATGGAAGTAAAGTATTAAACGTAAATGTATATGAGAAACCTTAAATAAATAATGTCTAGTAAACAGTCCACAAAAAATATATAGAAAACAATACAAAATAAAAACTATTTTTTTTTTCTTGTCGCAAACGAAATTAGCAAACACATCCATGTTATTACTTAAATATACATATACTATACATAAAATTCTTTTTTCAACGCGTCAATCCAAGCACAAAAATAACGGCAGAAGCGGGATGCGAACCGCGGACCTTGGAAACCAACTATGCCCAGGTATTCATACCGCTTCGTTAACATCCATGTTAATATATTGACATCCCCGCGACTACACTTCACCGTTATCGGGACGCGTGATGGAGTGATGAGAAGCGTTGAAATATATTTAATTTAAATAACTATTCCTCCTGCACCCACCCACAATAGACAAACTCGTCTTACACTTGCCGAAAATCCATACAAGGTTTATGTGTGTCGACCAAAAACTGTCAGTTTCCAAAGTTCCTTCCTTAATGACACGGGTAAGCTTTGGAATGCTCTTTCAGCGTCTGTGTTACAACACTCGTTTCTTGCATGAAGCATCCAGCCTTTCTAACTGAGCGTCATAGAGTACCCTGGTCTCGACCGTTTGTGCACTCCTGCATGTAATTACATAAATCATCATCGCCATCAGCTTGTTACTGTCCACTGTTGAATGTAGGCCTCCTGCATGAGTGTTCATCCACTTCGATCTTCCGTTTTCCGCACCCAGACCACTCCGCTATTCTTCTAATATCGTCAATCCATCTTGTAGGGGGTCGGCCAATGCTTCATTTGCCAGTTCTTGGGCGCCATTCCAATACTTTTCTCCCACATCGACCGTCGTCTCTTCTACAGATATCTCCTGCCCATTGCCACTTGAGCGTGCCTATTCGTTGGGTAGCATCCACTACTTGAGTTCTTCTGCGTATTTCCTCGTTTCGGATTCTATCTTTTAGCGACACTCCGAGCATGGATCTCTCCATAGCACGCTGCTCCTAAGTTATAATTTAAATTATTGTGATTACACAAATAATATATATTAAATACAAGACTAAAAATGTAAAAACATATATTTAACTTTTTTAAATGTTGATTAGGCCTGCACCTAAACGTCGGGTTCTAAAGTGACCAACGTTTTCTGAACCAAATCTTTTACCCATTTTATTACGTTTACAATTTTCCGCTTCCGTGAGGGTCCCCCGGGGGACCGCGACCCGCCGCTTGAGCGCCCCTACTCGCCGTTAGGCTGTCGCCAAGATTGACATTTTGGTTCTCCGCACTCGACAATTTCACTGCGAAACTTTGTAAGTGTATATATTTATTCAATGGCGAACGTGTGCATGGTAATTTTGAACTTTATCTGTAGACAACGTCATTAACCTACAAGACAATGTGACATGGTTCCGCCGCATTTCGTTCACACACAATACGTCCAACGACTCATCGGCAACGACGTGGGGCGAGATATTTGGCGCACGGGACGACTGGTGCACTGGATGTCTCGCTAACCTAATCTAAGTTATTTCGCTAACGAGACATATGCATCTCTGGAATCAACGATCACTGTAGAAATCCTATCCGTGCGTCCCACGTCGTTACCGATGAGTCGTTAAACGAATTGTCTGTGAATGATAGATAGGTCGTGATGCCATGTAACACAGTACGAGGAACTGCTTCATATTATCATTGCAAATTACTCTTGCATCCGAGACCTTCAGACCGCCTCACACCTAAGATCCTGCTCCATGTGCCCAACAAGCTACACATCTCAGGACCTAATGCTGGGCAGCACACGAGCTATCGATGTTGACAGATACTGGGCAAAAATAATTTGACGTCGATGACACGAAGAAGAAGAAGAATTTTGCAACATATATGGTTTTACTTCTTAAATCTACACTTAGACTAAGGACCTTTCATGTATGCGAGTCAGAGGAGCAAAAGAAATAAGAGACGAAAAATCGTACATCTAGGTTTTCGGTACTAGCCCGCAGCTGATCAAATGACTCATGAAAATAAGCAAAAATTCCACGCTAACAAGATTTAATAAAAAAAAAAACACTATTTAATTGATGATTTTAACGGCTAATAAGCACTTAAAAGTAAAAACCTTTTCACACCTCCAGCCGTTCAGCACTTCTCACGCCTTTTAATACGATACATATGATACAACATATGACATCACCCTCGTCACAAAGCCCCGTGATATTTGACTCCTTTCATGGGAGTTGCCCTTTTCATATACGACGAGAGCTCCCAAAGGACTAGCAAACGACCCCATCGATCGCAAACGTATGCGCCTATCATTTAAATATACATTGTAGTGTTGACGCCATCTATGATAACTTAATATCGGACCATACATACTAGTATCTACAGTGTGTCTTCAAAGATAAAGATTCTACAAATGTAGATTTTAATCAGCGCACGATATGGTAATCCGAAAGTGATAAAAAAAACTAGAGGCCTTTGAGGTGTGGTCACACAGAAGAGTTCTCGTAACTTCCTGGAGAGACCACGTCACGAACAATGAGGTTCTCAGGATAATCAAAGAAGATAGGCACCTAATATGAACCATCTCAGAGAGGCGAGCCAGTTGAATCGGTCAGATCATGCGCCACGATGGTCTTCTTCACCACATTGCGGAGTGGATGGTTGAGGGTATAAACTGTAGAGGGCGCCCTAGACGGAAGTATTTGCAGCAAGTGTTTGAGGACATGAGTTGTAGCTCTTATGCTGAGCTGAAGAGGTTAGCGGAGGACCGAGAGGAATGGAGATCGAGATGCAAGATTCTGTTGCTGCGAAACAATCCACCGGATTGATACTACGAAGAAGATGGCAATTGATATCAGTGCAATACAAAGTGACAAACGAGATGCATGTATGAATTCGGACACTAATACATTGTAGTCGTAAAAGAGCTGCTATAAATAATGACAGAATTAACATTTTTCTTATATATTATATAACTGAATGATTTTTTTATTACTTTGGGAAGGCAACTTTGAAGGGGGTATAGCTCAATGGTCAAGGCGTTTGCTTTACAAGCCAAAGCTCGCGAGTTCAATCCTCGGCGGAGATTTAAAAAAAAAAAAATTTTAATCAATTTCTGAGCTCTAAAATAACCCCGGTTGGTGTGAATTTGATCCCTCGCCCGTAAAACGCCTATTAATCAAAATTGTTGGTAGACGAAAGTCGTTCCGTGAAGACCACCCATTCTGAGTAAATAACTGTAATAATAAAGGATGATGCGTGAATTTCGGGCTGTAGTTTATGACGTTGGCGGATCAACTCTCCACATGCAGCGCTTAGTCACATTTACCATGGTAAGCGTCATAGAATTCCACAGATGATACTTCATAATTACTATTACCATCTGTCGGTATTCTCTTGTATGTGTTTACATATAAAAAATATTTAGAAATTGGAACAACACGAAAGTCTCGTACTCGTAGATGAAGAGATAAATGAACTAAACAAAAGTAAGTTCCCTTCTTATTCGTAGCAAAGAGTTCATAAATTTCGATATATTCCTATAAGGACTGAATCATTTAATATTACTATAAGATGACACACTCGGTGTATTTAAGCGGTCACCATCCAAGCACGTACTGCTTCCAATGATGCGTAACTTCAGATATCAGGCAAGTGTTTACTATATATATATATGGTTGGTCATTGTTCCATATTTTAATAATGTTTTTATTAACTGCCGTTTCCTAGCGACCCGAACACAGCAATGGCTATTTTATTTTTTATTTGGTTGTTAAATATGCTTTATCGTCCCTATGCATGAGAAATGTTGAGAGGCTCTATCGGGTTTCTTTCTGGTGTGTCGTACAAATTTGTGTCACATCCGGATGCCATTTTTTTTTCAAGACTGTAAAATTAAATTATTTCAACCGAAAACACTAAATAATAAATTTAAAAAAATAGATAATTGTGACACATTGACGTAAATTTGATTACAAGATAAAAAGTGAAAAACTTTGGTATTCGTTTCATGCCACGGACAATTAACGATTTACCTCCGTTGAGAGCCGAGCCGAACTGAATCGGAGCGCCCTTCTATGACCTGTCGGCCCTTTGACGAATTATATTCTGTTAAAACAACCAATGGCGACACACGCGTGTGCGACGAGCGAACAAAAATAAAAGACGAAATATTGTATATCGAGGTTTTCTGCACCAAGGGCTATATCGAGCTGATATCAACATGTACTAAAGGGTCCGCCAAATAACATTTTTTTTTAAAACAGGGCGCAAAACATCGAGTGTAGCTTCGGCTGTGTGGCACGTAGCGTCGTCCTGTTGAAACCAAATGTTGCCAATATCCTCCTCTTCAATTTTTGTGAACAAAAATTCGTTCAACATGGCCGCGCCGCATGGAAGCGCCATTGATGGCGCTTCACGCACACTTTCTGCCACAGCAGCAATATTCTCGGGCGTACGCACTGTTTTTGGCTTTTCACGCTTTGGTTTATCGATGAGGATGCCAGTTTCTTTCACTTTTCACAAGATAACGAACATACGGAGCTGACGGTGATTCTCTTCTTCCAAAATCCGTACGCAATTTTCGCACACATTCTGCAACATTACCATGATTTTCAAAGTAATGTCGCAATATTTCCCAGCGTTGTTCAAGCGTATACACAACCATATTCGTTCAGCGGAAGGATAAAACTAATTATCTGTCAAATCAGACATGAGCTTAGTGTTACCATTCACGAAATAAGCACTAGTTAAAAAAAAAACGTTAGATGGCGGACCCTATACTATATAATAAATACACCGATTCAAAATCTTTACACGTATAGTGATGAACTGTTCGAAAAATATGCACATAAAAAAATATTTACAGCATGTTTTTTGACTATGCAAAATATATATGTATTTACAAAAAAAAAAACACGATAAATCATTCAATAAAGGAGGAAGGAATAAGAAAAATTCAGCAAGTGTTTACGTCATGCTAAATTTACGCATCTCAAATGTTTGATACATAAAAAAAATTAAAAAATATACGAGACCGTTTTAGTGTGCGAAATGTTCTTTTTAATGCGACCGCAAAATTCGGTACTAAAATAAAAAATAACCGTATCGGAGATTTCGGGATTACTTATGTGTGATATATTGCCAATGCTTTATGGGTTAAAAAAATGCCGAATTTACAACGAATCTTCAGCGGTGTTGTTGTATATGTGTTTACATAAAATGTCTAAAATATTTGGACGATTAAATCATCGATGACGCATGCCATTTGAGATCGCAAAACAGGATTAATTCCACAGAAAATAAATTATTAGAAACGATTTATTAAGTTTAATGGGCATACCAGGAATGCTATAAAAAAGGACTTCAATAAAATATTTTTTATATAAACAGGAAAACCGTCCTCGAAACAGAACAAAGGTCGGTGTATACATTAGATATACTTATACCCTTATTCAGAGACAATCCAAGGTAAGCAAACTTTTAAAAGCTACTCTGCTTTAGAATGATAGAGTTGAGGAAGCCTCAGCCATCAACTCACCACAAATATTAAGAAACGTCTCTGCATTCGGGTGCAAGAATTTAGGTCCGAAAGATTACAACAGATGTCGCTTTGTTGTAAATTGAATGTTTTGTAATTTTTTCAATGTTTTCAGCATTCACTTTGAGATCCATAATAAATATTGACTTCGTTTTTACATGGATCACGTTTGGTATGGCCTGTTTAGGAGACTGCAGTTTCGACTAATTCGTAGCCTTCCTCAATATAAAGGGTCCGCCATCTAAAGTTTTTTTTTCAACTAGTGCTTATTTCGTGAATGGTAACACTAAGCTCATGTCTGATTTGACAGATAATTAGTTTTATCCTTCCGCTGAACGAATATGGTTGTGTATACGCTTGAACAACGCTGGGAAATATTGCGACATTACTTTGAAAATCATGGTAATGTTGCAGAATGTGTGCGAAAATTGCGTACGTATTTTGGAAGAAGACAATCACCGTCAGCTGCGTATGTTCGTTATCTTGTGAAAAAAGTGAAAGATACTGGCATCCTCATCGATAAACCAAAGCGTGAAAAGCCAACAACAGTGCGTACACCCGAGAATATTGCTGCTGTGGCAGAAACTGTGCGTGAAGCGCCATCAACATCAATTCACCGTCGTTCTCAACAATTGAACATTTCGGAATGAATTTTTGTTCACAAAAATTGAAGAGGAGGATATTGGTAACATTTGGTTTCAACAGGACGGCGCTACGTGCCACACAGCTGAAGCTACACTCGATGTTTTGCGCCCTGTTTCAAAAAAAAAAAGTTATTTTGGCGGACCCTATATATCGTGCTGTGTATAGAATAGAGCCAAGGTGCGTAGTTCGTAGTTCGAATGTCGGCGTGTGACGTATTTTTAAGCGATTAACCAACAGTTGTGACAAGTTGATAATAAAAAACTAAACTTAAGTATTTTCATTCAATTGAGACGTAACTTTTATGTGAAATTCACGTTTTTTAATTGTTATAGCGCATTTTTTATTGAATGAATATATAAAATAAAACACATTAAAGAAATACGTATATTCGATATCATATCGCGGCCGATAAGATCTATGGGCATCGTAAAAAGGCAGTAAAAACAAAAGGTTATTTTAATTTATTTATACGCAGCCTCCGCCCACGTCGTCAACAATAATATTTCCGTAAACGTAACACGATACAGTCGCCTAAAGCCCTGCAAAGCCTTATTTCGTTTTATGTAAATAGCTTTCCTTTCGATAAACACTTTAACCCTTACAACTGAAAACTAAGTTCATTTCATTAACCGTCGCTGGCCGCTCGGCCATTTGCACCGCCAGTCGACTCGAGAAATCAACACTATTATATGCGTAATATCTGAAACTCACAGCTTTACTCGATAGGTAAGATATAATTATAAAAATAAGAAAATAAGTTAGAACTACCTTTCTGTTCTTCCCAGACATTTACTTTAGACTAACTACTAAATGGATAAACCCTGATCACTGGTCTACCCAACTAATGACTGGGCACAGCGCTCTTAATGACAGATTATACGCATTAAATTTAGTTTCAAACCCTAGTTGCCCATGTAGCGCCCCCTTCCAGACTTCATAGGACATTTTATGGGACTTTCAGTTCCTTTTGTTAGAAAGAGGAGCACTTTTCGATGCAGTTCGAGGGAATCGCTTCGGCCCTATCGGGCATGCAGACTTTGTGGCCACTAAAAAAATTTCCACGCATTTACCATTTTTGCTCCTATTTTCGGTGAGAGAATCATTAGGATGTTTTTCTACGATTTTACCATTTCAGGGTTAATATTTAACGAATTCTGAAGAGAGCGAATAGCTGTATAAACGACACGGAAGAGACACGGAGAGAGGCGCCCAGTGAGAGTATTGGATTTCATAAACGAAGTATTTGGGGACATCAATAGTTATTAGAGATATTACAGAGGTAATATCACCGTTTGAAGTAAATTTCCGAGAAGTGAGATTATTATTTTTAAGCTCCAGAATCGTAGACATCTTTTACACAGTGATATTTTGTTTGAATTTTAGATGCTTAAATGTGATACTATAGACTTGTTATTTTACTCGAATTTTTGCTTGTATTATACGACGAAAACTAATATTAACATATTTTATTATGTGCAGTATTTATTATTGATACTTAATCTTGCATATAAAAAATCAATGTTTGTTCGTAACTTCGCGCTGCCATACCGTTCATCCGATTGCGATAAAACTTTCCGGTTATTGCAGGTACGTCCGCAATAGTTACTGTAAAACATTCGCCTCTATATTTATTTATTTATTTATTTATATACAGAATCGAAATTCCAATTTTTTTACAAATATTTAGAAACATAGAGTATACATAAATATACAATAAATAGAGAAAATAATAAAAATAAAAATAAGACAAAAGAATAAGAAGATGACACGTGTCAAAGATCACAGAGATCAAGTAGAACAATACAGGAGACAAAACAGGAAAAGGATGTAAGAAAAGGATAGAGGTGTGCTGGTAGGCCATTTAGGAGCGACATTGCCGTTGTACCAAATTGAGTGCTTGAAGCTCTACAAGCATCGACTGGGACCAAAAACAATGGATGGCTAAGAGCACGGGTGTACCTATCTGGAACATAGAAGTTAAAAGATTCAAGCGTTGTGATTCTCTGAGGGTGAGACTCTCGGTTGGAGGGACACTGGATGCGTCTTGACGTGGCTATCCAGAGGGTATCCGGTCCACTCACTGAGTATCACAATAATATTATTGTGGTATATGTGGACATGCCGATTTATACTTTTAATTATATTTATATTTTCTTTCTATTCTGTTTAATTTAAATTTTGAATTGTCTTCTTCGTAGTATCAATCCGGTGGATTGGTTTGCAGCAACAAAATCTTGCATCTCGATCCTATGCAGTCCTCTTCAGCTCAGCATAAGAGCTACAACTCATGTCCTCGAACACTTGCCGCAAATACTCCCGTCTAGGGCGCCCTCTACAGTTTCTTCCCTCAACCATCCCTTCCACAATGTCGTGAAGAAGACCATCGTGGCGCATGATGTTACCGATCTATATCGCCTCTCTGAAATGGTTCTTACTTTTTTCTGTATTTACTTGGAATTATTGTATGTAAAATTTTGATTACGGCCCCAGTGGCTAAATGGATGAAACTTATTATTATTTAATCTATCTGTAATATTATCACGCCAGTCGCTGAAGAAATATGCACGCGAATAAAATAAATATTTTACGCAACAGTCCAAAGAGGATTAAGATCAGATGGTGATATAAGGCGACATTACAATAGCGCGCATTGTCTCTTCAGAACAAAACACAACGGCAAAGCGTTGGATAAGACACAGCCTTAAAACCTAGGCCAGAGATCGAGATTGACGGCCCGCGGGCGAAAATCCGGCCTGTTAGGTGATTCCGTTCGAATAACATTCAAGCATTCTATCCCAGGTACATGAAATCAAACAGGTAAATTATATTGATCGATATTACAAAGATAAAAGGTTCTTACCTTATTACTTAAATATACATATACTATACATAAAATTCTTTTTTTCAACGCGTCAATCCAAGCACAAAAATAACACAGAAGCGGGATGCGAACCGCGGACCTTGGAAACCAACTATGCCCAGGTATTCATACCGCTCGGCGAACTGAGCCATTGCTATGCCTAGACCGACTCGCGTTGAAACTAGTATTTATATCATTGTTATCATCGTACGATAGATGTCGCTATAGTATATATTCAAAGTATGTATATTTTTATTATTATTCAATCAGTCTTCATTTATTCACAAGCTTAATATTATTACTTTCCGACAGTCTATTTATTTTAGTAAGTACCACTCGGGTCTCGAACCAAACTATAGACTGAATGGATGAGAAACGACTACTTATAGTTCCGACTCGGACTTTATAACCAATCATTTACCTGTGTTACTGATGAATAATTTTACCTTCTTGATATTGTCTCAAGGAGACATTATTATATGAATTTTTTAATTTTTTATTAGAATATTATTTCATTATTTCAATATTCTAATCTACTTTTATAGATCATTGACTATATTACAATATTATTATTACTTAAATATACATATACTATTCTTACCTTTCTTACCTTGTTTTTACATAGATCACACTGAGCACTGTGCATGTACTTGCTAGAATACCGCGGTTTGGCATTCAATGAAAGCGTCAATAGTTCTCCACCTGTATAAATATGCTGATGGTCACTATGTGAATGATCTACGAAGTATAATAATTACAATAGTTGTACGTTGTAACTGATGAAGCTTTCAATGATCACGACACTGCAGTTTTCCTTCAAGTGTAACAATGCGCAGTGAGTTTAAGCTTGTTAAGACAACGTATTCTTATATGTACAGGAGAGCACAGTCGGTCAAGACCAGTGCACTCTATGCCGCTCAGCCACGGAGGCTGGAAGCTGCATGCAGGAAACGTGTGTTTTGTTTGTGTTTGTGTGTGAGTTGGGGAGATTGCAAGTGTATATTTATCTTATGAATTTTTTAATTTTTATTACAATATTATTTTATTATTTCAATATTCTAATCTACTTTTATAAATCATTGACTATATTACAATATTATTATTACTTAAATATACATATACTATACATAAAATTCTAGAATTTTATGTATAGTATATTTATCTGTTTCTTGAAAAGATCCCGATTGTAGGAAGGAGGTGACACAGACGCTGGAAGAGCATTCCAAAGCTTACCGGTGGCATTAAGGAAGGAACTTTGGAAACTGCCGGTTCTTGGTCGACACACATTAACCGTGCATGGATGTTCGGCGAGTGTAAGACGAGTTTGTCGGTTGTGGGTGGGTGCAGGAAGAATTATTTCTTTAAGTTCCGAAGAGCAGCGACCGAGGTAATAACGGTAGAAAAGACTAAGAGAACCAATCTTACGCCAGTGTTCCATTAATTGCAGGTTAGACGTAAGAGTGACATTGTTTATCAAACTAATTGCTCTTCTTTGAACTGAGTCAATTATGTTTACAAGGTATTTTGGGGCTCCAATCCAAAGGTGACTGCCGTATTCAAGGATAGGTCAGATTTGTCCATTATATAGAAGAATAAATTGTTTATTGTTGAAATACCAACATGATACACCTAGTTTTTTGGAAGCGAGACCGGCTTTATACATAATTGACTCTTAATACTTGCGATCTATGAAAGCTTCACCAGTTCCAATGTACACAAAAGTACTGACGGGTAAATTCATATTTCCTTATAAAGAAAAATGTTTCCCTAGAGATAAGATAGAGAGTTCATAAGTGGAGGTTGTGGGTGTGGTCTTGGATATATCGAAGAAAATCTATGTTGCTTTATTTGAGGATCCCAGAAGTATATGTCTTAGCAAAATCAAATTTGAAAAAAATATACCTTATTTGATTGGTCTCTTAAGTTCTTTGTCTAACTTATTTTGGATGGCCTTCTATGAGATCTGTTTCCTACCGCTGCTTCACGGTGTTCAGACTACCGTATTGGATGAACGATTGTTGCACAACACCGGGGCCTAGAGCGTCAAACTAACTTTCTACTCTTAACCTATGGAACGTAATGGTGAATTTAGCGTCTGAGAGATCTTACAGAGGCTTGGTCGACCTTCACAGCACTGAGAAAATAAAAGTAACGCCATGATTACGTGTATATATCTATCTACCAATGCGATCGAGAACAATACAAATGCACTATTGTTGTAAATCATTTATTTTTTATGTAAGCACATACAGGAGAATACCGACATATGGTGATAGTAATGCTGAAGTCTCATCTGTGGATTCTATGACGCTAACCATGTTACATATAGTTAAGCGCTGCATGTGGATACGTCATTGACTACAGCCCGACATTCACACATCATCCTTATTATTACAGGAATTTACTATGAATGGGTGGTCTTCACGGGACGACTTTCGCCTACCACCAATTTTAATTAATAGGCTATGACTGACATTTTACGGGTGATGAATCAATTTCACACTAACCGGGGGTATTTTTTAGTGCTCAGAAATCGAATAGAAATCTTTTTTTAAATCTCCGTCGGGATCGAACCCACTACCTTTGGCTTGCAAGGCAAACGCTTTGACCATTGAGCTATACCCGCCGGCAAACGGGTTCGAATCCATTTTGCTGTCATTTCTTTTATTACTGGTGTAAACTTTACACCGAATTTACGTAATTGCTTATACGATGAGGTCTATCTATGAGCAAATATGGCCCTTTAGGTTTTTTTCGGTATAAATATATATAGACTAAATTAACATTTTACGAATGTGTTAAGTGTATTAATTAACCCTACAGATACGAGCGTGAACGTATGGTCACAGTGAACACTATTGTCTATTCATCCCTACTCAGGTCCCTTATCTACCTGAACATTGTATCTTTCGCTAAGTTTCGGTTAAGAAGTGTCTCCACCACAGTTATTCTGCAGCCGCGGCAACGGAAACAGTTACCAAGTACCCTTGTGAGATATTTTATTTCGGGATGAATTTTTTTTTCTACAAAATGCATACTTCAAAAGAGTAAATACAATTTTTTAATATTTTTAGAAATGATTTACGTAATTTTTACCAATTCATTTCGTATGACAATATTTTGACCTAAGAAGGTAATATCATACATATTTTCGGTGTAGCTGTATTTCAACCCCAAAGGCTAGCCAAGGTTAGAGTCCACACAAAAAACTAAATAAAGAATAATGTTTCATACAAAATAAGCTGTCAATAGTTAGGACTAGCGTGACCATACGGTCACATAGATTTTCTACAAGAAAGCTTTGTGAATTAAAAAAAAATGCTTTATGAAGAAAACTACATGCTGATAAAGTATAGCTTAAAACTTAAGTTTTTATCAACTCTTTCGTTTCTGGAGGGTTAATGCAAAACTAATTGTTTGGATTGTTAACCTTTTAACTGCCGGCAGCTGCATGTATGGCGGTACCCAGCACGCCGCGAATTTTACGACAAAAATAAAACCTTCTAAACATATCATTGTTGAAAGTGTAATAAAGTTTATTTAAAAAACATACCAAATAAATGAAGAGCGCGCCAGTCGTGCAGTCATTTATCCATAATTATAAAATGAATTGTTCATTGTTGATTGTTCACTTAAAACGGCGCGTCTTAAGACGTAATTTTTGTATGAGCGGCGCTACGTTCAGAGAAAATTATGCGTCTTAAGACGCTTTTGGCAGTTAACCGGTTAAATTCAACTAAAACTGATTTTTCTTCAAGCCTAGGGGCTATACATATAAATTAGGTAGTTTTCCCTTATCTTTTCAAGTATGAGGGCTACCCAAAATGAACCCCGGATATGCTCATTTCGAGCTCTGTCAACTCTAGTTACACCGCCTTGCTCCGGTAATAGTAAATACATAAATAAAATCATGAAAAAAATGGCTTGCATAACAACTGCGAATAATAAAATTGGAAAACTTGTATTTGCACCAATCGCAATCCGCCGCATAAAATTCAGTTCGACTTTTCGCCGCGGAAAAGTTTTTAAATCGCGACCCGTGCGGCAAAAAAATAACAAAAACAAATAATACAAGAGGAAAACAAAAATAAAAAAAATGGAAACAACAACATCCCTGGGCGTCCGGCGATAAAAGCGACCCCCACTCCAAAATAATAATTCCGCTGGCCTAGATTGGAAAAAATGGGAATGAAAATAGGTACGACACACTTAGCGAACTTAAGCACATACGGGAGAACTCCGACAGTTGGTGATAGTAATTATGTGGAATTTTATGAAGCTTACCAAGCTGCATGTGGAGTGATCGATCCGCCAACGTCATAACACGGCCCTTGATTCTCGCATCATTCTTATTATTATTACGGTAATTCACTATGAATGGGTGGTCTTCGCGGGACGATTTTCGTCTACCACCAATTTTAATTAATATGCTATGACTTTTACGGATGAGGGATCAAATTCTCAAATCTAATTTGAATATTCTGTTAACTTTTCAGCCTTTAAAACTGTTTAATTATTAAGCTTACTTACTGACATTAATTCTCCGTGACATTATACCGTATTCTTATTTATTTTATTTCTTGTTCGGAATGTCGTAGTATTTCCAGTGCTCCTTTCCTAACACGCGTAAAAATTCCTTCTAAGCAATACACAGATTACAACACTTCCACTACATTCCCATAAATCAACATGCCTTATGTACAATAGATGTGTACTAGGGAGCTGTACAGCATAAATGTATTGTATCACGGATCAAAAGAGCATAAATGTCACCGATACTTGAGAATAGCTTTTCGACAAAGCGGAATTTTCAGAAACAAAATTGGGGAAATGGCATTGACACTAAAAATCTTCTATAATTTCAAACATTTATATTATGGAATACCGCCAAAAATCATCAATCGAACGAATAACAAAAAAAAAGATAATTTGATTTTATTAGGTACACGTGTAATTGAAGAGAAAAGCGTGGGTTACACTGAGGTGGGAGAGGATGGGAGACTCGGAGAAAAGGCACAAAAGCGAATATTTCAGTCCTGAAAATTCCACGGATAGACAATCTTCAGTGTTTAATTATTGCATTCCCGAGAAGATATTTATCATTATTACTTTGTAATTAATATAAGGAACATTTCATAATGATTATTATTAACTTTTCTGGAGAAGCGATCTTCAGCGAACGTCTTCCGTGCAGTAGTCAACAACCATTTTCGCCAACTTATGCAACTCCCTAGATTTTGTAGCGCATCTGACATGTTTGCGGAGGGCGGAGTCCATTCATTCGCAGCATTATTGCGACACCGTGTTGCCGGCTTCTGGAGCAGGATACGGAGGTCCAACAACACCATCATCCTGGCTGTTTCTGAATGGCTCAACTCCTCCCTGAGCCATCGCTGGATGGAGATGTTGCAGCGACCACCATGAATGAATTATTATATATATAGATATATAATTATTATTTTGTATCCAAAATGTATCAATGTATCTAAAAATATGGCAGATTGGGTATTGCACAACCCACCCAATCCTGCTGGAATAAAAAGTTTATTATTATTATTATTACGCAAGTGAGGAATACAAGTTTTTTAATGTGTTTTAGAAGATATTTCATCATCACTGAAGATTTATATCAAGTGTGTCAAACTCAACAGAAAAGTGATTGAGAAAAAATATCACAAGTGTATAATGCCGGCTGGTATAGCTCAACGGTGAAAGCGTTTACTTTGCAAGCCAAAAGTCGTGGGTTCGAACCCGACGGAGATTAAAAAAAAAAGTTTTTCAATCGATTTCTGAGCTCAAAAACACTTGGTTAGTGTGATTTTGATCCCTCACTCGTAAAATGTCTATCATAGCCTATTAATTAAATTTGGTGGTGGACGAATGTCGTCCCGTTAAAGACCACCCATTCATAGTAAATTCCTGTAATAACTAAGGATGACGCGTGAATCTCGGGCTGTAGTATATGACGTTGGCGGATCAACGCTCCACACGCAGCGCTTAGCCGTATGCAGCATGGTAAGCGTCATAGAATTTCACAGATGAGACATCAGAATTACAATCACCATCTGTCTGTATTGTCCTGTATGTGTTCACATAAAAAAAAACAGTTTTGTATAATATTATTACAAATCCATTTTATTATTACACCACGCGATTACATTAAACATACACCCATCACACAACCTAGACCCACCTTGCATTATTATATATACGCGCAAACTTCCTTGCCTAATTGACTCGATAATGGCTACCCAAACATTTCGTCCTCCAATAAAAAAATGTGGAATCATTTCTAAGTAACCTCATATTTATATATTATAAAAAATGTTTTTTGTATTTTGTATTTATGCCACTGGTTCATAAGCCATTGGTTGTATCGCGCTGTCGTCCTGCCTGAACGATGCTCCACTTGATAATATGTCAAGAGGGATCCTCGAAGTGGATAAGCGAGATAGACAGAGATATAGCGAAGGTTATTGGATATTACATAGCCGGGTACTCGTTATATTTTCCAACTAAATAAATAATAAGAAGGACTGATAATACCATATTAAGGACTAATAAACGTTTTATTACTAAAAGGTCCTTGAGACACTCTAGATGTAAAAAACGCTAATTATAATTAATGTAATTAAAAAGTAATTGTATATTTATAGTGTCGAGAGTTGAATATTATATAGTAATTAATTTGAAGGTATCACATAATTATGTATAAGAATGTAAGAAATTGGTACGTTATAATCTTCTTCGTAGTATCAATCCGGTGGATTGGTTTGCAGCAACAAAATCTTGCATCTCGATCTCCACTCTTCTCAATTTTCTGCAACCCTCTTTAGCTCAGCATAAGAGCTGCAACCGATGTCCTTGAACACTTGCCGCAAATACTCCCGCTTAGGGCACCCTCTGCAGTTTTTCCCCACAAGCATCCCTTCCACAATGTCGTGATGAAGACCATCGTGGCGCATGATGTGACCGATCGCCTCTCTAAGATGGTTCCTACTAGGTGATTATCTTCCATGATTATGCTTTTTTTTTTTTACAAGGCGACCGGGCCGGTCACCTTGTACGTTAAATTACGAGACCAAGATTATGCTGAGAGCCTCATTGTTTGTGACGAGGTCTCTCCAGAAAATTCCAAAAATTCTTCTGTATGTCTTTTTTCATCACTTTCAGATAAACACTATGTCTCACAGCCGTACATCAAGATGCTCCAAACAAATGTTTTGGCAAGTTGCTTGCGGAGCCTTAAAGTAATATTCTTTGACTCAAGATTTTTTGCTTTTTTATTGAAAGCTAGCCTTGCTTGATGTATGCGACTGTTGACTTCTCTCTTTTTGTTCTGCCATCCCAGATGAACGTACTTCCAAGGTATACAAACTCTTTTGCATCTTTTACTGGTACTCCTAGCATTGATATGTTGATTTTCTGCTGCTCATTGCGGCTTACTCTCATGACTTTGGTTTTTGTGCTGTTGTTAAGTATAATCATACTTGATAGACGTAAATTTTAAATCATCACAAAGAAATGCATATTTTTTATCTTTGCAAAGAAAAATTGGTCGTAAACACAGTGTCTTAGTTACCCCAGTCTCCCCTATCTAAATCACGAACAGACGGTTTGTCTTAAGTTCACTTCTTTGGTGGAAATTGTACCCAGAGAGACGAAATAATAAAGCTCCTTATCTCGTGAGCAATTTTATAGCGCATTGCACCGAAGTATGAAGTGAAAAGAAGGGGAGAGCGGGGCAAGAAATGGGGTAATACTGCTTTACGCAATAAATGGTGCTTTGAACATATTACCCACAATTCAAACACATCAAAATATTATTTTGATCGATAATCCTCTATTTCATGTAAACGCATACGGAAGAATACCGACGGATGGTTATAGTGATTCTGAAGTCTCATCTGTGGAATACTACGACGATTACCATTGTGCACCATTGTGGCTAAGCGCTGCATGTGAAGTGTTGATCCGCCAACGTCATAGACTACAGCCTGAGATTCACGCATCATCCTTTATTATTACAGGAATTTTACTATGAATGGGTGGTCTTCACGGGACGACTTTCGTCTAATAGGCTATGACTGGCATTTTACGGGTGATGGATAAATTCACACCAACGGGGTATTTTAGAGCTCAGAAATCGATTAAAAGTCTTTTTTTTTTAATCTCCGTAGGGGATATAATATACAATAATATGTAATAGAAGTGTTATATTTTTGTAAATTATTCCATAATAATTCATAATATGTACTGTGTTTTATCGCGGTACGAAAGAAGCATTTTCAGATGTTTAAACACGTTGGGAACTACATAAACCTTATTTGTAGGCGAAACTGCAGTCTTCCAGTAAGTGTTTAAACAGTGGTCAGTGTTAACAGTAGGTACGAAACATAAATATTCAATAATTAAATTGAAGTCAAAGTAAAACATGTATAATGCTTAGATATCAGCTTAATATAGCACTTTTAGGCTGATACCGAAAAGCCTCGAAAAAAGATCTTTTGTCACTTATTTTTGTTCGCTCCCCTGACATGCACATCTTATAATATTAGTTTTAATTATATATGAAATTACACGGCGTTGGCATACGCCATTTTATTTGTTATGACAGTTGCTCCATTTCATAATGGTTCAACTTTCATCTTTAATTTGTTTATTTGCCGTGATTATCTTGGCGGCGCTGCATGTCACAGTCTTCCGGCAGTCGTCAGCTAACTCTCGTTGGGCCGGCGAAACGTCATGTAGCGGTCGGACGAGGAAATCCGAGTCTTTATTAAAAATAAATGCAAATTGTGATTCAAATACAAGTTCTTTGCTTTGCGACCTACTCCTGCATCATTCCTCCACGCGGCTACGTGACGAACCCGCACTCGTGTGAGTAATTTCATAAAAATATATTATTTTTAAAATACCAAAGATTATGATCCCCTGCGCTAGGGTTGCCACCCCGCATAAATATCTAAAGCCGATAATTAACTGCATAACGAACGATCGTTTAAATCTAAAAATTCACCGTAATTAACTTGCCCGGGGTGTGTGGTGGTGACCCCGAATCAATAAATATATAATTAACCCTGTGGGGTCCACCCCTAGTTAGTCAAGCTTTACTGAAACAACCCTAGAGTACCCTTCTGTATCTTTAGCACTTCCGAAGAGTATAAATCTTAGAGTACCAGGGCATTACAATACTAAACATTTAAATAACGCTTTCTTATGACCAAATGATCATTCCGGCAGCGCTTCTTTGCCACTCTGAGTAAAAACTTGAGTCTTCCTCTAAAGTCTAAAGGATGCCTCAGTTTTCAGCTCTCTTATACTTTCGGGTAGCGAGTTTTGCAGGCCGTTGGTACTGCGAAACTGAAAGCACGATTGACAAGGAAAGCGTTTGCTTACCAAACCAAAAATCGTGGTTTCGAACCCAGAGGTCCCGGAGATAAAAAAAATTTTTAATTAATTTATAAGCTATGTTAATACATCCAGTTGATGTAAATTAAATCCCTCGCCCGTAAAATGCCAGTCAAAGCCAATGAATCTTTAAACGCCCAGTGGTTTCCTTACGGGACCAAAGATTTGAGTCGTTCTAAGTCCTATCCCATACAAGAGTGCTTATGGTTCATTTCAGAATCGGATTACATTAATTTGTCATAATAGTATTAAAGTAAGAATCTTTTGCGACGAAAATTAATTTATTATCAATATCGAATAATGTTAATAAAGCCAACTTCTTCTTCTATATAAAGGACAAATCCGACCTATCCTTGAATACGGCAGTCACCTTTGGATTGGAGCCCCAAAATACCTTCTAAACTTAATTCAGTTCAAAGAAGAGCAATTCGTTTGATAAACAATGACAACGTTAATCAATGGAACACAGACGTAAGGTTGGTTTACGGTCGCTGCTCTTCGGAACTTAAAGAACTAATTCCTCCTGCACTCACAACAAACTCGTCTTACACTTGCCGAACATCCATACACGGTTAATATGTCGACCAAGAACTGGCAGCTTCCAAAGTTCCTTCCTTAATGCCACCGGTAAGCTATGGAATGCTCTTCCAGCGTCTGTGTTTCCTCCTTCCTACAATCTGGATCTCTTCAAGAAACAGATGGTTCATTTCACAATCGGATTACATTAATTTGTCAGCGTCCGGTATTGAAAGTGCGATGAAACATAAAAAAAAAAACATTGGCCTGCTAGGGAATTGAACGACGCAAATTTGCGGTCCCGTATGGGACCACTGGGCGTTTAGAGGTTAATTAAAAATGGTAAACGAAAATCGTTCCGTAAGAATCACCCGTTGAAAGTAAATTCCTGTAATAAATGGATGATGCGTGAATGATGAACTGTTCTAATACATTGGCGGATCAACTCTACACATGCAGCGCTTAGCCATACATAACGTAGTGTGCAGCATAGAATCCACAGAAGAGATTTCAGCATCACTATCACCATCTGTCAATTTTCTCTTGCATCTATTTAAGTAAAAAAATATATTAAAAAATGAATGGGACTCTCTATGTGAGGATCAAACTTCATTTGCAGTGATATCATTATCAAGAGACGTGCAAAGTGGGGCAAAAAGTGTCTCTCTAAATCTCTTCGAGTCCACGCGCCAATAAAGTTTGCGAAACTCCGTGCGGTTGGTTCCCAGTCCAGGTTCCCCATCCAGGTTCCCGGCCCGTGGACTTGGCAGGTTCCCGGGTGCACCCGAGTGGAAGCGGCTTTTAAATCAAAGCACGCCGTAAAGTTCGGTCGAAATAAGTTAAACAACGGCCATAATAACTCGCCCGAGAGCTGGAGAGTCACGGAGGGTTTTCGTTACGCCACTGCATTAAGGTTGAGATTTTAAGGGGGGCGCGTTGTTGAATCGGCGAATATAATAAAGACAAATTATATTTAATTTTATGTAAACACATACAGGAGAATACCGACAGATGGTGATAGCGATGCTGAAGTCTCGTCTGTGGAGTCTATAAAGCTTACCATGATATGGCTAAGCGTTGCAGGTGTAGTTATGATCCACAAACGTCACAGAATACAGCCCGACATTAACGCAACATCTAATTATTACATGAATATTCACTATGAATGGGTGATCTTTACAGGACGACTTTCGTCTACCAACAATTATAATTAATAGGCTATGACTGGCATTTTACAGGTGAGGGATCGAATTCACACCAATCGGGAGAATCTTAGAGCTAAGAAATCGATTACAAACTCTTTTTATTAATCTCCGTCGGGGATCGAACCTTCCATGGTCCTGGTATTGTGGATTTTGTGTTTAGCCGTGTGTGAAAATTTTCTTACACGAATATTTCATTGCAGGGTTAACGATTTTATTTTTGTTTTTGATCACAAATTCGGCAACCCTGAAGAAGACCCCTGCAATGGCGATCGAAATATTGGTGTTAGAAAATTGTACCACACACGGCTAGATCCAAAATACCAAACCTGGCTGTGAAAACGTATGAAGTTATACTACATTGTCCTAGCCTCATCGCATATCAGCTCTGCCTACCGCAGCTCCGCAGAATACATTCTACGTATAATTTCCGACGGCCTTCCAGGACGTCGCGAGCCCGAGAGCAATAAAACCACACTCTTATGAATAGCAAGTAAGAAACAAGTTAATTAATACTCATATAATTCTTGGAATAAACGACTCCTCCCACATTTAACTTGTTTACTTCACGTAAGGTAACTCTGGAAGCATTTCTAGGGTATTTTCGAGGTCTTTCTGTGGCGCAAGTAAAGCTTTCCATTAATTTCAAGATAATATTTTTGTTTTCGCTATCTACAGGTAAACAATTGAACTTTATTATTACTACTTACGGTTGAAATAAATTTGTTTTCACGCACAAATAATACATCACAAGATAATAAGAGAAATATTTATTTTAAGCGATTTCTAATTTACATATTTTTTAACCCTTTCGCATCGGTTGTCGGCATATGCCGTCATAAGATTCCCCGACCGTCGACATCGGTTGACGCGATATATCATTTCGCTAATTTCAGTACAGCCACCGGCGGCGCTGGTGACCGAGCACGGGCCGCGGAAGTGCGGACGGCCGGCAGTTGGTCCTAACCTTTTGGCGAAGTAAGGTCCGCATTGCGGCCGCGCGGGCATGTCATACCGCGTGGTCACAAACTTGTAATATTTTTAACGTAAATATAATCTGTGCTTCTAAAATAAAAGTCATTGTCTGCTGTCCTGCTCCTCATCCTGCCTCACACGACGTAATAACCCCCCTCTTTTTGAGAGAGGAGGATGTTAATATATATATGTAGTTGTATTACTTACAATCGATTGACAATTTCGACTATTCTGCCGTCTTTCGTTTCGCCAGGCCTCCGTGCCCTTGGTTCCCCGGGTAAGCCCCGTTTCTCTTTTGCCACTTACCTGGAAACAAAGAAAAAAGTCATTAAGTACAAAGTTCTTGTCGGCGAAACTCTTCCCAGCTGATGAATTATTATATTCGCCGTGCGATATTAGGAGCAGAGTAACGCGGAGCCTCAAGGCGAAACACCGCTTCTCGAGAGTGAAAAAAAAAACAATTAAAAAACTGGGTTATGATTTAAACTAGTAAACGATGTTACATCACATATGCACGAGTGTTTTTTTTTTTGTCTACAAAATGTGCATTTATTTATAAATATATGCCGGCGGGTATAGCTCAACGGTCAAAGCGTTTGCTTTGCAAGCCAAAGGTCGTGGGTTCGATCCGCGACGGAGATTGAAAAAAAAAACTATTTCTGAACTCATAGCTCGTGAATTTGATCCATCGACGTAAAATGCCAGTCATAGCCTATTAATTAAAAATTGGCAGTAGACAAAAGTCATCCCGTAAAGACCACCGATTCATAGTAAATTGCTGTAATAATAAAGGATGATGCGTGAATCTCGGACAGGCATTTGTATTTATTTATTACCGATAAAATAAAAATGCTTGTGATTTTACAGCACAGCGACATCTGTCATAATACGAAAGTAACTATAACATTAATAAATAAGTTAATTATCTCCACATGGTCGATTGCACTGTGCATAGCACACAGAACTGAGGTGCACAGTTTGTGGTTCGAATCCCAGCGTCTGCCGTTTCTTTTTTCAATTCATTTCAATCACAAATTGATGAGAGAAATTTGATGCAGATTTGTATGTGTGTATCAATTAATAAAACATTGTTATAAATCAATTACCTATAAAGGATTCAGAGTATTAAAAAATATTCTAATAAAAAATAATTAAGCAATCCGAATCTCGGTTCAGTTTATGAATAATGTAATATTTTTAATTATTAACTGACCCACTTTTGATTGACTAATTGTCTACAATTAGAGTATAACTGTAATCTAGCGTTAAACTTATAACCACACTAAAATAAATGTTTTTTTTTAGTCTAATTTATTGCTTTTTTTACCTGTTAATCTCCTTTTCCCGAAGTCATAACATGCGAAATTTAATTAATGATAACAAATTATAAACACAGGTTTTTTCATATAATTATCATCTCGCAATCATATGTAACATAAAATTAAATGTATATAATATAACAACGTCTAACTGCCGCAAAACAATAATCGTTTATAAAAATCATACAGAGTTTTAGTTAACCTACATTTTTAATTACAAGTCGTAATGTATAGCAGAATATGAACATGTATACTTGTATAAAATATACATGTTCATATTCACCTGTAGACTTGGATAGGATTCATGTGAGAGATGAAGATGCTGAGGTAAGCGGGCGGTGTGACTAGAGTGGACAGAGTTCAAAATGAGCATATTCGGGGTTTATTTCGGGTGGCCCCCAAACCGCCTAAGATGGTATGGGCATGTGACACTGAGAGATGAGGACCACATGGTGAAGAGAGCCCTCAACATGCGCTGAGAAGAAGACCTGGAAGACCGCAGGCAACCTGGACTGCAACTGTAAACAAGGATCTGAAAACCCTGGGTTCGACCGAGAATGCAACGCAGGACAGACAGACATGGCGAACGTGCACAAGGAGAGCCGACCCCAGATGATGGGAAATGGCTAGGATAAAGAAGAGAAGATACTTAACGATGGCCTTCCAGGACAGCGAGATCAGTGTTTATGCTCATCTGCGGCATTTGAAATCATAAGGAATCCAGATTTTGTATCTTAACACTATCCAGTCCGCGCGTTACGCGATTAAACTTACGCTGGAGGCCGACTGTTTTTTTTTAAAGAAATGTTTACATAAAAATTCGCATATATTTATTTGTTTATATATCATCCCCCATCATCGTCGCTGTCTTGGATCTCCTCAGCGTCATCGGGAATATGGAACAAAGCATCAGCGTATATAAGGAGACAAATTCTTACCAAAAATGTATTGCATTGGAATATAAAATAAAATTTTAAAAAACCAATCGAAATATTGATCGGGAAAAACGATCAACGTTTCCCAATTTAAAAATAATAATTATAACACTCGTGATAAAGTCTAATCTCACATTATTATTTTTATTTAAAAAAAAAAATGGTCTTTTAAATTTTGTATCGTCATGTGTTCAAATAAAATTAAATATGATTCACAGCCCTTATTAGAAGTTGTATTCATCCATTCAGTCTATAGGTTCGAGACCTGAGTGGTACTTCCTGTGCATCTACAATATATCGGTGCTGACGACACGAAACGTACCAAAGTATTGAAATTCATTATATTGATAAACTTCTTACCTTGCATACATACAGAAGGATGAATAGCTTAAAAACTTATAGGAAGGCATATACTGAAGTACGAAGGAGGGATGGGTGGTGTTTACGGGACGAATTTCGTCTACAACCAATTTCGATTAATAGGCTATGACTGGAATTTCACGAGTGAGGATTCAAATTCATACCAACCAGTATTTAGAGCGTAGAAATAGATTTTTTTTAATCTCCGTCGGGGATCGAAGAAACGACTTTCGGTTTGCAAAGCAAACGATTTAACCACTAAGCTATACCTGCCAGCACGTGAATAAACAGTGCTCATTGCTTTCAATGGTAAAATAAAAAAATATGTGGTACTTACTAAACAAATAGACTGTCGGTAGGTAACTAATAATATAAAAAGCTTGTGAATAAATGTTGACCGATTGAATAATAAAAAGAATAATATACATACTCTGAATATATACTACAGAGACATCTATCGTTATATGATGTTAACAATTGTATAAATACATGAGGTATCGCGTATCTGCCCAGACAGATAATGGTCGTGTGGACTGCGCGGTGTGTGGAATAGAGCAAAGGCGCAAGGCTCGAGGTTCGAATCCCGCGTCCGCCGATATATTTTCTGAATGAATCGATGCGTATAAAATTTGATGTAGAATTGTGTGTGTGTATTAAATGACTAATCAATTGTTGGATGCAGTGTTTTATTGCCCGGCAGTGTTTGCCGGAGTTTCGGAAATTTTCAGTGGGACATATTTTTTTCATTTCAAAATGCTGTGAAATGCAAAGTCTCTCTGTTATTACAGTGATTGTCTCGGACAATGGGAGAGCTCGGGGACGGAGCGAGGAAGCCGGCAAAGAGATGAATGATGGCGACGCAAGACTACAATCAAGAGTTGCTAAACTTCAACGGCGAAAGCGACATCTTGATACACTCGCCGGAATGTGTGCTCCATCAACATAATAGGAGTGTCGATTTTTTTTTAGCATTCTTCTTCGTAGTATCAATCCGGTGGATTGGTTTGCAGCAACAAAATCTTGCATCTCGATCTTCATTCCTCTGCATGCCTCTACAGCTCAGAATAAGAGCTGCAACTCATGTCCTCGCTTGAACACTTGCTGCAAATACTCCCGTCTAGGAAGCCTTCTACAGTTTCTACCCTCAACCATCCCTTTCACAATGTCGTGAAGAAGACCATCGTGGCGCATGATGTGACCAATCACCTCTCTGAAATGGTTCTTACTAGCTGCCTTTATTCCTTGATTATGCTGATAACCTCATTGTTAGTGACGTGGTCTCTCCAGGAAAATCCGAGAATTTTTCTGTATGACCACATCTCAAAGGCCATTTTACCATATTGGCTCCAAATTTGCTGCATTCGACTACCGTTTCACAGTTCTGTAAGGTCAGATAATCGATGCCTTGTCACAGAAAACTGTTATACCTGGAGGTCCACATGGAAACATAGATGTCGCCCGGGAACCACCAGAGCAAGAGTTCTTATTTCTGTTCGATTGTCATACATTTACGTGTCCGGCATATTGGGACTAAATATATAGACCGCCGCTTGTGGCGCCGGTGCGACAGCCCATCACGCCAGTCATGTCCCTCCCGTCGGCGAGAGCATATTGTATTGTGGCTCGGCCTAATGCTGTGACTAAGTCGAGCCCTAAATTTGTAATGTTTTATCTTAAATATAATATGTCAATGTACTTTTGAAAAAGACTTTGTTTTGCTGACCTGCTCCAAATCATGCCCTCACGCGACTGAATAACAACCTTTTTGAAAGAGAGGAGGATGTTAGTATTATAGATCAACAATTTGCAGGTAACCTTAGTTTAAGTTACGCGAGGTTAGGTTAGCTTTAACTGCTCATATAATCACTCCTCATAAAATTCACCGTTTAGAAACCACTGGACAATATAATAAAGGTGCGGGACTGTGAGACAATGTCCATTTGGGAAGCTTCGAAAAGAAAACGCCATAATATGCAGAGCAATACAACTGTGTACTCGAAACAAAACGATTAAATGTAATGTATTATTTTTTTATAATGACACAATTCTGCTCCGAAAAGTGTCAAGAGAGACGTGGAAAATGCGCCCAGATTGTACATCATCAAGAAAAGAAGAAAAAATATAAGTACAAAATAATGGGTGTGCTTATGAAGGCAATTTTAATTTTTTTGTTCTCATAAAAGCGATGGGTTTTATACAGGAAAATGACATTGTTGGATTTTTACTCTAATTACATCATGGACTGAATAAAAACGTAAATCTAAATTTATAAAACCAATTGATATCAGCTTGATATGGGCTAGTGTCAAAAACCTCGATATGCGATCTTTCTTTTTGTTCGCTCGCCGGACATGTATGTATCGCCATATTGCTTCTTTGATAGGTGTAATTATGTGAATAGCCACTGGATGAATTGCGGCGCCGGGAGTCACTGACTAAGAGCGGCCAGTCGGAGTTTTATTTAATTTTTGCATTTTACGGGTGAGGGATCAAATTCACACCAAACAAGGGGTATTTTAGAACTCAGAAATCGTTTTTTATTTTTTATTTATTTTTAATCTCCGTCGGGGATTGAACCCACGACTCTTGCCTTTCAAAGCAAACGCTTTGACCACTGAGATATACCTGCCGGCAAATTATAGGACAAGGCATAGAAAACCTGAGTTTACAGAAATGTGAAACGACAATTCGCGGTGTATATATGCTCCAAACATAGACCGGGTGTGGTAAAAAAAGGTAAGGTTAGGTTAGTTTAACTAAAAAATGACGATAAATAATAATTTATAACCTTAACGTTATAAATAATGTAAATTAAAAATACAATTTCAAGTATCTTATTATATATATGCCGCGATACTGCACTGCCTCAGGCATGTTGACGGAGGCGCGAGTGGATGGCTTCCATCCCATAATAAGGTAATGGTCGCTGGTAATAATGCAATGGTCGCTGTGGGCGGATAGGTGAGATTTACGGTTGGAGAGGCACTGGATGCGCCTTCACATTGCCATCTAGAAGGGATTCGGTACTCCACTCACAGAGTAGTACAATAATAATAATGTGGTGTAAGTGTACATGCCGATTTATATTTTCTTTCTATTCTGTTTAATTGAAATTATGTTTTTTCTGTATTTGCTTGGAATTATTGTATGTAAAATTTTGATTATGGCTTTAGTGGCTAAATTAATAAATTGTATTATTATTATTCGATAGAGCCATATTATGTTAAACTAGAGTGCTAATGCACAGGAGAGGATAAATATTTAATAATATTTGATATTTGTCATATATAAAATCACAGATCGCATCAACTTTTTTTCTTATATGTATAAATCTCTAGCATTCGATTAATTTTACTTGCCCGAATGACCCAGCGGGAGGCACTCTTGAGGCCAGGCGTTGCAACTATCAGACCAGAGTCAAAGAATGAAGCTCTATAGAAGTATTCACGTATAGAAAAAGACGTTCCCGTACTGCAGGAATACGAAAACTTTTTTAGTAATTAAATACACACACGCATCAATTCATTCAGAAAAAATATCGGCAGAAGCGGGACGCGAACGGCGAGCCTTGGAACCAACCGTTGCTCTTACCCTAGAGACCACTCGACCATCTCCTGCCCGAACTGATACGCGAAAGTTGATGCATTTATACCATAGATGGGCAACCGCCGGCCCGCGGGCCGGATCCGGCCCGCGAAGCTATTTTGTCCGGCCCTGATTCATCTCGGCGAAGTAATTGAGAAATACATTAGTTAAAATAATGCAGATGACACGGGCGCTTGCAGTGATTCGGGGAAGCTCGTATACAATTTTTTTCGAGGATGAAGTACACCAAATCGAAAATTCGAACGAGGATAACAGATGAAAATCTCGAAAATTCGATGAGATCATCATTAAGCAATATCAACGCCAATATTGATAGTCTCGTAATTCAAGTACAAAGTCAATCGTCACATTAAATTTTATAAGCAATTAATGTCGTTCATTATATAAATAAATAAAATATGCAAGAAATAGCAATGTGTTTTATTTAATTTAATATTACCTTAATATAGTTAATAATTTGGTGCGGCCCTTGACACGGAGACAGAATGATAATGTGGCCCCAGACCTAGGAAAGGTTGCCCATGCCTGATTTATACCATTGTTAATATCGCATAACGATAGATGTCTCTGTAGTATATATTCAGAGTATGTATATTATTATAATCAGTCAACATTTATTCACAAGCTTTTTATATTATTAGTTACCGACAGTCTATTTATTTAGTAAGTGCCACTCGGGTCTCGAACCGAATGATGATACTGAATGGATGAAAAGAACTTCTTGTAAATCCTACGCGGACATTACAGCCAGTCATTTAAATGAAAACTTTTTTATTAAAAAATAATACGGCAGTTACCTTTAGATCGGAGCCCCAAAATACCTTGCAAATCGAATAGACTCGCTTCAAAGAAGATCAATTCTAATTATCAAATAGATAAGCATTTTATACTTTGTTGTAATATGAAACGCAATGAGCACTGTCTTACTTGCTGGAAGACTGCAGTTTCGCCATCAGTTTTTAATGTGTACAAGCGTACTGACGTGTTAATATATATTTTACACGTCGGTATTTATATTTTTTTATGTAACACATACAGGAGAATACCGTCAGATGGTGATAGTAATTCTGAAGTCTTATCTGTGAAATTCTATGACGCTTACCATGGTGCATATAGCAGAGACTACAGCCCGAGATTCACGCATCATCCTTATTATTACAGGAATTTACTATGAATGGATGGTCGTCACGGGATGACTTTCGTCTATCACTAAATTTATTTAAGAGGCTGTGACTGGCATTTTACGGGTGAGGGATCAAATTCACACCTAATATTTTACAGCTCAGAAATCGTTTTTTTTTTAATCTCTATCGGGGATCGAACCCACGACCTTTGGCTTGCAAAGCAAATGCTTCGACCATTGAGCTAAGCCCGCCAGCTACTAAAAATGTATTAGAAAATTAACAGTTTCGCCAGAAAGTAGGCAGGGAGATGGGTGGAGTTTAGGTTAGTTTAGTTTTTATTTTTTAGTAAATAATATTAAAAGTCTATGTGTTTAATTGAAAGATTTCAACAATATTAATAATAGGTGAAGAGTAATTCAAGAAATTAACAGGTATATTAATTATTTTATTTAAAAAGAGACAATTGTAATTCTTTGATATCATAGGCCTTGGTAGTAAAATGGTAGAAAAAAGAAAAATATGTTTTCAATATTTGGTGGCCCGCGGGCCGTACATTTTCGAAGGCTTCGAGTCCGAACAGGCCATCTCGCTCACTCCCAAGTTCTCGACAAAAAAAAGCCCATACAGCCTGCGAGCGAGCCAGCATGAGAGTGGTACATACGATGGGCATACGAAAAGTAAAGTCTTCAAGGCCTGCACGCATCGCTACGCGAAATTTGCAACACTGTCGTAACTGTTCACACAACTCACTAGCAATAACAGTGTAAACGTAGCAGCCATTCGCGATGGATGTCCAGATTTTTACTCTCGCAAAGTGCGAACTGAGTTAAATAGCTTATTTTATAATGTACTGGTATCAGCTTGATATAGCTCCTTAAGGCCGATGCCGAAAAGATCTTTTGTCTATTATTTTTGTTCGCTTGCCTGACATTTACATCGAATGTTAGTTTAGTTATATAATGTTAAACGGTGTTTGCATACGCCAAAATAATTGTTATGACAATTGGCCCATTCTCAGTTGGCACATTCATCTTGGCGTTTGGTACCGCCGAAATGTGAGAGCGGGCAGGCAGTCGAAACGCGCCCGCCACCGTGATAGGAGCACCTAAGGGCGTCCCTATAACGGGCGACGTTATTGACAAATAAACGAGTAATATGTGAAACAGAAACAAGTGTTTGTATTGTGAACCTGATCTTCATCCAGTAAACCGATGTCCTAAATACCCGAGGATGATATCAGTACATTTTCACGGACGTATTGCCTTATGGTCACAGGTTCGATGAAAGGAAAATCCTGATCTATTTCCTTCTCGTGGCGGGGGGTGAGCGACATCACTTGGCCAATATAGACAGGGACCGTTGTTGGCCGAAATAAGCTAACACCCAGCTAACCTCATCAGGTCAAGCTGGTCAGGGCACTGGAGGTAGTAAATGCTCTCCTAGGTCGGATGAACCTTTATTTTCAACGGCATTAGGATGTGGAAATAAAGGGAGAAATACCACACTACAGGTCTAAAAGACATCCCACGTATCAGCAAAAAATGATTGCATCTCAAGTTTGCAGAGGATCGAGAAAAGTGGAGATTAAGATGCAAGATTTTGTTGCTGCAAACTAATCCAACGTATTGATACTACGAAGAACATTTGGTGTTGTGGCTATGTGCCAAATTTCTTCTGACCAATATTTCAACCCTGAAGATGACCCTGCAATGGCATTCTAAATATTGTTCAGCAGAAATTCGACATAAAAGGTTTAACCAGAAAGCTACTCTCATTGTGAGAGCTCGCTTCTCGCATGCCCCTAGTACATACGGGTACGAGCGCCGTCAGTACCGATGGCTCCGAGTCGATTAGGTTCAACAAACCCGTTCGGTCGACCAGAGCGAATGCCATGCGATGATGATGATGGTATAGTTTCGACTTGTACGAGTATTATTGTTGTTAGTGCAAGACCACCGGAGTTATACTGAATACAAGATCGCGATCAACTAAGTACCGATATATATATAAATTCATTATATATATATTATTATTATATTAGTATTTGTATAGCGCTCTTTTATGACCGAATGATCATTCCAAAAGGGCTTCTTTGCCTCTCTAGTAAGTAGAGTAATAGGGTGGGTCTTGAGTCTGCTTCTGAAGGATGCCTCCGCTTTAAGCTCTCTTATGCTTTCCGGTAGCGAGTTCCAGGCCATTGATGCCGCGTAGCTGAAAGCCCGATTGCCAAAGACCGTGCTAGGACTATCTACTAATATAATAAAATAATAATAATAAGATTTTTATTCCAGCAGGATTGGGTGGGTTGTGCAATACCCAATCTGCCATATTTTTAGATACAAAGATACATTTTAATATATCAATCAATATACTAATATAATATTACATTGATCAAAAAGTATTTTCATCTTATTAAATTAAATGTATAAATACATATTTTATTAGTAATTAAATACAAACATACAATTAAACATCAAATTTTATACGCATCAATTTATTCAGAAAAAATATCGGCAGACGCGGGATTCGAACCACGAGCCTTGCAACCGTTGCTATATTCTACACACCGCGCTATCCACACGACCATTCTCCGCCTGAACAGATACGCGAAACCCGATGTATATATATACCATTGTTAACATCATATAACGACAGATGTCTCTGTAGTTTATATTCAGAGTATGTATATTATTATTTTTTAAGATTCAATCAGTCAACATTTATTCACAAGCTTTTTTATATTATTATTAGTTACCAACGGTCTATTTATTTAGTAAGTACCAAATATTTTACTATTTTACCATAGAAAGCAATGAGCACTGTTTATTCACGTGCTGGCAGGTATAGCTTAGTGGTTAAAGCGTTTGCTTTGCAAACCGAAATTCGTTTCTTCGATCCCCGACGGAGATTAAAAAATATATATTTCTACGCTAAAAATAATGGTTGGTGTGAATTTGAATCCTCACTCGTAAAATTCCAGTCAAAGCCTATTTATCGAAATTGGTTGTATACGAAATTTGTCCCGTAAACACCACCCATCCCTCCTTCGTACTTCAGTATATGCCTTCCTATAAGTTTCTAAGCTATTCATCCTTTCTGTATGTATGCAAGGTAAGAAGTTTATCAATTTAATGAATTTTAATACTTTGGTACGTTTCGTGTCGTCAGTACCGATATATTGTAGATGCACAGGAATTTTGAAATACAGAACATTCGGGCACTTCGTTCACATCAGACGACACTCAGTCAGACCCGGATGGCTTTCATGACTGGGACCGTAAAGCCGCTCAACGTCCCGGCAAAAGCGCGGCCCTAGAGAGGCATTTTATTGATAACTTTACTGCCGCAGGAAGGTGATATAATAGACTTTCACGGCGCTTTTAAGCTCTCTCCCCTCGCGAATTTGGCTAACTTGTTGCACTCGGATGGCTCTCAACGTTTTCAGAGCTTTCAGTGTTTTTACACGGTGCTTAATAAAATTTATTTGCGCCATTACTTGAACTAGTCCAGAGTGAAACGTGTGGCGTGCATTTTTAATGGAAAACACTGCGTCACAACTCTCATTGTGGAATCGTCGCGTTTGGGAAGATTTGCGTTTCAAGTCGCAGGTCACGAGACCTATTAGTAAGTAATACCATTAATAAGTACAGAGAGCCTTTTATTTAAAGTTAATGCTTACAATTCGCATGCCAGAAATCATCATGTGTCAACCTTTTCGAGCCATTTCGCTATCGTCACGCGTTTCGATTAGCACATGACGACGCTGGAGGTCGACTGTTTTTTTAAAGAATTCCTTACAAAAAAATTCGCATATATTTATTTGTTTATATATATCCATCCCCCATCATCGTCGCTGTCTTGGATCTCCTCGGCGTCTGAGGGAATATCGGACAAAGCATCAGCGTATGCAAGGAGACTAATTCTAACCAAAAATATATATATTTATTTTTTATGTAAACGCATGCAGGAGAGCACAACCGGTCAAGACCAGTGCACTCTATGACGCTAAGCCAGGGAGGCTGGACGCTGCATGCGGGAAACGTGTGTTGTGTTTGTGTTTGTGTGTGGGTTGGGGAGATTGCAAGTGGATATTTATCTGTTTCTTGAAGAGATCCAGATTGTAGGAAGGAGGAAACACAGACGCTGGAAGAGCATTCCATAGCTTACCGGTGGCATTAAGGAAGGAACTTTGGAAGCTGCCAGTTCTTGGTCGACATATATTAACCGTGTATGGATGTTCGGCAAGTGTAAGACGAGTTTGTCGGCTGTGAGTGGGTGCAGGAGGAATTAGTTCTTTAAGTTCCGAAGAGCAGCGATCGTGGTAATAACGGTAGAAAAGACTAAGAGAACCAACCTTACGTCTGTGTTCGATTGATTGTAGATTAGACGTAAGGGTGTCATTGTTTATCAAACGAATTGCTCTTCTTTGAACTGAGTCAATTAAGTTTAGAAGGTATTCTGGGGCTCCAATCCAAAGGTGACTGCCGTATTCAAGGATAGGTCGGATTCGTCCTTTATATAGAAGAAGAAGTTGTTTATCACTTAAAATATACATATACTTAACATAAAATTCTTTTTTCAACGCGTCAATCCAAGCACAAAAATAACGGCAGAAGCGGGATGCGAACCGCGGACCTTGGAAACCAACTATGCCCAGGTATTCATACCGCTCGGCGAACTGCGCCATTGCCCCGCCTAGACTGACGTGCGTTGAAACTAGTATTTATATCATTGCTATCATCGTACGACAGATGTCGCCATAGTATATATTCAAAGTATGTATATTTTTATTATTATTCTATCAGTCTTCATTTATTCACAAGCTTAATATTATTACTTTCCGGCAGTCTTTATGTAAAATAACGGCAGCTTCTGCCGTTATTTTTTTGTGCATGGATTGACGCGTTGAAAAAAGAATTTTATGTTTAGTATATGTATATTTTAAGTAATAATAATTTGTAATATAGTCAATGATCTATAAAAGTAGATTAGAATATTGAAATAATAAAATAATATTCTAATAAAAATTAAAAAATTAATATAAGTTGTTTATCGTTGAAATACCGACGTGGTCTATATAATACACCTAGTTTCTTGGAAGCGAGACCGGCTTTACACTTAATTGACTCGTAATATTTGACATTATTCGATATTGATAATCCAAGCATATTGGCATTGGAATATAAAATAAAATAAAAAAGACAGTTTATATTTTGGGAAATACTTTTTTTGCTAACAAACATATAAAAACTAAATGCATACAATCGAAATATTGATCGAGAAAAGCGATCAACGTTTTCTAAATTTAAAAATAATAAATACAATAAGCAAGATAAAGTCTAATCTCACACATGTTTTTTTTTTTTACAAAAAATGCTCGTTTAAATTTTTTATTGCCATGTGTTCAAATAAAATTAAATATGACCCTCACTGAAAGGGTTTGAGTTTTTTTATTTATAGTCGAACGTAAAAACAACACATATGTTATGTGATTACTACTAACGTTTGAAAAAAAATAACACAAGCTGTGTATAGTCGGCCACTAAGCGTAGGCGGACCGATCGCACTCATGTTGTGTGACCCGCTTTTAACGTTAGGCCTGGCGATAACACACACATTGTGAAATCGGACTGGATAGTGTTAATTTGCAGTCAATATAGTATGATCGTTGATTATAGAAAGAGACTTGGGAATATTCAATTTAAAAACAAATATAAAAAAAACACCATCAATCACAAAAGCTCAATCGCAAAGACTATACACAAGTGCAACACAGACAGATAGCCAGAACTATACAGTGTGAAACGTGGATTACTGCATCTTTTGAGTGCGACGTAAAACTTTAAAAATTCGCTGGCATTGCACCTTCACCCGCTCTCGCTATCGAGCTCTCGTCACGGCGCCGCGGATTCGAGCTGACTCGCGAAATCCTCCAGAAAGACAGGTAGACGCGATCCAAATCCGTAAGAAGTTCAGGCGCTGAAGAGCAGTCGACGGCGAGACTGATCCTCTGCGACTTTTACAGCCACGTTGCTTCTTCTTCCGCGGCTATATATATATACACTGAGGAGGCGAAAAGAGCCTCTCGAAGGAACTGCACATCCGGCATATCATCCGCCAGTTCTATCCGCCAGTTTTATTCGCAATTTTTCTTGAAGAAAAATTGATTTATTTTAAATTTGAGTGAGGAACGCTCCTATATGAAAAAAAATACTGACGTAAAAAGGATTTTTTTTCATCATGTAATACTGTGGGGAAATAACACCGTTTTTATATTATTATTATTTTATGGAGCTAAACGAATCAAATTAATATTTTTATTTTTATGCTGGTACTACTGACAGAAGAGAAGACCACAGGCACCACATGGTGAAGAGAGAATGCAACGCCGGACAACATACCCTGCTAAAAAGAAGACCTGGAAGATTACAGGCAACGTGGAATGCAACCTAAAACAAAGATCTGAAAACTCTGGGTTTGACCGAGAATGCAACGCCGGACAGACAGACATGGCGAATGTTAATAAATGAAGACTGATTGAATAAAAAATATGATACTTTGAAAGCGAATGATATGAATACTGTCACTGACATATATGGCTCAAATTACACGGTATGAAAATGGGCATAATTGAGTTATTTTTGTGCTTGGATTGACGCGTTGAAAAAGAATTTATGTAAACTATTTAAAAGTGTTTTTCGTTTTAATTTTTTCTAACGCCTGAAACTATTCAACAACGTTCCACCAACGGAGCGATCTCTTGAGTAAAGCGAATAACCAGATGTCACATGGTGCTAACTCATATATAGTTTTACTTGCATTATTTAACAATATCTAAATCTATCCAAAGGTTATATTAATCCACCCTCTAGCAGTGATCCCGTGGGTGGTGCATAAAAAAGCTTTAACAAGTGCCTATAAAACTCTACGTGCTTATAAAAACTGAAGAGTAACAAATTAACTATCGTGTAGTTTACTTGGTAACTTGTCCGTTCCTATGCAGCGCCTCAGTACAATGTAGTATTTCCCAACCGGGGATACTAGGGATGTAAAAGTCCACGTAGAACACGGATATATTCCATAGCTATATACTATATAGGATGCAAATCCCGTAGAACTTTCAAAGCCAGTTTCACGGAAGTGTTGAATACGTTCAGCACTGTTTGACCCTTTTACTTTAAAGTATCAATATTTATATTTTAATATATGAAATATAAAAAAATGTAGACTACTGGGGGTACGATGGTTTGAATTTGTGACGAATAACGAGGTGAGGGAGCAGCGAAAACTTTCACTTACCAGAGCTGGTAAAGAGTATTGAGAGGATCGAAAGTTTCAGACATTTCGGCGTACAGGTCACTGAGAGCGGTGGTCTGCAGAAGTAAATCGCTGTCTGTCACTGGATGGAAGCACTGTAGCGTCTTTTCATTACATGCGCAATATCTGGGACTTTTCTGGCAGTTTTAGTCGATCAAAACAATATATCGATTATACAGCGCCTGAATGGACAGAATTCATCTTTACGGCTGTGAATACTGGAATCTTACCAATGCAGCCGTAGAATGGGCTTGGATAGTAGATATCTAGGGTAGAAAAAAATATGGTTTGATTTCGTGAGGAACGACGAGGTGAAGGAGCAGACAAGGCAGTCTTCTATAATAAAATCGGTCAAGAAACGAAAATTGACCCGTACAATTTAATAAAATGTACATATAATAATCAAGTGCACCCATTGAAGCGACTTAATAACGCAGTTCACATAATACGACAATTACACGAATATACTCGTATGTCTCAGTTTCCGTCGTCATCTTCCGACGTGTATTTGCATAACACAATTCACCTTAGCCAAGTTCACCGTCAGAGCACGTCAGCGTTGCTATTTTAGCTAACGGTAATTTAGCTTAGCCAGCGTGAGCATAAATACAATTCAAGTCATGGAGCATCCCGTCAAGACAATTCGAGGCATGAATCATAAGATCAGGACGATTCGGCACTGCCAATATGGCTCAACAAATGGATCATACGAGGGTTATCCGCAATACAAAGTTCCAATAGCGCTACAGACCTTAACAGACTTTGGACCGGAGTATGCAAGACGAGGACACAAATGAAAGCCTGGCAGTTTTACAGCGGACCGACTGAATGTGACTGCGGCGTGGAGCAGACCCTGTCACACGTTCTGGAGTGTGCGCTGTGCCCGAATAGCTGCACCCAGGAAGACCTGATGATAACCAGAAGTAACGCCATCGACGTCACCCACTTCTAGGCAGACAGGATCTGACCCTGTTGTTTCCGACACAATTATATTTATATAGCGATGATGAAAAGCGCTGTTATAGTAGATCCCGCGATTCTGTAGTGTATATTGGTTACCCCACTCCAAATTCCCTCCTTAGCGAGCTGCCTGCGGAGCTCAGTTTTGGCTTGGCAGCCGTACGTGACGGATCTCCCCTCGCTTCGCTCGCCAGGCGTTTTCTGTCTGCAAAAAACATTGCGCCGGTAGAAATCCATTCCCAGCTATGCGAAATCTATGGAGTATGAGCGTACAACACGTGCGCAAGTGTTGCAGAGAGTTCGAGAACGGGCCTATTGACGTCCTTGATGAGGAGCGTTCCGGACGGCCATCTGTTTCTGACGAAACAATCGCAAAAGTGGAGCCAGTGATGCTTTCAGAATGAAGAGTGACGGTTCGTAAGCTCTCCCAAATGATCCATGATGTCAGCAAAACCTCTATTGACAAGATTATGACAGGGCACTAGGGTATGCTAAAGTTTGCGCGAAGTGGGTGCCAAGAATGTTGAACGAAGACCAAAGAGAGAGCTCATCGCAAAATTTGGATGAGGTATTCTCAAACACCCACTCTACAGCTCGAACTTAGCCCCAAGTGACTACATAAATAAAATATTTTTTTAAACATTAAAAAAATATCCGATGTATTGTTTTACCCTGTAATTCTATAAATCTCTTGTGGACCTGACCGAACATTTATTTTTTGTGGACCGGAAAGGGTTAACAGTTCCAATGTGCACAAACGTACTGACATGTAAATGAATATTTACTTATAAAGAAAACGTTTCACTAGAGGAGTAATTAAGTGTGTGTAGAAGTGGGGAAAAATATATGAATTAAATAGTGGGATAAAATATAAATATAATAATAGACGTGGGATATATGTAAGTACTCGTAAATGACAAAGAAAAGAGTTTCACAAGACATAAGATAGGGAGTCAATAAGTGGGTAGTAGGTGTGGTCTGTATAAGTGCCTCAAAGTTGTAATATATATAAAATATAAACATCCTCCTCTCTCAAAGAAGGGAGTTATAACGTCGCGTGAGGGAAGGATGAGGAGCAGGTCAGCAGACAAAGACTTCATTTTAGAAGCACAGATTATATTTACGTGAAAAACATTACAAGTTTGCAACCACGCGGTATGACATGCCGCGCGGCCGCAACGCGGACCTTACTTTGCCAAAGGGACCAACTGCCGTGTGGGTGCGTCGACACGGCGCACCTAAATGCCCGACAAGCGACCCGAAATAAAGAGACGAAAGATCGTATATCGAGGTTTTCGATAACGGTAAGCAAGGACTACATCATGCTGATGTAAATATATATTATTAAAATGGATATCAAAGTTATTGATACAAATATAAACAAAATAGAAAAATGTCTTTGCTGAAGCGTCCAAGAGTCGCGTTTTGAGGAGTTTTCTCCGAGCTGGTGCAGGGAAACTAGACTACGCTGAGAGAAGGTGAGACATGGAAGAGAGAGCTGCGCTCGCAAGAATCCTGAACAACTTAATGGGTGTGTTTGTGCATAAATTCAGTCGCCGACTTTCAGTACGTTCACTAGCAGATTCCCAAGCTTGAAACATTTTAATTATATAATATATAAACTATATATAATACGATTAGTTTCCATACAATTTGTAGTTCGTTTGAGACCGAGGGAGTGACATGAAATACTCGTAAATACAGGGAGCGGCAAAAAAAGCTGACGGTTTTCGTCGTTGTTTTGTTTGTATGTACAATTAATATATTTCAATAAAGGTATATTTATATATTTAAATTATTATTTACAGAAGAATACCAACAGATTGTGACTGTAGATTCTATGATGCTCACCATTTTACATATGGCTAAGCGCTGCATGTGGAATGTTGATCCGCCAACGTCATAGACTACAGTCCGATAATCACGCATCATCTAAGTATGACAGGAATTCACAATGTATGGGTAGGGTTCAAGAGACGAATTACGTCTACCACCAATTTTGATTAATAGTCTATGACTGAAATTTTACGGCGAGGTATCAAATTAACACCAACCGGGGGCATTTTCAACATCATTGCCCTCGGATGTTGATATATTCCACGCAAGAGAGGCCCAGTTCAGACACAAACTCCGCGTATTTGTTTGAAGGAGAAATTTGTTGGAATCGTCTGTTTGATGAACATTGGGACTTTCTGTTGCTTGTCTTTATTGTTTTATATTTCTTTAGTACTTAATCATAAGTACATTTGTTTATAATTATTGTTTTTTCTAGTATTATCTTATTTCAGAAACGTATTAAATAATTTTAAATAAATTGAAAAAAAATAACCTCCCAATGACCTAAAATATATTAGTGAATGAATAGCGTTATTAGGAAGACACAGTTATAGACTGATTGAATAATAAAAAATAATAATATACACACTCTGAATATATACTATAGAGACATCGATCGTTATATGATGGTAACAATGGTATAAATACAACTTATTCCACGCACCTTTTCGGGCAGGAGATAGTCGAGTGGATTATTAATGAACAAGAGCAACGGCTGGTTCCAAGGCTCGCAGGTTCGCATCCCGCTACTGCCGATATTTTTTCTGTATGGATTGATGCGTATAAAGAATTTGGTGTATAGTATGTGTATGAAAGTACATAAAATAATGGATCACTGGTGAGGGAAGGTCTCGCTTAGTTTTTTCTGTGGCCGTTATTCGGTTGCGACCCCGAGGTTGGGAGCCGGGACTAGTAGAACAAAATTTACGTCCTCCGCCGGAACGAGATGGAAATTCCTCGCTTAAGATGCTTCACGGTGCAGGGCCTTTCAAATCCACTGCAATTTAAGTCTGAGATATAATTACACTAATTATTCATAAAATAAATGCACGGCTAGTAAACATTACTGGAATAAGTAGAGAGTAATTAGAGAGTAAAACTATGTTTATGTATACACTGATATCAGCTTGATATAGCTCCTTAAGGCCGATGCCGTAAAGCCTCAACAAACGATCTTTTGTCTATTATTTTGGTTCGCTTGCGTGACATCTACATCGAATGTTAAACGGTGCTTGCATACGCCAAAAATAATTGTTATGACAGTTGGCCGATTGTCAGTTGGTACAACTGTCATCTTGGTGGTTGGTACCACCGAAATGTGAGAGCGGGCAGGCAGTCGCAACTCGCCCGTCCTCGTGGTAGGACCGTCCCTAAGGGCGGCCCTTTAACGGGCGACGTTATTGGCAAATAAACATGTATCGTGAAACAGAAACAAGTTGTTTATAATGTGAACCTGATCCTGCATCCTTCCTCAAGTTAATCGATGTCCAAAATGGAAGAGGAGGATATCAACACATACAGAAGTATACAGACAGATAGTGATGAAAAAATCTCTTTTGAGAATTCTATGACTCTTGCAATTTTTAAACATGACTGAGCACTGCAATTGGAGTGTTAAACCTGCAACGTCATCGACACTCACATAAATGTACGGCTTCACGGATGACTTTGGGTTACACAACCAATTTTGATTAATAGGCTACGACTGGCATTTTCCGAATGAGGCTCCAAACTCACACAAACTGAACATTTAAAATGTTAAAAAATTAATTGATATGTTTTTTTTATACTCATCGGGGATCGAAACCACGACCTTTGGTATGGTAAGCAAACGCTTTACTTCTGAGCAGTACCCGCCGACATACGTCTACTATAAATATGACTCCTGCGACGAAAATTCAAATATCAGAAATAAGGAGAAATTCGTCACACATGGCTCGAACCCAAAAGCCAAGATTCCATTCTTAAATTTATAATAACACTTGTAAGTATGCAGGTTAATTATTTTAATTGCGAATTCCGATTTGTAATTAGAAAATGGAATTATCCGTCGAAACATAGTTCAAATTATAAAACAACAAAATAATGAATTTTAAAATGCATCAATAACATTAATTTTAAATTAATTTTAAATAAAAAATTAAGAAATTAAACATATTTAGTGTAGGTTCACATTTATTTTAAGTGATTACATGTTTCGGCCTCCCTGGAGAGACCATCTTCAATAATTATTAAATTAAAACTGTCTTATATGGGTATGCATAAGTATTAGTTCCTACGTTATTACACACATATTTACAGATTGTATGTGTGCGGATAAAACCATTGAAAAAAGACGTGAAATGCATCCATGATTAAATACATGAATTATCGATGATATCCAATTATTCTCGGTACATTTTCAATCCCTTCGAAATCACTTCACGAGCAAGACCGATCTCTAAGCACATATTGCGCGGCCTATAGTACAACTATATAGTACAACGAGTATATAGTCAATTGCCACTCGACCGATGTAGAGTCCTTGAGTTGCGGTCTGTCTCGTAGAGGCTCCAAGTCGCGGAGATGCTAAAGTAATAATCAACCTTTTCACGTGAGAAAAATTATGACAAAAATCTAAATATTTTTTATTTATTTTTATGAAAGCACGTACAGGAGAATACCTTGCGGTCTACGCATAGATAACTAAAGGATAACTGACTCGCAACTCCTTGAAAATGGGAATCTGCCCGGATCCTCTGAGGAACGCAGAAAATTTCGTCCCGGGCAGATGACCGAAGTTTGTCAATATTTTATATTAAGCACCAATGTGCTTCTCGAAAAGTGATTTGCTGGTGACCTGCTCTTCATCTCTTCTCCACGCGTCCCGGTGACGATCCCGGCGACCATGGAATCGCTTTCAGTAAATGGGGGATGTTACAAGGTATGATATATTTAACTATTTAAAACAAAACACGGCAGTTTGTCTGCCAAGCACAACTGACCACTCACACCCAAAAAACTACATTGTTTTCTCGTACAAGTATTTATTTTCTTGGGGGACGATGAGCTGAGCATCACTGAAAAGGGCCAGGGGTCTTGAGGGTGGAATGCCTGGTGATATCCGCGTCGAAGCGCGACGTTCACTTGAAGGGTTCGCGGTTCCGAAGATGAAAGGAATCAAGACGAAATCCTCTACAGTATATTGAATACTGGGAAACTTTACATAGTACATTACTTTACATTTTATTTTCTGTTTAAAATATATATACAGTACGTTTAATAGGTGGATAAGATAATTCAAAAGATAACCACACGCCTCAAATCAAGAAGAAGTTTTCTACAGTCGACAACTGAACTGGTGATACCTGAGGCCACCCTGCGGATGAACATGTGGAGAAGCGTGACCGAGAGGAATACTTGGATTCCCCTCAAAGAAGACCTAGCCCCTGGACACGACCAGGGGTGGAATATATGGAGGTCATCTAACAGACTTCGGACCGGAGTATGCAAGACGAGGACACAAATGAAAGCCTGGCAGTTTTACAGCGGGCCGACTGAATGTGACTGCGGCGTGAAGCAGACCCTGTCACACCTTCTGGAGTGTGCGCTGTGTCCGAGTAGCTGCACCCAGGAGGACCTAACGATGGCCGGGAGTAACGCCATCGACGTCGCACACTTCTGGGCAGACAGCATCTGACCCTGTTGTTTCCGACACGATTATATATTGGTGGATTAATTTTTATTTTACTGGAAGATCGATTTAATAATACATATCAATTCACATCAAGTCCAGTTCAGTTCTTGACTAACTATCGTAAGAAAAGGCATTGTAATTTATGCTCTCCTTCGGTATTCGAAGTACTAACCGGTACTTATTTTTAACATATTCGTTCCATATCTGGAACATACGATAACAACGAACTGCCGCAACTCATCAGTTCTATCACACTTCAATTGTCCATTTCTCGTTCTAAGATACTTTTGTACCCAAAGTTCCACCTGGGAACATATATGGTTCCCAACAACACCCGAGTCAGATTTTATAAGGAGATCAGACGATTATCCGACGCTTTAGAAGTCTGGACCATTACGTCAACGAACGTTAACAACCCGAACAGCTACATGCTGTGACCCACCCAAGTTTTAGTCCGCGCCAAATGTTACTTAACTTCGGTGATCAAATGAGAAACGCATCAGGCTAATCACTCGAACTTCCAATTATTATTTTTTTAGATTATTTTTTTTGACAGGAATATAACCCGAGACGCGTTTGACTCGCAGTCACACCCCGCTGCCCAGCTGTTGCGGTGTCGAGTGTGTCTGAGAGGAGGTCTTGGGCTCTCGCCCGGCGAGGGCACGAAACGTTAATGAATCGTGCCTAATGGCGACCAATAAAACACAGCTAGCATCGAGGGTCCGCGAGGGACCGACGAAAAGGGCCGCATCACACAAATATTATGTAATTTGAGATTTGGAATTGTGACTTTTGGGTTGAGCCGTGTGTCGCGAAAATCTCCGAAGAAAGGAGAAATTTATTACATAAGCTTGTATTAGAACCTAGTCACTGAAATCAGTGGATAATGCAGATGATTCTAAAACTTTGATTTCAAATGCATTTAATATAGTGACATCACCCGTCTTTAAAAAGACGACATGTCGCGGGTTCGTCTCGTGACTGCGTGGAGGAAGGATGCAGGAGCAGATAACCAAGCAAAAGACTTGTTTCGAAGCACAATTCGCGTTTATTTTTAACTTCTTGACTTCCTTATCCTCTCGACCGGCAAGGCGAAACGCCATACCGGTCGAGAGTTAACCGACAACTGCGGAACACTGTGACATGCAGCGCCGCCAATGATCGCGACAAAAAAGCAAAATAAATATGACAGTTGCACCAACATGAAATGGAGCAACTGTCATAGCAAATAAAATGGCGTATAAAAACGCAGTGTAATATTATACAATATTAAACTAACATTATTAGATGTGCATGTCAGGCGAGCGAACAAAAAGAAAGAGACACAAGATCGTTTTTCGAGGCTTTACGGCATCAGCCTAAAAGGACTATATCAAGCTAATATCAATAGTTTGATAAGAGAAATAAATAAGAAAGTTAATGGTTTATGATAATATGGAATGATAATTTACTACATACCAAAATCCGGTAACACTTTTGACACTCAGTATAAAATCCAAAGGTAAAAGCACTCACCTTGCAAGAATACCGCTTACAACAAACTACGCAAAAATAACGACCTCGTAAGTCGTGAAGCATACAATTTAGCCTCCAAAGAATGCAAGAAAACCATTAATGACTCCAAAGACAAGTTCAATTTACGAATTTGTAACAAGTTGTCCGCTTGCCCTGCCGGTAGTAGAGCATTCTGGTCTCTCGCTAACTGTATTGGCAGCAACTTTTGCACCTCTTCTTTTCTACCGCTGACTAATGCCGATGGCTCACTGGCTCTAGCCTCCAAAGAGAAGGCCGAACTTCTTGGTTCGCTATTTGCTTCCAGTTCCACACTCGACGACGGTGGGGCCAACCCCCCATGGATTCCTCACTGTGGCAAGCAGATGGGGGCTGTAAAATTTGAGCAATGCTGCTTAACATTTTCAATATCTTTGGTCCGTCCCTGATGTTTCATGCCTCCTCAGGCCTTCACACGCCACACAGTCGAAAGCATGACCATGCATATAGTCTCCGCATCTCTTCCTCTGGTTTGCCAGCGTCTCGACACGATTATTCTGGCGAGAGCTCGTAAAGCAGCACCATCATAAAAACGCTCGCCCAATACTAAAATTATAAATTACATACTTCTTTACATAGAGCGCATTAGGTTTCACGTCCGCATTGTGAAGACTTGTGAACTGTACTTAAATAACAGATAATTAAATCATTTATTTATGTTAACACACACAGGAGAATACCGACAGATGGTGATAGTAATTCTGAATTCTCATATGTGGACTTCTATGAAGCTTACCATGGTGCAAATGTGGAGTGTTGATCTGCTAACGTCATAGACTACAGCCCGAGATCCACGCATCATCCTTATTATTACAGGAATTATCTATGAATAGGTGGTCTTCACGGGACGACTTTCGTCTACCACCAATTTTAATTAATAGTGTATGACTGGCATTTTACGGGTGAGGGATCAAATTCACACAAACCGGGGATATTTTAGAACTCAGAAATCGATTAAAAATCTTTTTTTTTTTAATCTCCGTCTGGGATCGAAACCACGACCTTTGGCTTGCAAAGCAAACGCTTTGATCATTGAGCTATGCCCGCCGGCATTGAGACGATCTGCAATAGAAGAACAAAAATCGAGGCTGTAAATGAATATACTTATCTGGGACAAGCAATTCAACTAGGGCGAAACAACTTCTCAAAAGGAATCGGCAGACGTATACAACTGGAATGGATGGGATTTAGAAAACTGAAGTACATTTTCTGAGCGAAAATTCCGTAATGTCTTAAAATTAAGACGTATAACGAATGCATTTTACAAGTATTGACTTATGGCGTAGATACGTGGAATTAATTAGAAGGTCTTAAAAGTAAAATAAATGTTACCCAACGTGCCAAAGAAAGAGCCATGCTCGAAATGTCTCTTAAAGATAGAATCCGAAACGTGGATATCCGAAGAAAAACCCAAGTAGTAGAGGCTACGAATAGGCCCACATGAAGTGGCAATGGGCAAGACATATATTTCAAAGATACAACAGTCGATGTGGAAGTAGTGGCGTCCAAGAACAGAGTGTCAGTCTGGGTTTCGGGGGTATCTGATTATACAAGCAGTGGGACGGTTGGTTGATTGCCTTACGCATTTCTTCGGCGCACATGACTTTGCGTCTTATGTTTGGTGGTGCGATACCAGCCAAAGGGTATAGTTTAGAAATGCGTGTTGGTTTGAGGTAGCCTTTGACGACTCTGCATGCATCTTTCAGGGCAGTATCCACTTGATTACAATAGGCTAATCGACCCCATACTGGTGCCGCATATTCTCCATTAGCCTTAGACTGAGATCTATTTGACATCTAACTGATGCACTTAAAATCACGGGAAGGCCTTCAGCCACTCTCTAACAAGAAGCTTTTTGTGTGCGTCCTATATGGGTCTTTAAAAATAGGACGGAACAGGGAGAGTTTCACCAAGCGAGTTCTTTCGTTCTTGTTCCACTCCACAGCCCCCTTTTGATGATCTCATGCAAGTAAGTTATATAATACGAGTAGGAGTATATATAAGATTTAAAATATGGATTTTCTAGCAGGAAATGTGGTAAGATTATCAGTATGAATGTGATTTAAAGCGTCATTTCCAAGTGCTCGATAAAATTTGATTTTCACGTTGAAAATTCAATAGATTAGTGCACCCATACGCGACTAAATACATATCTCCAAGCAGCCGTTATCTCGCATCAGTTATAGCGAAAGCATGGCACGAGGGCCTTTTCAATGACACACTGGTTCATGTTTCAATTACCGACAAACAAGTCTAAGTAAAAGATAAATTGATCTATCTGATGAAGAATAGCAGAACACTTGATGTAAAAAGAGAAGAATCCAGAAGGATGACTAAACAATCGTATAATGCAGTGACATCAGCATGATGTAGTCCTTGCTTACTGTAACCGAAAACCTCGATAAACAACCTATCGTCTTATATTTTTGTCGTTTGTCATACTATTATGTATGTGGCCACACTGAGGCGCTAGTACATAGTTTCGCCACCGGCAGCGCGGACGGCCTCGAGCCGCGCTACTGCGGCCGGCGTCAGTGAGTCCCGAGCGATAAACGAGACAACGTCATTGTTGCGGCCGGCGGTATGTTTCCGCTCGGCCCAAACCTTGTAATGTTTTTAAGTCAATAAAATCAGTGCGCTTCAACAAGAATGTCTTTGTCTGCTGCCCTGCTCCTCATCCTGCCCCTCGCGACGTAATAACTCCTCTCTCTCCTTGTTTTGAGAGAGGAGGATGCTAGCAGTAACTTTGTATTTTGACATATCAGTCTACCGGTTGACATGTCACCATCGTCAGGTCCGCCTTGAAACTAAACATAAACACAGAACAATTTATAAGATTACAGAGAGATCTGTAGACGGAACGGTTTAACATAGCGAATTTATTGGGAACATATTACGTATCGAGGTATATGTTAAAAGTAATGGATAATTAAAGATTTTCCTATTATTATTTAAGCCTTTTTTATTTCTAGTGATTGTTTATTACTAAATTATTCCGTTTATTATTTTTATGTAAACATAAAGCAAATAAAAAAAAATACAACACATGTCTTTACTGGTCAACGAATACAAACATAGTGAACCAATACTGCATATTCATTCCTTCTTCTTAGCGGTGCAAATCACAACCCATGGAAATTTATGATGTTTTAACTTGTAACGTTCCAGAGAAGTACACCCGTGCTCGTAGCCATCCATTGCTTTCGATCCCAGTTGATACTTGTGGAGCTTCGAGCACTAAATTTAGTACAACGGCAATGGCGCTCCTAAATGGCCTACCAGCACACCTCAATCCTTTTCTTACATCCTTTCCCTATTTTGTCGATGGTAATGTTCTGATATAAACATGTGATTTTTACACGTGTCATCTTCGTCTTCTTTAATGATTTTTTTCTCTCTTTTGTATGTACTCTATGTTTCATTTTCTTTATTATTCTATGTACCTTGGAACTGCGGTTCTGTTAAATAAATAAAATAAATATTAAATATTAAACGACGTCCATTCCAACATGAACTAATATTATAAGACACATTAGATTGAATTATTTTAGTTTACGGAAAATACAAAGTGTCCATTAGGAGTAAATCCAATTTTCCTTGTATTTCAGGAAAAAATACAGAAAAGTTTTTCACTCACATGTAAGATTCCAAAACAAAGTGAACTTGAGGGTTTCAGCGCAGAATTTTTGTACATCTACCAAAAATGTTTCAAATGACTTTCTTAGATGTATATATATATAAAGGCATATACACTTAGTAGAGCCTCGCAAAATTAAATGCAAGTTTCCAGTCAACCAGACCGCTAGCGAGTCTGTCGCTGAATCGAATCGGCGGCCAAACAGAGCGAGCATCGAGCAAATCGAGTTAGAGGAAATTTGCCATCTTCCGGCGAATCTCGACGATTTCTGCAGGGGAAAAATTTCCACCCAAAACCGGGTCAAAACTTAAAGTTCGCATGCATTTTTTGAATCATCATGTCAATATTGATACCAAAGAAAATTAAGAAAACAACGGCAATAGATGAGACCATAATTTATTTGAAAGTAATTAATTATAATGTAATGATATCCTCCTCTCTTAGTTGGTTATCGAATTACTGTGTGACAGGATACAGGAGCAGATTGACAACAATACAAAGAAATTGTTTTCATTTCACAATTCGCGTTTATTTCTCAAACACTTGCTTTTTCGTCCACTCGTTATGGCGGACGCCATCAGGCGTTCCTATAACGGTCGCGAGGGAGCTCCAACTGACGGCGCGCTCTGACATCTAGCGCTGCCAACGGTCGCGGCAGAAAATCGAATTAAAGATGACAGTGGGACCAACATGAAATGGAGAAACTGTCATAACAAATAAAATGACGTATGCAAACGCCTGCGTAAAATTATATAATTAAAACTAACATTATTATACGTGCATGTCAGGCGAGCGAACAAAAATAAGAGACGAAAGATCGAATATCGAGGCTTTTTGCCCTCACCCTCCTGCAGGGGCTATATCGTGCTAATATCACAACATGTTATATTTAAAATTAATATTACAGTATTATTTTAAACGACATGTTGCGGTTTCAACGAGAGGGCATTATCAAGTGGTATAGTATTATATACATACTCGTATATCATGATGCGATAATACGACTTTAATACATTATGATAAAGATGACGAAAAATTTTCATATTCCTACGACCATATTTGCAAATTCTGCTCCCGACAATTTTGCTGCCAGATCTGGGTCACATCTCATGGTTGACAACGTTTTTATGCGCTTTTTGATTTTCGGAGACTTTTAATAAAAGATTTATGCGGAACTTCCTCTCTCTTGAAACTCCAAGAAGTCCTCAAAATGTAAAAAAAAACTAGAGCGCACATAAAATTTGGCGAACATCATCAAAACTACATTTAGGGTAAAACTGTATCAAAGATATAAATAGCTAATATATACACTCGTAGAAGAAAACTCGTTAGATGTATGTATAAAAAAAACATTAATAGTAACATCCCCGTTACTTTTAGAAAACGATATTTCACGAGGGGTGAGGAGCAGATGAGCAACACAGTTATTTTTTCAAAAGCACATATATTTCACTTTCGATCCGAGGCTGAGCTTATGCTTTCAGGCCCCGGACGGATCACAACTGGCTACTTACTGCTCGGCCATTTAGAGAACTCTTGGGACACCAATGACAGACAGCCATTTAAAGATCTAACGGCACACCGATAGCATGACTTAATCAAAATGGCTACACACGCGTGTCCGACGAGCGAACAAAAAAAGAGACGAAATATTGTATATCGAGGCTTTTTCGCACCAGCCTGCAAGGGCTATATAGAGCTGATATCAATAATAATAATAATAAATCTTTATTATTCAATTACTTTTATATATCAATTACAATTACATAGAGTCCGGTTCTTAATACGTTTCTATAAACATTCCTCCTCTCCCCTCTGCTTCTCTTTGTAACCTTTATTAACTGTTCTGTATTGAGGTTTAGTTTTTAGTAAGAAGCATCTGAGGAAGGTGCTGTGGCACTAACACCGATGAAGAGGTTAAAAATTAAAACTAAGTGGTTTCATAAAAATATTTAATTGCTTTATTCTGCATTATAATTCCATTTGTCATATTGAATATTACAATCGGGCCGCGTAACGCCCACAGGTAAAGACCATAGTTACAAAATGAAATACATACCACTTTACGGCTACATATTTCATATTTAATATTATATGCATATAAACAATTCGCGAACTACTATCGTACAATTGAATTATTGCACTTTAATAATAGAGTAAAATTAAATTTTGGACAACAGCTTTTGATATACAGCCAACCCTCAATTTACATGAAACTTCATACACGCGGTACTATTTATACTAACGCGGAAAAATATATTTATCTGATTTTCGCCAAAACATAGTTGAATAAGCCATTTAAAATCTAAAGAACGACGACCTGCAGACCGCCTTACACCTAAGATCCTGCTCCATGTGCCCAACTAGCTGCGCATCCCAAGACCTAATGCCGGGCAACACACGGGCCATCGATGTAGTCAGATAGTGGGCGTAGCTGACACGAAGATGAAGAAGAAGAGTCAATCATCCGATTTTCTTAGATAATCTAATCACCAATTCTTCTAAAAAAGACGTAAAACTGTTCATTTGAGTCTATTCTACCGTTATTACTGAGATCGCTGCACCTCTAAACATACAAATTAATCCCTCCTGCACTCACCTGCAATTAAAATACTCTTCTCATACGTGCTGAACACCCATACACATTTTACAAAATTACTTTATAAATAAAATTAACTCAATAATATTGTTCCAGTATCTATTTACTTCTTCATAAAATCTGAATCTTTTTAAGCAACATATACTCGTAAATATACACTTGCAATCTTCCCAAACGAACACAACAAATATATTCGCATGCAGCAGCTCTAGCTGATCATCATAGAGTCTACTTGTTCCAACCGGTTGTGCTCCTTTAAACGCGATTGCTTAACTTGTTAAAAATTACTGAAATGCCTTTTTAAAAATAAAAACATTCATTTGCGTATAACTTAGACATTTCTTAAGGTGACAATACATAAAATAGCTACTATGATTGAGACTGATTACAGTGAGAAAGCCTCAATCCTTGACTCACCTCAAATTCTACGAAGCATCTCTGCATACGGGTGTTATACGACTATAGTGTAATTTGCCAGGTTTCCATTTATGCGGTATTCTAGGAACCGAATCAACGCGAAAATCGGAGGCCGGTTGCACGTAATACAATAATCCTCATAATCGACGGGTTCACTGTTCGTACCGAGTATTTAATATTCAATTAGTGATGGATGAAAATGTTTTACGTGTAATGATTTTCAGAAATCCCACATCAGAGTGAAAATAAATTGAATTATATTCGACGTATCGCTTGCAAAAAAGCGCAAATTACAGAAAATACTAAGAATTTTACACTATCGAAATTAAATTTTCCTGAAACTACAAAAAATAGTAACTTCATTAATATTATATATACGTAATAAAATCATTTTTTAAGATATTTGCTTCATATTTGAAGCATATGGACATCGCAAATTGTCGTTTCACAGTTCTGTGAGCTCGGATTGTCTATGTCTTGACCCACAACACCTATATCCCCACGGAGATCCACGGTCGACCCCATGGCATTCGTCATACCGGTCGACTCGAAACCGACAACTGCCGAACACTGTGACATGCCGCGCCACCAATTATCGCGGCAAAAAAAGCAAATAGAAGATCACAGTTGTATCAACACATAACAAATAAACTGGCGTCTGCAAACGCCTGCGTAATATTCTATAATTAAAACTAACATTATTAGATGTGAATGTCAGGCGAGCGAACAAAAATAAGAGACAAAAGATCGTTTTTCGAGGCTTTACGGAATCAGCCTAAAAGAGCTATATTAAGCTGATATCAATATATTTACGCAGGTAAACGAAATATAAATAGACTTGCAATCCATTTTATATAGAATATATTCCACGTGTTTCTAGAAAAGAAAAAGGGCCGACTTTACAAAGATACATCATCCTCCAGGGAAGACCTCAAAGCGGCGATTTCCAACCTTTTAAAAATATATTTTCATTCATACGTACTAACATTCCCTTTAACTTAAATGAAAGAACGACTTAACGTCGCCGGGATCGTTATTAGGACACTTGGTGGACGTATGAGGAGCAGGTAAACAACGCAAAGACTTTTTACAAGCACATTGAGACATATTCAAGTTAAAAATTGTCAAACATTGGTATTCGGCTCAGGATACGGGCAATCAACGATCTACCTCTGTTGACAGCCGAGCCGAAATGAGACGTGGCGTTTTGTAACACCGCAGCGCCCTTCTATCACCTGTCGGCCCTTTGACGAATTATCTTCTGTCAAAACAACATACGTCCGACGAGCGAACAAAAATGAGAGACGAAAGATTGTATATCGAGGTTTACGGCGCAAGCCTGCAGTGGCTATATCGAGCTGAAATCAGTATACTCGCGTAATATCTAGGACTAGCAGCTTTACTTGATCAAAACAAAATGCCATCTAAACAGCACCTGGATTATTCCCATTCTTCTTTACGGCAGTGAATCTTGGCTTCTAACCAAACGCCAATGCAGGCGAATAATAGGTGTCGAAAACAGATGTCTGCGTAGAATACTGCGATTACAATGGTTCGACTTCGTGAGGAATGACGAGGTGAGGAGAGCGGACAAGGCAACCTGCCATACTACAAGTTGATGAGGCCAGAATTAACGCGGCTGACAGAGCTTTATGGCAGCAGTTCGAATGAATCGTATACAACAGACCACCAATATTGAGAATTCACACCATTTATCATACTAAAAAAAAATAACAGCGATCCCTGACTATTTAACAACATAAATTGACTAGCTGGGATGAAAAATAATGGACGACTACGAACACAGGTATACATATACAGGACGAAATGTTTTTTTATATAGAAGAATGATTTGTACCGGCGGACGCAAGAAATAAGTAAAGTTTGTAATGAAAATCGTATCGCTGACCATCTTTGGCTACCTCTGACCTACAAAAAAATACTACGTTCTTCAGAGGCAATCCTAGGGGTATCGAGGATACTTTAATATACGAATAGACATACATGGTTAATGTCATAATATTACCTTGGGCATATTTTACAGGGCCCGCCCAGGAAGCATTAGTATCTTTACATCGTTCCTACGAGAAGGGCTTGTATGCTTAAAGAGAACAACCCAAAGCCATCCCATTATACAGTGTACCCTTTATATATCCAATAATTTTGATAACATAATTAAATTATGTAAACAAAAAAGATTTTAAATGTGAATGAATAGATAAACAAAAAACAATTAACGTGCGATTTAATTGTTTAAATATTGCATGCAAGTATTGTCCAATACAATTATTATCATTTACATTGTTTTGATCGAGCATATCGACGTGTCCCAAATATTGCGCATAAAGTTGAATGACGCTCTAGCATTTACATTTTCAAGGCGAGAAGCTCCTATACTCGTATAGCGCACTTTTATTTCAACCCAGGATTATTTTCCGAAATTGTGCATAACTAGTGGAAAAATAGTGGAATCAGCGAAACAAACCGGTTTCTTCTTCGTAGTATCAATCCGGTGGATTGGTTTGCAGCAACAGAATCTTGCATCTCGATCTCCATTCCTCTCGGTCCTCCGCAACCCTTTTCAGCTCAGCATAAGCGCTACAATTCATGTCCTCGAATACTTGCTGTAAATACTCCCGTCTAGGGCGCCCTCTACAGTTTCTACCCTCAACCATCCCCTCCACAATATCGTGAAGAAGACCATCGTGGCGCATGATGTGACCAATCCATCGGGCTCGCCTCTCTGAGATGGTTCTTATTAGGTGCCTATCTTCCTTGATTATCCTGAGAACCTCATTGTTCGTGACGTGGTCTCTCCAGGAAATTCCGAGAATTCTTCTGTACGACCACATCTCAAAGGCCTCTAGTCTATTTTTTATCACTTTCAGATAAGCACCATGTAACCGGTTTAGATGAGGTAAATGTGGAAGACGTCGAAGAAATAGTTCAAGAGAAACAGCAGCTAGTCTTTCTAATGATGAGCTCAAGGAATTAACTGAGCAAGAAGAAAACAAAAATATTGATATTAGTGATTTCGAAGAAGAGCAAAAAGAACTTTCGATGGCGTTTGTAAAAAAGAGTTTGACCACTATAACTGAAATTATGGACCAATTTGTTGAAAATGATCCAAATTTTGACAGGAGTTCAAAGGTAAGACGGGGTGTTTGCTTGATGTTGAACATGGATCACACTGAGGTGATCCATGTTAAATACATTGATTTAACACGGTGTATCTCAGTGTGATCCATCTTAAAACAAGATACAAAATATTTATCAATATTGTATTGTTGTAAATTTACATATTTTTCCAAAGCTTTTGCTGGGTACCCCACAAAAAAATATATTACTACATTTGTAAACATATTTTTTTAGGATTTAATCTAGGAATCAGGGGACTAAAAACAAAGTAATATGAAATATATATTAATTATCAACGAGAGGATTTTTGAAGATATTTAGTAGGGGTAACCATAGCCCATAAATCACAGTGAGAACCCCATGCAGTGGGTTCGGGGTCTCCGCGGGGTGCATATATCCAAAGCATTTTACTGCAACGACGCAACACTAAACCTCATTTTTAATGACTATGATTTTTTACGCTATTAAAAACAATGAATAAATTATAATTAACGTCATCTGATACGTTAAACAGTAATGGTTTTAATTTTGAAATTAAATGTGTATGTCCAATACTTAGCTAGAGAAATTATAAATTGTTAATACTATCAGTATAACACAACAATTACTCTTTTTTTATGTAATGAATGCAAGAGAGCACAGCTGTTCGAGACCAGTGCACTCTATGACGCTGAGCCAGGAAGGCTGGATGCTGCATTCGGGAAACGTATGTTGTGTTTTTTGTGTGTGTTGAAGAGAGTGCAAGTGTATATTTATCTGATTCATGAAGAGATCCAGATTTTAGGAAGGACGAAACACAGACGCTGGAAGAGCATTCTAAAGCTAACCTGTGGCATTAAGGAAGGAAACTTTGGAAGCTGCTAGTTCTTGGTCTACACACAATAACCGTGTATGGATGTTCGGCAAGTGTAAGACGAGTTTATGCCTCGCTAACCTAACATAAGTTATTTCGTTAACGAGACATATAGATATCTGGACTCTACGATCACTGGACAGATGCTTAGGTTAGGTAAGGTTGGGTTAGGTTTGGTTAGCGAGACAGCCAGTGCACCAGTCGTTGGAGGAATTGTCTGAGAACGATAGGTCGTGACACTATCCTTAAAATATGTTTTCCTGCTTATTCTTTTTGGTAGTATCAATCCGGTTGATTGGTTTGCATCAACAAGATCTTGCATCTCGATCTCTACTCTTCTCGATCTTCTGCAACATCTTTAGCTCAGAATAAAAGCTGCAATTCATATCCTTGAACACTTGCTGTAAATACTTCCTAAGTCTAGGGCGACCTCTGCAGTTTATAACCTCAAATATCCCTTCCACAATGTCGTAAAGAAGACCATCGTGGCGGAAGGTGTGACCGATCGCCTCTCTGAGACAGTTCTTACTAGGTGCCTATCTTTCTTGATTATGCTGAGAACCTCATTGTTCGGGACGTGGTCTCTCCAGGAAATTCCGAGAATTCTTCTGTACGACCAGATCTCCTTAGTAGTGTGCATAACACACTATTTAGAGCATAGGGTCATCACACTTCGTAGAACATAAAAATACCAATCAGGTCAATCGTGGGGTATTGACCATTTGACATAAATATACATTTTTTAAGCGACACTAAAAACAAATAATAAATAATAACGACTGTCATCCGATACATTTTAACAGTCCCGGTTTTAATTGGCCTAATCAAAAGCGTTTTACGGCCGTTTAATTCGTCTTTTACGATAACGGAATAACGATTTCAGGAATGCGAATTATTAACGAATTAATGGTTTGTGAAATTGATTGATACGGCAATTTAAAAAAATGGCTTCAAACCGACCATTAAATGATAAAAACTGATCAAATAAAATTAAAATACTGAAATTACATTGTTTGGAAAGTACTTAAGTGTTTTGTAAATTTTAAATTCAATTTGAGATCCATTTCAAATATTAAAAAAAACTATGTATACACATACAGGAGAGTACCGACATATGTTGATAGTAATGTTGAAGTCTCATTTGAGGATTCAACGCCCCTTGCTACGTTACATATGGCTAAGCGCTGCATGTGGAGTGTTGATCCGCCATCGTCATCGACTGCAGCCTGATATTCACGCTTCATCCATTTCTTACAAGAATTCATCTATGAATGGGTGGTGTTCACGGGACGACTTTCGTCTACCTCCAATTTTGATTGATATATTATGATTAGCATTTTTCGGATGAAAGAACAAATTCACATCAACCGGGTGTGTTTCTCCGTCGGGGATCGAATTCACGACCTTCGGTTTGGTAAGTAAACGCTTTAACCACAACGCTTTGCCCGCTATCACTAAGTTGTAGCATCAGGCGGTGACACATCCAAGTTGTGGTCCGCGTCCAATGTTACTCATCTTCAGTGAACTAAAGAGAATCACGTTAACGATGTACCATCGTGACCCAGGACGGATTTGGAAGTGAAAAATATAAATTTCTATTAAACGAAAATAGTTGTTGTTCCGGTACCGAGGTCGCGGTCCCGAAATGACGGCATCAGCTTAAATGATGATGCCGGAATACTAAGGTTCCGGCACTGAGGATAAGTCCAAAGACCGAAGTTGAGTTGGTACTGATTTGAGATAGAAAATAAAGACTTTAAAATGGCCATCCGACCTGGCTGAAATATGTGGAATAAATTCTAAAGAATCTTTATTTTATATCTGATATTATGAAATTAAACCAAGAAATATCGATCGAAAAAATCTAAATAATTGGTACTGATTTATTTAATAAGATACCCCCTTTTATACCTTAGTTTACAACATGAGTAGGCATTTATAAACGTAATATTAATACATTGACTGTCATACACCGCACATTCCTCGATACCTTTTTGGACCTTGGTCCCTTCAATTTACATACAGTGGCAGATTATTGGGATGGTCAATGCTCCGTATCGATGCGAAAGCATTCTTTATTTAATAAAATAATATTAGTACTTAGAATTTCGTACACTGCAAATTCCTCGATACTAGTTGTTTTGGAGTTTTATCCCCTCGATTTACATAGAGTGGCAACATGCCCTGTGTCGTACCCGACTGTAGGAATCTAATATAGAAAGTTTATTATAACAATTACTTTAAAGACTTTTTGATGTTTAATACAAATTAGTTATGGTCAAAATAACGTTATGAACACTTGCGGAACATTGTAATATGTACTTGCTAACATTGTTATTACAAAACAAATTCCTACAATGATTACAACATAATACTCTTAAAACTTTTCGCAAGTGTTTTGCATCCGAAGTGCTACCTGCTGTATTCAAACACAGGTAAACTTTAACAGCGCGAATGCAATTCGAATCTTCTTGAGGGAGAACATCCAAAAGTGTAGGGGCATTCTAGTTTTCTCTATTTGTAGAGGGGTTAAGTCCTTTTTGTTTGTCCGGATGCGGAATTTTACGAAAAAGAGAAAAACGAAAAGAGATGAAGAGTTATGCAATAAAATCGGAATAAAAAGAAATGGCCGGTTATCGGATGAGAAGAATGAAGCCGGGATGGCGAAAGGTTTGCGATGTATGCAACTAGCAAATAGCAGAGGGTTCCAAATCTTTTCAAACACACCAGACAAACAGAAATATTATTCAAATATATATTTATTTAACCTTTAAGCGCCCAGTGGTCCAATACGGGACCGCAAATTTGCGTCGTTCAATGTACTAGCAGGCCAATGTTTGTAATGTTTCGTCGCACAATAGATTCTTCCATGAGCTTACTTTAATACTATTATTACAAATTAATGTAATCCGATTGTGAAATGAATCATAAGCACTTCTGTATGGAACCGTAGGGCATTGAACGACGCAAATCTGCGGTCCCTTAAGGAAACAACTGGGCGTTTAAAGGATAATTGTCACGTTTCATTTAGAAATTGAATTGGCACAAAAATCAAGAATAATGGGCATATTTGGAGGAGATTTTAACCCAAACTCGGATCATTGCGGAAATAACTATTTCTGTAATATTTATTTTTATACAATCGCATGCAGGAGAGCACAACCGATCGAGACCAGTGCATTTTAATACGTTAGAGAAGCAAAGAAGCTCTTTTTAAATGACCTTTTGGTTTTAAAAAAGCGCTATACAAATACCCTCATAATAATAATAATCAGCTATATCAGCTGAATGATTATTATTATTATATTAATATTTGTATAGCGCTCTTTTATGACCGAATGATCATTCCAAAAAAAGCGCTTCTTTGCCTCTCTGAGTAAAAAGGTGGTCTTGAGTCTGCTTCTGAAGGATGCCTACTCTTATGCTTTCCGGTAGTGAGTTCCAGGCCATTGGCGCAGCGTAGCTGAAAGCCCGATTGCCAAAGACCGTGCGAGGACTACCTCCCGTCAGCTGCAGGGTGCTTCTATTTGAATGATGCATGCGGGAAATAAGTGTTGTGTTTGTCGTATTTATCTGTTACTTGAGAAGTTCCAAATTGTATGAAGTAGGAAACACACAAGCTGGAAGAGAATTTCAGAGCTTAACGGGAGCATTTAGGAAGGAACTTTGAAAACTGACAGTTCTTGTTCGACACACATTAACCGTGTATGGATGTTCGGCAAGTGTGAGACGAGTTTATCTATTGTGTGCAGTAGGAATCAATTATTTAAGTTCAGAAGAGAAACGACCGTGGTGATAACGCGAAAAAAGACTAAGGGAACCAATTATCGTGTATTCACGTTTTGTAGTGTAATATTGCTTCAGATTCAGGGCTGGTGTGGACGGATACGAAATGTTGGACTTTTGATTTTGTGACAATAATGCCGTTTTATTTGTGTGTCAACCATGATATACTTATGACATGGTTTTTGCTGCCACAAATCCTAACTATTTGCGCTGCGTATTCAGACACTTGCTCCGAGTGTGAGGTCATTGACACCAAATGTGTCAATACATTTACATCATCACACTTACGTTGGTACATCAATAACGAATTAAAATAGTATATTTTGTAATGTCTTTGAAGGAAAAGAAATAACAAATTTAAAAAAAAAAACAAATTGAAATTGTAACAAATTACGAAGAAACCAAACAAAACTCCACAGTACGTTTGCTGCTTGGTGCTGCATTTTTGGACGAGTAGCAACGCGCGCCTATCAAACAGTTTCAAAAATATAATATATCTATCGTAAAACATGTGCCACTGGTTCACCGTCGCTGTCTAGCAGACTGGAAAAACAAGACGATTTTAAAACTCTTTTTTGAAAAATAATACGAGAAAAAAATGCGCAACTTGCCACGAACTGCGGAAACAAGTACCTACTTGCGTCTTCTGGCTTATTCTATGATAATAGTAATTACAGCGAGATTCTTTCTCGACAAATGGATCAATAGGCGTATTCCTTTTTATTATTTTTATTAAATAAAATTCATGCAAAAGCAGACAAGAATTATAAGTAATCGTTTCTTTATCAGTTCAAATGTCATAGTTAATCCATATTTACTCCCTATCTTTTAACCCTTTATTTACTGACGGGACTTATATAAGTCCCATATCACAAAAACCAATATTGATCGTGCGTTTAGCTGCAGTTGTGCCCTGACGGGACGGGAGAAAAAAAAAGATTTTTCCAAATTTTTCTCTACATCATATCAACACTTATTCGCATAAAAAGAATCAGAAAAGTAAATACATTATTAAATAAATCAGTAAATAAAGGGTTGAGCAAATGGTCATCAAAAACTGTCGACACAATGTTCTGTTAAACTCCGTAGTTTTAGTTTTAAATTAATAAATCAAATTAAAATAAATTACTATAGAGAGAGACAACTAACAAAACTAAGTGGCGACAATTTGTGTAGACCATATGTTCCATATATCTAACGGATATGCTGGAAGATAAATAATAATAAATGGTGACGTTACAGGCGCTGTAAAGTCCGTACAAAATATTAATATGTAATGTAATAATGCATAATTATATATCTAGCCTAGCATCTCTCTTAGGTGGTACTAAGCCTCTCCAGTGGACCGAAGCAGTTTGCGCCATTCGATTCGGTCATAAAGTGCCGGGAATGCTCAAGCGAGGGCCGCGGTCGCACTTTACATACAAATAGTCGCAAAGTCTGGGCCCTCGTTAGGACCGGGAAAAGCTTTTTGTATGTGAGAGCAGTGACCGTTATGTTAAATTTGATCTACGAGCGCTTTCCGGGAACCTATATAAACTTTATATCGTTTAACTTAGTCACTAAGTAATAAGACAATTGATATGGACATACTAATACCCAGCTGTTATTTCTGTTATCAATATATTGTAGAAAAAGTAAACGATTTACTGGCAAGACACGTGTCATATACGCGTGAGTGTCATATTAGGGATAGTGCTTATTTTTATGTAAAGCAAATACAAGAGAATACCGACAGATGATGTTAGTGATACTGAATGTGTGCATTCTATGATAAAGATCTACATGTGGAGTGTTGCTTCACCAACGTCATAGACTACAGCCGGACATTTACGCATCATCCTTATTATTACAGGAATTTAATATGAATGGGTGGCCTTTACGGGACGACTCTCGGTCTACCGACGAGAGACTTAACTATGTGCAGCATGGTAAGCGTCATTGAATTCCACAGATGAGACTTCAGAATTACTATCACCGTCTCTTGGTATTCTCCTGTTTGTGCTTACATAAAAAATATCTTTCGCTGTCTTTAAAGGGTTTAGTGAATTATATGCATAATTTACTAATACTTATCATACAATTTGCAGCAACAAAATCTTGCATCTCGATCTCCATGCCTCTCGGTCCTCCGCAACCCTCTTCAGCTCAGCATAAGAGCTACAAGTCATGTCCTCGAACACTTGCTGCAAATTCTCCAGTCTAGGACGCCCTCTACAGTTTCTACCCTCAACCATCCCCTACACAATGTCGTGAAGAAGACCATCGTGCCGATGTGACCGATCCATCGGGCCTCTCTGAGATGGTTCTTATTAGGTGCCTATCTTACTTATACTTTTACTATGACTCTTGATTATATATAATCGTGTCGGAAACAACAGGGTCAGATCCTGTCTGCCCAGAAGTGGGCGACGTCGATGGCGTTACTTCTGGCCATCATCAGGTCATATATGGAGGTCCCTTAACAGACTTCGGAACGGAGTATGCAAGACGAGGACACAAATGAGGGCCTGGCAGTTTTACAGCGGACCGACTGAATGTGACTGCGGCGTGGAGCAGACCCTGTCACACCTTCTGGAGTGTGCGCTGTGCCCGAATAGCTGCACCCAGGAAGATCTAATGATGGCCAGAAGTAACTCTTTATTGCAACACAGAGAATGATTCAACCGTTAAAAATGCGTTTAAATAATGGAATAAAAGAATATTTTAAAAATGCATCGGGAATGTGTTAAACGGCAACAATGCATTCGGCGGTTCTAAAAGGTTCTGAAAGCATCGGGTGAGGGTGAGGATGGGAGAGGGGCACAGAAGAGAGCAATGGGGAACAAAAAAGGCATTGTTGCCGAGGTGCAAATTTATGGCTGTGTTTTCAATGGGAAAATTGGCCGGACTACAGAATACAGGCGAAAGAGAGACAACTAGATAGAGGCAGCCACGTGCGTGAGAGAGAGATCCGAGTAGAACCATTGCGAGAGCCAAAAGTACTCTGCTAGATAACGCAAGGTCTTCTATTAGATTCAAAAACATTGTAAGTGTATTTTATTAAATGCGATTTGAACTGAATATAGCACATGCATTGTTGTACATCCAGAGCAGGATGTCAGTGATTTGATAAGACGGCAGCTGTAGTACCAGAGGCATCATCATCACCAGCATTATTACGTTATGTTCCCTGCCGTAACTAGAGCATTAGGCATTCACGCAATATCAGCAGCAATAGTCGTCACATCATTCCACGTAAGTTCTGCCGAATAAATTCAATGTATAGTTCCCGACGGCTTTCTAGAAACTATAACTTGAAGAAAGGGCAGCTACAGTTAATGCTGATAATAAAGAAAAACTAGGCCAGAACCAAGACGGCTGACAGAACTTTGTGGAGACGGCTCGTGATGTCTATATGCTCCAGTTGAGGGAGTTGACGTGGAAAAATAATGCTCTCCTTCGGCATTTTTAATACTTGTTCCAATCAAGTACTAGTACATCTTCACGTCATGACCGTTTCTTATAAATATAATTTTTAATTAATTAAAAAAATAATAAAAAAAATAAACACTTTTTATTCACATTTATTTTATCTGATTACATGTTTCAGCCTCCCTGGAGACCATCTTCAACGTTAAAATAAATGTGAATCAAAACTAAATATTTTTAATTCATTATTTTTTAATTAAAATTAATTTAAAATTATAATTATGCAGTTTCACCAAGTATTTACAGTTGATATAATTATAAAGTCAAACCATTGCACTCCCAGTATTTTACATAGCCACTTGCTTTCTAAACATATCATACGGCTGCATTGGCTCTTGGGTAGACGCCAAAATACACAAACGTAAAGAATAGACGATGCATAGACGGCATTTTGATTTGGTCGACTAAATCTGTCAACAAAAAAAATCTTAAGTATTTTTTTTGCATTAGTCAGTTACCGCGTTCACAATAGGAGAGAGGCCAAAAGGCACATGGACTATGTTGAACAAGAATATTATTTTTTGACGGTTTGCTCATTCGATTCTGCTCATACGGGGTCGGCACGAAATTCGCTACAAAGCTAGAAAAGGAATAACGCTCTTAGCGTTTATTTTGCAAATAAGTCTTGTACCGTTACGTTGTTCGGAAAGGATGTATTTTTTCGCGACAACAACTTCAAACTAAGGCCGCAAAATCGTTATCTTCTTCGTAGTATCAATCCGGTGGATTGGTTTGCAGCAACAGAATCTTGCATCTCGATCTCCCTTCCTCTCGGTCCTCCAAAACCCTTTTCAGCTCAGCATAAGCGCTACAATTCATGTCCTCGAATACTTGCTGCAAATACTCCCGTCTAGGGCGTCCTCTACAGTTTCTACCCTCAACCATCCCCTCCACAATATCGTGAAGAAGACCATCGTGGCGCATGATGTGACCAATCCATCGGGCTCGCCTCTCTGAGATGGTTCTTATTAGGTGCTTATCTTCCTTGATTATCCTGAGAACCTCATTGTTCGTGACGCGGTGTCTCCAGGAAATTCCGAGAATTCTTCTGTACGACCACATCTCAAAGGCCTCTAGTCTTTTTTATCACTTTCAGATAAGCACCATGTCTCACAGCCGTACATTAAGATGCTCCAAGCATCTTAAATCGTTATACATACACATAAACAGCAGATCTTTTTCTTCTTCGTATCAGCGACGTCAAATTATTTCCGCCCAGTATCTGGCAAACTTCGATAGCCCGTGTGTTGCCCAGCATTAGGTCCTGGGATGTGCAGCTTGTTGGGTACACGGAGCAGGATCTTAGGTGCGAGGCGGTCTGCAGATTTGCGTGTGAATTTTTTTTTTGAAAAAGCCCCGACGGGAATAACAAAAAGTATATTTTTAACACTATCCATCAGATTACGCAATACGTGTGTAATCGCCAGGCCGAACGTTAAAGGCGGGTCACACAACTTGTGTGTGATCGCTCCGCCAACGTTTAGTGACCGACTATACACAGCTTGTTTTATGTTTTTTATGTATTGACAGAACGCCAGTACCAAAACTGGCCTGAAAAATTTCGGTCCGGCAATTTTGACGTTGAAAATGCACCACGTTCAGTAAACCAAAGAACATACAGAACAAGAAGGCAATAACAAATAGATTTTATTTATATTCATTTTTTTTTAATCTTAAATATACACACAAGGTTAGGTTATACGTCTGACAAATAGTTGAAGAACGAAGGAGCCTATTCCATGTCAGCCTAGTCCCGACGATTTCCTTGATGAATTTAACAGCAAGGGACCGTCAGAACCAAGCAGCAGTTAAGGAAAATCCTCCCAAGAAATGGTAGAGACTCCCAGGCGACAACACAGAATGCGTCTCCTATTCTCATGGATGATGCACTCCATGAGAGTGTCTCACTGTCTGATGTATGCCTAGATCACATGGACATGCGTCGCAAAAAGAGAGGCCAAATCTTTATAATAACAAATAGTGAGATCGCTGAAAGATAAAATTTATCGAAGTCGATCATTCATAATCATTTGACACGTTTGGGTTTCGTTCCTTTTTTTCAGTGAGAAAGCCAAAACTTCCGAACAACCTTACATAATGTTTGCCCCGACATTCAGAAGAAAACTAGAGAAAGGTCGCCGACTTATATCATGATGTATGGCTTAAAAGAGAAAATAAATAATGCTGAGAGATGTACGCTAAATGTAACAATTTCTCTGCAAAGGGTTGGGATCCTTCTTTCCTATTGTATAAACATTTCAAAATGAAGACACATGGTACCGAAGTTGTTGTGAGGACCAACAGTCTCTCAATAGCGGTTTAACACTATTTTTTTTTTAATAATATGCAAAAAAAGCACAGCCGTTTAAAAGCAGTATGCTCTATGATGCAGAGGGCGGCTGAACGAAGCGAGTATATATGTAATTTTTGTATGTAAATTTTACAAATATAAGAGTTGATACCATTCAAATATTAATAATGGATATATATAAATCTTGTATGGTCGGCCAAAACATCGTTTGCCAGTTCATCGGGCGCCACTCCAACTTTTCTTCCCCATCGACCGTCGTCTCATCGACAGATATGTCCTGTCTGTTGCCACTTGAGTGTACCTATTCGTTGGGTAAGTTAATACGGGGAGGATGCATTGGTTAAACGCCTTAGTTTTAAGAAATATATAATTTACATAAAATATACAGAAAAAATGAACATAAGTTTTCCAAAAGCTGCCCTTCCCAGTTTAATACTTCTGACGATTTCTTTTGAGAAGTTATTTTGTCCTAGTTGTATTATTTGTCCCACATAAGTATATTCATTTACAACGTGTGACGGCATAAGAAGAATAGCGGAAGTGGCCTGGATGCGGAAGGCAGAGAATCGAAGTGGGTGGAGACTCATGCTGGAGGCCTACGTTCAACAGTGGACGGATACAGTCTGATGATGATGATGATATTTTAAATAGGGAAACTTTTTTTCAAAAGTAAATGTGATTTAATTACACGTTCAAAGTTGTTCAATTTCCATTTCTTAACTGATGTTGTAAAAAAGTTTCGCAAAAAAAAGTTAAACAGACCGGTTGGGGTGAGAGTTTTAAATTTTAAGCAAGTTTATCCAAGTAAAAAAGATTTACTCTAAATAAATTACAAATAATTACCTTTGCATTTACGTTAATGTACGTTGTACATCAATTATGTATTGTACTTGCACCGTTAGTGAAATAAAAAACATTGAACTAAAAATAAGTCGTTCTCAACGGGTTATCTTCAAAAATCGTGTTTTTGAAATTTTTAAATGATTTCTAAGCTGAAAAAATATAATTGGCATGAATTTCATCCCTCACCCGTAGAAATGCCAGACTTAGTTTATAATTCAATATAAGTAGTAGACAAAGTCGAATAAAAGACACACCATCCCTGATAGACACACCCCCTACCCCCTCTCCTACATAAAATAAGTTCGGCCACTTATGGAGTATATTGCAGCTCAGTTGTATCTTAACAGTGACGGATTTAAGAAGGCTACGAGTCAATCGTAACTGCAGTCTCCTAAACAGAGACCATATCTTACGTGATCCATGTAAAAACAAGGTAAATAAATAATCATTTATTATTTACAATGGATCTTATAAAGTGAATGCTGAAAACATTGAAAAAAAATGTTATTTATAACTTTACCTTCGTACTTTCAAAGCTTGAGTACATCCTACGCATAGTTTGCGCCTCCGAGAATTAACCTAAATAAATAACGATCAAAACGAGTTTAAATAAACATTTAGAATAATTTTACATAGTGTTTACGTGATTTTAAATGTTGGTTTAAGAAATCGTTTTAAATACAGTGATGGCGGAGTATAAAAAGCTCAGTAAAAGCTCGGTGTAAAGCTCAGTACTTGCGTAGCCCAGTTAGCTCTAGATCCGTGATTAGTTTATCTCGATGTGTACATTTCTCTCTAGTCGGAATTTTTTTTTGACTGAATTTCGCCGTAGCTAAAGCGCGAAGCCTGATGGGTAAAACTCATTTAAAAAGCACTACCGACTCGCACAACTATCGAAACAAAACTCAAAGTGATACTGTTTTTTGTTGTTCGGCAGGCCTTGATTGTATTAAGCCAGCTGCCCACAACCTATCATCAGATACTGGACGATGCAGTCTATATATTTGTAGTGTGTATATATATATATATATATATATATATATATATATATATATATATATATATATATATATATATATAATCGTGTCGGAAACAAAAGGGTCAGTTCCTATCTGCCCAGAAGTGGGCGACGTCGATGGCGTTACTCCCGGCCAACATCAGGTCTCCCTGGGTGCAGCTACTCGGACAAAGCGCACACTCCAGAAGGTATGACAGGGTCTGTTCCACGCCGCAGTCATATTCAGTCGGTCTGCTGTAAAACTGCCAGGCTTTCATTTGTGTGAAGAGAAGACTTCTAGTAGCGCCCAAAAACTAGCAAATGGAATGAATAAGCAGACTCCCTGCAAGATGGATTGACAACATCACAAAAACAGCGGGAATCTATAGTATACAAAACATATTTGAGGGCTTGTGAATCAGCATCAACATGAGATCGGAAGTTAGTCAGACGCTTACAAAGTGTGGACCATTTGATCATAAGAATCTATTCATCCCGATCAACGACGTGGCGACCCATCCAAGTTCTGATCCACGACAAAAAAAAATCTGCTTTTCGAAGATGATATTGGAATTCCAGTTGTGCGCTTCGTCAACTCATCTCAGTAAATCTAGCAAGTGGCAAAAACCAACAATCGAAGATCAAAGGTTAGAGGCCACTGTGCGAAAAAGGTTCACTCGCTGATGAGGCGGACGTTTTATTTTTTATTTATTTTTTCCGCGAAGGCCTTTATATTGCGTGTATCGAATTATATTAGGGTCAGGAGGATGGAGGTAGAGAGAGGAAGAGTGAAAGAGAGGGATACCCCATGCCGGAGCTGGACGTCCAAGCATCCGGATCGAGGATCCCTCAGCAAATAATAAATAAATACCTGGGCGATGTTTGTTTGTTCTGCGGGCATTTATTGATTTCGAAAGGCGTTTGGCGGCAACGTAATATATCGAATTTGGTGTTTTATCGCAGAGATTGGCAACATTTCATAGTTCAAAAAGTATCTCCTTTAATTTAGTTTCAAACTCAAGTTGCCCCTGTGGCGCCCCCTTCCATTCTAATCTCTTTCGCGTGTTCTTTCTTTAAGCACTTCTGTGCAGTGGCCACAATTGTTCAGAGGGGACTCCCACTGGACTTATCAGTTGCTAATTGATCAAATTCTGAATGAGCGCGTCACGAAGGAGACTTAACTGTCCTCCGGTGTGAGGCGGGTAAAGTCTAGTTAAAGAAGTCTCAGTCGAAAGAGGTTGTCCGCAAGGCTCAATTATCGGACCTTTATTGAGGTATATTCTCTTTGATGACCTTCTAGAGTTGTAGCTTCCAGGTAACATCCACATTCAAGCATATGCCGACGATTTGCTCCATCTGAATCAGGGCAACACCAGAAGCGTTGTAGAACGAGACTGCGGTGATAATTAACGTAATTTTAAAATGGGGGGAATGTAACAAGGTAAAGTTCGCACCGGAAAAGACTTTAAGCGTGCTGAAAAGGTTCTTCGTCTCAGAAAACCGAAGTTAAAATAATTACCATTCCGATTAAGCCTAGTATCAAATGATTAGGCATCATAATGAACGAAAAAGGAACGTTTCTTCTAAGGTAAGCATTCAGGTGGCTGTAGGATTCATAAGGGACAGTTGGGGGGGAGTATCTCTCTGTACACATAAACTCGTACAACATAAACTATAACTTTATTGACCTAAGCTCCGTCTGCTACGGACCTTGTTGCTGGGCAGACTCTGGTGACCGCCGTCAACTCATGCGTCTTACTCTATTTCGCGGACAGATATTCCCTCTTCAAGCCATGACCAAAGCCTATGGAGCATGTTCGACAAAGGCTTTTCCGATTCTATTGGGGTTTTTCCAACTAGATTTGGAAGGCCAGCAACGTGAGGCTGTATACCACCTTCATCTACGATTTGAGATACCGTACTCCACCCGAGCACCACTTCCAAAGCCATAAAGCCTTGTGCTGATGCTTTTAAAGCCACATGTCAAAAACGCTGGTCATCTTCCACCAAAGGTAGAACAACCTTTCTGTTCTTCCCAGATAGTAATTTCAGTCTTACTGCTAAATGGATAAGCCCCGATCACTGGTCTACCCAGCTATTGACTGGGCACTTTTAACAACAGATTAAACACATTTAATTTACTTTCGACCTTTAATTACCCAGTGGCGTTCCCTTCCAGATGTCAGTTCACATTCTCTGGAACTTTCAGGCTTTTTTATTAGAAATATAAGTCCTTTTCGACGCAGTTTGTCGAAAGAACCTCGGCCCTATTGGGCATACAGACTTCATAAAAAAGGTTGCCTACCACTGTGCTAAGAAATAAGGTTCAGTTTATAAGAGTATGGAGTGGCATGTGAAGATCTGAACGAAAGGAAAAGGTATTCAACCACACTCGACAGCAATTGCTAATGGAATACCTTAACAGTACCAACTAACAAAACTATTTATTTTATTTCGAATGCTATATAAATACTTTCCGGATTAAACAATCTCAAGGAGTATATATTAGCCTTTATATAAAAAGAAACCTTTTTATTAATTAATTATTATGTACATATATTTTCCGATGATATTTTTAGACATTAGGCCATCTTATATCCAAAAATATGCCATGGATTATTACAATCGTAAGTATATAAAAATATATATGTATCCATTTATAATATAAGTGGGTGAGACCCATTACCTGTATACATACCTGTATATTAATAAATAGGTATATTAACCTTTTATATTCTTACATATAGCTCTGTCGTACAACTGAGTAAGAAATGTTGTGCCTAAGCTGTTTATATATAATATTACCACACGAATGTGTTAAAGGAGAGCCGCTACTTAGTACTAAATGTAAAAATCCCCGGGAGTGTTAGGCTAATAGTCCGATATCCTTAAAAAAAAGATAAGAATGCTGCAGCGACCGTCTTCAGTTCCAAGGTGCGCCATCAACTACAGAGATTTCACTATCCATGTCTCCATCTAAAACATCTCTACACCCAAAGTTCCACTTGGGAACATGTTTGTTTTCCGAAGACCTTCGGGGCAGAAACCCAAGAACTTGAAGATACGGCAGCTGTTATAATCGAAGCATATTTTTGGGTGATTTTTTAATCAGATTTTTTAAGCAGGATGATCAACCCGATGCTCCCGCGGCCTGAACCATTTGGTCCCAATGAGCAACTCAATCCGCATCAACGCATGCATGTTTTGGTACGCGCTTATTGTTATAATAATAATACAATATTATATTTCTTTTCCTTCAATGACATTAAAAAATATGTTACAATTTTAATTCTTTATTAAAGTACTAACGTAAGTGTGACGATGTAAATGTATTGACACATTTAGTGTCAATGACCTCACACTCAAAACAAGTGTCAGAATACGTATGTAAACAGTTAGGATTTGTGACAACAAAAACCATGTCATAAGTATATCATCGTTGACACACAAATAACACGGCACTATTGTCACAAAATCAAACGTCCAACATTTCGTATACGTCTACACCAGTTCAGAATCTGAAGCAATATTACACTAAATATGTCAATATCTTCGCCCAAGTTGGTTTCAACCACTGTTCACTGCGATTCTTTCGTCTTACACGTATCCAGGGTTGAACGATGGTTGATACAGCGTGTAGCCATGCTTAAAAACCCTCATACAATCCAAAGGTATGAAAAAATGTATGATAAATACAGCGATGTGTAGGTACTATTGACGTACCAGCTTTCTGCAATCGGACTATAAAAGCGTGTACTATGTAATACCAGTGGTAGCCTTATGTCTCCATGGAGTGATTATGGTAATGCTCCGGATGGCCTCCTCCACGAGGTGATAAACAAACCCGAGATAAATCGCAAGGGCCGCACGATACAGTTTAACTCAACTACGTAAAGGGAAGAAAAAAACACTGAAAATGTCTTTATTTAAGAAATTTCCTACGTTTCTTGATCCTTCAAGTACATAGATCGTACTTTCATACGATTTTTTGAAATATCTTTTAACATACATTTGCCAGATAGAAAACCGTAATTAAGGTAAAGATATCCTAGGACGCTATTGCGATAAAAGCGATTTGTTGTAAATAAATGTATCAATTATTATGTTGGTTTAATTTAATCTAGCCAAATATGAAACGATACAAACCAAAAATCATTTAAGGTTAATGAAAACATTCCAACATATGTTATTATATATTGAGATCAGCATGATGTAGCCCTTGCTGAGTGATACCAAAAAACCTCGATATACAATCTTACGTCTCTAATTTCTGTTCGCTTGTCGCACATGTATGTGTCCGCCATATTGAGACTAGTTATATAGACCGCTGCTGTGGCGCCGGCGCGACAGCCCATCACGTTAGTCGTGCCCCGCCCGTCGGCGAGCGCATATTGTATTGTGGCTCGGCCGAATGCTAGGTCGAGCCATAAATTTGTAATGTTTTATCGTAAATATATGTCAATATGATTCTGAAAAAGTCTGTGTTATCAATCTGCTCTTAATCCTGCCGCGACTGAATAACACCTTTTGAGAGAGGAGGATGTTAAAATATAAACGTAATTGTAAAATGAAATTTGGAGAAATTTCATAAAAAAAAATACACGGAGCGCCTCATAATGTATATTTATAAAAATACTGACCTAAGGTGATGATGCCCTCGATGATCTTTTAGAATAAGTATCCAAGAACAAGATTCTTACCTGAAAATAAATAAAAAAACATTAATTTTAATAAGTTTATTATAAAATAAATGTGTTGCACACTTGTGGAGTAAAGATAGATCGCTTGCTTTTAGCGGTTATGACCTGTATATTTATTTCATACTAAGTTACACCTGGATATAGACAAGAAGCAAAGGAAACGATTATGTTTTTATATCGCCATTTTACGGTTAGAATCCCCGGCCAAAATGTATAGCGTCGTGTAAAAATAATACGCCGGGACGAAATGTACTCACTAAAGTAAAATAGTCAACCCTGCTATAGCGGAAACTTCTATAAAAAAATTTACTATAAACTTAACACTGGATTTTTATTTATTTTGTGAAATCGCATGCAGGAGAGCACAACCTGTCGGGAACAGTGGGCTCCATAACGCGCAGCAGGTTGACTAGACGCAACAAAAACCATGTCATAAGTATATCATGGTTGACACAAAAAGAACACGGCATTATTGTCACAAAATCAAATGTCCAACATTATCTGTCCACACCAGCACTGAATGTGAAGCAATATTACGCTAAATATGTCAATACCTTCACTCAAGTTGGTTTCGTTTTTTTTAATGCAGCGTTCGCTGCCAAGAAGCTTTTTGTGTGTGTTGGGAAGATTGCAAGTGTATATATATAAATCTATTTCTTGTAGAAATTCAGTTTGTATGAAGGAGGAAACACAAATAATAGAAAAGCATCTCTTGCTATGGCATTTAGGAATGAATTTTGAAAGCCGCCAGTTCATATTCGACAAATATTAGCAGTGTATATATGCGCCGCAGGAGCGTGTTGGACTGATTTACCGATATCCTTAAAATCCCTGATAATTGAATACGTAAATATTTCTCTGGAACTGCAGCCGCAGTCTATGCAAGTTCACGGGCTCATGCCCTGGATGCTCCCGAGAATCATCTATATTCCCATGTATACAGGTATACAGGTGTTCTGGGACAAGGCATAGACAATCTGAGCTAACAGACCTGTGAAACAGGCATTTACGATGTCCATATTCTCCAATAATGGAGTGGATATGAAAAAAAAATGTTCAACAAGTTTAAGACAAAATTGTCGGTTGTGGGTGTGATAAGGAGGAATTTATTATTTGAATAAGAGGAGCAGTGGCCATGGATATAACGGTAGAAAAGACTAACACCTGTATTCCAATCGTTATCACACCTGTCAGCCAGAGTCATTCCTTGGTTAACGTTATCCAACTTAAGACCCGTATACAGAAACATTTCTTAAGGTAACCAACTTATATAAGCTAATTTCCTTATAATCATTATGTGAGGAAGCCTCAGCTCTCAGCTCACCTCAAATCTTAAGAAACGTCGGTACAAACGGTTGTTAATTTTGTTACCTTAAGTCAAGTAATCTCTGAATACAATCCTAAGTGAACTTGTTGCAGATATGGAACGAATATGGAATGAATGATTAATTTTCTATAGCGCGGTTCTCGACGCTATTGTAGGGTTAACCGTACGTCTATGCATAAAGCTTAAGGTTTTGAGTAGAGCAATTATATGGGATTAATGGATATAACTTAAGTACACTTGAGTGGTAAGAAGGTTTCGCTTGAAAATGATAACGCGATATCATAATGAGCTTGCGGCTTCAATGATTATATTATACTAGTTATTGTTTATAATAATTACAATAACAATATTCCCGTGAAGCGCTAATATATATAAGACTATACTATAGAAATTAATGTAGGACAAACAAATAATATCTTGAATCAAATAACATACTCCAATAATACAATTATTACAGTTTATTTTTAAATCAAGTACCAATATAAACGTAACCCTCGTATAGTGTTTAAATAAGGTAATATGATTAGGCAGACGCTCCAGAGATCTGGTCTTTAGAGGGGGGTGTCCACAAAAAAATATACTATATAAGAAACCGCTATATTAAAAACTGACGCAAACGCAATGGGTAAACATCTATAGAAGTGCACTAATATGTAAATTTGCAGCGACTCATAAATATAAGGCTGTGAGGATTTTTTTCCCTAAGCTGGACATAATTATATTTTTCCATAGCCATTCCATATTTCATACATCACACTCAAGCTGCATGACAATTGTTAATTTTGGCAGCTAATACAGGAAAGCATATATGTAAAAAAAATCGATTGAAAGCTTTTGAAGCTTTGAAAGTCAAAAGTCGTGGATTTTTTAATCGATTTCCGAGCTCTAAAACACCCCCGGTTAGTGTCAATTTAATCCCTCACCCGTAAAATGACAGTAATAGCCTATTAATCACAATTGGTGGTAGACAAAAGTCGTCCCGTGAAGACCAACCATTCATAGTAAATTCCTGAAATTCCGGCAAGTAGTCTATTACGTTGGCGGATCAACACTCCACATGCAGCGCTTAGCCATATGCACCATGGTAAGCGTCATATAATTCCACAGATGAGACTTCAGAATTACTATTACCATATGTCGGTATCTCCTATATATGTATACATAAAAAAAATAATTGTTTTTTGTTGATATTTTTTTAATTCTTTCAATTCAACTTCAGCTCGCTTTATCAATGTATCAGATAGTATGAATACCTGCAAATTTTCCACGATTTACACGATTCGAACCGAGCATCTTCTCCACCAGATTCAAACACATTAAAAACATTATTTACTAGCATTCCTCCTTCGGCAAACAACTACCCTCCATCTTCTTTACAATTCCATTATGGCCGAGTCCGCAGAAGGCAATATAAACATCTCCAGTGGCACTTGCAGACATGCATTAAACCCGTTATGGGTACTGTATTAACTTTCTAGCAGGTTACTACTTCTTACTTCACAATACTATTTACTACTTACTGCCTTTGCTCGGGAGCTTGATTTAAAATTTCAACCGTAAACCATACAATAGAAAAGAACGTACATTAACGAGAACTATACGAGATTTACGACAAAGTAACTTCTCAAAAGAAATCGACAAGCGTATACAACTGGTATGGGCAGCATTTGGAAAACTAAAGAACATTTTTAAAGCGAAAATTACACAACGTTTTAAAACTAAGGCGTTTAACCAATGCATCCTTCCTGTATTAAATAATGGCGCAGACACGTGGAATCTTAACAGCAAGTCTTACCGATCAAATGAAGGTCACCAAGCGTGATATGGAGAGATCCATGCTCGGAGTGTCGCTAAAAAACAGAATCCGAAACGAGGAAAAACGCCGAAGAACTCAAGTAGTGGATGCTACCCAACGAATAGGCACACTCAAGTGGCAATGTGACATATCTGTCGAAGAGACGACGGTCGATAGGGAAGAAAGGTATTGTAATGGCGCCCAACAACTGGCAAACGAAGCATTGGCCCACCGCCTACAACATGGACTGACGATATAAGAAGAATAGCGGGAGTGACCTGGATGCGGAAGGCGGAGGATCGAAGAGGATGGAGACTCGTTCAACGTTTAACAGTGGACGGATACAGGCTGATGATGACGATACGAGATTTATATATATATAATACATTTACACTACAAAGATTTCAATATAAAAATAAAATGTTATCAATAAATGATTCCACATTTCTTTTATTATAAGACGACATGTTTCGGCTACGTCGGGTTTGTCGAGTTCATTAATCTATGTATATAATTTTATTGTATTTTCGTTTTAGAGATGTGCCCCGTTGACGATCGCTCATAATGCAAAAACTTGGAGCCAGCAAATCAGATTCTGAGTGTAAATCAAAAGTGACCCGAATAGAACTGAAAGTCCTTAACACTAGTATAATGGCATCGACAACATTTTTATTTTTTACATTTTTTCGATCGAAAATTTTCGGGTGATCAATCAATATATATAATCGTGTCGGAAACAACAGGGTCAGATCCTGTCTGCCCAGAAGTAGGCGACGTCGATGGCGTTACTTCTGGCCATCATCAGGTCTTCCTGGGTGCAGCCACTCAGGCACAGCGCACACTCCAGAAGGTGTGACAGGGTCTGCTCCACGCCGCAGTCACATTCAGTCGGTACGCTGTAAAACTGCCAGGCCCTCATTTGTGTCCTCGTCTTGCATACTCCGGTCCGAAGTCTGTTAAGGGACCTCCATATGTTCCACCCTTGGTCATGTCCAGGGGCTAGGTCCTCATCAATCAATGAAAATGAATGAACATTTATAATTATTCGTCCATTCTATTTTTATGACTCATGTTTCGGTTTCGTCGTTGGTTCTCAAATAAGCCAAAAAGTGGCTTTACGCCAAAGGTGAAACATGTCGCAGAAAATTAACCTGGCGGAATAATTCGGTGCACTTACGACGATCTGCGGGTTAAAACATCAGTTTATCACAACCATTTCCACTCCCACCCGTACGTGGTGAGACCTACATAGTCTGTCACATGAAGATTGCGGTAACCAATCCTTTTGACGATGTAACGTAATGTGCTTATGGGAGAAAGGAGGGATGAGAGAGTTATCAAAAGAGCTCTCTCAATTTCAACTAGGCATGATGTAAGCCGGCCATAAACTCGCCAAGCCACCTGTCAAACGTAGCGTTTTAAGCAAACCACCTAACATGAAAAACCAGACTCATGGCTGATGATGATGACATGGTGAAATGGTATGTTCATTCAAAATTATTTTATCGTTGGCTCTTGGTCCACTGGTACATTAGAGGCGTTAACACCTCAAGTGTCGGCGCGCTAGAGAGGACCCCAACCGAGATAAATCCCAAAGCTTTTAGCTCTCGGGTCGATTAAGCCGGGACCACTAAGTTATATCTCGCGTGAACCACGGGGGTAGACAAAAACAGACAAAAAGAGAAACATTTCACTGCTCTCTCTCTCTGTCTCTCTGAATGTAGAAAACTCCGCTTAAAAAAACATTAAAAAGATTAAAAATATATATTATTATTTTTATTATTATATCAGAATTTGTACAGCGCTTTATAATAACCGAATGGTCATTCCGGCAGCGCTTCTTTGCCTCTCTGAGTAGAAAGGTGGGTCTTGAGTCTGCTTCTGAAGGATTACTCCGCTTTAAGTTATCTTATGCTTTCTAGCAGCGAGTTCCAGGCCATTGGTGCCGCGTCATGTTTACTTAGTCATTACATCTATTGCTGCCAGCCTTGGTGGTTGCACATCACTAATGCAATAATAAAGGTATATTCACTCGAGAGGCGACCGTCGCCGTTGGGCGCCAGGTCAGTACTCTCGTACTTTGACTGTAAATCTCTTTTAAGACTCTGAACTCTCATTGTTAAGGTCATTGGAAAGCAATCAATTTATGTACTTGACAGAATATCGCTTCTTAGATCAAAAAGAATCACGACATTTGACAGAACTGTGTTGCGAAGGTTTTTGTTGACCAAATGCTCTATCTAAGGAGCAGAAATGGAAGAATTATAAATAGTATATTATAAATATACAATGTACTTAGTACAATATAACCAAAATTGGTACAGAAAAGTATTTAATTCTTTTTTTTAAACATTAAATTGGATGCATACCAGTCTTCAATATTTTATACACACTGATATTCTCCTCTCTAAGTTTGATATCGAATTACTGTGAGACAGGATGCAGGATCAGGTTCACAATGCATAGAACATGCTGTCGTTTAACAATACGAATTTCTCAAACACTTGCTTTTTCGTCCACCCGCTATGGCGAACGCCATTAGGCGTTCATCTAGCGCGGCAGAGAAGCGAATTAAATATGACATTGGCACAAACATGAAATGGGCCAACTGTCATAATAAAAAAATGGCGTATTCAAACACTGTGTATTATTATACAACTAAAACTAACATTATTAGATTTGCATGTCAGGCGATCGAACATAAATAAGAGACAAAAGATCGTTTTTCGAGGCTTTACGGTATCAGCCTAAAGAAGCTCCTACGCATGTAAAATTGAATGTGGACCTTCAATGATTTCTAAAAATAAAAAATTTAAAATTATATTCTGAGAATTTAACAGAAAACCAATTTTGATATACATTTGATTAATTAATATTCTCGGAAAAATAATATTCATTAAATGGTAAATACAATAATTAAAACTCAAATTATTCGAAAGCGTGCGTAATAAATCGTTCATTATTCTTAGAATATATTTTCATATGTTATATTCGAGAAAGAATTAGAGAACGCCTGAGAAGGTTCCCGATTACACGGCTCCTTAAGTTTTTCATGAATTTCATGAATAACGTAATAAATAAATATATTATTAAGATGTCGCTCTTGAATCTTGCGAAATAATTAATGCAATATTAATGTTTTATTTAATCAAAATCGTAATAACAATAATTTAATAACTGAGTTGTTAAGCTTACGAATTAAACACACATGATCGGTTTGTATCGCGAATGAGAAAACAAAATTTCTCTCGATGCTGAAATGCTGAAAACTTTGATAGAATTTCTCTCAGTCTTTAGACAGTTAATTTAATATTTGGTACAACAGCAATGCCGCTCCTAAATGGCCTACCAGCACACCTCGATCCTTTTCTTACATCCTTTTCCTCTTTTGTCGATGGTATTGTTCTACTTGATCTCTGTGATCTTTGACACGTGTCATCTTATTATTTTGTGTTATTTTTATTTTTTATTATTTTTTTCTATTTATTGTATATTTATGTATACTCTATGTTTCTAAATATTTGTAAAAAAAAATGTAATTTCGATTCTGTATTTAAATAAATGAATAATAAATTAACATTGAATTTTGCCATTTATTCAATAAATACATACTTAATAATATAATAAATTTTACAATTACGAAAAAACCGCTTCTGTGACTTCCATTACCTTCACCCCAGACCTTCCTTTCTTTATCCATGACATCTAAAAAATATTCTCGTTTGCTTAGTTAGCATATTCATAGACGATGGAACTGATGAAGCATTCATTAAGGGCGAAACTACAATCTTCCAGCAAGCGATTGAACGTACTCAGTGTCATTCATGTAAAAAAAATCAAGATATGATTTATTTAAAGTAATCAATTATGCTATTATAAATGCGAATTGTGATTCAAAATAAAGTTCTTTGTGTTATTTATCTGGTCCTGCGTCCTTGCTCCACGCGGCCACGTGAAGAACCCGCTACTTGTCGTCTTTTTAAAGACGGGGGACGTCAGTGTCTATGATTCTAATCCCCACACGCACGTTGTGAATTTTTCCCAATAAATTAATGAAAGAAAAAACTCCATACAAGATAGTGTATACTAGGCATTTGTATTGTTAAATATATACATGATTTTTCGTACTTTTTCAATTCTTAAGCATGTCGCAGTAGCGTCTACTATGAACCAAAAAAAATGTATACAAAAAACACATCTATTATGTTTGATTTTTTCAAGATTTTGAGTTAACCAAGTTTTTCGGTACAAAATCGTTATCTCGTCAACGGGAATTGCCGCTCCTGGGGATACTTTCCTTTACTGATACTTTGTGTATACATTTTTCCCTCGGCTGGAAACTTTTAATCCTTTTCCGTGCCCGAGTGGTGTTCCGACAGATAAATTCCCTGAATTTTTCATATTTTTCGAGCCAAAACTTTTCACAACCCTTTCTCGCCCGACAAACATTTATTTCGTGAAATCTTCAATCAATTTATTCAAGGTTATTTATAATTTTCACATTAAAAAATAAATTATACATTTGTACGACAAATTACAACCATACAAGCCTCTCCTCCATCAGCCGCCACTGAAGTGCGTTTTTAACTGCGATATCAATTAACATCCTCCTCTCTTTCAAAAGGTTGTTATTCCATCGCGTGAGGGCAGGATGAGGAGCAGATTAATAACACAGACTTTTCTGAAGCACATCAACATATATTTACGATGAACTTATGACCCGACCTAGTCACAGCCTTCAGGCCGAGCCACAATACAATATGCTCTCACCGACGGGCGGCACACGACTGCTGCGCTCGTGATAGACTCTCGCCCAGCGCCACAAGCGGAGGTTTATACATAAATTTATAATAAGGCCCAAATGCCAATATAGCGACACAAATGCATGTTGACAAGCAAACAAAAATAAGAAACGAAAGATTGTACATCGAGGTTTTCGGTACCATTCAGCAAGTGCTATAACATGCTAATGTCACAATCAAAACAAAAATAGTACAAATGGGGCGCACTGGACGTCTTGTGCGCGAGACATTTGGAGCACGGGACAACTGGTGCACTGGATGTCTTTTAACCTAACCTAACCTAAGTTATTTCGTTAACGAGACCTATGGATCTCTGGAATCTACCATCACTGGAAAATATCCTTAGGTACGGTTAGGTTAGCGAAACAGCCAGTCAACAGTTGCCCTGTGCGCCAAATGTCCCGTGCACCAGACGTCCAGTACGCTCCACGTCGTAACCGATGAATCGTTTAACTTATTGTCCGGAGACGATAGGTCGTGATACCGTAGTATTTTGAAATTGAACTTCCATGATATAATTCAATAATTTAAATGTTTTCTTTAATATCAGGTATAAATAAAAGATTTTTAGAATTTATTCCACAATATATTTTTTTGACGACATGTTTCAGCCAGGTCGATTGGCCATTTTCAAGTCAATTAGTGAAAGGCTCTATATAAAGCAAAGAGTGAGTGAAAAGGTGGATATGAATTGTGTGATGGGTATATTTAAAATCACAATTCATATCCACCTTTTCACTCACTGTTTGCTTTATATAGAGCCTACACACACATTACTAATTGACTTGAAAATGGCCAATCGACCTGGCTGAAACATGTCGTCAAAAAAATATATTGTGTAATGAATTCTAAAAATCTTTTATTTATATCTTATATTATGGGAATTCCACCAAGAAATATCGATCGAAATAGTTTTCTTTAAATTGGTAATAGACTCGTCTGTTACTGAATTGCAAAAAATATAAAAATGTGAAATGCACAGAAATGTTAAATGTACAATTATTTAATAATTACACTACAAGTAAGGAAAATAAGATATCAATATTTCTATTGCCAGTCCGTAAAGGGTTAAATAAAGGGAGCAGAATACTTTTCGCGCTTTACGAAAAGTATCAGGATAACAACTCCATTAGAACGCAAAAGTTATTTAATTTATTTTGGGACGTTACAAATAATTGACATTCCGTTTGATTTTCATTCGACATTGTTGCGCCAAACTTATCAAAAATATCCATAGGTATTATCGCATAACAAAAAAAATAACTCAAATCAAAGTAAATGTTCAACAACTGACGCACAAGTTCATAAAATGCTTACTCGTAGCCTTCCTCAATCCGTCTCTGTCAAGAGACAACTGAGCTGCATAGTACTCCATAAGTGGTCGAACCCATTTTAACCACTTCATCGCCACATGTTTGTGCGCAACGACCATCTCTTGAATATCTCCCAAGCTATCGAAAAATATCGATCCTTTTTGGTTTGTTGATATTTTAAATTATTTACAAATGTCGTTGTGAGAAAATCGGAATTAATTTTGAAATACATCTTTCTAATATTGCGAAGCGCCCACGGGTGCGCTTATGGCGATCGTCTACGTAGAGTGCACATGTGCGCCTACGGCGATCGTCGGGTTAAATTGGTTCGACCACTTATGTTTATATATTTATTTATTTATTATATTTTTATTCATAATGGATCGCTAAGTGAATGCTAAAAACATTGAAAAAATATATATATATATTTTAAAACTATCACCGAAAATTGACAGTATTGACATAATCTTAACGGTATACGAGTATGTAAAAATTTTCAGAGAGCATAAGCATACTGTAGTGCCTCAGGCATGTTGACGGAGGTGCGGATGGATGGCTTACATGCCAAAATGAGGAAGCTTTGCGCTTCGCTGTGGGCGCGCGTTCGCGGCAGTCCTAACGCAATGGTCGCTGTGTGGGCGGATAGGTGGGACTCACAGTTGGCGAGGTACTGGATGCGCCTTCGCGTGGCCATCCAGAGGGGATCCGGTGATCCACTCACTGAGTAGTACATTATAATAATGTGGTGTATGTGTACATGCCGATTTATATTTTCTTTCTATTCTGTTTAATTTTAATTTTTTTTTTTCTGTATTTGTTTATAATTATTGTATATAAAATTTTGATTATGGCACTAGTGACTAAATAAATCAATGTTTCTATTATTATAAACGAATAGTATGGATTAGAAACGAATACTGATACTACATTATTTTTGCCACGACGTTCAGTCATGACCAACTAGGCTTAAAATACTAAAATGAAAGCTCCAGAATTAGGGGAGTTGTTATCAGTTGAATAATTAAATTTAAAGTAAAGATTGACTTTTCAAAGAAATACAGGACGGCCCAAAATTAATTTCGTAATGATAACGTTTTCGAATATTTTTTTAATGAGTTTTTCGCTTCCTTAAATCTCAACGAGATTCTATTTCTTCTACTTCCATTACTTTTTCATTCAATGGATACTTACGCATATAAATGGTAAGTGCCCACTTCAATTTTAATATTTCTTTTATTTCCGAGAAACTGTATGTGAGTCTGAAAGTTTTTTTTTTAATACTGTCAGACGCTGCATGTTTTTTTTATCTTTAAAAACATACAGGAGAATACCAACAGATGGTGATAGTGATGCTGAAGTCTGTAAGATGGCAAGTAAAAAAGGCACGAGATAACTCGCAGTAGGCGTCCTGGGTATGTACACAACCTAGGAGATATCTCGTAGTTTACAGTCAACGTATTGAAGACTATTGTACGTAGAAGGAACATGTTACAAAAACATTCAAAATGATTTATATGGCTAGTAAAGATGGGACGAGATAACTCGTAGTAAGCGTCATGGGCAAGTATACAACCTACGAGATACCTCGTAGTTTACAGTCAACGTATTGAATAGTATTGTACGTAGAGGTAAAAATGTTACTAAAACATTCACAAAGATTTATATGGCTAGTAAAGGAGGAACGAGGTAACTCGTAGTAAGCGTCATGGGCAAGTAAATAACCTACGAGATATCTCGTACTTCAAACAGTCAACGTATTGAAAAGATTGGTATATCCTTGAAAACAAATTGTACGATAAGAACGTTAGAAGAAATATAAAGCTTTATCACTGCCGTTTAGACAATAATTTTGATAATTTCCTATTTCTTGGTCTATAAATACCAATTAAAAATTGAGAGAGTCTGTTGTGGGCGGTTTTATGAGGAAGTAATTTCAGAAGTTCAGAGGAGCAGCGGTTTGATAATAACTACAGAAAGTGAACGTTATTTTCGCCCATGTTCCGAGAATTTTAAATAAGACGTAAATAAATATATTATATTTGTATTTATGGCTGTATTACAAATCAAATTAGCATTTAACAAAGAAGCTGCTGCACGAAGCGAAACCATCCAAAAGTACGCGTATTAAATATAAAAATAAACTGTAATTACGTGGGCGGGCATTACATTACATTACAACAACTTGAGTTTTACGCGAATTTCGCTGAGGTACAAGGCAGCATTGTGGGCAGACAGTACTTAAAAATGATTATCATTTTATGCGATGAATAATAGGGGAGGAGGTTGGGATAAGAAGAAGTATGGGGAGGGAGAGAAAAATTGAACGACGGTTTAGAACCAAGAGGAGCAATGCCGAGTAGTCAAAACGATCTACTTTCATTCGAGCGAACGTGGTTTCGAATGCCAACGAGTTTAAAATTTAAAATCATGAGGATTTATGACTATTATCCGTGGCTGTACCCATCTAACTTTATACGGGGTATGTTGGGATACAATGAGTTGAGAACTAGAAGAAATGCATTTCTTTCGGCTAGTGCGTGGCGTGTTCAGAAATCCTGATATTTTGTTAGAAATCGGTTTGTTTGTCCCTGACAATTATTTAAGGATAAAGAGGCGCAGATTGTTTGTTCATCCTAGAGGTGATACTTACCTGCCAGAGACTATACCTCTTGGGAGAGTGATCAGACTGTTCAACCATATCGCCTCGAATATTGATATATTCCACTTGAGAGAAGCCCAGTTTCGACATGAGCTCCACGAATTTATTTATCAAAGTAATTTCGTGGAGCCTTCTGTTTAGCGAGCTTCGGGACTTTTTAATAATTATTTTTAATAATAGTAAATACTTGATTGTTTCTCTTGTATTATATCTTATTTCAGGATCGTATTAAATATATTAGTAATGTTTATGAAATAAATAAATAAAATATAGAAATAAAAGACATCAAATTGTTTCCGTCCAATATCTGACAAACATTGATGGCCCGGGTGTAGCCCAGCAATAGGTCTTGATGTGCAGCTTGTCGGGCACATGGGGCAGGATCTTAGGTGTGAGGCGGTCTGCAGGTATCCACAGTCGCACAACAGTGCCTCTCCCTGCCGAAGAAATACGCACCGCTCAAGGTTGTCCTTTATTCTACCAACTAATATCTTAATATGTTAAGGGATTTCAAGGTCCGCTAGTCAATGTTCTTGGCAGTTGGGAGGCTATCCTTTGGAGTAATGAAATCTTCTGATGCGATATGTTGTCAGAGCTGGAGTTTTTCATTTTCAGGGCTGGATGTGAGAGGTTGTGTGGATCTCAGAAAGCTGCTTCAAGATTTTAGTCTAGGTGGTGGATGTACTTGATTATACAAGTATAAGTAAGTAAATAATCAGTTGTAAATAGGGGGTTTGGTTATACAAGCAATAAGAGTAAATAAAAGAATACATTAACATCATCCTCTCTCTCAAAAGGTTGTTATTCAGTCGCGTAATGGCAGGATTAAGAGCAGATTGATAACACATATATTTACGATAAAACTTTACAAATTTAGGGCTCAGCCTATTCACAGCATTAGGCCGAGCCACAATACAATATGCTCTCGCCGACGGGCGGGACACAACTGGCGTGATCGGCTGTCGCAGCGCAAACGGCAGTCTATAAAACTAGTCCCAATATGTCGGACAGATAAATGTATGACAAGCGAACATAAATAAGAGACGAAAGATTGTACATCGAGGTTTTCAGTACCAGTCAACAAGGTCTACATAATGCTGATGTAAACATATAGAAGAGAGATTGAAGAAGTAGGTTTCATGTCTGTTTTACGCTTGACGTATACATCTTGCATGCATCGCCACGCTCTCGAGCATCCGCCTTCAGCATCCAGCTTCCCCCTGCGCTATTGAAAGTAAAAAATTGCAAAACAGCTCAAGAGCAAAGATGAAGCGCGGACTGGGTGAGTGGGTGGTACGGGTGGTGCTCTGTGTGTAGGGAGAGAAACGGCGCTAAATCATTTCAAAACATAATTAAGGCGAACGGAGAGGCTCCTCCGTAGCGAAAATTTAATATCGCTGGAGCTTTATTTCGGACGCAGATTATTATGAGGGGGATGTAACAATAACAGTTTGGGATTCCGCGGAATGCTCCTCTTCGGGGAATAAGTGATGAGAAATTCTAAGTAAGTGTAAAAAGAGTGATGAATGTTTAGGTGGAATATTAGAATAGTGGACCAACGACGATTCTCGTAAAATCGACAAAGTTGAGCAACATTCGAAGGGAACCATATCTTGGATAGTAATTAAATATACACATACTATACATCAAATATATCGCCATCAAAATGGCGCTTCCAAGCGGCGCGGCCATGTTGAACGAATTTTTGTTCACAAAAATTGAAGAGGAGGATATTGGCAACATTTGGTTTCAACAGGACGGCGCTACGTGCCACACAGCCGAAGCTACACTCGATGTTTTGCGCCCTGTTTTAAAAAAAAAAGTTATTTAGCGGACCCTTTACTTTATACGCATCAATTCATTCATAAAAAAAATCGGTAGAAGCGGGATGCGAACCTGCGAGCCTTGGAACCAACCGTTGCTCTTGTTCATTAACCTAGACCACTCGACCATCTACTGCCCGAACTGATATATATAATCGGAATAAGTTGTATTTATACCATTGTTACCATCATATAACGATAGATGTCTCTATAGTATATATTCAGAGTGTGTATATTTTTTATTTTTATTTTTCAATCAGTCAACATTTATTCACAGGTTCGCATCCCGCTTCTGCCGATATTTTTTCTGAGTCAATTGATGCGTATACAGAATTTGATGTATAGTATGTGTATATTTAATTACTTATAATATTGTAATATTATCAATGATCTATAAAAGTTGATTAGAATATTGAAAAAATAAAATAACATTCTAATAAATATTGAAAAAATCCATATAATGATGTCGCCTTGAGACAATATCAAGAAGGTAAAATTGTTCATCAGTAACACAGGTAAATAACTGGTTGTAAACTCCGCGTAGGACTTACAAGAAGTTGTTTCTCATCCATTCAATCTATAGTTCGGTTCGAGACCCGAGTGGTACTTACTAAAATAAATAGACTGTCGGAAAGTAATGATATGAAAAACCATTGGTTAAAGGAAGTTCGCCACACACGGCTAAACCCACAAGCCACAATATCAAATCTGGCCGAGAAAACCTAATAAGTTATTAACGTGTCATTAGTTTGCCATCACTGCTCTGCAACGCCTGTCCGATTACGAAATTTCAAAGAAAAATCCATTCCCTCTAAATTATCCCAAGCAGCGGAATCCTCCATGCGACAATATTTGTCAGTACCGTCTTTGGTAGCCGGGGATTTATGGTCTTTGTCTACAATCGATTTGTATTATTTTACCTGAAAACTGAAGCAATTATTCACCTTAGAACCCTGAACAAGTAATGAAACAATGGTATCTGAAATGCGGCCCTGCCCTTTCAGGAATCTATACAAAACCATTTACACAATAGAACTGATTGACATTGGCTATGTATAATATTATCTTCTTCAGCCTCGCCATTTCCCATCATCTGGGGTCAGCTCTCCTTGTGCACATTCGCCATGTCTGTCTGTCATGCGTTGCATTCTCGGTCAAACCCAGAGTTTTCGGATCCTCGTTTACAGTTGCAGTCCAGGTTGCCTGTGGTCTTCCAGGTCTTCTTCTCAGCGTAGGTATGTTGAGGGCGATTCACGCATCATCCTTTATTATTACAGGAATTCACTATGAATGGGTGGTCTTCACGGGACGACTTTCGTCTACCACCAGTTTTAAATAAAAGGCTATGACTGGTATTTTACGTGTGAGGGATCAAATTCACACCAACCGGGGGTATTTTAGAGTTCAGAAATCGTAAAGGAATGAACCCACGACCTTTGGCTTTCACTTCTCTTCAACTCTTGACCACCTGTCGGCAAGTTTATGTTCACCTGTGGAATCCTGAATTTCAATATTTTTTTTCCTACAATAACATTACAAATTTCAAAATATTCAATTCGCTTCGGAAATACAATCAGAATTAATAATAAAATAATATAAAAATATAGGTACTTATGATTAAGTACTAAGAACAAAGCAATAAAGACAAGCAACAGAAGGTCACAATGCTCATCAAACAGATGACTCCAACAAATCATTCCTCCAAAGAAACTCGTGGAGTTCATGCCTGAATTGAACCTCCGAGGCTGCGATAGAAAAACACACTGCGATATTCAGTGGCTTCTTCCTTTATAAGTAACAGTAATGCCATTAAGGCCGTCAGTGTTCTGGCAACCTTATTCGAAAGTGGTCGGGATTGATTTGAATCTTTTCAGGACCGTTAAATTAAAAGTCTCAAAAGTATTGTACAATTAGGTATAAAATGAATTATGTTAAATACTTGTAAACATATAATTTTGAATAAATAAGAGATTCGTACTTTAATGCCGTCGCTTCTTGGTACCAATATAGTCTCGCATATTAACATGAATGGAGAACGAAATTTAGTAGGCCAAGTGTCGTGATATTTTGCATAGTATTCTTCTGGGGTAATCCTCTCTTTATCCGCTCGCGTAATAAACACACACAGAGCGAGCGGGTAGGTAATGGAACGTCCCATTGTTCCTGAAAATTTATTGTCCCGATAATGGGTTACCGTGATACTCTGATGCGCGCAAAATTTCAACAATGCCAATACTGCGCACCGAGCAAGGCAACAGAGACGCTCGGAAATTATAAATAAAAATAATAATTAAATAAATGAATACTTCCTTTCTTAAAAGTTGAACAACCTTTCTGTTGATATTGTGGCTTTTGGGTTCAGCCGTGTGTGGCGAATTTCCGTCAACCAATATTTCGACTGCCATTGCAGGGGTCTTCTTCAGGATTGATTATTTATTTGTAATTGAGTTGTGAGTTTGTGTCAGATTATTTTTTACGAGCGTTATTGATATCTCCATGGCAACTGCATACTCAAGTTTCATTGGTCCGGAGAATCGTGGGTATGTTCTAAGAATACGGTAGGTATGTTCTAAGAATTGTACCTCCACGAACGTCATGTCGGACTGTGGTCGTCCTTGCTTGTCTGTACAGCAGATTAATAAATAAATAATATAGATTAAATAATCTGACACAAACTCGCAACTCAATCACAAATAAATAATCAATCCCGAAGAAGACCCTTGCAATGGCGGTCGAATATTGGTTGACAGAGATTCGCCACACACGGCTAAACCCAAAAGCCACAATATCAAATCTGGCCGTGAGAACCTAAGAAGTTATTAAACCTCTCTCTTCTTCTCGCCATTAAAATCAGACTCACTGTTAATTGAAAACATCTTGATCACTGGTCTACCCAGCTAATGACTGCGCTTTAACGACAGATTAACATAATTTAATTCATAAAATACGATAGTGTAAGATCACTCAAAGTACAAAGGCCATCAATAATAATAGGAAAATTCTTGGTATTGTGGCTTTTGGGTTTAGCCGTGTGTGGCGGATTATACTATTCCAATATTTCGACCGCCATTGCAGAAGTCTTCTTCAGGGTTGGTGACTTAGTCATCATTTAAGCTGATGCCGTTATTTCGGGACCGCGACCTCGGTTCCGGAACACAGTGCATGATACTCGCATGTACTTCAAATTACGACGTCTTATGTTATAACAAGTATTTCGGTAGTAACTTTTACTAACTCCTAGCAAGGTTAAAACTTTGTGAAATTCAAGGCGATACGTTTTCTAGTCGCGTTTGCTACATTCTGAAACAACAACAATAATAATAATTCCGCACAAAGGGTGCCAGAGTCCGGACCAAAAATGCTAGGGATAAATCAGGAATACGATTTCAATACCGGCCCATTAAGATGCCTGGAGATAGGAGAAAGTTTTAGGACCTAGGGCGCACACAGTGAGGATGCGGAGAGACGAAATGGGTGAAAGTGGAACTTCAAAATCGGTCAAGAAACATAATTTTGTTGTTGTGAACTGTGGAATCATTGAACGAGCGTTCGAAGCAAAGATCTTGATGCTACTTGATTACGTCGATGCTCATATTTTGCTTTTTCCCATATTTTTCCACCTTCATCCACCTACAACCGACAAACTCATCTTGCACTTGTTAAATGTCCGGTAAGCTCTGTATTGCTCTTCACGTATTTGTGTCTTCGTTCAAGCAATTTAGATCTCTTCAAGAAACAGATCAACATTCACTTGCAACCACACAATAACACGTTTCCCGCACGCAGCAGCGTCCAGTCGTCCTAACTAAGGCGACATAGAGCACGCTGGTTTTGACCGGCTATGCTCTCCAGGATGCGCTTTCATCAAAACCTAAAATTATCGGAGAGTAACGGTTAAAAATGAAAATCCCTTCTTTAAAATTATTTATTAAATTGATTAAAATAAATCGGAGGTTGTAGGTTCGAACCCCGATTTAAAAATTTACGAAGATGAAATTAAAAAAAAAAAGTATTAATACTGAACGCGTTTATACTCCTTATAACTGCCAATTTATTAATTTTATACATTTCTACTGCTTATTTATTTTTTCTGATATTTTTATGTATTTCTTAATGACCAATTCTTAAATATTTACTGACAAAATAATTAGTTGCGTTTTTATAAGAGTCAAAACTACTCGGATATGAGTCGCGCCTCTTCTGATGGGGAGAGGCGTTCAGCACGTTGGGTGATCCGCGGTTCTGCAGCTCCTTCGAAGAAGGTTGCCGGAGTGAAGATGGCGTACCTTCACGCCAAGGGTCTTCACCCGGATACAACAGCTGATGACTTGCAGAGCTTCTTGGCAGCGACCGCTGCATTCAGTCCCTTTTGGATGACCATCAGGAGGATTATCAGCAAACGGACGCTGTCAACTTCTTTCAAAGTCGGGGTCATCGCGACTTCGCTGGAGTCTCTCATGGAGCCTGAAGTGTGGCCTGAAAAGACCATCGTTCAACCCTGGATACGTGTAAGACGAAAGAATCGCATTGAACAGTGGTTGAAACCAGCTTGAGTGAAGATATTGACATATTTGGTGTAATATTACTTCAGATTCAGTGCTGGCGTTGATAGATGCAAAATATTGGACGTTTGATTTTGTGACAATAATGCCTTGTTATTTGTGTGTCAATCACGATATACTTATGACAGGGTTTTTGTTGTTACAAGTCAAGTTATTTATCTTCAGTCTCCTGATTCCGAGTGCGAGGTCATTGACACTAAATGTGTCAATAAATTTACATCGCCACACTTATGGATGTATCTACTTTAATGACGCATTGAAATGTCACCTACTTTGTAATGTCATTTAAGGAAAATAAAATAAACTGTCAAAAAAAAAACTGTAAAAAAAACGCAAGGAAAAAATTATTTTTTAAATTACGTTACAATTATTATATTTTTAATATATTCTTTAAGAAAATTCTCTTATAGGGTCTGTGACCAAATTTACCCAAGCTACCGACTTTCCTTACCTGTAAAATTGTATTACTTTGTTTTCAAAGAAGCGATTCCATTGTCACGGTTCAAATTGAAGGCGCTCGCGAATCGGAAAGGAAAATTGGCAAAGTAAGCGAAACACACCGAAAAGCAAAACGTTATTGTGTGAAAAATTTAAATTTCAGAGCTTTCAAGTGTTGTGCCAAAGTTTTTTTACGACGCTTATACTTTTCGCCATTCAATACAAGACTTGTTATTAAATTAATAAAAAATAAATGAATGTTTACATTATTTTTTTTATTGAAGACTCGCTTGGTCAAAAACCCTCCCTGTCTCTTACTGTTTTTGGAGACTCAGATGGGGACCCGTTACTGCCGCACGCAAAAAAATGCAGACTCGCTTGGTGAAAACCCTCCCCTGTGCCGTACTGTTTTTGGAGACTCAGATGGGGATCCGTTACTGGACGCACGCAAAAAGCTACTTGTTAGAGAATGGCTGAAGGCTTTCTCGTGATTCTAGGTGCATCAGTTAGATGTCAAATAGACCTCAGTCTAAGGCTGCGAAGTTACTTATACTACAGCGAGTCTCGAATTGCCTTTTTTGGTAACACGTTGCTAACCACGAAATACGTGTGAATGGATAAGGAAATGGTGAGGTTGGGAAATGGATTCTGCACAAATATTAGTTACCGTTTGATTCCAGTTTAAAAACTCATAATTTCGTGATTGCTTTAGATTCTTCTTCCCATATTTGAGTGTTTGTTATAAATCATTTTAGCTAGATTGGATAAATAGCTCAACCCACCTGAGGACTGTACCATTTGGTCCTAAGAAGAAGACAAAAAAGTAACGACACACGGTATGCAACAGACGACGCAAGAGAGTGGATTTAAAAGACGTTCAGAAGACTAAGTGAATATAGCTAGGACATGTCTTCAGCTGCCACAGTAAAGCCTCAACTACAGCTGCCTTTTATTCAAGCCTATGGATTCTAGCGTTCGCCGGGGGGTATAGCTAAGTTGTAAAAGCGTTGGCTTAACAAGCCAAAGGTGATGGATTCGATCCCCGACAGAGATTTAAAAAAAAAAAATTATAAAATACTCCCGGTAGGTGTCAATTTGATTCCTCACCCGTTAAATGCCAGTCATAGGCTATTAATCAAAATTGGCCGTAAACTAAAGTCGTCCCGAGAAGACCACCTATTCATAGTGAATTCTTGTACTAATAAGTATGATGTGTGAATATCTGCAGTCTATAACGTCGGCGGATCAACACTTCACATGCAGCGCTTATCCATCTGTAAAATGGTAAGCGTCATAGAATCCGCATATGAAAAATTTCAAAATCACTATCCCTATCTGTCGGGAAAGCCTTTAGCCACTCTCTAACAAGGACTTTTTTGCGTGCGCCCAGTAACGGGTCCCCATCTGGGTCTCCTAAAACAGGACGGGACAGTGAGGGTTTTGCACTATGCGAGCGATGTTTATCTGTCGGTATTCTCCTGTACGTGTTTACATAAAAAAAACATATATTCTAGAAAATAGATATGAAATAATGATTGAATTCTTGTGAAACCTATTTTTTTTCGTTAAACGATTATTAAATAAAGTTAATTAGTGTTTTCACTCGAATATCGCTTTATTATCCTTTGAATCCACTCATTCCTAAGCGGTGGGGCGGGCCGAGAGGGGCTCCCGTTTAATATATTTAATATTATGCGAAATTAAATAATGGCAATACTTTTTTTGTAGGGCCTAATAATCCCACCGGCTTTAATATTAAATTTTCTGAAAGAGGAAAAAAAATGTGTCTCGTGACCCGCGTATTAATTTAATGAGTTTTTATTTCACAAAAAAAAACACATAAAAGAGAAAACCACCAAATTGTGACACAACAATTAAACTCTAATCTGTAGACTCCTTCTTCTTTAGCCTCACCATTTCCCATCATCTGGGGTCGGCTCTCCTTGTGGACATTCGCTATGTCAGTCTGTCCTGCGTTGCATTCTCAGTCAAGACCCAAGAGTTTTCAGATCCTTGTCTGCAGTTGCAGTCCAGGTTGCCTGTAGTTTTCCATGTCTTCTTCTCAGCGTGGGTATGTTGAGGGCTCTCTTCACCATGTGGTCTTCATCTCTCCGTGTCACATGCCCATACCATCTCAGGCGGTTTTCCCTTATCTTTTCAGGTATGAGGGCCACCCGAAATAAACCCCGAATATGCTCATTTCGAACTCTGCCCATTTTAGTCACAACGCCTGCCCACCTCAGCATCTTCATCTCTGCCACATGAATCCTATCCATGTCACGTTTCAGCGGAGTCCAACACTCCAATCCGTAGAGCATAGCTAGCCTTATAGCAGTTTTATAGATTTTATATTTGGTCCTAACTGGAATCTTGCTGTCACACAAAACCACAGAGAGAAACCTCCATTTCAGCCATCCTGTGTTCTATGCTCCACGTCGGATTCAATTTTTTTAAATTGACTTTAATCTAATTTATAAACATAATAGGATTATGAACTTGCGACATATTGCATTACAGTCAAAGGCTTTAACACTAAGCCACACCACTCAGCGATCTTATTGGTTTATGTACTGTTTGAATTACGTTTGGAAACGTTTTACGTGTCAAGTGTTTTATTTTGTTTTGATTTCTTTGCTAACAGAGAGAGAGAGACGTTTTTAATACTCGGCGAAGATCAATATTTTTTAATTCAATATTATTATTATATAATTAATAATATAGTATTATCAATGCTAATTTGCAATAAATAGTTAAATAATTAATCTGAGAAAAAGTAACAACGAAGATGGGAATCGAAGCATAAAATAATATACACACGTCACGTACCGTTCCGGAAAGCCGTTGAGATTTATTCATATCACTCTGGGAGGCAGAGCGATATGAATAAATCGATTAGTGAAACAGACATGAACAATGGTGAATGAATAAGATTGAATCTATAGTGACATATATTTTCATTTTCAGTTACGAGGCTTATCCGTAATATAAGAAACCGTCACTCTTCGATCTGAGAGCATCGCTGCCTCCACTCTCCAGCGATTGTTTCGTTAGAAACAGATGGCCGTCCGGAACGCTCCTCATCATGGACGACAGTACGCCCGTTCTTGAACTCTCTGCAAAATTTGCACACGTGTTGTACGCCCATACACTTGTCTCCATGGATTTCGCATAGCTGAGAACGGATTTCTTTGGCGCAATGTTTTTTACAGACGAGTGCAGCTCACACTTGGCGGGCGAAGTGAGGTGTAGATACAATATGTACGACTGCAGAGCAAAGAATGAGCTCCGCAGGCAGCACACTAGGGAAGGGATTTGGAGTGGGGGAACCAAGGAACACTACAGAATCGCAGTATGCACCAAAACAACACTTTTCAGGATTATAGCGCCATAGGAACCTTATTTTACGGATCACCCTCGTAGTTCAATAATCAAACTCTTTTCTTTATTGTTATGAGCAATGCCGCGTACAATGCGCTAGTATGAAAAAGTATACAAGTATCTAAATATCTAAGAAAAAATATATTTCATCGAAAATTAATTAATGGAAAAATTCCCATTAATTCCGATCCGTTTGGTACCCTGTCACCGGACTCGATACATTTAATCTCGCCCGCTCCTCCCACTCCCTTTCGCGTCCATCGGAGCCATAAATTATTATTCATGACTGGAAAATTCCACTCTTTCACTCGCTCTGTTCAAGTTAATTTGCTTTCCAATTAAAATAAATATTTTCTTAGCTTCCAGAAGATTCTACAGTCAACCCTCCTATAGCGTCGAAACGGACATCGCTTTATTGAAAAACACGTTTTTTTTTCTATGTAAGATTATATGTTTATATATATTCTTATACTGTGGCGGACTTATATTTTATCAATTGTACCAAATTCTGTATATATGCTTTGTCTATTAATGTTTGCCTTGTATGTCACATATATGTCGGTAGAATCGCCGTCACCAGAGGCCACTTCAAATACTATTGCACATATGAAGGTGGGAGTTGAGCTGGCTCTATATAAGCAGATGACCTTACGGACCAGATCTCTTCTCTCTTCACTTTCGACGCCTCCGTAACCTAATCAACAAGCCGCCCGCCAGAGAAATCACTGTGTTACTTGCCGCTCTACGAACTGATTAAGTCACAACTTTATACCAGTAACATTTCATTGTTCCAAAATAAATGTTATGCAAAATATGTTGGTGTGTGTTATGAATTTGTTTGTGTATTATCAGCTGTTGAAGTATAGGAAGCGTACCAAGACTTGAGTGGTTGTCCCATCGTCTGCTGTTTGCCGTGTGTCGTTGTTACAGTCCAGGTGTCAAAATCGCCGGGCAACTCTTAAGACCTACTTAGAAAATTAGACAGAATCACCCAAAATATGACTCGAGTACTACAGCGGCCGTTCCTTCAAATTTACCGAGATTCTGCTCCGAGGGTCGTTTGGAACCATACATGTTCTGTTAAAAACTTTGTATTAAACCTCCAAAGTAAATGTTATAATCAAACTCACTATGGAATCTGTCAATTCATACAGTCAGGGATCAAAGTCAGAAACAACAAGTAGAAATTATATATATTAGTAATATTAATATTAATAAGGAATGCCGACGCATCGATACGGAGCATGGGCCATCCCAATCATCTGCCACTCTACGTGAATTGAAGGGATCGAGGTCCAAAAACCGTATCGAGGAATGTGCAGTGTATGACATTCAAATGTATTAGTATATAACTGCTTACTCATGTTGTAAATTATGGTATAAAAAGGGGACTCGTTTTAAATAAATTATTTTATATTTGGTCTTATCCTCAGTGCCGGATACTTGGTATTCCGACGTCACCACCAAGCTGATGTTGTAATTTCGGGATCGCGACCTCGGTCCCAGAACATGTTCCAAGGAAAATATATGTCTTGGGACTAACTTCACAGACTTAGACTGAGGTCTATAAGACATCTCACTGATGCATCTAAAATCACGGGAAGGCGTTCAGCCACTCTCTAACAAGTGTGGCTTTTTGCGTGCGTCCAGTAACGGGTCCCCATCTGGGTTTCCAAAAACAGGACGGGACAGGCAGGGTTTCACCGAGAGAGGCATGCACAGTGACAATTGATCGCAAACACAATAAAAAAAACAATAATATAAGTAAGTATACGTTAAAAAAGTGTTGACTGTATTAAAAAAAACTTTTATTTTTTATTTTTTCGTTTCAATCTTGCTTTGCTTATTTATTGGTTTTTTATTGTATTGAAAAGCCAATAATAATTGATTATTAACAGTGCTTGTAAAAAATAACTATGCACTTTGATTTTAAATGAAATACAAACAAACTAAGATCTTGGTCTAGAGCAGCTTTCTTCAACCATTGAACCGCAAAGAAAAGACTGATGTAAATTATGCTCCCTCGAGGCAACCGAAGAACACGCTATTTGCCCAGCTATGGGCAATTTTACATAAGCTACGAAACTAGTAAAATAAAAAAATTAAATGTAAAGCATTCGTTAAAATATGAACTAAACCAAAATATAATAAATAGTATAATAGTAGAGAGTTTTAAGTGATTAGCAAGATTCCAATTAGGACCAAAGGTAAAATCTACGTAACTGTTGTAAGGCCAGCTGTGCTCTACCGATCGGAGTGTTATACCCCACTAAAACGCGAATTGGATAGGGTTTATGTGGCAGAGACGAAGATGCTGAGGTGGGCGGGCGGTGTGACTAGAGTAGACAGAGTGCGAAATGAGCATATAACGGAGAGATGAAGACCACATGGCGAAGAAAGCCGTTAATATACCCACGCTGAGGAGAAGACCTGGAAGACCACAGACAACCTGGACTGTAACTGTAGACAAGGATCTGAAAAATCTAGGCTTGACCGAGAATGCAGCGCAGGACAGGCAGACATGGCGATAGTGCAACAAGGAGACCTGACCCCAGATGATGGGAAATGGCTAGGCTAAAGAAGAGACTAGTAAATAAAAAAAATAAAAATTTAAATAGCCAAGGATCGTACTAAATTTTCTTGAGCATGACGTGTAGGAGTATAGCAATGCCATTGATATGAAAAAAATAAATTCATACATTTCTATAGGCGTTTAATTCGTTTTTGAGCGTATTTATATAATCCACGGTTTTCAGGTACATTTGATACTGTAACGGAAGATTGTTGCGATAATTCTGTACAGATAAATCCCACGTCGGCCCGAACAAAGGGAATAACAATGCGACCGATAAGTCCACCAAAGCTGACCCCAGAATAAATTATCCAAGTGAAAAATGAATAGGAATAGAAAGCGGTATTCTAGCTGCAAAGATACAAGTAAAACACAGGAAATAAATATATAAAATACAAGCGAATGATATATTATAACGAGTAACATATAGTTTTCCAGATATATTGTCTGTCATTGTCTACTTTATGTAATTAACTGACTTTAACAACTGTTTTATTTATTTTCCTTGTCTGTCATTTTTCTGTATTCTATTTTTTATTATTTTGCCGTATCATTTGCATTTCTCTCTTTATTCCGTATTGTATTGCATGTTATTTTGTCTTCTTTATGTAATGTCTTCATGATATATATGTCGCACCCTCACCTTCAGGCGTCATTGCAGCAACACCAAACAGAAAGTTGCAACAAGGAACAACCTCATCCGCAAACTGACCAACACTCACTGGGGAGCCCAACCACCCCTTCTTCGTACCTCAGCTTTAGCACTTTGTTTCTCAGCCGGAGAATATGCGGCACCAGTGTGGGGTCGATCAGCCCACTGTAATCAAGTGGATACTGCCCTGAATGATGCATGCAGAGTCGTCACAGGCTGCCTCAAACCAACACCCATTTCTAAACTATACCCCTTGGCTGGTATCGCACCACCGAACATAAGACGCAAAGTCATAGGCGCCGAAGAAATGCGTAAGGCAATCAACCAACCGTCCCACTGCTTGTATAATCAGATACCCCCAATACCAAGATTGAAGTCTCGAAGCAGCTTTCTGAAATCCACACAACCTCTCACATCCGGCCCTGAAAATGAGAGACTCCAACTCTGGCAACAAATCGCACCAGAGGATTTCATTACTCCAAAGGAAGGCCTCCCAACTGGCAAGAGCCTTGACTGGCGGACCTGGAAATCCCTACACAGATTAAGAACCGGAGTTGGTAGAACAAAGGACAACCTCAAACGGTGGGGAATGCTTCGGCAGGGAGAGACACTATTGTGCGACTGTGGAGACCTGCAGACCGCCTCACACCTGCGACGCTGCTCCATGTGCCCAGCAAGTTGCACGTCTCAGGACCTAATGCTGGGCAACACACGAGCTATCGAGGTTGCCAGATATTGGGAGGGAATAGTTTGACGTCGCTGATACGAAGAAGACGAAGATGATATATTGTCCACTATTTTGTCACCATGTGACTTATATATGTATTAAGTAATTTAATCTGTTTCATTTATTTTAATTGTAGGTCAGTTTTCTGTATTCTATTGTCTGTTATTTTGTCTTCTTTATGTAATGTCTTCGTGATATATTGTCCACTTTTTTATCCCCATGCGACTTCCATATGTATTACGTAATTAACTGTCTTTTAATCTGTTTTATTTATTTTCCTTGTAGGTCATTTTTCTGTCTTCAATTTTCTGTTATTTTGTCGCACTAATATTAGCTTTTCCATGTCTGTCTTTATTCCGAGTTATGTAGCAATATATCAGTGAACATTTTTTAATGTAAATCGCATACAAAGAGAACACAACTGGTCGCGACAGTGGACTCTACTCGTATGACGTTTAGCAAGGGAGGCTGGACGCTGTATGCGGCAAACGTGTGTTGTGTTTGAGTGTGAGTTGTGGAGATTGCAAGTGTATATTAATATATTTATTGAAGAGATCCAGATTGAAAGAAGCAGGAAACACAGCCGGCGGTCATAGCTCAATGGTAAAGCGTTTGCTTTGCAAGACAAAGGTCGTGGGTGCGATCCCCGACGCAGATTAAAAAAAAAAGGATTTTTAATCGATTTCTGAGCTCTAAAATACCCCGGTTGGTGGGAATTTGATCCATCACCTGTATAATGTCAGTCATAGCCTATTAATTAAAATTGGTGGTAGACGAAAGTCGTACCGTGAAGACCACCCATTTATAGTAAATTCCTGTAATAATAAAGGATGATGCGTGAATCTCGGGCTGTAGTCTATGACGTTGGCGGATCAACACTCCACATGCAGCGTTTAGCCATATGTACTATGGTAAGCGTCATAGAATTCCACAGATGAGGCTTCAGAATTACTATCACCATCTGTCGCTATTCTCCTGTATGTGTTTACATAAAAAAAAAAAAAAAAAAAGATGCTGGAAGACCATTCCAAAGTATGCCGGTGGCATTTAGGAAGGAACCTTGGAAACTGCCAGATCTTGGTCGGCACACATTAACCGTGCATGTGTGTTTGGCAAGTGTAAGACGATTTCGTCGGATGTGGATGGGTGCAGGAGGAATTAGTTCTTTAAGTTCCGAAAAGCAGCGACCATGGTAACTACGGTAGAAAAGACTAAGTGAACCAATCTTACGCCTGTGTTCCATTGATTGCAGTTTAGATGTAAGTGTGTCATTGTTTATCAAACGAATTGCTCTTCTTTTCTAACGAGAGGAAAAGATTAATAAAAATAAATAAACTTGGAAATATGAACTGAGATATCTGATAAATACAAAGTAAGGTTAAGTTTAAATGGAATTGAATTGAACACATAAATCCAAAGTTGAAAGATTTACGTGAACTTGGTCTTTGAATGAACTCGAGCGTATTATTCGATAAATAATTAATTCCGATAATTAGCTTTTCATTTGCACACCACTAAGAACGGGCAAACTCGAACAGCTCCTCCGCTCGACGGGTCAAAGCGAAACCGCGAACTGTGCAGCTGCAGGTGGCTGACGGCAGCTGGCGGCTCAACTTGCGGTCGGGAAAATCAGGCGGCCACTGTATGCCGCTGAATGCATGAAATCATAGCAGTAGCCGCGTCGTTTATACAGTAGGGCCCGTTTTACGCAAAAAAAAAACATAATTATTGCAATAAATGTTTAAATCAAGTTTAATTTATATTTTAAGCGTACATTTTGACATCAATTTCAATATTAAGTTGATAAATATTTCATAATTTGTTTTAACATGGATCACACTGAGCACCGTTTCACTTGATGGAAGACCGCAGTTTCGACATCAATTAAGGCTTCAGAAGTTCCACCGTGTATAAACGCACACATTGGAACTGATGAAGTTTTCATTGATGCCGAAACTGCGGTCTTCTACGAAATGAAACATTGATCAGTGTGATTTATGTTACATACATTACAAAAAGGTATGAAGTATTTATATATATATTTTCTTGCCTTGCAAGACGAGGATACAAATGAAAGCCTGGCAGTTTTACAGCGGGCCGACTGAATGTGACTACAGCGTGGAGCAGACCCTGTCACACCTTCTGGAGTGTGCGCTGTGTCCGAGTAGCTGCACCCAGGAAGACCTGATAATGACCGGGAGTAACGCCATCGACGTCGCCCACTTCTGGGCAGACAGGATCTGACCCTGATGTTTCCGACACGCTTATATGTATATAATAACCTATACATTCTTACCAAAGTGGTATTTTACCAGTATTTCGCGATTTTTATCATTACATAATTTAGATATAACCAATTTTGATATCTATCCATCCAACTATTGACATTCGGATATGGCCTTTGATTTAACACGTGCGTCATCGCGCTCAATTAACCGGTCGAAACCAATATCTACTAATGATTATAAGCCCTTTGATCACACGGTGGCAAGCAATTCAGACAGTACATACATATGCAGATGCATTACCGATTAATGCACATGTGTAATTAATGCACTTATATATACAATACATCAAACTGAAATTAAGTCACTAATGTCAATTTATCATCAAAGGGCTAAGTCATTGATGATTCATATTATACTCATTGACTAAGTGTCGATATAATCATTCAGTTGTTTTCATCCATTCAGTCTACAGTTCGGTTTGAGACCCGAGTGGTACTTACTAAATAGATAGACTGTCGGTACATAATAATATAAAATGCTTGTGAATTAATGTTAAATAAATATACATATACTCTAAATATATACTACAGAGACTTCTGTCGTTATATGATGTTAACAATGGTAAATATGTACATCAGGTTTCGCGTATCATCTACCCAAGCAGAGAATAGTCGAGTGGATAGCGCGGTGTGTAGAACGTAGCAAAGGTGCAAGGCTGGTGGTTCGATTTTTCTGAACGAATTGATCGGTATAATTTTTTTATGTATAATGTGTATATTTAATTACTGATATAATCATCATTATCATTTCGTTATTATCCACTCCTCTGACTGGAGCATAATATCGTCACAAGCTGCCGTCATAAGAGGCAGAGATGAGGACCACAATGCGAAGAGAGCCCTCAACATACCCACGGTGAGAAAAAGACCTGGAAGACCGCATGCAACCTAGACTGCAACTGTAGACAAGGATATGAAGACTCTGGGCTTGACCGAGAATGCAACGCAGGACAGACAGACATGGCGAATGTTCACAAGAAAAGATGATCCCAGATGATGGGAAATGGCTAGGCTAAAGAGAGAGAGATCGCATATCGTGACTTTAGGGCTATATCCAGTTGATATCAATACATACTGGTATATATGTTTCTAATAAACAAATGTTGCAATATAAATTTAATGAGTTCTTAAGTGTATAAAAAAATACTGAGAATATTTTTGTTATTGACTTGTATATAAAAATCGTACTGTCGGTATTCCGAGAGAATCCACACAAAATCCAATAACGCGAAAAGGCATGGATGGGGGGAATGGTAAAATAAAAAATAAATAAAAATCCAATATCCCTCGCAAAAACTCGTTCCAGTATTAATTTCCGATTTTAAACGACATTTTGTAGCCAATAAAAATACAAGAAATTAATGGGATATGCGCCAACATTAAAATACGTATTTTTGGATATGTATTACATTTTGTTCCATTATATATTGATTGAAAGCAATGGTTTTTTTATATATTTATGAAATGACCGGTTAATCGCTCGACCTATATAAAAATGGCACTATTTTGAGCAGCTATTGACATTTACAACAAAGCAAATATAAAATAGTGGCCCCGAAATAATATAATAGAATAATAATAAAATTCTTCTAGGGATGCTTTCTTTCCAATCGCTTGAGTCCCGGAGGAAAATTGCTGCACTCAAACATTCATTCCTTCTTCTTCGCGGTTCAATTCACAACCCTGGGATTCTTGAATGTTTTAACTTCTATGTTCCTGATAGGTACACCCGTGCTCGTAGCCATCCATTGTTTTTGATCCCAGTCGATGCTTGTGGAGCTTCAAGCACTCAATTTGGTACAACGGCAATGTCGCTCCTAAATGGCCTACCAGCACACCTCGATCCTTTTCTAACATCCTTTTCCTCTTTTGTCTCCTGTATTGTTCTCCTTGATCTCTGTGATCTTTGCCACGTGTCATCTTCTTATTCTTTTGTGTTATTTTTATTTTTTATTATTTTCTCTATTTATTGTATATTTATGTATACTCTATGTTTCTAAATATTTGTAAAAAAATGGAATTTCGATTCTGTATATAAATAAATAAATAAAATATGCTGGAAATATATATGAAACACATAGCTTCAGCATCTTCGTCTCCTCCAAAAAAGAAACGTTTGTCATTTCAAGTAAGTAACTATTAAACTTAATAAATTATTTATACTAAAATCAGGGTTAGGATAAAACTTAGATCATCATCATCAGCCTGTGTACGTCCACTGTTGAACTTCCATGCTTCCCGAATGAGCCTGCATCCTCTTCGATTCTCCGCCTTCTACATCCAGGCTAATCCTGTTATTTTTTTGATGTCGTCAGTCCATCGTGCAGGGGGTCGGCCAACGCTTCGTTTGCCACTTTCTCTTCCCCATCGACCGTCATCTCTTTGTGTGCCTTTTCGTTAAGTAGCCTCCACTACTTGAATTTTTCTTAAGATATTCGTTTTGGAATCTTTTAGAGACACTCTAGAGATCATGGATCTCTCCATGACACATCGAGTGACCTTTATTTTATGTGTACGACCTGCTATTAGATTCCTCATCTTTACGTCATAAGTTAATACAGGGAGGATGCATTGGTTAACCGCCATTGTTTTAAGACATTGCGGAATTTTCGCTTTAAAAATGTACTTACGTTTTTCAAATGCTGCTAATCGCAGTTGTACAGGTATGTAAGCATGGATCTCTCCATGACACATCGACCTTCATTTTATGTGTAAGACTTGCTATTAGATTCCATGTATCTGCGCCATAAGTTAATACTGGGAGGATTCATTGGTTAATCGCCTTAGTTTTAAAACATTGCGGAATTTCCACTTTAAAAATCTTCACGACTTTTCTAAATGCTGCCCATCCCAGATGCATGTCCAGTCTTCAAGCAAGTGATTAAACAGCGCTCAGTGTGATCCATGTTAAAACAAGGTATTGACATCAGCATGATATTGCCCTTGCTGACTGGTACCGAAAACCTCGATGTACAATCTTTCATCTCTTATTCTATAAGCTTGTCGTACATGTATGTGTTCGTTATGTACATGGCTGTTGTAATTGGTGCGCCATTGATTCTGTATATCGCCACTTGCGACGCTGGGCGACAGCCCATTACAAGCGCGTTTGTCGTCAGTCAAGTCCCGTTCGACCGAGGCGAAAGTAACGTCATGTTACTGTCGATCGGGGAAAGTCTGTATCGAAAATATTTGTCAATGTGCTTCGTAAAAAGTCTGTGTTGTTAATCTGCTCCTCATACTTCCCCACCACGCGATGCGATAATTATCCCGGCGACGTGAAGTCGTTTTCTCCCGTGGAAATGAAGATGTCAGAATGAAATATTTATATTTTTAATATCGGCTAAATTTTTTGAATATTCGCGTACGGACGTAGCACAAGAAGCACAGGACTCATGTAATCCCGTAATAAATATGGGATGAAAGAGGTAAATCCTATATCGGGCATAAATCAGCGACTTTACATCCCTAGACATATTGCGGGCCCCGAAGACTTTAAGGAAAAGCGAAAAACCAGTTGAAATAATATAGAAAAGGCAGGAAGCGATAATCTGAAAGGATTATTTCAAACAATAATGAAATTCGGCCTCTTATCTGATAGAAGAAGCCGAATTTAGAATTGGATTATATTTGTATGTTGATCTAAGACGTAAAAATGAATACAGGTACCAAATATTCATTCTTTTTTTGTTGGAAAAAAATAATGATAGTTTGTCAAGTGTATAATTTAAATCTTATGTTTCGTTGTACGATACCAGCCTAGGGATAAAGCTAAAGAATTAATATTTATTTTATACAAAAAAAAACATCCCCTTTACTTCGCCGGGATCGTTATTAGGATACTGGACGTATGAGGAGCAGATGAAAAACACAAGAGTATTTTTTAGAAGCACATTGAGATATATTCAAGTTAAAAAATGACAACTTTTGACTCAGGCCACGGACAATTATGGACGATCTACCTCCGTTGAGAGCCGAGCCGAACTGAGACGGAGCACTTTGTAACACCGCAGCGCTCTTCTATCACCTGTCGGCCCTTTGACGAATTATCTTCTGTCAAAACAACCAAAATGGCGACACATGTCTGACGAGCGAACGAAAATAAGAGACGAAAGATTGGATATCGAGGTATTCGGCACCAGTCTGCATGGACTATATCGATCCGATATCAGTTGATATCAGCTTAATATAGCTCTTTTTGACCGATGCCGAAAAGCCTCGAAAAACGATCTTTTGTCTCTTATTTTTGTTCGCTCGCCTGACATGCACATCTAATAATGTTAGTTTTAATTATATATAAAATTACACAGCGTTTGCATACGCCATTGTATTTATTATGACACTTGATCCATTTCATGTTGGTTCAACTGTAATCTTTAATTTGCTTTTTTGCCGCGATTGCCTTGGCGGCGCTACATGTCACAGTGTTCTGGGTTCGTCAGTCAAGCCCCGTTCGATCGAAACGGAATTAACGTCATGTTACGATCGAACGGAGAGTCAAGTTTTTATCGGAAATAAATGCGAATTGTGCTTCAAAAACAAGTTCTTCTGCTTGGTACTCTGCTCCTGCATCCTTCCTCCACGCAGCCATGTGACGAAACCGCGACTTGTCGTCTTTTTAAAGACGGGGGAAATCACAGTATATACACGTGAATTATACTGTTGTGACATCAGCATAATGTAGCCCTTGCTAACGGGTACCGAAAACCTCGATAAACAATCTTTCGTCTTGGATTTTTGTCGCTCGCCATACCTTTATGTATGTGGCCACATTGGGGCTTGTTACATAGTTTTACCACAGGCGGCGCTGGTGACCGAGACGGGCCGCGAAAGTGCGGACACAGGCAGTTGGTCTACACCCGTTGGCGAAGCAAGGTTCGCGTTGCGGCTGCGCGGCCTGTCAACCGCGTGGTCGAAAGCTTGTAATGTTTTAAAAGTCAATATAATCTGTGCTTCTAAAAGAAAGTCTGCTGTCCTGCTCCTTATCGAGAGAGGAGAATGTTAGTAGTTACAACGAAAAATACCACAGGTGCCACATGTACATACTTACAAACATTAAAGCGTAACACGTGCAAAAATGTAATCTGTCGCACTCATATTACGAGTTTGTACAAAAAATCATAAGCAATATATTTCAATATTGACTGGCCTCCCCTCGCATTAGGGAATGATGCATAAGGAATTCGGATTGTATTTGTATTCCCCTTAGTTTACTTACTGCCACTTGAGCGTTGGCCACGCCTGAGAGAACGTTGCTGGAAACGTTTCATACACACAATAAGCACTATGTCCTAGAGCAGAAATGGACAACATTTTCGCGCTAAACGACCATTAAAGTTTAAGAATAAATATATAGTATAAAGCCGGTCTCGTTTCCAAAAAACTAAGATAACGCCCAGTGGTTTCCTTACAGGCCTACAGATTTGCGTTGTTCAATGCCCTACGGTCCCATACAGGCCGTTTAAAGGTTAACTGAAATTATTCGAGGTTAATTCCTAAAATACTATTAATATAATTAGGTATTAAGCCGGTCTCGCTTCCAAAAAACTAGGTGTATTATATAGATCACGTCGGTATTTCAACGATAAACAACTTCTTCTTCTATATAAATGACAAATCCGACCTATCCTTGAATACGGCAGACGCCATTGGATAGGAGCCCTAAAATAACTTCTAAACTTAATTGACTTAGTTCAAAGAAGAGCAATTCATTTGATAAACAATGATACTCTTACGCCTAACCTGCAATCAATGGAACACAGGCGTTACATTGGTTCACTTAGTCTTTTCTACCGTTATATTAGTGATATATAGTTTGCTTAACTTACCGAAGGTCTTGGGTTCGATTTAAATAAAATAAAAATGATTTTTAATCGATTTCTACTCCTTCTTGGCGTGAATTTGATCCTTCGCTCATAAAACGCATGCCATAGCCTATTTAGCAAAATCGGTGATAGGTGAAAGTCGTCTAAAAAAACACTGCCCATTCATAGTGAGTAAAAATTAATAAACGTCGAGCTGTCCATGACGATGGTTGATCGACAATCCACGTGCTTAGGCCAAGTGTAAAATAGGAAAAGTCATATAATCCACAGATAAGCTTACTCCGTCACATTCTGTGTGTGTTTCCATTAAAAAAAAACTATTTTTCTACCACGCGTCATTCGAGCCAGATTCGGTACGCGGTCCTCAGTTGTATATCCCCGTCTCTCAAGGACGATAACACATTAATCACAACAAGAAATCCACAGCCTATTTCATTTGGCCCAGGCCAGAACGCTCTCTTTCTCACTACTTTCACATTTTTCTCATCTCTCCCATTCTCTCTCTACGTATTTTTCCTGAAAACATTCTCGTCGCTTTGTTTTATTTTATTTCTCCTTGTCGTTCGCCGCACGCACTTAACATTATTCACATGTTGTTAAATAATACCATTAGGCAAACTTAGCTCAGTAATTTAAAGAAAAAGTAAATTATTGATATTTTGAATCAATGTTAGTGTCTGGATTTTTCTTTATCAGTAACACAGGTAAATGATTGGTTATAAAGTCCGAGTCGCAACTATAAGTAGTCGTTTCTCATCCATTCAGTCTATAGTTTGGTACGAGACCCGAGTGGTACTTACTAAAATAAATAGACTGTCGGAAAGTAATAATATTGAGCTTGTGAATAAATGATGACTGATTGAATAATAAAAAATAAAAATATACATACTTTGAATATATACTATAGCGGCATCTATCATACGATGATAACAATGACATAAATACTAGTTTCAACGAGAGTCGGTCCAGACATAGCAATAGCCGAGTCGGCTGAGCGGTATGAATACCTGGGCATAGTTGGTTTCCAAGGTCCGCATCCCGCTTCTGCCGTTATTTTTGTGCTTGGATTGACGCGTTGAAAAAAGAATTTTATGTATAATATATGTACATTTAATTAATAATGTTAGTGTCATTTAACTTATGTACATCGGGTGTATTAACTTATTTGTACAATCGTTTGTTTTATTCTTCAAAATTCTCGTTACGAAATTCCGTAAAAAACCGTTCTAAACTCCAAACTACATACTAACATCCCCTTTACTAGGGAAAAACGACTTCACGTCGCCGGGATCGTTATCAGGACACGTGGTGGACAGATGAGGAGCAGATGAGCAAAACACAGACTTTTTCAGAAGCACATTCTGCTTGTATAACCAGATACCTCAAAACACCTAGACTGAAGTCGTGAAGCAGCTTTCTGAGATCCACACACCCTCTCACATCCGGCCACGAAAATGAGATACTCTAGTTCTGGCAATACGTCGCTACAGAAGATTTCATAACCCCAAAGGAAGGCCTCACAACTGGCGAGAACCTTGACTGACGGACCCTGAACAGATTAAGAATCGAAGTTGGTAGAACAAAGAAGAACGTCGAGGTGGGGAATGCTTCGGCAGGGATAAGCACTGTTATGCGACTGTGGAAACCTGTAAACCGCTAAGATCCTGCCCCATCTGAACTACTAACTACAAAAGAGCTAATGCTTGGCAGCACACAAGCCATCGTTGTTGCCAGATATTGGACGAAAACAAATTGATGTGCGTAATACGAAGAAGAGAAGATTCAGCTATTTCAAGCAAATCGGATGATCAGCACGACGCTTCCGAGGCCTGAACCATTTGTCTTCAGGGACGCCTCAACCCAATCCATCACACGCTGTCAGAGTGTAAGCAACAGACGGTAACCCATTCAAGTTTTGTTCTGCGTCCATTTTTGATAAGCATCGGCGATCTAACGAGAACCGCACTTACAATATGCTAGTATCGTTGGTTATAAATTGTAATAAAAACGAAATTATTAAAATGAATTATTAATTTTTATTAGAATATTTTTGAATACTCTAATCTTATTTTATAGATCACTGACTATATTTCAATATTATTAGTAATTAAATACACACATATACATCAAATTTTTATACGCATCAATTCATTCAGAAAAATATCGGCAGAAGCGGGATTCGAACCACGAGCCTTGCACCTTCGCTCCGTTTTACACACCGCGCTATCCACGACCATTTTCCGCCTGAGCAGATACGCGAAACCTGATGTATATATATATATTATTTTCTTGTGTAAGAGTCCTTTTCGATGCAGTTCGAGGGAATCGCCTCGGCCCTATCGGGCATGCAGACTTTGTGGCCACTAAAAATTTTTTTTACGCATTTAAAATATTTGCTAGTATTTTCGGTGAGAGAATCTATCTTCCATCTCCATCTCTTTACAACCCATGAATGCGATTCTAATCTCTTTCACGGGTTCTTTCAGAACTTCTGTGCAGTGGCCACAATTGTTCAGATGGGACTCCCAATGGACTAATAAGTTGCTGATCATAATCTGAATGAGCGCATCATCAAGGAGACTTAACTGTCCTCCGGTGTGATGCGGGTAAAGTCCAGTACGTATATTATTATTTTTAATACAAGCGTTTTTTTAGAATATCAAATTTTTAATTGTGAAAAATTCAAAACGAAAGCATAACAAAAAGTATTAAAAAAAATGTACCAAAATTAATCCGGGAAACAATTGAATCCACGCGTTATATTTACAAAGCGAAAAATGTTCTTTTTTTGCATTTATTTAAACAATAAATTAAATGAGTAAATTCAAGCATTAGATCTCCTCGAATCGCTTTAAAGTTTTAAACGAATAAAGAGAAGTAAAACGAAAAACCAACCGAAAGCGACGGACGCAATGTATGTGTCCTCGAGAAGTGAAAAAAAATCGTCGAATCTAAACTGAAGTCGCTAACTGGGTTTTCTGTATAAAAAAAAAAACTTGTTAAAAATAATGGCTCAACAATTGGCAAATTCAGGTGAAAATTCACGAGGTGACAGCCTACCTTAAGGTTTTTTTTTTGCTTTGAAAATCACCTCCGCGCTTAAATTACTATAGGCCACAGTAGTTACTGCGGAGGAAACTTTAACACGGAGACGAAATATTGGAAATTTTCATACAAAACATATGAGGCCTTTAAATTATTTTGAAATATGTTTTTAGTATTTTTACTTTGCGTATTTAACGATTGTCGGCATATGTCGTCAAAGATTCCCCGAACTTTGACGTCGGTTGACGTGATATATCGTTTTGCTACTTTCAGTGCTCATTGTGACATCTACGGTAGGAAATTGGAAGTGCAGTCATTCCCTTTATCAACCTACATGTATTCTTTACAGGGTTCTGTAAAGCATGTAAATAAATATCGTTATTTTTCGTCACAGGAGCGAACATTCTGCGTTCCCCGCAGGTCCCGGTCAGACTCCGACTGACGCGGCCGGCGGTCGTGACACCACAGCGCCAAAATTAACACAGCAATTTGGCAAACTATGGTGTTCTACATGACAGGATTTGACAAAGTTGCTTAAATGTAAAACATAGCCTAACATTTTTAAATATGTATATGCGCGTTAGACAAGCGAAAAAAAATAAGAGACGAAATATCGGATATCGAGGCTTTTCGAAGATATATCGAGCTGATATAAACATTATTATTATTATTATATCAGTATTTGTATGGGACTTTTTTATGGCCGAATGGTCATTCCAAAAGCGATTCTTTGCCTCTATGAGTAAAAAGGTGGGTCTTAAGTCTGCTTCTGAAGGATGCCTCCGCTTTAAGTTCTCTTATGCTTTTCGGCAGCGAGTTCCAGGCCATTGGTGCCGCGTAGCTGAAAGCACGATTGCCAAAGACTAGGACTAATTTCCGTCTATAACCTAATATAATATATCTAATATAATATAAGGCTGTTTTTAAAGGTATGTCGTCTCCATCTAGTGGCACCTTAGGGTAGTAACAATTTTCACCCTGGCCTTTGTATGAAGCCCTATTTTTATGAAGTACACACCTGGCGACCTTTTGCGCAATGCCAATTATTGGGAAGCGAAAAACGCTTCGGAATTTTATTTGGCTATTTACAAAAATGATTTGTTTCACTAGCACAGCAATCTACATACAACCGACCACATACAAGGGGCATTGTGGTAATGCTATAATACGTATTCCGAAAATCAAGGCTTGTACGTTGCTGTTGTTGTCGCAAACAGATTGATTTTTTAAGTAGAAGGTCGTTTTTAACTAACATACCTAGCACCTGGACATGACAATGGGTGGAATATATGGATGTCCCTTCGGACTGGAGTATGCAAGACGAGGACACAAATGAAAGCCCGACTGAATGTGACTGCGGCATGGAGCAGAACCTGTCACACCTTCTGGAGTGTGCGCTGTGCCCGAGTAGCTGCACCCAGGAAGACCTGACGATGGCCGGGAGTAACACAATCGACGTCGCCCGCTTCTGGGCAGACAAGATCTGACCCTGTTGTTTCTGACACGATTATATTTATATATATGCATATAACATACCTGGGATTTTCGCAGGTTAACAGTTGTTAGCAAATTTCAGCATAAAAACGGGACTCACCTGGAAAAAATAAAAATAAACGAATTAGTTACACAATTAAAAAAAACTAAATTAAATATGTATTTTTCTACATTATTATTTTTGGTAATTTAATAAAAATATATTTCTACATTGAAATACTTTTGAGAACTAATTACATACCAATATTAAGAAAATTGACACGTCCATAGAAGTATTCAGAAGAAATTTTTGAGGTTTCTCTACATGAGGATGTATGGATATTATCCGTGGCTGTACCCATCTAACTTTATACGGGGTATGTTGCGATACAATGAGTTGAGAACTAGAAGAGATGTGTGCTTGAGTATTCATTTCTTTCGCCTAGTGCGCGGCGTGTTCAGAAATCCTGATATTTTGTTTGAAATTGGTTTGTTTGTTCCTGACAATTATTTAAGGATAAGGAGGCACAGATTGTTTGTTCTTCCTAGAGGTAATACTAACCTGCCAGGGACTATGCCTCTTGGGAGAGTTATCAGACTGTTCAACGATATCGCCTCGAATATTGATATATTCCACTTGAAAGAAGCCCAGTTTCGACATGAGCTCCATGAATTTATTTGTCAAAGTAATTTCGTGGAGTCTTCTTTCTTTAGCGGGCTCCGGGACTTTTTAAATGATTCTATTATTATTGTGTTATTTATAAATTGTTATTTTATCCTGTTTTAGAAATGAATTAAATATTGTTATTTGTAATGTTTCTAAAAGAAAAATAAATTGACATTGAAAATTGTAAATACATTTATCCGAACTATTGATATGAGAGAAATGTCATATAAGATGATGTCTGCTGTGAATTTGTATATACGCATCAATTCGTTATACATATATAAGTACCGCAACACACAAGTAAAATAATAATTATAATATCCGAAAAAAAGCTAAATCCATACACTTTAAAATTTGATCAATTTGCAGAGGGTACACTGGCGACGGGTATAGCTTAGTGGTTAAAGCGTTTGTTTACCAAATTGAAGGTCGTGGGTTCGATCACAGACGGAAATTTAAAAAATGTTTTAATCAATATTCAAGCTCTATAAATATCGCTGATTGGTGTGAGAGAATAGGTGGGACTCCCGGTTGGAGGGGCACTGGATGCGCCTTCACGTGGCCATCCAGCGGGGATCCGGTGCTCCACTCACTGAGAAGTAGTTGTTTAAATATTTAAATGTTATTTATTACGTTATATTTAATTTTTATATAGATGAAATTCTAATTTTTATGGCTGAATAAATAATATTATTATTAATTATAATAAATTACATCTATGATAATATATTGTAGATATATATTTATTTAATTACGTGCCTTATGTTGCTTGTTTGCTATATATAGACTGCATAAGTTCCCATAGAATATAGAGACAAAATTTACCATCTTTGATTTACAATTTTAATAAAATGCTAAATAAATAATAAATTAAATGAAGAAAATAAAATGTTTATAAACTGCATGAAAATCGAATTCGAGTGTGAAAAATGCACTCGTGAAAATTCACCAATAATTCAATAGATCTTGGTGCTTTTTCACTAGTTGTTAGTCGCGAAGTCCGCCGGGTTGTATCCAGTACGTACATGTCCCGAGGATGTGCCGGCGATAAATAACGCAAAAATTGGCAATATTTCACGGGCGCTGAACATTTTCGGACACATTTCAGAAGGAAGAGAAAGACGCGTAGTCGTGACACACGTAGGGATGCCCAGGGCAGAGAAAAAAGATGGATTAATTTCCTGAAATACGACAAACAATAATTGAAAATTCTAAATATGAATCAATCGATGTTGATTCACTTATCAATTTAGATTGAAACTCGGGGGAATACTTTGATTGCCCCGAAAGAGGACCTAGTCCCGGAGGATGCAAGACGAGGACAAAAATGAAAGCAGTTTTACAGCGGGCGACTGAATGTGACTCCGGCGTGGAGCAGACCCTGTCACACCTTCTGGAGTGTGCGGTGTCCGAGTAGCTGCACCGAGGAGGACCTGATGATGGCCGAGAGTAACGCCATTGACGTCGCCCACTTCTGGGCATTTGACCCTGTTGTTTCCGACACGATTATATACATATGTTGACACTCCTAGAATGCTAACGCAGTAGCTCCTGCCCCCCCCCCCTCATTTTAATTAAGCAAATCCTGATCGCTGGGGTCGTCATCGGTATGCGTGGTGGATGGATGAGAAGTAGGTCGCCAAAGCAAGGAACTCGTCGAGAAGCATATTTGATATTAATTTTACGTAAATTCGCCCGGGACACTAATTTACTATACAGCGACCGGGCGGCGACTGACTCGGCCGGCGGCAGAAACAGTCACTGCGCCGAAATTAACACAGCGGCCATCATACGAACTAGGTGCTCTCACGTGACAGATAGCTACTGTCAAAATAAAATAAACAAATTGTGCCTGTAAGCGCCACGTCTTCATCATCATCATCATCAGCCTGTGTCCGTCCACTGTTGAACGTAGGCCTCCCGCATGAGTCTCCATCCTCTTCTATCCTCCGCCTACCGCATCCAGGTCACTCCCGCTATTCTTCTTATATCGTCAGTCCATCTTGTAGGGGGTCGGCCAATGTTTCGTTTGCCAGTCTTATGACTACTTAAATCGAAAACATAGACTATTATTTTTCAAGAGAGCCGTCGAGTAACTTCATTTGCTGTGTCCAGGGCAGAGGACCGAATTTGTCTTTTGACCTAAAATGTCAATCTGCTTCTCGACGAGTTCTTTGCTGTGACAACCTGCTCCTAATCCATCCACTACGCATCCCGATGACGATCTGGCGGCGCTTTATTTCGACGGGTGATGTCAACATTATTAAGAGCTTCTATAAATTTAGAAAAACAGTGGACGGATACAGGCTGATGATGATGATGATGACATAAAACAGAGCGGACGACGCCAACTCAAATGAACTTATATCTCTCATTAAATTATATAAAATAAATGTATATCTCTCGTACAAAAAAAATGTTATTTAAGTAAACGACAGCCCTGCAAAAAGTCAGTGATCGTCAACCTTTTTTTCCGGCACCCCGTCGGCAATAAATATAAATCGCGCTCCGAAAGAGATGTCCCCGGAATTAAATATCTGGCCACGTGTGGCACACCTCGCCACGCGCCCACGTGGTCACGCCCACGATATATTATATACAAGAACATAATATTACATATATATGTACGACGTATCACATATTAGATGTATTCGCAGGCTATAACTCTTGTGCTGATGTGTTTACGACTCCTCGCTGGACCCGGGAATAAGTCACCCGTCATACGATGAGCGCGATAATTAATTGTAATGACCAAATGGTCCAAAACAGATACAAGCTACGACTATTAACATCTCAGAACTAAATTAAGATAGCCGTGCTTATGATAAATAATATATGGGCGATTATAGATGGAAATAAATAATTTATGGTCTTCTTCTTCGTGTCAGCGACGTCAAATTATTTTTGCCCAGTATCTTGCAACATCGATAGCCTGTGTGTTGCCCAGTATTAGGTCTTAATATGTGCAGCTTGTTGGGCACATGGAGCAGCATCTTAGGTGTGAGGTGGTCTGCAGGTCTCCACAGTCGCACAATAGTGACAACCGTTCGGGGTTGTCCTTTGTTCTACCAACTCCGGTTCTTATTCTGTTCAAGGATTTTCAGGTCCGCCAGTCAAGATTCTTGCCAGTTGGGAGGCCTTCCTTTGGAGTAATGAAATCCTCTGATGCGACTCGTCGCCAGAGCTGCAGCCTCTCATTTTCAGGGCCGGATGTGAGAGGTTGAGTGGATCTCAGAAAGCTGCTTCGCGGCTTCAGTCTGGGTGTTGGGGGTATCTGATTATACAAGCAGTGGGACAGTTGGTTGATTGCGTGGCTTGGCGGCAGATTTTTATGACTCGGGCATTCAAAAGCTCGTATGCCGCATGCAAAAATGCATTGACCTCAGTGGCGACTATGTAGAAAAATAGTTAAAAGTCTGAAGTTTCCAAAACTGTACGCATTCATGGAATTAAACATGTTTTACACTGTGAAAAATCACTGGGATACTTATTTTACAGATAACCCTCGTACGTATCAATTTGTAGAATACTTGAAATCACATGCGACGATTGATCATCCTAAAAATGGCAAGCGTTACAGAATCCAAAGACGTGACATTTCTCCATCACAGAAAATATGTTTTCTTTAATCTCACAGGAAACACGTCACACTATAAATATTTCTTACACAGCTATCTAATGTATTTATGGCATGGCTCGCGTTCTAGAAATAATTCCTTGTCCAAGCGGAGCATGCGGTGCTAATGTAAGCCTAATTAATCACCAGGTGTTAATGGATGGAAATTCAAATTAGTGCGAGCCGATGGAATATTAATAGGTGAGCATTAATATTATATATATTAAAAAGGCGACACGTAAAAAATAGATAAGCCAAAAAAAAATGACAAGATTTTCGAAGATGGAAACGATAATATTGACAACAGTTTTTTTTTGCATGGTGTTTATAAGCGACTGTAATCAATCATTTTAAGTAGATAAATATGATATATACAAATCCAGATATTTAGTTTGAAAGGTATTGACATCAACATGATGTAGTCCTTGCTGACTGGTACCGAAAACGTCGATTAACAATCTTTCGCCTCTTATTTTAGTCGCTTGCCATGCATTTATGTGTCCGCCATATTGGGACTAGTTATGTAGTTTTGCCATCGATGGCGCTGGTGACCGACCACGGGCCGCACGAGTCAGTTATGTGTTGACGACCGGGAAGGTCGCATTACGGCCGGCAGCATATCATTACGCCTGGCCGGAATCTTGTAAAACTTATCGTAGATATATGTGAATGTGCTTCTGAAAAAGTCTTTATTTGCTGACCTGCTCCTCATCATGCCCTCACGCGACGGAGTAACACCCTTTTTGAGAAAGGAGGATGTTCGTATATAAACTAATAATTATCGTTATGTCCGCTCAGTTATCGCCACAAAGCTCTATCAGCCACCATGGTTGGTCTCTCTGCTTCCCGCAGGTCCGCCGAGTACATTTAATGTATATTTCCTTCCATTAAGAAACGGCAGCTGAATTGAATGCTCCCCTGCGGCAATAGAAGTTGACATCAGCATGATATAGCCCTCTCAGACTGATTCCGAAAACCTCGATGTACAATCTTTCGTCTCTTATTTTTGTACGCTCGTCGGACATGCATGTTTTTTTTTTATGTAAACACAGGAGAATACCGACAAATGGTGATAGTAATTCTGAAGCCAAGTCATCTGTGGAATTCTATGACGCTTACCATGGTGCATAAGCCTAAGCGCTGCATGTGGAGTGTTGATCCGCCAACGTCATATACTACAGTGCGAGATTTAATCATTTTACTTATTATTACAGGAATTTACTATGAACGGGTGGTCTTCACGGGACGACTATCGTCTACCACCAATTTTAATTAATAGGCTATGACTGGCTTATACAAATTCACACCAACCTCATTTAGAGCTCAGAAATGGATAAAAATCCTTTTTTTTTTAAATTTCAGTCGGGGAATTCGAAATTAGAAATCGAACTCACGACCTTTGGCTTGCAAAGCAAACGCTTTGACCATTGAGCTATACCCGCCGGTATATAAAGTGTACCATCATTAGCATCATACCATGTCCGCTTCGCTAACAAGACCATACGGCTGCCATAAAGCTATATCAGCTGCCATATCCTAGCAGTACTATGTGGACTAAATTCTTTAAAAAAAATGTTTTTTGCAGTGCTTGAATTGTCACGTACAGACACCGCGGTATCTAGCGATAAATTACCTAATGGAGGTATTAACCATAACCACATAGCAGAAATTCCTAGTTCGGTCGTTACTTTAGGCACCACTTTAGCGGGGGGCGCTGAGTAGTATTTAATAAATTACGCGTCGATACAATTTATATGGTTTCGTATATCCTAGGGTAAGATATGGCCGAGAAAACATTAGAATATAGCTTTGACATTAGAATAAAAAATGTAATAATTTACAAAAGGCATTTTATATGTGAAAAAATTCTCCTGTATAGTAGTCAAAACAAAGGGTCAACTATATAGCGCAAAGGGCCAACTATGAAACTTGGTATTTCAATAAATCGCAATACAACTGTATAATAGTTGTACGTAAAAACATACAGGAGAATACCGACAGATGATGATAGTAATTCTGAAGTCTCATCTGTGGAATTCTTCGCTTACCATGCTGCACATTACTTAATCGCTGCATGTGGAGTGTAGATCCGCCAACATCATAGACTACAGCATCATCCTTGGGTGGTCTTAACGCGACGGCTTTCGCCTACCACATATATTCAAAGAGAATCAAATTCACACCAACCGGGGGAATTTAGAGCTCAGAAATCGATTAAAAATCCTTTTTTATTGTGCCGTCTTGGATAGAAGTCTGAAACTATACATGTTATGAACTCGATGGAAGCAGAGCTGACATGATATAAGGCAAGTTATCTAGTATTGAGCTTTATGACAACAATTCGTGATGACCATACGCTCCATTTAGGGAAATAATTCGGTCTATAATTTTTTTTTTAATAAAATCATCACGAATATTTAATGTTTTTAATAGAGTGGTACCTCGACATACGAGTTTAATTCATTCCGCAACCTTGCTCGTATTTCAAATTACTCGTATCTCAAAGTGTCAAGAAAGAGATCCGATGCACGACCAGTTGTGACCTTTTCTGGGCGCTGCTTGCTTAACAGATTGCTCGTATCTCAAATTTTGCTCGTATTTCAAAGCGACAAAATCGCTCGCTCGACGGAAAAAATCGTATGCTGGGGCGCTCGTATGCCAAAGTACCACTGTACAATATTTTAAAAATAATTGATTGTTTTATTATTTATTTATTAGATATTGCTTAAAGAATTGTATTAACCCTTTCGCATCGGTAGCCGATATGTGCCGTGTAAGATTCCTCTACCGTTGACATCGGTATCCGCGATATATCGTTTTGCTACTTTCTTAAAATACTTTTTTATGCATCATCTGATAGCTAAATGATACAAGAACCAATGTGATATATGAAAATAGACCAGAAAGTACATTTATGCTTCAAATACTAGTTTTAAAATTGACAGTATAATTTGTATTCCACCAAGCCGTGATGAAAGTGTTAAAAAACATGTTTCAAAATGACGTCGACGATAAAGTCGGTCAAAAGTTGAAAAAAAATAATAATAATAAAAAACGTACAGAAATTGAAACAATAACAATAATTGTTACGAAAACAGTAAAAACGTTAAAATTGTTACAAAATCACTGTTCTACTATGTCTCAAAACGGCACAGGTCGGGTTGTGTACCGTTTTGCGGTCACAGCAATGTAATTGAAATGAACACAAAACAGAACACGAAAAAAATATATACAATTGCTACAGTGGTTTGACACCCGTAATTTGTACAAGGCAATTTGTCGGCCGATTGGATTTGGCCCATTGTTTTTTTAACCCTACCAACGCAACAGTAACAAAATTGATAATAAAAAAAATGTATTAGCTAAACGCGTACATGTTAGATGTTGGCATACGTTTCTGGGGACATACGTATAGTATCGATTAATCAATATTATTCATTCAAATAATGCATCAAATAATTGTTACATTAACTGGCCAAAGCATAAGTTCAGTATAGGAGTACCAGTAATTACGAATATGCATGATTCAGTCGAAGTAAGATACCCCCAACACCGAGGATTAAACGAAATGTCCCATTACTACAAAACCAATCATCTCAAACCCAACCCATCAAAGACACAAGTCTGCTGTTTCCACGTTAGAAACAGGGAAGCTAACAGAAAGCTTCGTGTCACGTTGGAAGGTAGAGTACTGGAACAGCGAACATCCAAAATACCTCAGTCACTCTAGATCGCACTCGCACCTTGAGGAGTCATTGCAGCAACACCAAACAGAAAGTTGCAACAAGAAACAACCTCACCCGCAAACTGACCAATACTCACTGGGGAGCCCAACCGCCCCTTCTTCGTACCTCAGCTTTAGCACTCTGTTTCTCAGCCTGATAATATGTGGCATTAGTATGGGGTCGATCAGCCCATTGTAATCAAGTGGATACTGCCCTGAATGATGCGTGCAAAGTCGTCACAGGCTGCCTCAAGCCAACGCCCATTTCAAAACTATATCCCTTGGCTGGTATCGCACCACCAAACATAAGACGCAAAGTCATATGTGCCGAAGAAATGCGTAAGGCAATCAACCAACCGTCCCACTGCTAATATTATCGGATACCCCCAACACCCAGACTAAAGTCGCGAAGCAGCTTTCTTTGATCCACAAAAACTCTCACTTCCAGCCCTGAAAATGAGAGACTCCAGCTCTGGAAACAAGTCGCATCAGAGAATTTCATTACTCCAAAGAAAGGCCTCCCAACAGCCGGTACTGGAAATCCCTAGACAGATTAAGATCCGGAGTTGGTAGAACAAAGGACAACGTCGAGTGTTGGGGAATGCTTCGGCAGGGGATAATGACTATTGTGCGACTGTGGAGACCTGCAGACCGCTTCACACCTAAAATGCTGCTCCATATTCTCAACAGCACATCTTAAGACCTAATGCTGGGCAACACACGATGTTGCCAGATGATACTGGGCAAAAATAATTTGACGTCGCTGACACGAAGAAGAAGAGAGAGAAGACTGACAGAATATTATAATTTAACTCTTATATCATGGTTTAATCCATATTTGACTGTGATAAAAGGCGAATTTGTGACCGGCCAAAACATAAGTTCAGTTCAAGAGTACCAGTCATTATGAATACAATAGAATCATTTGAAATTTAAGGGGTGCCATCCACGACATGTTGTCATACATGTTGTATGCTAGATGTCGGCATACATGTCGCAATAAATACATTTGTGGGGACAAGTCTGCAGGATCCCTTATCGCCACGATTGGATGAACGGCTTAATTATATTTTGCATGTAATGAAATGCCGTATAGGCCCTGGTTACATGTAATATAATTATCAAACTGCTTCCCAATATGAAGGTCCATTAAGGAATAATTTCATATTTGACCCTTTCGCATTGGTAGCCGATATATATGCCGTCTAAGATTCCCCTACCATTGACATCGGTAGGAGTGATATATCGTTTTGCTACTTTCTTAGAATAGTTTTTTATGCATCATCTGATAGCTAAATGATACAAGAACCAATGTGATGTATGAAAATAGACCAGATAAGTACATTTATGCTTCAAATACTAGGTTTATAATTGACAGTATAATTTGTATTCCACCGAGACGTAAAGATAGGGTTAAAATTTTGTTAATGAAGAAGATTTAAGCATGAAATAATTTTTCGTATCCAACATTGAAATGATAGAATTCCACAAGTAATTATCGATCACCCATTCCAATCTTTTTCGTAGTATCAATCCGGTGGATTGGTTTGCAGCAACAGAATCTTGCATCTCGATGGCCATTCCTCTCGGTCCTCCGCAACCCTTTTCAGCTAAGCATAAGCGCTACAATTCATGTCCTCGAATACTTGCTGCAAATACTCCCGTCTAGGGCGCCCTCTACAGTTTCTACCCTCAACCATCCCCTTCGCAATATCGTGAAGAAGACCATCGTGGCGCATGATGTGACCAATCCATAGGGCTCGCCTCTCTGAGATGGTTCTTACTAGATGCCTATCTTCCTTGATTAAGCCGAGAACCTCATTGTTCGTGACGTGGTCTCTTTAGGAAATTCCGAGAATTCCTCTGTATGAACACATCTCAAAGGCCTCTAGTTATTTTTTATCACTTTCAGATACGCACCATGTCTCACAGCCGTACATCAAGATGCTCCAAGCAAATGTTTTGGCAAGGTTCTTGCGGACCTTTAAATTAATTCTCCCATTCCAATATACGGCTCTAAATCTTGCCATCTCACCAGAAGCCAATACAGCCGGATAATTAGTTTATGTTCATCGTCATAATGGTAGCTCGATTAATCGATTACTCCCGAACAAGTTTCATCAAGTAAGAAAAAAATAGCTTGTAGTATTTTCTAAGCTTGAAGGTTCTTTATGGAATGTCGTGGTAGACGCAATTACCCAGCTTGTCGCGAACCACCGTTTGAGGTTCCCCGTTTTTAATGAGGATACGGAAATTAATAACCCACCCTCACTCGCCCTTTCCACCGCCAGCGTCGCTCCAGCGAGTAGAGGTTTGGGTTAACCAGCGATGCGGACTTTTCTGCTCTAGAACGCCACCACTACATTATACATATAATACAATCTAATATAGAAATGTACATTATATATTACACTATATACCTGTATGTGTCGTTGGATATAAAAATTGGTTAAATCTATAATGCGTACAATTTTTTTTTTTTTATAATTGTTAAGTACAAATACTCTTTTTCTTTAGCCTCGTCATTTCCCATCATCCGGGGTCGGCTCTACTTGTGCACATTCACCATGTCTGCCTGTCCTGCGCTGCATTCTCGGTCAAGCCCAGAGTCTTTAGAAGTTCCTTAAATTCGAGTATATGTCCGTTAAACCCGAGGTTTTACTGTATTATTTAAATAAGGACGAGTTCACAGGGGTACTACAAGTGTTCTAAAATTATCAAAATTATTATTGGCTAAATTATTTAGTCCAAGTATAAGCTCCAAGGCATTCATTGTTCTATTGGATCAGAGTTGACCGGATTTTGTCCGCTGTATCCAAAGTTCGTTAAATACAAGTCCGTTATATCGAGGTTTTACTGCATTATTAATTTTAATTTTTAAGAACAAGTTCATAGGAATCGTTACAAGTAATCAAAATTAGAATTGGTGGCTAAATTCTTCAGTCACTAGTATGAACTCCTATTCGATCGAAATTCACCGGATTTTTATGTCCGTTATATCCGAAGTTCGTTAAATACAAGTCCGTTATATCGAGGTTATACTGCACTATTAAAACAAGTACAAGTTCATAGGAATCGTTACAAGTGTTAAGAATAATCAAAATTCCAACTGGTGGCTATTTTCTTCAGTCACTAGTATGAACTCGAATGCATTCTACGAGTATTACATTGGAGTAGAACGAATTTTGTCCGCTGTATCCGAAGTTCCTTAAATACAAGTCCGTTAAATCGAGGTCTTAATGCATTATTAAAATAAGGAAGAGTTCAAAGGAATCGTTACAAGTGTTTAAAATAATCGAAACTCCAACTGGTGGCTAAATTCTCCAGTCACAAATATGAACTCCGAGGCATTCTATTAGATCGGAATCTCTTTATTCTCGGGTCGTGACAGCATTAGGTAGAAATGGGAACAAATTACACATGAACGTTCGGCTCGATATTCGTTACAAATTAGACAGCAAGCCCACCCCTTGTATTAACTTATGATTTAAAACTCACCGAGAAGGAAAAGGTACAAGCGGCAAAGAAAACGTGATTTTTTTTATGGTAACACGTACAGTAGAATACCGACAGATGGTGATAGTAAGTAGTACTGGTAGCAGTCTAAAGTCTCATCTGTGGAATTCTATGACGCTTTCCGTGGTGCATATGGCTAAACGCTGCATGTGGAGTGTTGATCCGCCAACTTCATAGACTACAGCCCGAGATTCACGCATCATCCTTATTATTATTACAGGAATTTACTATGAATGGGTGGTCTTCACGGGACGACTTTCGTCAACCACCGATTTTAATTAATAGGCTATGACTGGCATTTTACGGGTGAGGGATCAAATTCGCACCAACCGGGGTATTTTAGAGCTCATAAATTGATTAAAAATATTTTTATTTTTTTTAATCTCCTTTGGGGATCGAATCCACGACCTTTGGCTTGCAAAGCAAACGCTTTGACCATTGAGCTATGACCGCCGGCAAATATACATAAATATAAAACGCAGTCAACCCTCTTATATCCTCAAGATATCCGCTATAAAAAAATACACTGTAGAAAAATTCATGTGTCAAACTTCTGCGTCATCAATTGTATCAATTTTGCTATCCACGCCTGTCTAATAATCTTGTCTTATGTGTTCCATAGACGTCGATAGAATCGCCGTCACCAGACGTCGGTTCAAGTACTATTGCACCGATCAAGGTGCAAGTCGAGCTATATAAGCAGACGACCAGACGGACCAGTTATCTTTACTCTCCACTTCGACGCCTCCATAACCGAGCACTCACCAAGCCGCCCGACAGAGGAATCACTGTGTTACGTGCCGATCTACGAACTTCAAGTCACAACGTACCTACTCGTAACGTTTTATTATTCAAATATCATTTCTAGAACTTGCCTATAAAATACAATCTCGTTAATGACTCAATTCAATATAATGTTAATATTATGTAACTATTCAACTTTAATACTGTTTAAATATTAAGCTTTCATACTGACATTGAATTCCTCGTGACATTATACCGTGTTCTTATTTCTTTTCTTTCTTGTTCGGAATGTAGGGAGTAATTCCAGTGATCCCTTTCCAACACGCATAATTCCTTCTTAGCAATCCACAGACCACAACACTTGTTAAAAACATACCCGAGCGGCATAGTATGCCGGTCAAGCGTTTGTCATTCAGACAACGTCGGTTAAAAACCCGACAAAGCTTGTTTTATTAAATTGATTTGATCAAATTTAAGCTCTTTACATGCCCCCGGAGATTCGAACCACCCCTAAAAGGTGTTATCATCCAACATTATTTGAAAAAACGCTGATTGAACACCTAAATATTTCTCTGGTAAAAAAACCGTAATCTATTCAAGTTCGCAGGGTCTTGTCCTGGAGACTCCCAGGATCCATCTACGTGAGCCTCCTGGTATACAAGCGTTCTAGGATGAAACATATACAATCTGAGCTTACAGAACTGAACCGGCTATTTGCGGTGTCTATATGATTCAAATATGGAGCGGATATAGTAAAAATAATAAAATTCTTATAGCATCTCCTTGGTTTTAGTATCCGTCTGAACATTCGGGTTGCCAGGCGTGCTTGATGGGCGTGCTGCTAATTAAATGCTTCACGATTAGAAGCGATCGAGCGCAGGTAAAAAATAACGTACATTGTACCGAATCCAATAAAACGTGAATCCAGAGATACACAACTAAAGGAGCTGCATCTAACGCAGTTACGAGATCCGATCAAATGCGCCGAAGAAATGCGTAAGGCAATCAACCAACCGTCCCACTGCTTGTATAATCAGATAACACCAACACCCAGACTGAAGTCGCGAAGCAGCTTTCTGAGATCCGCACAACCTCTCACATCCGGCCCTGAAAATGAGAGACTCCAGCTCTGGCGACAAGTCGCACCAAAGGATTTCATTGCTCCAAAGGAAGGCCTCCCAACTGGCAAGCACCTTGACTGGCCGACCTGGAAATCCCTGAACAGATTAAGATCCGGTGTTGGTAGAACAAAGGACAACCTAGAGCGGTGGGGAATTCTTCGACAGGGAGAGTCACTATTGCGCGACTGCGGAGACCTGCAGACCGCCTCACACCTGAGATCCTGCTCATGTGCCCAACAAGCTGCACATCTCAGGACCTAATGCTGGGCAACACACGAGCTATCGATCTTGCCAGATACTGGGAAAAAATAATTTGACGTCGCTGACACGAAGAAGAAGAAGATCTAACGCAGTTACAAGATCCGATAAAAACAAAGTGGCAACTATTTACCACCTGCATTGTCACAAAAAAAACTTTTAAAATATTCGAATCCCAAAGCAGTTAATATTATTATTGTCATAAGCATATTGACGTCAGCATGCTATAGCCATCGCTGACTGGTACCGAAAACCTCGATACACAATCTTTCGTCTCTTATTTTCGCTCGCTTATCGGGCACACATGTGTTGTCATTTTGTAATGCCGTTAGGACTAGTAATAAAGATCGCCACTTGCGGCACTGGGTGTCACCGTCCACGGCGCCCGGTGCTCGGTCAGTTGTATGCCGACCGCGACGAGATCGTACTATGCCCGGCCCGGCATGTTATTCCGCTAGAGCCGGAATTTTTTTAAAGTTTATCGTGAAAATATATGTGCTTCTGGAAAAATCTGTGTGTTGTTCTTCTGCTCCTTGTCCTCATCCTCCAACTAAAAACGGTGGCAGACGTAGCCTCAAGACCCACCGTTTTACTCAGAGAGGCATGTAAGCACTTTTAGAATGACTTTTTGGTCATAAATAAGCGCTATTCAAATGCATGTAAGCTGATGTCAAGATCAAGAAAAGGTTGGCCATGACTTCGCGATGGTCCGACCGCAGGTTTTCGTGGGTCAGCTTTTTAGAACTAACGGCGCATTGTTTAGGAATCCACGCCCACCATATTCGAACTCACGGCTAGTAGATTTAGTTTGTAGTCGAAACGGCCGAATACACAATACTAAAGAAATGATCGGAATTATTCGACAAGTGGGCAAATAATGAAATTATTTGGGAATCGATGATTCAATACTCAAGAAAATATAACATGATCCCTACAAGTATTTACATTAATCAATTAAATATAGCATGATCCATAGTATTTAACTATGATGAACTGAAAATTGCGTTTGGCATACAGAACTGAACATTCTGAACACAATTCTTAGGATAACGAGGCTCACATTGTTCGTTCTTCCAAAGAGTAACACTAACCTGTCAAAAACTATGCCTCAAGAAGAGGGATGAGACTATTCAAAAACACATCGCCTCGGATGATATATTCCACGCAAGGCATGCCCACTTCAGGCACGAACTCCACGAATTTGTTCGGAGCAATAAGCGGAATGTAGGGAGTAATTCCAGTGATCCCTTTCCAACACGCATAACAATTCTCAGCAATCCACAGAACACAACACTTCCACGACACTCCCTCACATCCCGACATGTCATTTGTATCATCATACTTAACCCTTTCGCATCGGTTGTCGGCATATTCATACACATCGGCCCGACCGCTGACATCGATTGACGTGATATATCGTTTCGCTACTATCTTAGAACAGTTCTTTATGCATCATCTGATAGCTAAAGGATACAAGAACCAATGTGATATATGAAAATAGACCAGTTAAGTACATTTATGCTTCAAATACTAGTTTTATAATTGACAGTATAATTTGTATTCAAACCGAGCCGTAATGGAAGGGTTTAAAAACACACAGTACCGAATACTACGTCGAATTCATTGCCCGTCGCGCTGACTATTCATCCAATTATATATTTGAATTCTTAAGCGAAAAAATAGATTCATTTCAGCTGGCGAGAAAAACATAAATAAATTCATATTTTTTTGTATTCATTTGATCGAATAAGGTACGCGATAAAGTAACCCCAATTTATTTTGTAGAGAGCTGGAGAGTCTTCACTCCAAGGCAAAGACTGAATTTACAATTCAAATGTCATTATCGTATTGTGTTTTGCGGGATTCCCGGAAAATAAACGCGGGGAACTCGAGAGGATGAACGACAGATCGCATTTAAAAGGACGTTTTGCAGAATATAATGCGGTAATCGGATGATTGATTCAGATGTCAAGGGAAGAAAAAAGCGACAAAAGATTGATAGCAATTTCGGCAAAAATATGTCACATAATCAAAAACGAATTTGGAAAATTCATACAGACTGTTGTGTAGAATGAACTGAAATCAACAAGTCTTGGAAATGAAGAAAATCCAATAAATATAGCAGGCAAATTACCTAGAGCTACATATTCACTTGTTGCATATGTTCTGGAATATGGGAGCTTAGTTTGGAATCCCAATAAATACAAATGCATTCTCATGCTCGAAAAAATTCATAAAAAAATTCTCCGACGTCTCTATTTATCTATGATGAATGACTATCCATCCAATTCAATCAACTCCGTACATAACCCAACTTTTTTTCTTCTAGGGATGCTTTCTTTTCATTCGTTAAGAGTGCCGTTGGAAAATTGCTTCTCTCAAACATTCATTCCGTCTACTTCGCGGTGCAATTCACAACCCTGGGATTCTTGAATATTTTAATTTCTGCGTTCCAGACTTGAAAACCCGTGCTCGGAGCCATCCATTGTTTATGATCTCAAAAATGAACAAAAAAGTGAAAATTCGGCAATGTATTAAAACTAAGGCTTTTATTTTCAGTATCAACTTATGGAGCAGAGATGTGGATTGTAATAAAACAGCGTGTCTTATTCATAAAATAAAGGTAACCCAACATGCCATGGAGAGATCAATGGGAGTAGTGAGTTTAAAAGATAAAATTCGATGAGAATATTCGAAGATGAACTGAGTTGTGGACGCTACCGAAAGAATAGGCATACTCTAGTAGCAATCTGACGTATCTATCAAAGAGGCGACAATCGATGGGGAAGAAAAGTGTTGGAGTGGTGCTCAAGAACTGGAAAACGGAGTGTTGGTCGAGCATTTCTAAATGAACTGCCGACATCAGAAGAATAGTGGAAGTAGCCTGAATGCGGATGGCAAAGATCGAAAAAGATGCAGACTCATGCGGGGGTCTACGTTTAATGGACTAAGGGTGATGGTGATGAATATATCATCATCACCATGTCTACTCCCTTAACTGGAGGGTATGGTCGTCACAAACTGCCGCCACAAAGCTCTGTAAATCATGGTCTTCACTGAATACCATAAATCAGCACCACTGCCAGAATAGTTCCCGGCGGTATTTCAAGACATCGCGATCACCTCGTAATTCACCAAAAAGTCAAACCACCGTATCCCCAGTATTTATAATAATTAATAAATAAATTTAATAATCCAAATTCCACGTGTCGAGTTTGAAATCCGGAGCCATACCCACACTTCACCGAGAGGCGTGTTACAAAATAAATGATTCAAATATAATATTAAAATCCGTGAAATTCCGCGAGAACGCCTCGGCCCCCTCCAGCCGCCACCCCCCTCGCGGAGACATCCAGCCCCGTCATTATCGTCTATTTCCAGAGACGAATTTCCGACAGCCAATAAAAGTCAATTAGCTAGCGCTCTCTCCAAGCCCGCGACTCGCGGGGTTGAAATATTGAATGTCCCGAGAAAGTAATTCCCTGTCCTGACTTGGTTCAGCGCATAAGACTTGTCATTTTATTTCATGTAAAAAGAAATATTATTCATTTATGCAACACAAATAATATAAACAGTCGAATGGACTGGGCGGCGCAAAAGACCGAGATCAAAGTTGGTTCCAAGGCTCGTGGTTCGGATCCCGCGTCTGCCGATATTTTTTCTGCATGAATTGATGCGTATAAAGAATTTGATGTATAATTGTATGTATATATTTAATTACATAAATAATGTAGAAAAACATGGAACCCTGTAAATTACTTTGACATGTTACATTACAGAAGAATTCTCGTAATAATTTCCTGGAGAGACACGTCACGAACAATGAAGCTCTCAGCATAATCAAGGAAGATAGGCACCTAGTAAGAACCATCTCAGAGAGGCGATCGGTCACATCATGCGCCACGATGCTATTCTTCACGACATTGTGGAAGGGATGGTTGGATGGAGAAACTGAAGAAGGCGCCCTGGGAGTATTTGCAGCAAGTGTCCGAACACATAAGTTGCAGCTCTTGTGCTAAGCTAAAGAGAGTTGCAGAAGATCGAGAAGAGTGTAGATCGAGATGCAAGATTTTGTTGTTGTAAACCAATTCACCGTATTGATACTACCTTACAGAAGAATTCTCGTAATTTCCGGGAGAGATCACGTCACGAACAATGAAGCTCTCAGCATAATCAAGGAAGATAGGCACCTAGTAAGAACCATCTCAGAGAGGCGATCGGTCACATCATGCGCCACGATGCTATTCTTCACATTGTGGAAGGGATGGTTGAATGGAGAAACTGAAGAAGGCGCCCTGGTAGTATTTGCAGCAAGTGTTCGAACACATAAGTTGCAGCTCTTATGCTAAGCTAAAGAGAATTGCAGAAGATCGAGAAGAGTGTAGATCGAGATGCAAGATTTTGTTGTTGTAAACCAATTCACCGTATTGATACTACCTTACAGAAGAATTCTCGTAATTTCCGGGAGAGATCACGTCACGAACAATGAAGCTCTCAGCATAATCAAGGAAGATAGGCACCTAGTAAGAACCATCTCAGAGAGGCGATCGGTCACATCATGCGCCACGATGCTATTCTTCACATTGTGGAAGGGATGGTTGAATGGAGAAACTGAAGAAGGCGCCCTGGTAGTATTTGCAGCAAGTGTTCGAACACATAAGTTGCAGCTCTTATGCTAAGCTAAAGAGAATTGCAGAAGATCGAGAAGAGTGTAGATCGAGATGCAAGATTTTGTTGTTGTAAACCAATTCACCGGATTGATACTACCTACTACGAAGAAATATTTAATATGTCATGCAAAAAACTATATTTTTTAACCGAATCAAAGCCTTTGCATCTTCGTATAAAATTTGCCACGAAATCTTCGCACTGCGTACGTATCATTAATTTATTTTAACTAGTAATTTTCTAGAAACCACTCACCGTATCCGGATAAACATCTCGTAGTATATTGCCCTCAAGATTCACCGCTATTACATATATAGTGGTACCTCGACATACGAGTTTAATTCGTTGAGCAACCTTGCTCGTATTTCAAAGAAAAATTCCCAATTGAAATTAATTGAACTGCCGTTAATCCGTTCCAGTCACCAAAATGTCATCCCAGTTATTTTTGTTCCATGTTTTTGAATAAGAACAATGTATTTATAAATAAATTGATGGTCTGCATCAAGGTATTACCTTGAAGCTGCTTCTCGTTCACCCACACCATCAGCAGTTTCTCCATATTTTCATTAAAGAAGGTTCTGAGAAATTATCGTAACACACTTAACTGGCGTTACATCCTTTATCGACTTTTTCTGTTTAAGCACAGTACATATCATGGACATACTACGCTCTGATATCCTGTTTCTTATTTGATATCGATTTACTGGATGACAGGATGCAGGATCAGGTTCACAATACAAAAAAACTTGTTGTCGTTTCACATATTATCACGGTTTATTTGACCAAAACGTCGCCCGTTATAGCGAACGCCCTTAGACGCGCGCACCATAAGGGTCGCGAGTCAGACTCTAACTGTCAACTAACAGCGCGTCCTGACATCTCGGCGGCGCCAATTGTCACTGCAGAAAAAAATCGAATTCAAGATGACAGTGGTACCAACAGGAAATGGGCCCACTGTCATAACAAATATTTTGGCGTATGCAACCACATTATACAACATTATACAATTAAAACTAACATTAGAAGTGCATGTCAGGCGAGCGAACAAAAATAAGAGACAAAAGATCATTTTTCGAAGCTTTACGGCATCAACCTAAATGAGCTATATCAAGCTGATATCAGCTCATACTACCTCGACAAGTCAATAACACGTACACATTTATATATATTACAATTCAACACACATCATATTTTTCTTAGCACCGAACTTTCCACTAGCTTTCTTCAGATCCATGTTTATAAAAATAAATTAAGAACAACTGTAAATGTACAAAAGTCACAAAACGCGAGCACAACTTATCAAAAGATGCTTTGACAGCGAGAGCACACTGATAACTGATTCTCTGACCGTGACCGGGGGATTCACGCGGAAAAAAGGACGGGACGCGCGACCCGCTAAGACGATTACCCGTATCTCAAATTTCGCTCGTATTTCAAAGAAAAAAATCGCTCGCTCGACGGCTTGTATCTCAAAAAACTATTATGATGAGGCACTCGGATTTCAAGGTAACACTGTATACTCTATCGTCGTGACACTCACCTGAGCAAAAAATAATCACCGCATGCTAATGCGGTGATTATTCTTATTATTTCGAAAACATTGCGCTAGCAATGTTTTCGAAATCTTTCAAACACTCAAAGACGTATTGCTTCGTGTGGTATTTTTGACAGTTTGGAGATAAAGCCGAGTACACGTTTGGAGAGCATTATACTAAAGATTAGTGAAGATACATAATACATATATTCAAGTTTAAAGGATGCTTTGATGATAATTAAGGAGAGGCGTATCTTGTATTGGATTGTGTCGTGTCATGAAAAGAGACGACGATATGGCGTTGTGTAACAGTATTTTTTTGTATTACAGTTCTTATACAAAAAAATATTTAGTTATTAGTGCATGAAACAAGTAAAAATTTGTATGAAACCAATGAGTTTTAATCAATCATTTACCGGTTCCAGTGACATAACACACCTTCGTCAGGAGCTACTTACTAAAAACTAAACCTAAATACAAAACAGTTTATAAAGGTTACAAAAAGAAGTGTAGGGTAGAGAGACATTAGTTGACGGAACAGTTCAACATAGCGAATTTATAGGAAACATATTAAGAATACGTTAAAAGTAATTGATTATTAGTAGTAATTCGTGGATTTATACTATCAAACATTCACTTTTTGATCAAATTAAGATAATTAAAAGATAAATATTTCCTGCAATGTTTCTAGATCAAACAGAGCACTGTAAATTCAGGTGCTGGAATACCGCGGTTTCGCCTACAATGAAAAGCTTCATCAGTAAGCTGAGTGGAGTTTAACTGCCTTAAGCCTCACATATCTCTTCTTCCATACTTCCCTTCATATCATCCAATTATTGCATACTTTGTACATTAATAACTCAATTTAATTTATCAAACAACATACTTGTACTTTATAAGACGGGTAAAACCACTTTAACCTCATAAGTATATGACGAGTTTGCTGTGTGAAAGAGAAAGACTTACGCAAGTATTGAATGTCAGAGCGGGACAGCAGTATAGTGCTGAATGGAAGTATAATCAAGAAATAGTCTTTTATACATATTAAATGTTTAATTTAGATGTTCTTAAAAAAAACATTAAATAAATAACCTTTTAATAGTGAATATAAAAGTCTTTCCATTGCTGTTGACTTCTAGCACAATAGGGATGTGAAAAATTACTTTTGGTCTCATAACTATAAAGTACATCACGAGTTGGCAGTGCGGAAGAGAAACATTTACGCAAGTCTTGGATGTCAGAGCGGGAGAGCAGTATAGTGCTGAATGCGAGTATATTTTAAAAGCAGACTTCTCAGAACTGTTGCAAGCACAGAAGAGAAATGTAAAATCACTTAAACGTCATAGTATATCACGAATTTGCAGAGTGAAAGAGAAAGATATAAGCAAGTCTTGGGTGTAAGAGCGGGAGAGCTGTATAGTGCCGAATGGGAGTATAATTTAGAAGTAGTCTTTCCGGTGCTATTTACCACAAACACAGGGAGGGCAGAGAGGGAGAAGGCGAGATGGCGGGCATAACGGCGGAGGTAAACACGTAAATCTCCCGATAAACGAATCGTTATTTAAACCCCCACCCTGCCAACCGCCACGCTTAACGTCGCTACTACATTTCTACACGTACATTATACACAGATTATACCAAAATTTAAAAACAATTTTATGTATTATATCTAAATTAAATAAGAAAAAAAGTTCAGGCAGAGAAATAGTCGAGTGGACTGGGCGGTGCAAAAGAACAAGAGCAGAGGTTGGTTCCAAGGTTCGTGGTTCGAATCCCGCGTCTACCGATATTTTTTCTGAATGAATTGATGCGTATAAAATTTGATGTATAATTGTATGTATATATTTAATTACTAAGAAAAAAAGATAAGCGCGATACTCTTAGATCATCGAAGTAAAGCAAAGTTGTGCGCGGATCCAATTTTGGATAGGTTACCGCCTATTGCTAACCGCGTGACGGTTAGGACTAAACGGTCGAGAGCGTTGGAACTCCTTGAAAAAAAGATAAATCACTCAAAAATATGATTTGAATTCTACAACTACGTTTTCATCAAGTCTTAAGGCTTCTGCCCTGAAATCCCCTTTTGCACGGTAAATACGTTCCATTTATTAACGTACACGTAATTTGGTGTGTATATATGTTCCTTGGTGGACGTTTGGGTGCAGGGATGATATGTCTAAGCTATGAAACAGATATGGGGAAAATAATGACTGAATTGAGCTCCAATTTTCCGTAATATACAGGAAGCCGAAAAAAAGAGCTGACGGTTTTCGTCGTTGTTTTGATTTTAAGCAGTCAGCTTTTTGGCCGCTCCCTGAACAAAAACATTCAAGAAAGCCGTATACACTCGTATTTTACTGGGTGGACTTTCAGTTGCAGGGATACAACCTCGAGCGGTAGGGAATTCGTCGGCAGGCAGAGCCACTATTGTGCGACTGTGGAGACCTGCAGACCGTCTAACACCCAAGATCCTGCTCCATGTGCCCAACAAGCTGCACACCTCAAGACCGAATGCTAGGCAACACACGGACTATCGATGTTGCCTAGAATAATTTGACGTCGCTGACACGAAGATGAAGTAGAAATTGCAGGGATGACATGTTTCAGGTATGCAACAGATAAGGGAAAAAAGTATTTTTTATCTGAATTGGGATCCGCTTTTACGGAATATACGAAAACACCCAAAAAGGCTGTCGAGACGCTCGTATTTTCGGTCGTTCCTGTACGAGGGCGAGCGCCTCCTTATATATTTGATGTGCCCGCGGCCGCAAAGCGTTGTTTGAACAGTTTTCGACATTAATATTGACTGCGAGACGAAGAAATTGGATTAAAATTAATGGAAGGGAGTGACACCCGGCGCGTTGGTCTGACGGGATGCCCGGCCAGCCGTAATGATCGCGTTTAATAAAATTATAGCGGGTTCAGAACCCGGAACACAAGCGCGACCCTCCAAAGAAACCTGCTACGCGGCGAAAATAGCTAAAAGTTCTAATAATACAAACACTGGATAGCTCAGTCGTCAGAGCGTTTGCTTGGCAACCGAAAAGTCATGGGATCGATCCCCGACTAGGAAAACAAGAAGACTGCAATGGATTCTGAATATAAAAATGTTTGTACTTTGAATATAAGCTCCATGAACATCTTTGGAGTATTAATCTCTTTATTACATACAATTAAATATTATGATTATTAATTACTATACATAAAATTCTTTTTTATTAAATTTTTATTTTTTATTATTCAATCAGTCATCATTTATTCACAAGCTGAATATTATTACTTTCCGACAGTCTATTTATTTTAGTAAGTACAACTCGGGTCTCGAACCAAACTATAGAATGAATGGATGAGAAACGACTACTTATAGTTCCGACTCGGACTTTATAACCAATCATTTACCTGTGTAACTGATGAATAATTTTACCTTCTTGATATTGTCTCAAGGAGACATTATTATATAAAAATATACATACTTTGAATATATACTATAGCGACATCTATCGTACGATGATAACAATGATATAAATACTAGTTTCAACGCGAGTCGGTCTAGGCATAGCAGTAGCCCAGTTGGCTGAGCGGTATGAATACCTGGGCACAGTTGGTTTCCAAGGTCCGCGGTTCGCATCCCGCTTCTGCCGTTATTTTTGTGCTTTGATTGACGCGTTGAAAAAAGAATTTTATCTATAGTATATGTATATTTAATTGCTTATAATATTGTAATATAGTCAATGATCTATAAAAGTAGATTAGAATATTGAAATAATAAAATAATATTCTAATAAAAATTAAAAATTCATCTAAATATTATGAGTCTATTAAGTCTAAAGTCGATAATCTAGATCTCTTTAAGACACAGATCTCCCACAACCACATACACAAACACAACAAACGTTTCCCGAATACTGCCATCCAGATGTACCGAGCATGATAGAGCCTAATGGTTTCAACCGGTTATGCTCTCCTGCATGCGATTTTAAATAAAAAAGTGGTCATCCCTCAATCAAAATTACCATTATCGGTCCATATCGTTTGAAAGAATAAATCAATCATACTAAAAAAAAAAATTACTTACGTTTGAATATATTTCATTTTAGAAGGTTTCATATTAGGGGCGAAGATAGCTTTACGTGCCAAAAACGTATTCCGACATATTTAGTTACAGTTCAATAAATAATTTAATAATTTGATTACCTATAATATAACTAATGGAATGTTGTCAAGCGTTCTTCAATTTACAACTCATCATCATCAGCCTGTGTCCGTCCACTGTTGAACGTAGGCCTCCCGCATGAGTCTCCATCCTCTTCGATCCTCCGCATTCCGCATCCAGGTCACTCCCGCTATTCTTCTTATATCGTCGGTTCATCTTGTAGGGGGTCGGCCAATGCTTCGTTTACCAGTTCTTGGGCGCCATTTCAGTACTTTTCTTCCCCATCGACCGTCGTCTCTTCGACAGATATGTCCTGCACATTGCCACTTGAGTGTGCCTATCCGTTGGGTAGCATCCACTACTTGAGTTCTTCTGCGTATTTCCTCGTTTCGGATTCTATCTTTTAGCGACACTCCGAGCATGGATCTCTCCAAAGCACGCTGGGTGACTTTTATTTTATGGGTAAGACTTGCTGTCAGATTCCACGTCTCTGCGCCATAAGTTAATACAGGGAGGATGCATTGGTTAAACGCCTTAGTTTTAAGGCATTGCGGAATTTTCGCTTTAAAAATGTACTTTAGTTTTCCAAATGCTGCCCATCCCAGTTGTATGCGCCTGTCGATTTCTTTTGAGAAGTTATTTCGCCCTAGTTGTATTACTTGTCCCTTTTTGTTTACAACTAAACCATATAAATTATTGATTTCGATATTTTCATTGCTAACAATGAAAATATCGAAAAGGCTGAAAAGGGTTGCGGAGGACCGAGAGGAATGGAGATCGAGATGCAAGATTCTGTTGCTGCAAACCAATCCACCGGATTGATACTACGAAGAAGAACAATGAAAATTTAATAAAAATATTATTTAAATATTTATAAGAACGATTCAAAATAAATAGTAGATTCACGGAGCTTATCTGAAAGTGATAAGAAAAGACTAAAGGCCTTTGAGATATGGTCTTACAGAAGTATTCTCGTGATATTGTGGCTTTTAGGTTTAGCCGTGTGTGGCGAATTTCTTCTCTCCGATATTTCGACCGCCATTGCAGGGGTCTTCTTCGGGTCATCAAAGTCATCAACCCTGAAGAAGACCCCTGTAATGGCGGTCGAAATATCGGAGAGAAGAAATTCGCCACACACGGCTAAACCCAAAAGCCACAATATCAAATTTGGTCGTGAAAACCTAAGAAGTTATTTCAGTATTCTCGTCATTTCCTGGAGTGACCACGTCACTAACAATGAGATTCTCAGCATAATCAAGGAAGATAGGCACCAAGTAAGAACCATCTCAGAGAGGCGAGCCCGATGGATCGATCACATCATGCGCCACGATGGTCTTCTTCACGACATTGTGGGAGGGATGGTTGAGGGTAGAAGCTGCAGAAGGCTATTTGCAGCAAGTGTTCGAGGACACGAGTTGCAGCTATTATGCTGAGCTAAAGAGGGTTGCAGAAGATCGAGAAGAATGGAGATCGAGATGCAAGAAATTGTTTTTGCTGCAAACCAATGCACCGGATTGATACTACGAATAAGTAGATTCCATTATACTGCTGCAATGGCTTTCGGTATGACGCCAAGATTGGGATTTCACGATCCAATAACTAATTATATCTATAGTATACATTGTATACTATACACGTTGGTAATTGTTTAAGCTCCCATTGAAGGCGAAACTGCAGTATTGCAGCAATTGAATGAACAGTGCTTAGTGTAATCCATGTTAAATCAAGGTGGGAAGTAATCATATAAAAAGCTTGTGAATAAATGTTGACTAATTGAATAATAAAAAATAATAATATAGATACTCTGAATATATATACTATAGACACATCTATCGGTATACGATGGTAACAATGGTATAAATAGATCATCTTTCGCGTATCCGTTCGTGCGGAGAAATGGTCGAGTGGACTGCGCGTTGTAAAAAGCATAGAGCAAGGGTTGTTTCCAAGGCTCGTGGTTCAAATCCCGAGTCTGCCGATATTTTTTCTGAACGAATTGATGCGTATAAAAAAAATTGATGTATAATTGTATGTGTATATTTAATTGCTAAGGTGGGAAGTATATATCATATTAATTTATTACTAATCAAACTTGTACTGAGTACTGTAGTCTAATTAAACCAGTATTTGTATGCACAAGTATATTGATATAAAACATGTTTTATAAAGATCGAATGAAAATATATCAAATAAAAGCAAAATATATTTTTTAATGTCAAAAGTGTATAAGCATTACTTTTGCGAATGAAACTACCACAAGGCTAAAATGTTAAGGGGAGGTTTGAGGTACTTATTTATTATAAAATGCTAATCCCGTTCGCGGATAGAATTTCCCAAGAGGAGGTGCGATACCGGAGACGGTAACGAACACCGTGGGAAGACGATTTCCACACAGGACGTTGGCATCCTAAAAACGTAACAATTTTACAAATAAAAATACTTTTAAAAAATAATTATTTTTTAATATAAAATTTGACATTCCATGTTATCTTAAAAATCATTATTTAAACATTAAAATGACATTTTTTCAATTGTTGCATTTATATGTGATAGAGATAAAATTGATTACTGAAAATATATATTTAAAAAAAAAAAGTTTAAATTTTATTTTAACTTTACCACCATTACAAACGTTAGTTTGTTTCGTTCATAAATAATAAAAATATATATATGTAAGCACATACAGCAGTATATCGACAGATGGTGATAATATTGCTAAAGTATAATCTGTGGATTCTATGAAGCTTACCATGCCACATGTGGTTAAGCGCTACATGCGGAGTGTTGATCCGCCAACGACATTACAGCCCGAGATTCACGCATCATCCTTATTATTACAGGAATTTACAATGAAATTGGTGGTCTTCACGGGAAGACTTTCGTCTACCACCAATTTTGATTAATAGGCCTTATCCGGGTGAGGGATCAAATTCACATCATGTATCATGTATCATGGGGTATTCTAGAGTTCAGAAATCGTTTTATCTTTTTTTAAATCTCGGTTGGTGATCGAACCCACTACCTTTGGCCTGCCGTTCAAACGCTTTGACAATTGAGCTATACCCGCCGGCAAATATAACATTATCGTATGAAACATTATAAAAAAAAATCATAATTTACGTAAATATATTATGGTTGGCAACACACGGGCTATCGATGTTGCCAACATGATACAGGACAGAAATAATTTGACGTCGCTGATACGAAACGCCTCTGAAAGGTTCTTCTTCGTAGTATCAATCCGGTGGATTCGTTTGCAGCAACATAATCTTGCATCTCGATCTCCATTCCTCTCGGTCCTCCGCAACACTTTTCAGGTCAGCATAGGCGCTACAATTCATGTCCTCGAATACTTGCTGCAAATACTCCCGTCTGGAGGGTTAATTCGATTTAAAATTAAGCATATGGACAGAAAGAAACTCACTGTACAAAAAGTGTAATCTCTGCAAAAATGAATTGTACTTTTAATTATATTAGAGGCATCAATATGAAACAAACATTTACACCACAGCATTCTAAAAGTCTATATGCGTGAGATTAGCCCGACGGTCTGATAATATTATTATTTGTCATTTGCCTCTTCGATACCCGCATGACAGCTGAAACCGGTCGGCTCAGAGGTGCCGAAACTTGGGCGCTCGATCATCATAAAAGTCAAATTAATAACACAAACTTTTTTCGTCCCCCCCACCTCCGCCGTCCCGTCGACTACACACAATGTAACGCAAGTCGCTTCGTCCGCCGACGCTCTGGTCCAGAACCGGTATGTGAAGAGACGACAATGGAGATAAGCATAGGATGTTCAAAAACTACACTACCATACATACTGATATCAGCTTGATATAGCTCCTTTAGGCTGATGCCGCAAAGCCTCGAAAAACGATCTGATATCAGCTTGATATAGCTCCTTTAGGCTGATGCCGTAAGAATTCGAAAAACGATCTTTTGTCTCTTATTTTGGTTCGCTCGCCTGACATGCACATCTAATGTGAATGTCAAACGGTGTTTGCATACTACAAAAATATTTGTAATGATAGTTGGCCATATTGGTATGACTGTCATCTTGGCGGTTGGCGGCGCCGAAATGTCAGAGCGGGCAGTCAGTCGAAACGCGCCAGCCATCGTTATAGGAACGCTAAGCGCAGTCAGAGCGCCTAAGGGCGTCCCTATAACGGGCGACGTTATTGACAAATAAACGAATAATATGTGAAACAGAAACAAGGGTTTGTATTGTGAACCTGATCCTGCATCCTTCATCCAGTCTTCGATATCTAAATATGAGAGGAGGATATCAATACATTCGTCCCTTCTTCGTACCTCAGCATACTTTATTTCTCAGCGTTCTATGCGGCATCAGTCTGGGTTCGATCAGCCTTAGGTACTGCCCTGAATGATGCATGCAGAGTTGTTACAGGTTGCCTCAAATCAACACCCAATTTAAAACTATACCCCTTGGCCAGATATCGCACCACCAAACATAAGACGCAAAGTCATAGAGTTTTAATCAATAATTTACCTGTTTCAGTGACATAACACCTTTGTCAGGAGCTACTGATCAAAAGGTAAACCTAAATACGGAACAGTTAATTAAGGTTACAAAAATAAGTGAAGGCAAGAGGAGAGCAGTCTTAGAGACATCTGTTAATGTAATAGTTGAACAGAGCGAATTTATAAGAAGCATATTAAGAACCAAGCTATACGTTAAAAGTATGGGGTCGATCAGCCCATTGTAATCAAGTGGATACTGCCCTGAATGATGCATGCAGAGTCGTCACAGGCTGCCTCAAACCAACACCCATTTCAAAACTACATATACCCCTTGGCCAAGTATCGCAACGTCAAACATAAGACGCAAAGTCGTATGCGCCGAAGAAATGCGTAAGGCAATCAACCAACCGTCCCACTACTTGTATAACCAACTACTCCCAACACATAGACTGAAGTCGCGGAGCAGCTGAGATCCACACAACCTCTCAATCCAGACATGAAAATGAGAGACTCCAACTCTGGCAACAAATCGCATCAGAAGATTACATAACTACAAACGAAAGCCTCGAAACTGACAAAAACTAGTGGAGTGGACCTAGAAATCATTAAACACATTAAGAAGCGAAGTTGGTAGAACAAAAGTCAACATTGAGTTGTGGTGAATGCTCCGGCAGGGAAAATCAGTGACGTGTGACTGTGGAGACCTGAGGACCGTCGCACACGTAAGATCCTTCTTTACATGCCTGACTAACTGCATATCCCATGACCTAATACTGGGCGGCACATATAGAAAATGCCAGATATTAAGCGGAAACGTTTTAAATGAAAAAAATATAGAATGGAGGTAATACAGGCGTTTATTACTCGTAATAAAAATGTACATAATAGACTTTCTGATCTCCCTATGTTCGGGTTAATATTCCATCCGATGCCCTCTGCGTGCGTGTGTGTAAGCACACACACACTATTGCGCGTGTGTGCGTATCGATGATTATAATTTATTGGAATACTTTGCGAGCGGTGCCTCATATTATAAGTTCATAAATTACCGGCACCCAGAAATGGGAGACGCCGTATGAATGTATCGGATATGTATTATGTTGTATCGCTAGGCGCTGTGGTGTGAGATATACTCTTAATACATAATGATATCAGCTCGATAGATTCCCGTCTGGTGCCGAAAATATCGATTTACAATGTTTCGTCTTTTATTTTTGTTCGCTCGTCGGACATGTGTCGCCATTTTGGTTGTTTTGACAGAAGACAATTCGTCAAATATCCGACTGGTGATATAAGGACGCTGCGGTGTTAAAAAAGTTCGGCTCGGCTTTTAACGGAGGTGGATCGTTGATTGTCCGTGGTCTGAGCCGAATACCAAAGTTTGTCAATGCTTAACTGAATATATCTCAATACGTTTTTAAAAAATGCTGTGTATTGTTCATCTGCTCCTCATACGTCCAGTATACTTATAACGATCTCGGCGACGTGAAGTCGTATTTCCTTAAGTAAAGGGGATGTTAATACAAACAACCCTCCTATAACGTACATCATCTCGTAAACATTTAAAAGTACATAAAATCCACAAAAAAATCCACATAAGCCACTTTTTACTCTCTAAATATGTATTCGACAAAATGGGTTTAAATCAAATTAAAAATGATTAAATATTGATTTTATATTTTATTTATAATTTAGTTAAGTACCCAACTAATGTCATTCCATTAAAGTGCACTTTCTATCAATTACGTTTCATTAGATTATTTCATTTTTCGATTTTAATGACTTTAATGGAGCGTATCGCTTTAAAATCAATGCGCCAAAATATGAATATTTCGTTATATTGTGAAATACGTAATGGATGCGCAATAAACATTTGTACAAAATTTCGTTGTGATTGGATGAGCTGTAAAGGCATAAGTAATTGAAATAAATACAAACATAGATACATTCATTTTTGTTTAAAAATATTTATTTTGTGTTCCCATGTGGACCTCCGGGCATGTTCTGGGACAATGCATATACAATCTTAGCTTACAGAACTGTCAAACGGCAATTTGTGGTGTCCATATGCTCCAAACATGGAGCGGATATCGTAAAAAAAAGGTAAAAAATATTTAAACACACACAGGAGACGGAATTGGTCGTCCGCTGACTCTATGACGCTCAACTGACGCTCAGAGGCTACGTGTGATAAGGATAATAATAATTGCGTGTTGATATACGTCTCCTTGACAATATACGCATTGTATGTGGAGAAAACACAGATGCTGAGAGAGCAATCCAAAGCATGTCTGTGGGTTAAAAAATACGTTCAGTTCTGCCAGTTGCCACTGTCCATGCCTTGTCCTAGGACATATCTGCACCTGAAAGGCTACCTGGGAACATATATCGCATATATCATATTCTCCGTGGATGTCCTCTTCCTCCCCCGAGCAATCTTTCCGGAGAAGTTCAACGCTCTAAGTTGAGTCGCGCCTCTCCGCATGGGGAAAGGCAACAACATTCAGCACGTCTGATGATCCGTGGTTCTGCAGCTCCTTCAAAGAACGTTACTGAAGTGAAGATGGCGTATCTTCACGTCAAGGACCTTCACCCAGATACATCGGCTGAGGACTTGCAGAGCTTCTTGGCAGCGACCGCTGCATTCAATCCTTCTTGGATGACCATCAGGAGGATTGTCAGCAGACGGACGCTGTCAACTTCTTTCAAAGTCGGGGTCATCGAGACTTCGCTGGAGTCTCTCATGGAGCCTAAAGTGTGGCCTGAAAGGACCATCGTTCAACCCTGGATACGCATAAGACAAAAGAATCGCAGTGAACAGTGGTTGAAACCAACTTGAGTGAAGATATTGACATATTTAGTGTAATATTGCTTTAAATTCAGTACCGGTGTTAATGGAGGCGAAATGTTACACGTTTTATTTTGTGACAATAATGCCTTGTTATGTGTGAGTCAATCATGATATACTTATGACAGGGTTTTTGTTGTTACAAGTCAAATTATTTATCTTGAGTCTTCTGACGCTAGTTCTGAGTGTGACGTCAGTGATACTAAATGTGTCAATAAATTTACATCACCACATTTATGTTACCTATTGTATTTCCTTCAGAAATGCATTGAATTGATAAAATTTGTAATGTTTCTGCAAGGAAAAAAAAAAATTGAAAATAAAATTGAATTGAAAATATATGATTCCCGAAGACAGAAGCTGTTGCATATTTAAAACGATTCGTTAGTGAGTAAATTAAAGAAAAATATCATATGGTAAGCCCGACGTTTGCGAGTCCTGTACCATTTGGCGGCCACGTCATTAAATATGCACATTATCTAAAATTACAAAAAAAAAATGTAAAAATGCCTGATGTTTAAAAAAAATATTTAAGCTTCAATCGGAATCAAACCTAACGTGCAAGCATGCCAATCCATTAGTTTACCACTAAGGCACACGCCAAAATATGAAAGGTATATTATTGTAGGTAATTGCAAAGTATCACATATTTAGTGTTCACGTAATAATATATGAAGTTATTACTTTTTTACCTGCGCTCAGTACTGGTTAATAATAATGAAGTTGAGTAACACACAAGCTTTTTTTACGTACGTTAATTATCATTGGACGTAGATAACGTGATGTGATAAAATGTATTTATTTTTTTGCTTAACATTACTTAATAGTGTTGCGTATAATGTAATGTAAACCAATAAAATAAAAAAAATAGATATATATATATATAAAAATTTCGTAGAATGTAATAGAAATGTGTTAGGACATTTAACACATTAACGTCGTGAGATTCTCGCACCGCTGATACTCTAAATGCGGGCGAAAAATGTATGTCACGCGTAAAAATACGTATTTACGAAAAATTGCATAACTTTTAAAATATTCAACGTAACTACGTTAATACGACACACCAAGCATAGCACCACTAGCAAGATCTCTAGCACTCTCACCTTCAGGCGTCAATGCAGCTACACCAAACAGAAAGTTGCAACAAGAAACAACCTCTACCGCAAACTGACCAATACTCACTGGGGAGTCCAACCACCTCTTCTTCGTACCTAAGCTTTAGAACTTTGTTTCTCAGCCGGAGAATATGCGGCACCAGTGTGCAGTCGATCAGCCCATTGTAATCAAGTGGATACTGTCCTGAACGATGCATGCAGAGTCGTCACAGGCTGCCTCAAACCAACACCCATTTCAAAACTATACCCCTTGGCTGGTATCGCACCACCAAACATAAGACGCATATTTATATGCGCCGGAGAAATACGTAAGGCAATCAACCAACCGTCCCACTGCTTGTATAATCAAATTTCCCCAACACTCAGACTGAAGTCGCGAAGCAGCTTTCTGAGATCCACACAACCTCTCACATCCGGCCCTGAAAATGAGAGACTCTAGCTCTGGCAACAAGTCACATCAGAGGATTTCATTACTCCAAATATCATACAACCTAAATTGAAAACAAATTCGAATTTTACTTTGATGACAAACGATCATATATTTAAAAGAAAATGACATGTCCTCCTTACAGTTAGCTTAAATAAGCAAGCTCATCTAACTGAAGTTTTCAGCTAAACTGCCAGTTAAATCCGTCGGTTATCTGCGAGGTGACGGTTCCCGGTCGCTATTCATAATTCACGCGACACCGCCGAGCACTCTTTAGTTAAATGGTCCGCGCGGCGACTCCCTGATATAACTCTGCGACACAACTCTCCGCCACAACTATCCGATAGTCTTGATATATTTATGGACGTGTAAAGTGCATTTTCGAGTCGGCTGCTCTCCACCGCGATTGTTTAACGTTTTACTGTAAGACGGATCGAACTTTGCCTGAGATTCTAAAACACATGTAATACATATATGGTAGATTATTTAAGTAAGTAGCAATACTTTTGAGCTATAAAAAAAGTAGTTTACATAAAATATGAAGAAAAATATCGTAAAATTTTCGCTATGGTATGTTCTAAAGGAAATATGATTGTTTGACTCGTAGAACGGTAAGAACAGCTTCTTGAACTTCCTCGCCGTTCGCAAATTTCAGTATTTTTTTAGTAGAGGAAAGAGACATGGCATTCACTATGGGCATCGTCATTTTAACTGTATGCACAATACGAGTATCCGGGAATCGAAGCTTTCACAAACTTCAACGATTTAAAAAAAAAAAAACCAAAACCGCGATGACATAAATGTTTTTCAACGAAAATCGCCTAAATGTATATCCGGACAGATTGCATGATTAATCGGTAAATAACAAAATTGGATCATTTTATTTCGCGCGGATTTGCCGAAATTTGTCTCGTACTCACAAAATCCGACTCCATGCTCACAAAGCAAGCTAATAGCTTTTAATGTATAAATAACACGTCAAATAAATTAAATTATCAGCGATATAATTGTGTTGAAACGTAAGTTATCGGTCACGTATCTCATATAACGTAACTACGGTGACCCAACGCCCATTATTCATAATTCAAGCTGCACCGGAGTGCACCGGGTCCTTAGCTAAATGGAGCGAGAATACGTTTATGCACATCTATACACTACCTACACTTGCAGTGTAAAGCAGTGATACATCAACGAATGAACCTAAAAAAACTATTTTCATTCCATAACCGTCTCTTGATTTTATAACCAATGCAGACTATGAAGAAGAAGCTGCAGTCGTCCAGCAAGTGAAACAGTGTTCAGTGTGATCCATCTTAAATGAGGTTTTAAACATTTATCAATTATGTACATGTATAATCGTGTCGGAATCAACAGGGTCAGATCCTGTCTGCCCAGAAGTGGGCGACGTCGACGGCGTTACTACCGGCCATCATCAGGTCTTCCTGGGTGTAGCTACTCGGACACTGCGCACACTCCAGAAGGTGGAACAGGGTCTGCTCCGCTCCGCAGTCACATTCAGTCGGTCCGCTGTAAAACTGCAAGGCTTTCATTTTGTGTCCTCGTCTTGCATAAACCTGTCCGAATTCTGTTATGGGACCTACATATATTCCACCCCTGGTCGTGTCCAGGGGCTAGGACCTCTTTCAGGGCAATCCAAGTTATCTATTCAATTATAGACAATGCGCTATTGTCAAATTATTTTAATGAAATACACACATTAAATTTGTTTTTAGGTGAATTCTTAGACTATATTAATCACTATTCTAGTATTTACATATCATTGAAGATCCATAACAGTATTCAATATTTGGCAAAAATAATCTAATTTAAAAACAAACATCATCTTATACGACATTTATCTTATCAATATAGTAGTATATACTAGAAAAATCAGTCATTCTCTTTATCAACCTACATATGTATTGTTTACAGGAATCTGTAAAGCATGTAAATAAATATCGTTAGGTTTTGTCAAAGGAGCGATTTTACTGTAAGCCGCATGTGTCATTGCCACCACATGTATGGAGTTACATAATGAAAGTTTGTTAAATAGAAAAGTTTTTTATGCATCATCTGATAGCTAAAGGATACAAGAACCAAAGTGATATATGAAAATAGGCCAGATAAGTACATTTATGCTTCAAACACTAGTTTTATAATTGACAGTATAATGTGTATTCCACAGCGCCGTAACGAAAGGGTTATCCGACTGTAGTATGGAAATTTGCTTTGTCCGCTCTTTCACCTCGTCGTTCATAAGTCCTAATAGAGATTTTTAAATATAAAAATTCATATATGTATTAACATCCACCTCATTTGAACACATTGACATATATTTATGATAAAACTTTACAAATTGATGGCTCAACCTAGTCACAGCATTAGGCCGAGCCGCAATACAATATTCTCTCGCCGAAGGGCGGGACACGACTAGCTACACGCGCTCGCCGGCGCTGCGGCTCTCGCCTAGCGCCCAAGTGGCGATGTATATAACTAACACACCCGTTGGCGGACTTGTCCAAAATGCAAATATGGCGACACATAAATGTATGACAAGCGGAAATAAGAGACGAAAGATCGTAAATCGAGGTTTTCGGTACCAGTCAGCAAGGCTACATCATGCAGATGTCAACATTCGGCTCGCAATCCATATTTGACGCACAACTGATGTAAGACCAAGGTACTCGACTTCTAAAGTCGCCAGGGCGAGCATGTATTAAGGCCGGCTTAAGTTTCTAACGTCAAAAGCTACCTCAGACCAAGGAGTTCCTTCATCGCGATTATAAAACTACGTACACGAAGAGCGCAGCTACATTTCAAAGGTTTCTTTTGCATATTACGGTCATGTACTTGGTTACCCCTGCGCGAACTAAGAGTATTGAAATTAAAATGCATAAGCTCTTCCGTGCGCGGGTTGCTACGCCTCAAAAAATACACCATCAAATAGAATATCGCTAGATTTCATATTATTTCATAAAATGACACACAACAAATTTACGGCAATTTGTTTTGTCAGTAGCCACGATGCAAGCCTCGACCCAAGACATCTCTACATCCAAAGGTACATTTGGGAACATATATGGTTCTCGACCTGAAGCAAGGAAGTTCCACCCTGGGCCGAATGTTAGTCAAGTTTTTTGAAAATATATAGGTGAGACATAAGTTGTGTACATGGCTTTCTGTCATTGGTGCGCCATTAATTCTGTTGATCGCCACTTGTGGCACTGGGTGTCACCGACCACGGGCGCCTGTCCCCCGATCGAAACGAGTGTCGGGTTGTGGTCGGCCCGGTGACTGAAGCATTTAATTCCGCCCGGGCTGAAGTTTGCTTCCGAAAAAAGTCTGTGTTGTTCTGCTCCTCATTCCACCACCACGCGATCCGTAAAGTCGTTCTTCCTTAAGTGAAGGGGATGTTATTATTTTTTTATAGAACTAGTCCTAATGGCCTGTCAAATAATTAAAAAATATCACACGCACGTCCGACGAGCGAACAAAAATAAGAGATGAAAAATCGCGTATCGAGGTTTTCGGCACCAGCCTGCAAAGGATATCTTCTTCGTAGTATCAATCCGGTGGATTGGTTTGCAGCAACAGAATCTTGCATCTCGATCTCCATTCCTCTCGGTCCTCCGCAACCCTTTTCAGCTCAACATAAGCGCTACAATTCATGTCCTCGAATACTTGCTGTAAATACTCCCGTCTAGGGCGCCCTCTACAGTTTTTACCCTCAACCATCCCCTCCACAATATCGTGAAGAAGACCATCGTGTCGCATGATGTGACCAATCCATCGGGCTCGCCTCTCTGAGATGGTTCTTATTAGGTGCCTATCTTCCTTGATTATCCTGAGAACCTCATTGTTCGTGACGTGGTCTCTCCAGGAAATTCCGAGAATTCTTCTGTACGACCACATCTCAAAGGCCTCTAGTCTTTTTTTATCACTTTCAGATAAGCACCATGTCTCACAGCCGTACATTAAGATGCTCCAAACAAGTGTTTTGACAAGTTGCTTGCGGAGCCCTAAAGAAATATTCTTTGACTTAAGAATTTTGGCTTTTTTATTGAAAGCTAGCCTTGCTTGATGTATTCGACTGTTGACTTCTCTTTTTGTTCTGCCATCCCAGGTGATCGTACTTCCAAGGTATACAAATTCTTTTGCATCTTTTAGGGGTACTCCTAGCTTGATATGTTAATTGTTTGCTGCTCATTGCGGCTTACTCTCATGACTTTGGTTTTTGTGCTGTTTATCTTCATATTGTAGTTGGAATTAAATATGTTTTCCATGGATGTCAGCGCTTCAGTGAGTTCATCTTCAGTTTCAGCAATCAGAGCAATGTCGTCAGCAAACCTTATCATATCAATCTTTTGGCCATGTATTTTAACCCCCTCTCTATGCCCCAAAGGATATATCGTGCTGATATCAACTATTTCTAACCTTAAAACATATTCTATGATTTTAAACGCTTACCTTATAATTACTCCAAATATGCTGATTAACCGGTAGTAGGTGAATGGTTAAACTCTTACCTAAGATACAAGAAAAAAAACAATAAATTAATAAATACATTCAATTTAATCTTCCCTTATCAATTCCATACATGGATCGTATCGTATGGTAACAAAAAGAAATAACAAAGATTAAAGAGGCTAATAAAAATTAAGCAAAATTTAATTTATTTTGACACAATGAAAAAAAAACCGAAGGAGCTCGGTCGCGAAATGATTAATGTTCATTATATGAACTTATTCATCTCTATCAGCTGCCAGGTCCCCAAGTCAATTTGCTCAGATGATTTATTCCCGCTAAACTTGATGGATATAAAGCGTCGTCCACCAAAGAACGAAATCGTATCGAGTACACGATTTTTTTTCCATACATTTTACAGTTTGAATTTAATAAATGATTTTAACCCTTTCGCATCGGTTGTCGGTATATGCCGTCAAAGATTCCCCGACCGTTGACATCGGTTGACGTGATATATCGTTTTGCTACTTTCAGTACTCATCGCGACATCTACGGTAGGTAATTTGAAGTGCAGTCATTCCCTTTATCAACCAACATGTATTATTTACAGGAATCTGTAAAGCATGTAAATAAATATCGTTAGATATTATAGAATGATTTTATAGAATGATCTATAAAAGTAGATTAGTATATTGAAATAATAAAATAATATTCTAATAAAAAATTAAAAAAATAATATTAAAAAAAAAAAAAAAAATATATCGTTAGGTTTTGTCACAAGAGCGATTTTTCTAAGTAAGCCACATGTGTCAATGCCACCACGTGTATGGAGTTACATAATGAACATTGTTAAATATAATAGTTTTTTATGCATCATCTGATAGCTGAATGACAGAAGAACCAAAGTGATATATGAAAATAGGTCAGATAAGTACATTTATGCTTCAAATACTAGTTTTAAGCAACAACAAAAATGAATTGAAAAATTCACGCCGTATTGACAGTACAATTTGTATTCCACCAAGCCGTAAGTAACGAAAGGGTTATTAAAAAAATAATCAACATATGAAAAAATTACCAAATTTATTTTTTAATTTTTTAAAAGTTAATTTCACTTGTGTAAAATAGAGAAGAAATATAATTATGGCCGATTACAATTCGGAGATAAAGATATTACATTATGGTGTTACGGCGAGAGGAAACAATGATGCAATAAATTATTGCTGCCATACATATATATTATTATTACTACAGCATTTTTTTACATCATGAGATAACGCCTTTAGGCTATCGTCTGTAATGCAAAGATTTTAAAAAAAATTAACCTAAGAGCATTGTTCACGGCTGTGAATATCGGCATCACACCAAAAGCCAATGCAGCCGTATAATAGGTATCAAAATCAGAAGCCTGCATAGAATACTGGGTGCATGATGGTTTTACTTGTGGTGAGGAATAACACACAGAAGAGATCGGAGGAGGTAGCTTTTTTCAAACATGTTTTGAGATATTCGCCAAAAATAACTAATAAAGAGTACATATTTATTTAATTAATGGGGCACCAATGACAGACAGCCATGTACATAACCAATGTCACACCCGTGACCGGGCTTGTCAAAAAACTGATATGGCGACACATACATGTCTGACGTGGAGCATAGAATAAACACAGGATGGTTGAAATGGAGGTCTCTCTCTGGGGTTTTGTGTGACAGCAAGATTCCAGTTAAACAGGACCAAAGGTAAACTCTACAAAACTGCTGTAAGGCCAGCTTTGCTCTACGGATCGGAGTGTTGGACCCCGCTGAAACGTGACTTGGATAGGATTCATGTGGCAGAGATGAAGATGCTGAGGTGGGCGGGCGGTGTGACTAGAGTGGACAGAGTTCTAAATAAGCATATTCGGGGTTCATTTAGGATGGCCCCCATACATAAAAGATAACGGAAAAACCGCCTAAGATGGTATGGGCATATAACACAGAGAGTTGGGGACCACATGATGAAGAGAGTCGTCAACATATCAACGCTGAGAAGAAGACCTGGAAGAACACAGGAAACCTGGACTGCAACTAAAAGAGGATCTGAAAACTCTGAGTTTGATCGAGAATGCAACGCAGGACAAACAGACATGTCGAATGTGCACAAGGATGCAGATTATGGGAAATGGCGAGGCTAAAGAAGAAGATACATGGCCGACGAGCGAACATAAATATAAGACGAAAGATCGTAAATCGAGGCTTTCGGCACCAGCTTGTAAGAGCTATATCAAGCTGATATAATAATGTATATATGTATTGATACGTATTTTTGGTATCAAGGACGTGTATTATTTTATAAAACACGTGTGTATTAGATGATAAAAGTTTAAAACTACTTTGAATCGCTTCACCTACGGATCGTGACAGCAATTTTTTATAACTAGTTTCATTCCGATATGAAAAAAAAGTCTGTCGGGCGATTGAGAGTGGCTAGAAAACGGTGGAGTAAAAAAATAACACAATAAATCAATACGATGGTGTACGATAGGGTCAGGGTAAAACTATAGAATACCGTGGGATATTAAAACTGGGTATTTCAATAATTGATCCTGCACATTTTGTGCATCATAAATAAATAGTACGAGAGCGTCGGTCTAATCACTCGATCTCATTTAGATTTTAGAGAGGATACAAATGAAAGCCTGGCAGTTTTACAGCGGACCGACTGAATGTGACTGCGGCGTGGAGCAGACCCTGTCACACATTCTGGAGTGTGCGCTGTGCCCGAATAGCTGCACCCAGGAAGGCCAGAAGTAACACCATCGACGTCGCTCACTTCTGGGCAGACAGGATCTGACCCTGTTGTTTCCGACACGATTATATATGTATTTAGGTTTTTTATACGTCAGCACATACAGAAGAATACAGATGGTGATAGTGACGTAGAACTTGCCGGCGGATACAGCTCAATGGTCAAAGCGTTTGCTTTCCGAGTCAAAGGTCGTGGGTTCGATCTCCGATGGAGATTTAAAAAAAGGTTTTTAATCGATTTCTGAGCTCTACAATACCCCGGTTGGTGTGAATTCGATCCGTCACCCGTAAAATGCCAGTCATAGCCTATTAATTTAAATTGATGGTAGACGAAAGTCGTCCTGTGAAGACCACCCATTCATAGTAAAATCCTGTAAATAATAAGGGTGATGCGTGAATCTCCGGCTGTAGTCTATGACGTTGGCGGATCAACACTCCACGTGCAGCGCTTATCCATATGCATCATGATAAGCGTCATAGAATTCCACAGATGGGACTTCATAATCGAAAAATACGCTCTGGCATTCTTAAGGCGAGAAATGAGCTGTTTCTGCAAATCACAGCTCTAACTGAAATGCACGCTGTAAAATATCTGAAACTCTACCATCTCAATAGACCCTGCTGTGGTGATTAGTCGCATATACAACCACGGATTAATGGTACCGCGTAAAACAGGACCGCTTAAATTGAGGACCGTGTAAAATGAAGTTCTTGTAAATCGAGGAACATTTAAATCAGGGATCGTGTAAAACGGGGATAGCGTAAAACGATACAGTTTAAAACGGGAACGCGTTAAGGTGAGTTTGCGTAAATGGGCGGAGGCTGTACAGCGTATAAGAAAGGACCGCCCGTCGCAGGCAGACAATGAACAAAAACTAATTAAGGATCACAATTAAATTAGTCTGCGTCTTTAAACGATGACGTAAACGCCGAGGTATATTTTGTAAATTTATACATCCACGACGTATATTAGATTCTAATATGTATATTATTTTGTGAGCGACTGACTATATTCGGTAGAACATTCAAGGTTGGCACAAAATAATTATTTTTAAATCGATAATTTTAACTGGGGATTTTAGCCTATACTTAAAAAAAATCGGCACGATCCCATGTTATTTAACTAAGTAAATTACATATACATACTAGAATCCTGAATTACTTCTTAGGTATTTACGCCCTTTTGGGTTTAGCCGTGTGTGGCGAATTACAAATTTCCAATATTTCGACCGCCATTGAAGGGGTGCTCTTGAGGGTTGATGACTTAGTGATGAGCTGGTGTCTGGAGGTAGTTTAGCCGTCAGCGTAATGTACCTCCACGAGCGTCATGTCGGAGAATCTTCTTGCAACATACACCACCGTACACGATTCTGGTTTGTATCAATTCAGCGTCTGTGCTTTGTTCTTCCTACTATCTGGATATCTTCAATAAATATATGAATATACACATGCATCTTCTTCTTCGTAGTATCAATACGGTGGATTGGTTTGCAGCAACAGAATCTTGCATCTCGATCTACATTCCTCTCGGTCCTCCGCAACCCTTTTCAGCTCAGCATAAGCGCTACAATTCATGTCCTCGAATACTTGCTGCAAATACTCCCGTCTAGGGCGCCCTCTAAATTAAAAGTATTTAGTTTTGATTCACATTTATTTTAAATGATTACATGCATCTAGCCTACACATAAACACGACACACGATTCCCGCATACAGCGTCCAGCGACCTTGGATAAACGTCATAGGGTACACTGGTCTCTACCGGTGGTGCTCTCCTGCATGTGATTACATATAAAATTAATGTTTTCATTGTGTATTCAATAACTTAAGAAATGTGGTGTATTTTAAAAATTTAAAATTTTGGTACCAAAATTTTCCAAACCAGTTTTGGCACTGGAGTTTCATCAATACATCTACTACAAATACAACGTAAATTGATAATTTTCTTATCATTTTTACCATTTTGAAAATAATAAAAATTAAATATGCCAAAAATGATCCACTTCACTTTTCATATTTGAAAAGGTACCAACCAAAAACTATTGCGTAGAATAAATCAAAAAAATTAATGGCCAAGATTTGCTATAAATTACGTATCATTAATATATAATGCTTATGTGGGGCTATTGGGGAAAAAATATGCACCTTTTTGATAGTAATATATGCAGAAAAAACTTATTTTTTCATTGCATATTTATAAAGGAAAAAAAAAACATAAGACTACTGCGTAGAACCAATCTTACTTTTACAAGCATTGCCATATCAAATGTCAAAATTGTGTGCGAAGTTGGCATTAAACTAATACAATCAAGTAAAATACGAGTATTTTTTAAACAACTACACATTTAGTATACAAAATTTTGAAAAAAAATGATAGGCTATGACTGCGTTATATAACGTATGTGACAACCCTGAAATCTCACAATAGACCGAGCGCAATATTAATAATAATAATAATATCCAAACACAAGCGATTAACGAACTTATGACAACGTTCCATAAAAGTGTCGATCTTAATTTATGCTCCAGGCATTCACGCATATCATATTTCGTAAGCAATTTACATACATGCGGAGCTATTTAACGTCAATTATTTAGTATGGAGTAACCAACTATTTAATCTATGTAGCTGTCACTCTTAGATACAAGTGACATTTTTAATTAGTGTAGACGGTGCAATATATTATTAATGGCGGCATTATTAAATGTTTTGTAAACATAAGACAATAAAGAGGTTTTTCATGATCACTATAGTCATGTGTAACTGGAGTGTATGGTCTTCAAAAAGCTCTATCATCCGCCGTGGATCTCGCCTCATCCTATAGCAGCTCTGCCTCTACTACGGTTTCCGGGAAGGACCTGGGTTCGATCCCTGACGGAGATTAAAAAGAAAGTTACTTAATTGATTTCTGAGCTCTATAAATACCCTTAATTCGTGTGAATTTGACCATTCACCCGTAAAATGCCAGTCATAGCTTATTAATCAGAATTGGTGGTAGACGAAAGTCGTTCCATGAAGACCACCCATCACAGTGAATTTCTGTAATAATAAGGATGATGCGTGAATGTCGGCCTGTAGTCTATGACGTTGGCAGATCAAAACTCCACACGCAGCGCTTAGCCATATGCAGCATGGTAGGCGACATATAATTATAATTTAAAAATAATTTAAATTTAAATTTGAAAAATAATAATTTATAAATATTTAGTTTTGATTCACATTTATTTTAAATGATTGCATGTTTCGATCTCCCTGGAGACCATCTTCAATAATTATTAAAATTTTATTTAATAATTTTCAAATTCAAATTCAATAATTATTTAAGATGGTCTCCAGGGAGACCGAAACACGTAATCAATTAAAATAAATGTAAATCAACAGTATTTTTTTTTTAATTAAAATTAATTTAAGATTATAATTATGCAGTTTTACCAAGTATTGTCAGTTGATAGCCTTACTGTCATAGAATTCTACAGATTTAACTTCAGAATCACTATCTCCATCTGTCGGTAATCTTCTGTATGTGTTTACATAATAAATATCAATTAAATATTCATATCAAAGTGTTTAATCAAAATATGTTTAGGAATAGAGGTAAAATTTACAAATTTTTGATTATCAAATTTTGCGCTACAACCTAAATTTGCGCCGTATCTGCTTACACTATCGAAGTAATGATCGCAAAAACTATTGTCCATTGAAGTAACTATACACTAGTAGAAGAGATAACGCCCAGGACCCATGCGCTAAAACCTTATACTCTATCCCTACCATTACAACAGTTATGGTAATAGCTTGGTCGAACACAGAGTTGTTCGGGTCTCTCATGTTCATAGCAGTGCCGTAACAGTTGATGCGAGTCGAAACATGTACGAGGTGTCACGGCCTATCGCTCCCAGACAATTCGTTCCACGACTCATCGGTAACGACGTAGGGGCGCACTGGACGTCTAGTGCATGGAACATTTGGCGCACGGAACAACTGGTGCACTGACTGTCTCGCTAACCTAACCTATTTCGTTAACGAGACCTATGGGTCTTTGGACTCTACGATCACTAGACAAATCTATAGGTTAGGTTGGGTAAGGTTAGGTAACGACGTGGGGCGCACTGGACGTCAAGTGCATGGGACATTTGGCGCACGGAAACACTGGTGGACTGGCTGTCTCGCTAACCTAACCAAGTTATTTCGTTAACGAGACCTATGAATCTCTGCGATCACTGGAAAAATCTCTAGGTTAGGTAACGATGTGGGGCGCACTGGACGTCTAGTGCATGGGACATTTGGCGCACATTTGGTACACTGGCTGTCTCGCTAACCTAACCTAACTTTTTTTTAGGACCCCAAAGAGATGACACGTATTAGGATCAATATAGTAACTCTATGCACAATATCTGGGACTCATAGCTTTACTCGATCAAATCCAGTGTCGCCTAAACATCGCCTGTATCATTCCCATTCTTTATTACAGCTATGAATCTTGACTTGCTATGAAGAGAAAATGCTGCCATATAATAGGTTTCAAGAGCAGATGCCTGCGTAGAAAACTGGGGGTATGATGGTTTGATTTTGGGAGGAATGACAAGGCAACTTTTCATAGTATAGTCGGTCAAGAAGCGAAGGTGGACGTGTTTGGAACACGTACTAACAATGCCGCAAGAGGGACCAACAATCAGGACATCCATCGAGAATGGCTGCTGCGCCGAGAAAAGTAAGTAATTCTTTAAATAATCTACGAAAATCAAAAAACAGTTGGATTTATTTAAAATTAAATGTAATTTATTATCATTTTTTTATTAATTTACTTGCTTTTAAGGATATCGAAAATATATTTTATTTTAATATTAAAATATGTAAAACACGCCACTGTTTCTCAATTATAGAACCCTTTGTGAGAGCTAAAACATTAACATTATTAAGTCGATGCGGTACATTTTTGTATGGTGCAACTCCCATCATAATCCACTTCAATTTGCGATATCGCCGGCGCACTAAAAGCCACCCATAAATAAATTACTATGGGTTCGAAAAAACCTTAACGAAATTGCGAAAGCCGCATCATTTTAAATTCGCAGCATATGGACGACACATATCGTTGCCATGTAATCGACAACGCTCAAAACCACCGCCTAGTCCTCCTAATTTTTTTTAGACTTTTTGTTTCACACATACGCTAACGTAACCTTATTTCGTTAACGAGACCTATGTATCTCTGGACAAATCATGAGGTTAGTTTAGGTTAGTGAGACATCCAGTGCACCAGTTGTCCGGTTCACCAGACGTCCAGTGCGCCCCAAGTCGTTACCGATGAATATTTGAACAAATTGTCTGGGAACGATAGGTCGTGACACCGATTTTTTACACTGTAAATTGTCATTCTAGAGTTCTGTAAGCTCATATTGTCTATAGCCTCCAGGGCAAGAGCCTTCAAACTTGCATAGTACCAGATAAATATTTGGGTGTTCAATCATCAGCGTTTTTTTAAGGAGATCGGAAAATGCAATATGTCCCCGACAAATATCTGAGAATAAGGATGCACAGATAGTTCGATCTCCCAAAGAGTGACACTAACCTGCCAGACTATGCCTCTTGGGAGAGGGATCAGACTGTTCAACCACTTCGCCGTGGATGTTGATATATACCATGCAAGGTAGGCCCAGTTCAGACGCGAATTCTACAAATTTGTTGGTAGAAGTAATTTAGTCGAGTCGTCTGTTTGATGAGCATTGGGACTTTCTGTTGCTTGTCTTTATAATTTTATTTTTCTTTAGTACTTAATCAATGTACCTATATTTGTACATATTTTTTTGAATTATCTTATTTCAGGATCGTATTATGTAAGTAAAATTTATATGTATTTCGATATATAGTAGATTGTGAATCTACAATAATTATGTATAATTAATCTAGAAAAAATACGTTAATTAAAAAAAAAACAATATATTGTTACTAGGCCGTCTTGTCGTTTATATCACGAAGCAATATCCAATGGGCCAGTGCTTTTAGCATATTGGATTATTCTTGAAATACTTCTTACCATTCCTTAGAATACCGTAGGTAAATAGTTCGTCTTAAAAATGCATTAATGTGATGTTATTTACTATTTCTGTATCCTTGAATAGTTTAATATTTACGTCCTGGATAAATATAACGGTGTTCATAGTCATCCATTAGTATCTATTTGAGTTAATACCAGTTGTACTGGATTTCAAAATAATTTCTAATAATAATTTAATAAAAATAAAATAATTTAATAATATATATATCAAAAAATTCAGGAATTTTTCGGAATTTACAGTACTCGATCGTATACTCTTGCTGGCCTAAAAACTGATCTTGCTTCAGTAGTGACATTAACGAGAGCTTTCCAATCAGTCTTCGTACCATCGATCGCTCCTTCTTCCACCTCTTCCACTTCTCCCACCTATCCCACCTGCTCTTCGGTCATTACGTCTGATAGAATCACGGGAAACCTTGACCCGGGCCATTTATTTTTACGTTAACTCTCACTGGAGAAAACCTACACGCGGTGACATCTCCCATCTAATGATTCGACGACAATGTCTAAAAAGTATATATTTATTATCAATAATTAGCATAGAATAATCAATGTCTTAAAACTAAGGCGTTTAACCGTCCTCCCAGTATTAAATTATGGCACTGGGACGTGTAATCTAACAGCAAGTCTTACCCACGAAATGAAGGTCACCCAACGTGCCATGGAGAGATACATGCTCGGAGTGTCTGTCTCTAAAGGATAGAATCTGAAAGAAGGATATCCGAAGAAGCGACTCGAGTAGTGGAGGCTGCCCAACGAATAAGCACAGTCAAGTGGGAATGTGACATATCTGTCGAAGAGACGACGGTCGATAGGGAAGAAAAAAACAAGTGGCGTTCAAGAACTGGGAAACGGATCGTCGGCCGACCCTCTGCAAGATGGACTGACAACATAAGACGAATAGCGGGAGTAGCCTGGATGAGGATGGCGGAGGATCGAAGAGGATAGAGACTCATGCCGGAGGCCTACGTTCAACAATGAACGGACACAGGCTGACAATCTTATCTTGTTTAAATATGGAACACGTTGAGCACTAGTAGGTAACTTACACTGGTGTAAATAAGACAATAAATCAAGTATTTAATTGACTCAGTTCAAAAAAGAGTTTGATAAATAATAACACTCTTACGTCTAACCTGCAATCAATGAAAAAGAGTCGAAAGATCGGTTCACTTAGTCTTTTCTACCGTTACAATCGTTGCTATTCGGAAATTAAAGAACTAATTCGTTTTGCGCACACCCACAACCGACAAACTCGTCTTACACTTACCAAAAATTCATACACAGTTAATGTGTGTGGCGCAATAACAGTTTTCTAAAGTTCTTTTCTAAATACCGCCGGTGAGCTATGAAATCTTTATCCAACCAACATCTACGTTTCCTCGCTCCTACAATCTAGATATCTTGAAGAAACAAAAAAAATACTCACTAGCAATCACCCCAACCCACACACAAACACAACTCGCATGTTAAGCATGCAGCGTCCAGTCTAAGCGATATACAATAAACTGGTCTTGGCCGGTTGTGCTCTCCTGCATGCGATTACATGAAAACATTTTCTATAATACACTGCCTTGTCAGAGAACGAACTCGCTAATGTATGCACGACAATCGAGGGTCTTGAGAGTCTGCCATGCCTCTAGATCAATTAGGCGAAAGCAGTGAAAGTTTTCCAGTTCTGGACGAGCCATAGTTGATGGTCCATCTCCGTGGCACGTGAGAAAGATGCGGAAGTTGAGCCTTTTAATTTCCTTTCCTCCTTACACCAACGAATCATACTTTAGCTGAGAGGTTTTCGTTCGAGATTTTTTTAAAGTGGATCGCCTTTTACGACGCCTATTTCACAACGCGACAAAAATTGAATCAATCTTATGCGACTTATTGATACTTGAAATAATTAATTATTACAATTTCCATTTTTTATTTATTTTCGTTCAATGACATTACAAAATAAACTATTTTAATTCGTTACTGAAGTACTAAAGTAAGTGTGACGATGTAAATGTATTTACACTTTTAGAGTCAATGACCTCACACTCATAACAAGTGTCGTAATACGTATGTAAATAATTAGGATTTGTGACAACAACAACCATTTCATAAGTATATCATGGTTGACGCACAAATAACAAGGCATTATTGTCACAAAATCAAACGTCCAACATTTCGCATCCGGCCACACCAGCACTGAATCTGAAGTAATATTACACTAAATATGTCAATATCTTCGCTCAAGTTGGTTTCAACGTGCGATTATTTCGTCTTGCATGTATCCAGGGATGAACGATGGTCTTTTCAGGCCACACTTCAGGCTCCATGAGAGACTCCAGCGAAGTCACGATAACCCCGACTTTTAAAGAAGTTGACAGCGTCCGTCTGCTGACAATCCTCCTGATGGTCATCCAAGAGGGATTGAATGCAGCGGTCACTGCCAAGAAGCTCTGCAAGTAATCAGCTGTTGTATCCGGGTGAAGACCCTTGGCGTGAAGATACGCCATCTTCACTCCGGTAACCTTCTTCGAAGGAGCTGCAGAACCGCGGATCACCCGACGTGCTGAACGCCTTTCCCCATCAGAAGAGGCGCGACTCATATCCGAGTGGTAAACTTCCTCGGAAAGACTGTTCGTGGGAGAGAGAGAGCATCCACGGAGAGAGCATTCCGGGCCTCCAGTTCCTCGAACCACGAGCTGGAGGACCTTCTTGGGAGCCCTACTCAGAACAGCAGGGGCTCCTTGCATAGCACACTCCGAAGATTCCTCTTCTTCGAAAGCCTCGCTTGAAGTAACGGCTTCACCGACGGCAGGTTCGGAGTCTCTGCTGTCACAGTCGATTGATGGTGAAGGGAGAGGACATCCACGGAGAAAGCATTCAGTTCCTCCAGTTCCTCGAACGATGACTCGTCCTTATAGATAAATATTAGGAGCGTCGTGCTAATCACTAGCAAATCCGGGTCTTTAAGATCCGGGTATTGCCTTGGATGTCGTCAAAAATATAATTTTTGCTGGTAAACTTTCCGGTACAAATATGTATCGTGACTAAGAATGGACAATTGCGGCTGTCAGAACTGAGTGACGGCGATTTGTGGTGGCCATGTTTTCCAGATATGGAAATACATAATATGAAAAGGAAAATAAATAAAACTAGAGAGACAATGGAAACATTTATATATTTGTTATCTATATACAGGTGAAAAACCGACATTTGGTAATGAAGAAATCTCAACTGTTATTCTATGACGCTTACGTTTTTGAGTTTGGCTTAGCTGAGTGCGGATTGTAGATCTACATTCCGGCATTTACGCATCATACATTTTCACTATGGGTGGTGCTCACGGGACGACTTTTATCTGCCACCGATATCAATTCAATGACTATGACTGACGTTTTACGGGCGAGGAATCAAACTTACACTGTAGGAGAGATGTCCCAATCCTTCAATGCGAATCTTGGTATCTCACCAAAAGCCAAATGTTTATGAAAACATAAGTCTGCCTATATTACCACAAAAATATGAAAGCTATAGATTACACTGTGAGAAATGAGGAGGCAAACCCTTCACACGTACTTTGAACGCCGCACGAGAGCATAAACTATAGCTGCCTTTAAGCTCCTGGGATCTCGCCGTCGTCTGTGCTCTCCAGCAACAAGCAGTCCAAATAACATAAAATCATCTCAAACGTCATCACAGTTTAGTAATCTGCGTTCTCTTAACCCTTCAGAGACGAGCATGACCGTATTAGTCACAGTGAACACTATTGTCTTTTTATCCCTACTCCGGTCCCTTATCTACCTGAACATTGTATCTTTCGCTCAGTTTCGGTTAAGAAGTGTCTCCACCACAGTTATTCTGCAGCCGCGGCAACGGAAACAGTTACCAAGTACCCTCGTGAGATATTTTATTTCGGGTTGAATTTTTTTTCTACAAAATGCTTCAATATATTATATTTTGTTTTATTTTAAGACTTAAAAGAAAAATGCACATTCACGGAAGATATACTAAAAGTAAATGATACGTAACACATGGGGTCACATTCATTGTGTAGTACATACGAGTATGTGAAGAATCTCATTATATATAAGAAGTATATATAAGATTGTTCTGGATCATTACATAAAATCAGAGTGTTGTATACATCGGGCGTGAAGTTCAGGCAATCAATGGATCTCGGGCATTCCTATAGCGTTAATAGACGCTATATAGGAACAGTCCCAAGTGTTTGGAGGACTACCAACGACGCAGATACGATCTTTCAACCGCCGCACAATGTTCCCGACTACATATACATTGATCTCAAAAAACAGAGCTGGATTCAAAAGCGAAAGAACGTAAGGAAAATTCTACATTTTTCGTAACATAATCGTTTCATAATCGGGGCATATATTCACCAAAAATTTCAATACGAGTTGTTGAAGTTAAGCAACATTAGACGCGGAATAATATTTGAATAGGTCAACGCCTGATGGCTCCTGAGTATTGTTAGATTAGGAATAAGCCGCCACGCAGGACCAAATTGTTCGCGCCAAGAAAGCACGCTGATTAAAATTCAATTAAATATGTGCGATTATTTCAATCCATAAATCCGACATGTCGTAAATGAAGTAGATTTTTTTTAAATTTAAATATTATATTTAAACGTGCATCCCACGTCAGCTCTGCCTCCAGCAGCTTCGCCGAGTACATTTTATGTATAGTTCCCGACAGCCTTCCAGTGCTGCGCGAGCCCGGGAACTTGAAGAAAGGGCAGCTATAGTTTATGCTCTCCTGCTTCAGCCTTTACATAAGTACATGTTCCAACCAGGTCCACATTTGACTTTTGACGGGCTATGAAAGCCTGGGCTGTACACTCTCTTACCTCGTCGTTCATAAAGTTAAAACATCGTACCCTCAGTATTCTACGCAAAGCTTTCGAAACCTATTACACGACTGAATGGCTTTTGGAGAGATGCCAAGATTCACATTTGTAAAGAAGAATGGGGGACAATACAGACGCTATAAAGACGGCATTTCATTTTGATGGAATAAATCTGTGGGTCTCAGATATTGCGCATTTCCTGAGTTCTAAAGGCGGAAATCGAGCTCCTTATGCAGGCACCAGTTCTCAGTGACCTGTACGCCTTGTTTATATATTACAATACATATCAGTATTCTTATTCTTCATGCCAGCGACGTCAAATTATTTCTGCCCAATATCTGGCAACATGGATGGCTCCGTGTGCTGCCCAGCATTAGGTCTTGAGATGTACAGCTAGTCAGGCACATGGGACAGGATCGTATATGTGAGGCAATCTGCAGGTATCCACAATCAAACAGCAGTGACTCTCCCTGCAAAACCATTCCTCACCGCTCGCGGTTGTCCTTTATTCTACCGACTCAAAACAGTTCTTAATCTGTTCAAGGATTTCCATGGTTCAAGGTTTTTGGCATTTGGAAGGCTTTCCTTTGGGGCAATGAAATGTTCTGATGCGATATACTGCCATAGGTGGAGCAGTTTTATGTATATCAATTGTATAATATTTTAGCCTTTAAAAGAAAGATCGTGATTTTCTGATTCCACCACTGTAAGAGAGTGTCCTACACCCTCTCCCGTTGAAAGGCAGATAAAATAAATAACCCTTAACGGAAAACGTCTTTAGCTATATGCTCCCACTGTACTACATACTATATATGTACGTATATAAATAGACACCCCGGTTCCAAATTGAATTTTCAAAGAGACGTGTATTGTTCGCCCGGCGATGGAAGTGTTAGGTCGGTGGAAGCCTGAGCGCAGTTTAAAATATACTTAGTAATATGTACCACGGCGTTGTAACGGCCCTTTAGGTTCTGGGCAAGTGCTCTTGAGCGAAAATAATCGGTCATAGAAAACTAATGGTAGACCGACAACATGCAAAAATGAAGGTTGTTAGTTAAATAAACAGAAAATGTTAAAGTACAAAATGAGAGGAGATACTTATATCTGTAACTAAGATTAGAATCCATGCTTGGATTATCAATATCGAATAATGTCAAATATTACGAGTCAATTAAGTGTAAAGCCGGTCTCGCTTCCAAAAAACTAGGTGTATTATATAGATCACTGAGGTATTTCAACGATAAACAACTTCTTCTTCTATATAAAGGACAAATCCGACCTATCCTTGAATACGGCAGTCACCTTTGGATTGGAGCCCCAAAATACCTTCTAAACTTAATTGACTCAGTTCAAAGAAGAGCAATTCGTTTGATAAACAATTACACCCTTACGTCTAATCTACAATCAATGGAACACAGACGTAAGGTTGGTTCTCTTAGTCTTTTCTACCGTTATTACCATGGTCGCTGCTCTTCGGAACTTAAAGAACTAATTCCTCCTGCACCCACTCACAGCCGACAAACTCGTCTTACACTTGCCGAACATCCATACACGGTTAATATATGTCGACCAAGAACTGGCAGCTTCCAAAGTTCCTTCCTTAATGCCACCGGTAAGCTATGGAATGCTCTTCCAGCGTCTGTGTTTCCTCCTTCCTACAATCTGGATCTCTTCAAGAAACAGATAAATATACACTTGCAATCTCCCCAACCCACACACAAACACGAACACAACACACGTTTCCCACATGCAGCGTCCAGCCTCCCTGGCTGAGCGTCATAGAGTGCACTGGTCTAGACCGGTTGTGCTCTCCTGCATGCGTTTAAATAAAAAAAAAAAAGGTTCGTTTGTATTTAGCCTTGCCTTTACCTTTTATCTTGATAGTTTTTTAAGCGACAAGGAACAGTGATAGAAAAATGACCGACCATGTTAAAATATTTACATGTAATCTGCAATCCTCGGAACACAGACGTTAGGTTGGTGAAATAAATCGTCTCTACCGTTATTGGGTTACAGTTGCTTCTCTGAATTCGCACACAAGGTTTCATCTAGGAACATATACGGTTCCCGAAAACGTAAGAACTTAAAGGCACTAGCTGTAGTACAGGATGGCACAAAATTAATCATCCAACGGTAACCGTCCATGCGCATGACAGTCAGCAGGTATTAACTGATGTACTATTTTGTACGGGAGCATGTGTCTATTCTACCGTTAGTACCACGGTCGCTGCTATTCGCAACTTAAAGAACTAATTCCTCCTACACCCACCCACAACGGACAAACTCGTCTTACACATGCCGAACATCCATACACGGTTAATGTATGTCGACCAACAACAATTGGCAGCTTCCAAAATTCCTTATTATTGCCACTGGTAAGCTTTGGAATGCTCTTCCAGCGTCTGTCTGTGTTTCCTCCTTCCTATAATCTGGATCTTTTCAAGAAACATATAAATATACACTTGCAATCTCCCCAACCCAAACATAAACACAACACATTTTTCCCGCATGCATCGTCCAGCCTCCCTGGCTAAGCGCCATAGAATGCACTGGTCTTGAGTGGCTGTAATCTCCTGCATGCGATTACATAAAAAAGTCTTACACTAAGATTGCTGTAGGGTCCGTCTGGTGATGGCCGATTGCGTGGCCCAACGTCTGCTTGATGTTTCTCCGTTCTTAGCGACATGAGCAGCCACAGCCACTATAATTTCTATCCATGCAAGGTCTCCTGAGGTTCCAGTCTGTTCGAGTCGAGTAGCGAAGCGCCGGATTTTTACACAGTTCGCGCAATACCATTAGAAAATCTGCGCTAACAACGCTGACCGATTATTGGTTCAAAATAATTGACACAATTATTCCACACGCTTCATTGCTTGTCTGTTTGTAAACCGGCAAGAAATTAATTAATATGTAAAAAACTGCCGCAAACTCTTTATTAAAACATACCTACTTTATATAAGTGTTGACATCCTCCTCACTTATTTAGGACATCGATTTACTTGATGAGGAAGAATCATCGCGGCAGACATACGAAGTAAATATGACAGTGGCCAACATGAAATGGACCAACAGTCATAACAAACAAGATGGCGCATGCAAACGCCGTGCAACATTATACAATTAATATTAATTAATACAATTTACATTAGATGTGCATGTCAGGCGAGCGAACAAAAATAAGAGACAAAATATCGTTTTTCGAGGCTTTACGGCATCAGCCTAAAGGAGCTATATGAAGCTGATATCAGTGTATAAAATAGGAGGGTTGACTGTACTGACTTCCATTTTCAAATATTTTTTCTCTACTTCACCATACGAATGCTTGCTAGGTTAAAAATGTCATTTGCTGAAGCGATGCTGTAGAGTCGGATCAATAGTCGGCCCAGTCGCTACTAGTGTCATAGCTGAACCAGTGCAACGCTATGTGTGTCCATAATTATTTTTTTCTCCGATTTATTGATGAAAATATATAACGTGGGAGCTCTCGGATTTTTTTAGCACAGTGAGGGGAGGGTTAAGAAGCTCCGAAAGAAGGTTTTATTAATGTTTAAATACTTGCATATACCTAAACTATCGAATAATATACTAACAATGTTACTAAATGCAAATGCAAGTATTTTTTTAAATATTAAGCCGAAAGCAGAAAAAATAACCGTGGCTGTGTTGCATAATTTCAATGATATGGTCGCAATTTACGTCTTACTCTTGAATATTTCATAGGATGCATTCATCTTGTGAACCTCCGGGACTTCTCTCAACATCTTCCAGACGCCTGTAGTGGAAAGGAAGCGTATGAGTGGATGGAAATGGATTATTAACTGTTGGAAAATTCTACGCTCGTACGATCTGCACGACATTGGAAGCAGAGGGTAGGGACAGACTATCTAACATGCAGAATTGAATAAATATTTATAGATACTTGTGCAGAGAGAAACGCAGGGCATACTTATTGATATCAGCTCGATATAGCACAGTCTGGTGCCGAAATGCCTCCATACACATTATTTCGTCTTTGATTTTGGTTCGCTAGTTTAATTGAGGTCCTGTTATTGACGGGACTAGTTGCGTATTATAATTTCGGCGCTGGGCTGTCACTGCGGGCGCGGAGCCAGTCCGAGTCTGCCCGGCGTGTGAGCCGCATCCTTGTTCGTGGCCCCGGGCAGACGACGTTTTTTCAATCTTTTGTCGTAAATACAATATATTTCAATGAGCTTCTTGAAAAGTTCTTTGTTTTGCTCATTTTCTCCTCGTACTTCGACCACGCGTTCTGATGACTATCCCGGCTAAGTGACTTTTGACTAATATGATAAGCAGACAGACTACAGCGGTGTGGAATGTGTTGAATATACATTAATCTATTTCTCAATAAAGGCAGTAATAAAGATTAGTGTAGACTTAAGATTTACATTATCAATAATGGTTAGTTATGATATGATTGTTTCGGTCAGAATGAACGTTTGTATAAAATGAAACAAACACCATTTTTAAACATATTTGGAGCATATGGACGCCAAAAATTGTCATTTCAAAGTTCTATAAGCTCATATTATATATGCCTTGTCCCAGAATACCTATATATCCGAAGATCTACTTGGGAACATAAAAGATTCCCGGGAGCCTCCAGAGCAATGGCTCATAAACTTGCATAGACTACGACTGTAGTACCAGAGATATATGGGTGTAAAAAAATCATCGTTTTTAAGGAGATGGGAGGCCTGATTAATTTTTGTTATGTCCTTAAGCGGTGGCTCAACCCCAAGGAGGGCATATATATAGCTTAGATATTTTAAATCTTTTTTTTAAATTAAGCTTGGTCGGGATTTAAATGACAAACGCTTTAACCACTGGACTATGCTGTCTTACTATATAAATAAATATTAAGTAAAAGATAATACGATATTATACAAATGGCGGTTAAAATTCTGATCCCAAATAAACGGGATGGCAGTTTAAAGAAATCCAAACAAAAAATAAAATACCACAAAGAGCTTAAATTTGTAATTGACCAAAATCTTATTTATACAACAGACTTGTATGAGAAAATGTATAAGAGACAGCGTTTTCCGACTCCGAGTTAAGTATAAAAATAAAAAGGATCTTCTTCCAGGAAATACGTCCGCCATTATCATCACCATTTTGCGTCATCCAGAATAATCCAAGGAAACGGGAGACTGAATAAAATGAGGCGGTTTTTTAAAGCCTAAACGACTGTTTGGAGCAGTGGCTTTTGAACTTACTCTGCGGAGTTGTTCCAGGTACTCAGAAAAGGTGTCTCTAGCAAGATGTCTAGCAAATTTGAACGATTAAATAGAAAACTATGAAAACACGTACAGGAGAATACATGCATGATATAGCCCTTGCTGACTGGTACCGACAACCTCGATATACAATATTTCGTCTCATATTTTCGTTCACTCATCGTACACGCATGTGTTGTCATTTTTTAATGCCGTTAGGAGGACTAGTTATATAGATCGCCACTTGCGGCGCTGGGTGTCACCGAGCGCGGCGTCCGTGGCAGTCAGTTGTGTGCCGACGGCGGCGAGATCATATTGTGGTTGGCCCGGCCTGAATGCTGTGAATACGTACGGACCAAGTTATCGAAATATATATGTCAATGTGCTTCAGAGAAAGTCTTTGTGTTGTTAATCTGCTCCTCAACCTGCCGCCACGCAATTCATTAACTAACTTAGAGAGGAGGATGTCACATTCTAAAAAATATATACATTTGGTTTGTTGCAGGTAATGAAAAATCGCATATCGTGACTTAATAGGGGTCCTAAAAGGTCGAGTTTTTTTTTTTTTTCATAAAAAAAAGGTCAAAGGGATGATAAGTTTGGAAGCAACTGATGTAATTGAAGGAGATTTCCCCATCTGCGCCTCCGCACAGAAAACAAAACAGAACGCAATTTTATTCCAGTTTTTTTTTTCTTGAAAACAAAATGTAATTCTAAAAACAGTTTAACAGTCGGTTGTATTGTAGTCGGTATAAATGGACCACGAGAATTACCACGGATTACATTTTTTGGAGTAAAACTAAAAATAAGTGTAAAGACGATCATTGTTTTGGAAACCATTCGACCGAATCTATCACGGATCTAGTAAATGTAATGTAAATTTCGGTAGAATCTTTGTTTATACGATTTAGAGTTTAAAAATAGTGCAAAACACGTTTAAAAAACTTATATACACGCTTATTATTTAAATATACTTTTGATTCTACTACGGAAGAGAGATTACTATTATAAAATAATAAATTATATTAGAAAAGTTTAAGTATTTAATATTTTGACAAGAAAGTCAATCACTAGCAATTTACTATGGATTTTAACAGGATTCGATTAGGATCCCTGGGAGTTGGGGCGAGCGTATTATTTTGTATCGAATGCCGAATAATTATAAATTATAATTAATGTCGACTATGAAGGCGACTCTATTGTGTTCAAATTTAATTAGCAACATCAATAGAAAAAATGGATACAACACCTTATACAAAATGAAAAGAGAAAAATTGCTTGTGGGTAATGATTTTACATCAAAATTAATTAGAATAGTGTTTTATATTTTTTTCTTTTGTGTTTTTTTTTATATACAAAATGTAGCCGAAGAGAAAATTTGTCTGTCGTTATTGCGAGGCTTGCTATTTTAACGATAACTAAACGATGCGTGTGAAGTATTAATCATATACAGTGGTACCTCTACATACACGAGATTAATTAGTTTCGCAACCTTGTTCGTATTTCATATTACTCGTATCTCAAAGCTAAATGTACTAGTCACAAAACGCGAGCACAACTTATCAAAGATGCTTTGACAGCGAGAGCACACTGATAACTGATTTTATGACCGCGGTCGATTGCTCGTATATCAAATTTTGCTCTTATTTCAAAGCTAAAAATCGCTCGCTCGACGGCTCGTGTCTCAAAAAACTCGCATGTTGGGGCACAATTTCGCCCCTAAACCAACTGTACCATAAAAAGTCAAACCTACGTTCTCCCAGTATTGTACGCAGACATCATTTTTTGTAGCCTATTATACGGCTGCATTGGCTTTTGATGAAATGCCAAGGGGCATTTCATCAAATTACAGGGAAGAACGGGGACGCTGCATACACGGCAGTTTATTTTCATCAAATAAAGCTGCATGTCCCAGATATTGCGCATGGAAATAATTAATAGGATGTTTAAGTATCTTAGGCCGCCTCGTAGGACCGATCCGTCTAATTGAAAGGCGGCATTTTTTGGTGATAATATTTTATATATATATATATGTAACGGATACGCGAAGAAAAAATATATGGTCCATCTTAGGTAGTTTGGTATCCCTGTTTGTACCCTTGGTATTAATACGTTCCCAAAGTATTTAAGTAATACACAGCGAGCCGAATTCCGTCTTCGGTCGTGCCTCGCAGGAATGTTGGACCTTACAATCAAGCCAACAGAACGATGCTCTAATGGCCTAATGGACCACGACACAACACGAAAATGTCTGGAACACGCGGCATGAGACCCGGACATGGAGCAAAACGACGATGGCAACTGAGAGTATAGATGCTGATGATGCGTAGATCGATATAGCCCTTGCAGGCTGATGCCGATAAGCCTTGTTATACGATCTTTCGTCTCTCTTAGTCTTGCTATTTCCTATCATCTGGGGTTGGCTCTCCTTCTGCACTTGTCTGTCTGTCCTGCGTGGCATTCTCGGTCAAACCCAGAGTTTTAAAATCCTTGTCTACAGTTGTAGTCCAGGTTGCCTGTGGTCTTCCAGGTCTTCTTCTCAGCGTGGGTATGTTGAGGGCTCTCTTCACAATGTGGTGCTCATCTCTCCGTGTCACATACACATACCATCTTAGGCGGTTTTCCCTTTTCTTTTCAGGTATGGGGGCCACCCGAAATGATCCCCGAATATGCTCATGATAAAACGATCTTTCGTCTCGCATATATAAAAATGATAGTAACACAAGACATGGCGCTGCGTCGCCATTTTGTTTGTAGTGACAGTTCGCTACATGTCACGCAATTGTTTCCGTAATGATGCAATATGTTAAATTCGACGCTGGGCTGACTGCCGCCGAGTCAGTCGGAGTCTGCCCGGGACCTGTGAACATCGTAGAATGTTTCAAACCGGGCAGGCAGATGACCGAAATTTGTCAATCTTTTATGTTAAATATATTTCAACGTGCTTCTATAAAAATATTTTTGTTTATGACTTGCTCTTTATCTCATCACCACGCGTCCATATAAAGATGCCGGCGACATGGAGTCGCCTTTAGTAAACGGGGATGTGAGAGAGTCCCTCAATGTTTGTAGTATCCTAAAGACGCTCAGAGAGGATCGAGAGTTTCAGATATCTCGGCATACAAATCGAGGAGTGGCTATGACTGCAGTCTCTCTATTTAATGTACCCTCTGTGTCTCGGCAAAGCTATTAACTGTACAAAAACTAATTTTCTTGGATACTAACAGTTCCGCCGCATTTCGTTCCCAGACAATTCGTTCAAGGACTCATTGGTAACGATGTGGGGCGCACTGGACGTCTGTTGCACGGTACATTAGATGCACGGGACAACTGGTGCACTTAGTGACTCGCTAACCTAACCTAAGTTATTTCGTTAACGAAACCTATAGATCTGTGGTTCCTACGATCACTGGACAAATCCTTAGGTTAGGTTAAGTTAGCTTAGCGAGACGTCCAGTGCACCAGTTGTCTCCGATGAGTCGTTGAACGAATTGTCTGGGAACGATAGGTCGTGACACCATTCCTGAATTGCACTCGTGTCACTCTTTCAACTGAATATGCTTCAAAACAATTACACTGATTTCCGCATACTAATTTACAGCTGGTAATCAATTACACATAGCAATATTATTGTTTTATAATAGGGATGGGGCGTTAGGTATTCAGCTAGGGTGAGGGATGGGCTAATGATTCAATTACCGACCGTGTCTTTGGCGTTAACCCCTAAACAATAACACGCCAACCCGTACACACGTGAAACCCGCATGATGTCGATTACGTAATCAATTAATTAATTAATGTATTAGCATCACCGAGGTTATGTATTATTACTACACAGTAAATATGTATGTATCTGTGTAACATGAGACAAGCAGTTCGAGAAAATATATTATGATACTCGTACCTTAGCATTTACCTGAATAATTAACTATTAAGCCAAAATATTTGTATGGAGCATCTTGATGTACGGCTGTGAGAAATGATGCTTATCTGAAAGTGATAAGAAACGACTAGAGGCCTTTGTGATGTGGTCTTACAGAAGAATTGTTGGAATTTCCTGGAGAGACCACGTCACTAACAATGAGGTTCTCAGCATAATCAAGGAAGATAGGCACCTAGTAAGAACGATCTCAGAGAGGCGATCTTTCACATCATGCGCCGCGATGGTCTTCTTCACGACATTGTGGAAGGGATGGTTGAGGGTAGAAACTGCAGATGACGCCCAAGGACATGAGTTGCAGCTTTTATGCTTAGTTAAAGAGGGTTACAGAGATCGAGAAGAGTGGAGATCAAGATGCAAGATTTTGTTGCTGCAAACCAATCCACCGGATTGATACAGCGGAGATTTTTTTTTGGCTAAGCGATGCATATGGAGCGTTGATCCGCCAACGTCATAGACTACAAGCAAGAGATTCACGCATCATGCTTATTATTACAGGAATATACAATGTATGGGTGGTCTTCACGGGACGTGACGATGTCTTCCAACAATTTTCATTAATAGGCTATGACTGGCATTTAACGGTTGTTAGATCAAATTAGGAGTATTTTTAGAGCTCGAAAATCGATTAAAAATCGATCAAAAATCCATTTTTTTGAATCTCCGTCGGGGATCAAACCCACGACCGTTGGCTTGCAAAGCAAACGTTTTGACCATTGAGCTATACCCGCCGGCAAACTACTTTGCCAAAACCTAATAAATACTATTGTGTTTTAAAATTAACAGACTTTTTCTATTTTTTTCTACTAACGGGTCCGCCAAATAACTTTTTTTTTTTAAAAATAGGGCGCAAAACATCTAGTGTAGCTTCGGCTGTGTGGCACGTAGCGCCGTCCTGTTGAAACCAAATGTTTCCAATATCCTCTTCTTCAATTTTTGTGAAAAAACAATGGCCCGATAACGATCGCCATTGACTGTAACGGCCACTCCTTGCTCATTTTCGAAGAAAAATGGCCTGATTTTCAAAGTAATGTCGCAATATTTCCCAGCGTTGTTCAAGCGTATACACAACCATATTCGTTCAGCGGAAAGATAAAACTAATTATCTGTCAAATCAGACATGAGCTAAGTGTTACCATTCACGAAATGAGCACTAGCTGAAAAAAAACGTTAGATTGCGGACCCTGTATATCCAATTTATCCTCACGAAATACGTCTGCAAGTTACTACTACACAATGATGGGTGTGAGATGTAGAGATAGGATGGGGTTCAACATCTATAAGAGCAGTTTGTTCCAAGCTAATGACCCTCATATGCGATGATAACGCCGTCAACACCACGCAGTATCATATTGTATCGGACAGAATACAGAGTGATGTATGCAGGGTGTATGGAACATGGAACAACAAATCGACGGCTATGGAAATAAAAGAGCTAACTCCAAAATTATATTTTCATCATTATTTTTATTATAATTCAATTTTTTCTTATTTTTTTTTTATATAATCGCATGCAGGAGAGCACAGCCGGTCAAGACCAGTTCACTCTATGACGCTCAGCCAGGGAGGCTGGACGCTGCATGCGGGAAACGTGTGTTGTGTTCGTGTTTGTGTGTGGGTTGGGGAGATTGCAAGTGCATATTTATCTGTTTCTTGAAGAGATCCAGATTGTAGAAAGGAGAAAACTCAGACGCTGGAAGAGCATTCCAAAGCTTACCGGAGGCATAAATTAAGCAACTTTGGAAACTGCCAGTTCTTGGTCGACACACATTAACCGTGTATGGATGTTCGGCAAGTGTAAGACGAGTTTGTCGGTTGTGGGTAGGTGGGTGTAGAAGGAAATAGTTATTTAAGTTCCGAAGAGCAGCGACCGTGGTAATAACGGTAAAAAAGACTAAGAGAACCAATCTTACGCCCGTGTTCCATTGATTGCATGTTAGACGTAAGAGTGACATTGTTTATCAAACGAATGGCTCTTCTTTGAAGTGAGTCAATTGAATTTAGAAAGTTTTTTGGGGCTCCAATCCGAAGGTAAAATAAATAATTATAATGGATCTCAAAGTGAATGCTGAAAACATTGAAAAAATAATCAATTGATGGCTACGAGGACGAGTATAACTATCCGGAACGAGTATAAGTTGACGCATTCAAAAATGGATTTAGCTTATTCGTTTGTTGAGGAGTTGTCAGCCTTCTGGAATGTGTGACTTCCTAGCACTATGGAGATAAATTACCGCTATAATAAACTAAGTACTTGTGTGAGTAATAACATCTAAGTGTGGTGTTGTATCATGCAAGTTCACATTGATAAGAGTTGGCCGACTAGTGATATGGAGTATCTCTTTGTTAAGGAAGAAAAAAAGAAAAAAATATTATTTTAGTATACTTTTCTTAATGAGAACCACAAATATAATATTTTTAAATTTAGCAATAAGAAAGATAAATATAAGCAATTAGCTCTAGGTCAATATGTGTATTAACCCTTTCATTACGGCTCGGTTCGAATACAAATTATTTTGTCAATTGTAAAACTAGTATTTGAAGCATAAATGTACTTATCTGGTCAATTTTTATACATAACATTGGGTCCTGGATCCTTTCGCTATCAGATGATGCATAAAAAAATATTAAATTTAACAAACGTTCATTATGTAATTCCATACATGTGGTGACGTTGACACATGTGGTTTACAGAAAAATCGCTCTTGTGACGAAATCTAACGATATTTATTTACATGCTTTACAGATTCCTGTAAAGAATACATGTAGGTCGATAAAGGGAATGACTGCACTTCCAATTTATATTGATATCCTCCTCTTCCATTTAGGACATCGATTTACTGGATGAAGGATGCAGGATCAGGTTCACATTATAAACAACTTGTTTCTGTTTCACGATACATGTTTATTTGTCAATAACGTCGCCCGTTAAAGGGCCGCCCTTAGGGACGGTCCTACCACGAGGACGGGCGAGTTGCGACTACTTGCCCGCTCTCACATTTCGGCGGTACCACCCGCCAAGAGGACAGTTGTACCAACTGTCAATGGACCAACTGTCATAACAATTATTTTGGCGTATGCAAACACCGCTTAACATTCGATGTAGATGTCACGCAAGCGAACCAAAATAATAGACAAAAGATCGCTTGTTGAGGCTTTACGGCAGGCATGGGCACCCTTTCCTAGGTCTGGGGCCACATTATCATTCTGTCTCCGTGTCAAGGGCCGGACCAGATTATTAACTATATTAAGGTAATATTAAATTAAATAAAACACATTGCTACTTCTTGCATATTTTATTTATTTATATAATGAACGACATTAATTGCTTATAAAATTTAATGTGACGATTGACTTTGTACTTGAATTACGAGACTATCAATATTGGCGTTGATATTGCTTAATGATAATCTCATCGAATTTTCGAGATTTTCATCTGTTATCCTCGTTCGAATTTTCGATTTGGTGTACTTCATCCTCAAAAAAATTGTTCGCATGTATACGTGCTGCCAAAAAGACAAATGATGTTTCTTGCAAATCTACGTAAGTTTGTATAATTTTCTTCCACCAAATATAATTTATAAAAATCCGTCAAAGTAACTTTGTCAAATTGTGATTTTAGCGCTAAATCCCCCTGAAGCTCAATAAGTTCCATCTGTAAATTTGCTGGCACATTATTTACATCAGCATCCATCGGACGAGCAAATATAGCGAATGTTGAGTCTTTGTTTTGGAAGTCGGCAAACCTCGTATCAAATTGCTCTATTAGTGCCTTCAGTTCATCTCCATAAGAATTATATGTGATGTTTGTATGCCTTGATAGATTAGGAAAATGGTAACAATTTTTAACTCTTATCTGATTTTTCAAAAATCTAAGCTTATTACAAAAAACTTTGACATGGCTATGCAATTCATGAACCAATTGTCCCTGTTTTTGCAGTTTTAAATTAAGATCATTTAGGTATCCTGTGACATCTACAAGGAATGCTAAATCACACACCCATTGATTATCTTTTATTTGGTTGATTGTGTTTCCTTTTATGTCCATAAAATCTGCAATGTCTTGTCTCAAATCATAGAATCGTTTCAACATGTTTCCTTTACTCAACCACCTTACTTCACAGTAATAAGACACATCTTCATAGTCTGAAAATAGGTCTTCCAAAAACACCTTAAACTGGCGGTGATTAAGTGCACGTGACTTAATAAAATTAATGCTTGCTACTACTACATCCATAACATTCTTGAATTTCATCGATTTTGCGCACAAATTTTGCTGGTGGATAATACAATGAAAATTTGTTAAATTTTCCGGCTGGATCTGTAACTCTATTGCTCTTTCATTAACAACTCCAATAAATCCTTTCCGTAAGCCAACCATTGCAGGGGCACCATCAGTACATATGCCAGATAGTGCACTCCATTTAATCCCAAAGCTTTCGAAGACTATGTTGACTGCTTCAAATATATCTTCACCGGTAGTCGTTCCTTTTAACGGCTGAAGAGCTAATAATTCTTCTGTGATTTTGAAGTCCACGTCAACTCCTCTGATAAATATTGCTAATTGTGCTGTATCAGAGGCATCTGTGCTCTCATCCAAAGCAATTGAAAATGCTTCGAATCCAGTAATCACCTCTTTCAAACTTTTTTGATATCATCAGCCATCATTTCTATACGTCGGACAACAGTACGTCTCGACAAAGATATTCTCTCAAAGTCTTTTTTCTTTTCAGGACAGATTATACTTGAAACGTCGAGCAGACACTCTTTAATAAATTCTCCTTCACCAAATGACTTAGAATGCTTTGCAATTTTTTCGCTTACAACAAAGCTGGCTTTAACAACGCTATCGTGCTGCGTTATTTGCTTTTTGAACATTTGTTGCTGGGTATCCAAGTTCTTCTTCAACTTCTGTATCATATCTTTTCGAATTTGTTCATTTATTTGTTGGTGATCCGCATGCCTCGAAGTAAAATGTCACTTTAAGTTGAATTCTTTGTTGACTGATACGGACTCCTTACACAGCAAACATACGGGCATTCCTTTATTCCGGATAAAGAAATAATCCTCCGTCCACTTGTCTTGAAATTTTCGACACTCTGCATCAACTTTTCTTTTTTTCGACATAACCCCTGACATTGTCACAAATTTAAAAACAATATTCAGAACTGACAAACAAAACTGTCTTCTACGCCAGAACGCACCAGTAAACAGAACAAACCAGACCAGAAGTCGCGTGAACACTAAATAAGGGGAATGCGGCGCGGAGGGGGACGGAATTAGTGTGCTGCACTCTGGATATTTCGTGCCTACGAACTTTGCCGAAACACAAACCATCGGATGCATTGCGATAATAATATATATTATTATATTATGTAGCGCGGAGGGGGTGGGCCCCGCTCGTAATCCTTCGGTGCGTATACGAGCTTCCCCGAATCACTGCAAGCGCCCGTGTCATCTGCATTATTTTAACTAATGTATTTCTCAATTACTTCGCCGAGATGAATCAGGGCCGGACAAAATAGCTCCGCGGGCCGGATCCGGCCCGCGGGCCGGCGGTTGCCCATCTATGCTTTACGGCATCGGCCTTAAGGAGCTATATCAAGCTGATATCAATATTATATATGCAAATGCCGACAACCGATGCGAAAGAGTTAAAAACACGGTCAACCCTCCTATAGCGTGTTCATAAGCTATGATGATTAGTTCGATGCTAATAACGAGTGTTAACACTTAACTTTTACAAAATTTACTTTTTACAAAATTGACATTACGTCAATGCCAAAGATCCGATATGCGTACAAACAACGTGTTTCGCCAACTGTCGCTCTTGTCACACGATATTGTATGCGAGCGTACGTGATTGACTTTTCTTCGCCATGTTCATCGTCGAAATTGAGAAAAACACGACAGTTTGAGGAGGGGCGGTACAAAAAGTGACTGTCGCTCCATAATCAATCTTATCCGATGTCTGGCGTGACTATGGCTTCTTCGCACGCTACGAGCGCTTCTCAAATGTAGAAAAATTAATAATTAATATATATATATTTATGTAAACAGACAGATGGTGAGTAGATTACTAGAGGCCTTTGAGATGTGGTCATGCTGAAGAATTCTCGGAATTTCCTGGAGAGACCACGTCACGAACAATGAGGTTCTCAGGATAATCGAGGAAGATGGGCACCTAGTAGGAACCATCTCAGAGAAGCGAGCTCGATGGATCGGTCACATTATGAACATGAGTTGTAGCTCTTATGCTGAGCTGAAGATGATTGCAGATGATCGGGAGGAGTGGAGATAGAGATGCAAGAGTTTGTTGCTGCAACCCAATCCACCGGATTGATACTACGAAGAAGGTGACAGTAATTCTGATGTCTCAATTATGGAATTCAATTACGCTCACCATGGTGCATGTGGCTAAGCGCTGCATGTGAAATGTTGGTCCGCCAACGTCATAGACTACAGCCTGAGATTCACGCACCATCCTTATAATTACAGGAATTTACTATGAATGGACGATCTTCACAGGACGACTTCCGTCTGCCACCAATTTTAATGAATAGGCTATGACTAGCATTTTACGGGTGAGGGATCAAATTCACACCAACCGGGTGTATTTTAGAGCTCAGAAATCGATTACAAATCCTTTTTTTTAATCTTCGTCGGGGATCGAACCCACGGCCAGCTTGCAAAGTAAACGCTTTCATTGTTGAGCTATACCCGCCGGAATTTTACACAAGACATTCTTAAAATATTAAATGGCTGATTTTAATTGGATCAGTCGCATTTCGTTCACAGACAATTCGTTCAGCGACTCATCGTTAACGACGTAGGGTGCACTTGACGTCTGGTGCACGAGACATTCGGCGCACGGGACAACTGGTGCATTGGATGTCCATTCCCATCGATCCCCTCTTCTCTTAGATAAATATGTCACATTGCCACTTGAGTGCACCTATTCCTATAGCCTCCACTACTTGAGTTCTTTTCCGAATACCCTCGTTTTGAATTCTGTCTTTTAGCGAAACTCCGAGCATGGATCTCTCAATAGCACGCTAGGTGACCTTTATTTTATGGGTAAGATTTGCTGTTGGATTCAGTTCATTCGCGGTAGTTTATGAAGACTATATGCTCCAGCTGGGGTGAGAATATGGAATGATAACTTCCTGAATCATTTATTATAACGACAGTCTTCAAATGCACCGGAAGACAATAAAAAATTGAATTAATAAATCAATGTGAATGAATCCATTTAACATGGGAAGTTGTAGGCGTAAAGAGTGATAAACGTAATATATCATTTTACTAGGAAGACGGTATTGATCTGTAGAACTAGTTGACATCCCTCCACTAATATAAGGCGACTCCATATCGCCGGGATCGTCATCGGGACGCGTGGTTGATACGTGTCGAGCAGGTCGCCAAGGCAAAGAACTCGAAGAGAAACACGTTGAAGGCCCGGGACACAAAAAAAAGTGTAAGAAAGGGACTCGGATCGCGGAGTAAAAGAAGGCCACTAATCGGCTACATAGCGAACTATCCGCTGTCACACTGTCAAGTTCAATTACCAAATATAAGCAACATTATATGATTGGCAAAATATGAATGTGTTACTTATGATGCTTACTGCGTGTCGTTTTCATCATCAAAGGTAAAAATGATGACTAACAAACACCTAAAAATGCCTCGGATACTATAATTAGTGTCTCTTTCTAAGTCTTGGAACCCTGGAAGACGTCAAGTACAATATATGTTTCTGAAACGACCTCTAGGTGCAGATATGTCTTGTATAATGACAGAACTATGAAGCAGAAATTCAAGTTGATCGTATATTACAAATATAAAACGAATATTGAAAGAAAAAAATATTTAAAAAAAAACATATTTATATATTTCATGTCCGTTTTCCGTTACATATAATAACACATTAACTCGGGATGTGACTGTTCAACCACATCGCCTCGGATGTTGATATATTCCACGCAAGGGAGGCCCAGTTCAGACACCGAACTTCACAATTTGTATGGAAGAGTAATTTGCCTGTAATTTGTAAACTGTAGTCGATCATAAAAATGCGCTATTGTCGACATCAATCAATGTGATAAATTATATATTAATTTACAAAATTTGTTCAAAAGATTTTAAAAAATATGCTTAAATTGTTGCTGATGCTAATAATAAATAATATATTGACATCAGCACGATGTATCCCTTACCGACTGGTACCGAAAACCTCGATATACAATCTTTCGTCACTTATTTTCTGTTCGCTCACGGGTGTGTTAACGATAGATACCGCCAGGGGCGCGGGCGAGAGCCCGATCACGAGCGCGGCAGTTATGTGTTGACGATCGGGAAGGTCGCATTACGGCCAGCGGCATGTCATTCCGCTTGGCCGGAAGCTTGTAAAGTTTTAACATAAATATAATCAATGTGCTTCTCAAAGAAAATCTTTGTTTGCTGACCTGCTCCTCATCCTACCTTCACGCGGCGTATTAACCCCCTTTTAAAAGAGAAAGGAGGATGTTAATATTTAATATAATAAGTATTTTTTTGAAGTTTTAGAAGCGCTGCGCTAGACAAACGACAAAAGAAATAGGTGTCTTTTGGGTTGCTAATGGTATTACGATGGCAGTCATATCTCAACAGATGTTGTCGCTCTGCCAGCATTGAGGGTTCATACAAGCCGCATGCAGATTTTGATTGAGTACTCAGAACGTGATAGATCGAAGAGCTATATTATTGACATGTCAATACCCGGCGTTTTGTGATACAAATAAAAAAATAATTCATACTGCCAACGCATGATCGTTATTCTATCATTTTTTTAACAATTCTCGTAAACAGTTATAGTGATTAGTAATTAAAAACACACATACAATTCTACATTAAAATTTTACGCATCAATTCATTCAGAAAAAATATCGGCAGACGCGGGTTTCGAACCTCGAGCGTTGCACCTTTACTCTGTCTTATATACGCCGCGTTGTCAACACGACCATTCTCCGCCTGGACAGATACGCGAAACCTGATGTATGTATACCATTGTTAACATCATATAACGATAGATGTCTCTGTAGTATATATTCAGAGTATGTACATTATTATTTTTATGATTTAATCAGTCAACATTTATTCACAAGCTTTTTTTAATTATTATTAAACGCTCGAGGTTCGAATCCCGCGTCAGCCGATATTTTTTCTGAATGAATTGAAGCGTAAACATTTGATGTAGAATTGTATATGTGTATTTGATTACTAATAATATTGACATATAAATCTATAAAATAAATTAAGTATATTGAAAAATAATCTAATATTTTTTTAAAATAATTCGAAGGATTAAAGTGAGTTACGTAATTATAAAACAACAACAAAAATACATCGTAAAAATACATTATTTAAAAAAAAAACTCACCTCCATCTTCCGGAATATTGAGCAGCTTCTTAGCACCTGGACTGGGACCCCTGCTACTGGCATACGCCTTCTGGAACGTCTCGCTCATCGGTCTGGGCGAAGCACTGACGACGCACACACAGAACATGAACAACACACAGATCACCACTGAACGATGCACTCCGCGGATGCAGGACTTTGCTGAGAGCAAACGCGACGAACCACCTTTCAAAATACTACCGGAAACTACATATATATTATATGTAGCGATGATCAGTAGTTTGCGCAAGAATTCAAGCACGAGATTATTTGAATACAAGCGGAATTGTTCCGCGTTCTTTGCGCACATCGATGATGCTTGATGAACTCTTTGTGTTATGTAGTTTTACAACATTACTTTCAGAGCCATCTTTGGACTTTCTTCTCCAGCTGGATGCGTGTTTTCTATTCATTTCTCCAGTCGTCCAGGTCTCTGCCTGGCGCACTTTCGGAGACATGTCTGAACTGTCTGTCGTTTCCATCAACGTCTTCTAGACGTGCAAACGAACATTTCTGTGTCAGCGACAAAAAAAAAACGACAGAAATCACATGTAATATAAATACTTTGATAACACAAAAAAAATTGATACACTATAAAGCAAATTCTACATTTATAAAATGATGCATTTAATGTTTTTTTAAATACAATTTAAGCACGATTAATTCAATAATAATTCAATTTAAAAAAAAATACAAAAAGTTTGTTGTTCTTATGATTTTTGACGAATTTAAAAAATGCTCATACACTTGTTTAAAAAAATGTTTTTTATTATTATTTTTAAAAATATTTTTTATTTAAGTTATGTTGGCAGGAGACCAGTGTATCACAAACTGTTTTTTTATATTTAAATTAAGTACTATTTTAATTTTTTTAAATATATTGGTTAGATTTGAAGTGATGATCTTTTCGTCCCGAGTCGAGCGTCGGTCGCAGAGATGTCGTTCACCTCGAATGCGCGCCCGACCTTAAAGTCCATCAAATCGTTCGCATAGCTGTTTGAGAAGCTCTGGAAATCTGGAAAGCAGAAAAATTCATATTAGATTGTGTTAAGTAATTCAAAAAATATATATTTGTGGCGGCATTTTGTAAATGCCATATGCTTCAGTTAGGGGTCTTCTTCTTCGTGTCAGCGACGTCAAATTATTTCAGCCCAGTATCTGGCAACATCGATAGCCCGTGTGTTGCCTAGCATTAGGTCTTGAGGTGTGGAGTAATGAAATCGTCTGGTGCGACTTGTCACCAGAGCTGGAGTCTCTCATTTTCAGGGCCCGATGTGAGGGTTGTGTGGATCTCAGAAAGCCGCTTCGCGACTTCATTCTGGGTGTTGGGGTATCTGATTATACAAGCAGTGGGACGGTTGGTTGATTGCCTTACGCATTTCTTCGGCGCATATGACTTTGCGTCTTATGTTTGGTGGTGCGATACCAGACAAAGGGGTATAACTTTAAAATGGGTGTTGGTTTGACGCAGCCTGTGACGACTCGGAGTTAGGGGTGCGGACACGGTACGATGATGAAATATGTCTGTGGGCGTAGAGAACTGACGAAGTTCTCATTGACGGCGAAACCGCGGTGAATAGCACATTGCTTAACGTGATCCATAATAAAACAAGGTTATTTTTTTGCTCTTACTAACTATTTAACAAAAAAATGCATCGCTAAAAGCTAATACAACAGTATAATGGGCTTTGAAAATACTAGGGGTACGATGGTTCGACTTTATAAATATTGACGAGGTGGGGGAACGTATAAGGCAGTCTTCCATTCTAAAGTTGGACGTGAGACGCAGATGGACCTGGCCGGGACAGTTCATTGGATGACGCAGGAGAGCATAAACGGCAGCAGTCTTTTATTAACGCCTATGGGCTCTTCGAAACTATACATATTATGTACCAAGTCTGCTGCTAGAGCTTCGTGGCTCGGATCATATGCTTCAACTAATTAGTTTTTTTTAATGTAAACGCATGCAGGAGAGCACACCCGGTCAAAACCAGTGCACTATATGACGCTCAGCCAGGAAGGCTGGACGCTGCATGCGAGAAAAGTGTGTTGTGTTCGCGTTTTTGTGGTGGTTGGGGAGAATACACGTGTATATTTATATGTATCTTGAAGAGATCCAGATTGTAGAAAGGAGGAAACACAGACGCTGGAAGAGCATTCCATAGCTTACCGGCGGCATTAAGGGAGGAGCTTTGGAAACTGTCAGTCATTGATCGACATATATTAACCGTGTATGGATGTTCAGCAAGTGTAAGACGGAGCAAGTGGATATGTTATGATAAAAATGACTGTCATATTCTAATAATTAAATTAAATAGTGAACAAAATACGTTATCGTATAAACACAAAGATTGTGATAATTATTGAAGTGAACTTTAAAAACAAGAATCCGCTGTATTAGTAATTTATGGTCGATGCGTGAATGTCGGGATTTAGTTTAACGATATTATCGAATCAATTCGAGATGAAGCGATTAGTTATTCTTTTAATGGCAAACATCATAAAATCGTAAGTTACCGCGCTGTTTTTCTGATTGATTTTTGAATTTAGAACACTTAAAAGAACCAAAAAAAAATTAGTAATTTTCTCGATATTTAATAATAATAAATGTAATGAATCAATTCACGCGAGCGTGACTCAGCGGTAATGAAGCGCGAAGAAAGGCATTCAAATTATATGCATCTCTGGAATAATATTTAAAAAATAAATTATTTCTTTTAATAAACTAATAATAAATGTGCTGATGTGAGACGATTCCTTTCATTCGTAAAATTACTGTCGTAGTCTATCGCTTTAAGTATGCAAGATAGTTTAAGCCAGCGGTCAGCAAACTTTTATTACTCACAACATCACCTAATAATAAGTTTACAAAATTCCATTTAAGAAAAAAAAAAGCGGCAGCTAGTCTCCGAGGCATATTTTTGTGTAATTTTTTAATCATATTTCTTAAAGGAGATCGAACGATTAGCTTTTCATCATTATTTTCAGATAAGTACACCCGTGCTCGTAGCCATCCATTGTTTTTGATCCCAGTTGATACTTGTGGAGCTTCGAGCACTCAATTTAGTACAACGGCAATAGCGCTCCTAAATGACCTACCAGCACACCTCGATCCTTTTCTTACATCCTTTTCCTCTTTTGTCGATGGTATTGTTCTCCTAAATCTCTGTGATCTTTGACACGAGTCATCTTATTCTTATTTTACGTTTTTTTTCTCTTTTGTATGTTTATGTATACTCAATGTTTCTTTTTCTTTGTACTTTGGAACTGCAGTTCTGTTTATTAAATAAATAAATAAAATAAATAAATAAATTATTTGAAACGCCTAAGGCTCGTTAACCCTCGCCTTACTATGTTAAAAACTTCCGCGCGTTCCGATGGTGTGTACTCGTTACACATTCTGATTTAAAGTGAATAAAATGAGTAGAAATTCGAAAAAATGAAAATATTCAAAGATATCGCTTAATTTTATAATAGTTGATGTCAATAAGCAGTAATAATTGACATTTAATAGCTAAAAACATGAAAAACATCAGACGAAGACCTCAAACGGCCAGACGCACCTTGGCGCGTGAACTTCCGAGAGCTACTAACACTACTTAGCCTGTCAACATATCGATGAGCCGACGCGCATCGAAATCATTTCGAACTAGCCGACCAACTGAGGTTTCCCGTCTCGCTCACTCATATTAGTACGTCAGCGAGAGTGAGGAGTATAGATGCTGACGTATCTGGGTATTTTTAAATTTTATTTTTGCACACGCTTCCGACAGGTCGAATGAATACATGACAGTTGACGCGTCTTGAGTGTAGTGCTGAATTTATTCCGGATTTTAGAAAAATATTTCCTGCTCCCGATGAGTGCCTATTATTATAAATATTTATTTTTTTCAATACGTGAATGTATTAAGGAGGAATACCTAAAATCTGAACCCTGTGTGTATTATATTTACAGAGATATTTAAGTTATTACAAGCAATGTGTAGTCGATAGACATCACCGGGGAGGAGAGGTTAAAAACGAAAATACTATCCAAACAGGCTAATATACTAATAATAAACAGAAAATACTGTTATACTTTTACTGTCTTTCAACATAGCATTGTATATGTTTATATTTTACAAAATCCAGATGTTTCCCAAACGCACTTCAAAAGTGCGTAAGCGATGAAATGTTCCTTTAACGTTTTATCTTTTCAAAAAGTAAAAAAGTATCCAGTGTCGATAAGAAACAAACATCCTGTGTAGGTGTTTCATGAGATGGTTTGTATGGTAACTTTCAATTAAAAACGCATTTTTTCCCTGCGCTATCACTCATCAAACAAATTGTAAAAGTAAATATTTAGATAGTGCATTCGATGGATAAATAGACGAGGAGCAAGCGTTGCTTCAGGTTAGTGCACAGGCGCAACTTTAAATTTAATACGAGGGTGCAAAGACGCAATTAAAAAAGGTAATTCTGTAATCGTTTAAAAAAATATTCCCAAATCCGTTGCATAGCAGTAACACGTTTATCATCACCCTGTGTCCATACTGAGTAACGGGAATTCATAATGGCACTCCTGAACGTGTTACCGCAGTGTCTTAACCCTTTCGCATCGGTTGTCGGCATATGCCGTCAAAGATTCCCCCGACCGTTGACATCGGTTTACGCGACATATCGTTTTGCTACTTTCAGTACTCATTGTGACATCTACGGTAGGAAATTGGAAGTGCAGTCACTTCCTCTATCAACTTACATGTATTCTTTACAGGAATCTATAAATCATGTATATAAATATCGTTAGGTTTCGTCAAAGGAGCGATTTTTCTGTAAACCACATGTGGCAATGCCACCACACATATGGAGTTACATAATGAATGTTTGTTATATATAATAGTTTTTTATGCATCGTCTGACAGCTAAATGATAGAAGAAACAATGTGATATATGAAAATATGTCAGATAAGTACATTTATGCTTCAAATACTAGTTTTAAGCAAAAAAAATGGTTTGAAAAATTCACGCCGTATTGACAATATAATTTGTATTCTACCGAGCCGTACCGAAAGGGTTAAAACTAAGGCGTTTAACCAATGCATCATCCCAGTATTAACTTATGACGCAGAGACGTGGAATCTTTCAGCAGGTTTTACACATGAAATAAAGGTGATCCCACGTGCCGTGGAGAGATCCATGCTCGGAGTGTCTCTAAAAGATATAATCAGAAACGAGAATATTCGAAGAAGAAATCAAGTAGTGGAGACTACCCAACGAATAGGCAGACTCAACTGGCTATAGGTTAGACATATCTGTCGAAAAGTGTTGGCCAACCCCCTGCAAGACAGACTGACGACATTATAAGAATAGCAGGAGTAGCCTGGATGCGGAAGGCAGAGGATCGAAAAGGATGGAGACTTATGCGGGAGGCTTACGTTCAACAGTGGACGGATACACGCTGATGATGATATATTTCGTTCGCCGATGCTTGATTTACCGTTTACATTTAACACATTGGTTAACTCTACTTGCATTTTGACGCTTTGACATGTCACGTAAACAAAACTAAATGCATCAAATACCAGAGGTATGAAGATAAACCCAAGCAAATACATACACAGCAATAGTATTTGCCGGCGGGTATAGCTCAATGGTAAAAGCAAAGTTCGTGGGTTCGATCGCCGACGAAGATAAAAAAAAAGGATTTTTAATCGATTTCTGAGCTCTAAAATACCCCCGGTTGGTGTGAATTTGATCCCTCACCAGAATTGGAGGCTTACTTTAGATAGCACGATTTATTGCACACATATACACAATGATTTTCTAAAATATTTTTGAAAAATCGAATTCGTTCTGTATTCGTGCAAAAAAAATACGTTATGTAAGTTAAACATAAACAAGACGATGTGAGATGGGGAAAGTATTAGAGAGAAGAGAGAAAGATATGGAGGTAATCCGAAAACATCGTTCCACGATGACATGGCGTAAAACATGCGAAATATGAAAAAAAATAAACCATCTAATAAGGTGCATAGATTAAAGTACAACATGGGGAACAAAATAATACATTAAATAAGTAAATGAGTTTTTTTTCATTATTTTTTTCCTTTTTTCCCTAATGTTTTCAACGTTCACTTTTGAGATCCATTATTAATAATAAATATTTATTTATTTAGCTTGTTTTTACATGGATCATGTTGAGTATGGACTGCACCGGGCTATTTGAAAGAACTTATCAAGCCATCTGAAATAAGCGCGCGTAGAGAGACACTCAGATCAGCTAGAGCGAACAGAAGCACCCTGCAGCTGACGGGAGGTAGTCCTAGCACGGTCTTTGACAATCGTGCTTTCAGCTACGAGGCACCAATGGCCTGAACTCGCTACCGGAAAGCATAAGAGAGCTTAAAGCGGAGGCATCCTTCAGAAGCAGACTCAAGACCCACCTTTTTACTCAGAGAGGCAAAGAAGCGCTTTTGGAATGATCATTCATACATAATAATATAGCCTCTGTTTAGGAGTGTTCAGTTTCGACTGACTCGTATCTTTGGATTTTAGTCCCTTATCAAAAAAAAAGAACAGCATGATATGGCGCAAATGTGTTTCTTCAATTTTAAGCTTCTGCATTTTTCTACAGCGGCAAAAAAATAAAGAGTACTAATAGAGCTTCAAAATGATACCAAACACGACGTGCTAACTCTACGGGGATCGTTGACAAACTGACTTCAAAGTGACGCAAAAAAAGGTAATTTCTTTCCGAAACACCTATTATGTGGGATGCACAGATGCTGGAAGAGCATTCTAAGACCCGCCTGTGATTTAAAGAAACTTGAGAAGCTGTGCTTAGTATACGCAAATGTTAACCGCGTAGAGATGTTCGGATTTAGTTCCGCGGACGTCGATGAATAGTTTCAAAGGGGAATATGCTGTGAATGTTCAGAAGAGCAGTGTCCAAGATAAAAAAAATATTTTAATAAAATAATATATAAAGAAAATGAGACGTTAGTATCAGATGCACTGCTCTTGTTTGAATCAAATCGATCGAATCTAGTATTAAAAATATATGTATTGACATCAGCACGATGAAGCCTTTGCTAACTGGTACCGAAAACCTCGATGTACAATCTTTCGCCTTGTATTTTTGTCGCTTGCCATACCTTTATGTATGTGGCCACATTGGGGCTAGTTACATAGTTTTGCCACCGGCGGCGCTGGTGACCGAGCACGGGCCGCGGAAGTGCGGACGGCCGGCAGTCGGTCTCCACCTTTTGGCGAAGTAAGGTCCGAGTTGCGGCCGCGCGGGCATGTCATACCGCGTGGTCACAAACTTGTAATGTTTTTAACGTAAATATAATCTGTGCTTCTAAAAGAAAGTGTTTGTCTGCTGTCCTGCTCCTCACCCTGCCCTCCGCGACGTAATAACGCCCCTCTCTTTGAGAGAGGAGGATGTTAGTATGTAAGTGACGGGTCTAATATATATTTTATTTCTCCAAGTAGTAAGAACTAGCCGCTCTGTATACGCAGTACTTTTACTATACGAGCGCCTATAAATTATTTTCAATTCCGAAATTCAAATTTCGCGTTATTTTAAAGGAAAAATCAGTCATGCGCAAGAGGATTCATATATCATTTCTGTGCCGGCGGTGCGGGATACGGATGTACAGGGTGCTGCGGAAATTACGTGAGAAACAACACGAGAGTAATCGCACACTAGCAAGTTATAGCGCTGTATATAGTACGAGAACAAAACCCCGGCTTCATAATTATAAAACTGAAATTTTCGTCGCGATCGCAAAATTAAAATTCATATGAAAAATATAAAACGAAAATATTTTCGCCATTTTATTTTTTTGACAAGCTGTGTTTTGCCCAACATTACAAAATTGGGTTGATAAAAGAAAATAAAAAAATTTGTTGCTTTAGTAGAGCTGCTCTTTAGGACCAAATTGTTTACGCTACGTAGAACCTTAAGATCATTGAAAAATGCTGTTCTATCAATATCTTGGAGGCGTTATCATCATTCTATGTTCGCTCCCTAACTGGAGCATATGGCTTTTGAAAACAAACGTTTTGTTTTATAAGCCGCCATGGTCCACGCCTCATATCATGCCAGCTTCCGCGAATACACTGTGTATCGTTTTCTATTTCTCACCGCGTATCGGTTGAGTCGGGTTGAGTCCACTCTTAGGACCAAATGGTCCATGCCTTGGTACCGTAGAGATGGTAAGCATCCGATCGCGTAAAAAATTAAATGGATAGAAAAATATTTTCAGCGTCCTTCCGAGACGGCGAGGACCTGGAGCCCCGAGTAAAAGGCAACTTTAGTTTATGCTCTCATGCAGTCCACTTTTGCCTTTTGACCAACTGTAGGATGAAAGACTCCCTCATTCGGCATTTTTACAAAGTCAAATCATCATACCCCCAATATTCTACGCTACCACCTGTACTAAAAAATATATTATATACCTGCATTGGATTTAGAAGGATCATCTCACTAAAATCCAATCCAGCCGTACAATGGGTATCGAAATCAGATGCCTGCGTAGAATATTAAGAGTACGATGGTTTGACTTTTTTGTAAATAATGACATGGTGAAAGAGCGGACATGGTAGCCTTCCATACATACAGTTGTTCAAGAGACAAAGGTGACCTGGTTGGGACATACACTTCGTACATAGAATGTACTCGACGGAGCTGCGGGAGGCAGAGCTGACACGGAATGAGGCGAGGACCATAGCGGCTGACAGATTTTTGTAGAGGGTATTCGTGACGCCCATATGCTGTATGTAAGGGAGCGGACATAGTGATGATAATGTTGATGGAATGATACAGAAATTCTAACGCTGTATACGTATTACTCTATTTTGATCTACGAGGGTTATTCGTATAATAAGCTTTGACCTCAGTGGCTATGTAGAAAAATAGGCAAAAGTCTGAACATTCCAAAAATGTACGCATTTATGGAATCAAACATGTTTTACACTGTGAAAAATCAATGGGAATCTTATTTTACGGATAACCCTCGTATTATAATCTCTACTCTCAAAAGAAAGTGAACAGTTCGCCAAGATAAATTCAAAACTATACAATAGCTTATTCATTTATCTACATTGTGGCTCTCTCTCTCTCTCTTTATCCTAGCCATTTCCCATCATCTGGGGTCTCTCCTTGTGCACATTCGCCAAGTATGTCTATCCTGCGTTGCATTATCGGTCAAACCGAGAGTTTTCAGATCCTTGTTTACAGTTCCAGGTTGCCTGCGGTCTTACAGGTCTTCTTCTCAGCGTTGCTATGTTAAGAGCTCTCTTCACAATGTGGTCCTCATCTCTCCGTGCCACACGCCCATACCATCTTAGGCGATTTTCCCTTATATTTTCAGGCATTGGGTCCACCCGAAATGATCCCCGAATATGCTCATTTCGAACTCTGTCCACTCTATAGTCACACCGCCCGCCCACCTCAGCATCTTCATCTCTACCACATGAATCCTATCCAAGTCACGTTTCAGCGGGGTCACTCCGATCCGTAGAGCATAGTATTTTTCTACATTGTGGTATTTAAATTTAATAGAGCCTTGCTCTAAATCGCGTATTTTTATATATTTTACAAGTGTGAGAGGGTATAAATAATCGTCGTGTAAAAACCATATGCGTCGCGTTTTGCGGGCGCACACTGTCTGGGCGTGCCCCCATCCCAATTTGCCAGAATATTAGCGCTGGATGCGTGAAGGAGTTCGCCGGAGGAGGCGAGGAGGGCTGGAGGACGGCTGGAGGCGGCATGTAAGATATTACGCGTGTGTATATTATGCCAAGAGAAATGTACGTATATATGTCAAATGAGCGAATAGTGCGGCGGAGGAGCGAATGCAAGAGTTCAAAGCGTTTTGAGAATAATTATTTAATCTATACATCTAAAAGTCTATGCATTGTGTAATGTTTTCAAATTGGTAAGCTAAAACAACATCTTCAATCGACAGGGGTATACAACTGAGATGGGCAGCATTTGGAAAACTAAAGTACATTTTTAAAGCGAAAATTCGGCAATGTCTTAAAACTAAGGCGTTTAACCAATGCATCCTCCCTGTATTGACTTATGGCGCAGAGACGTGGAATCTAAAAGAGTGTCTTGCCCATAAAATAAAGGTCACCTAACGTGCTAAAATCCGAAACGAGCAAATACGCAGAAGAACTCAAGTAGTGGATACTACCCAACGAATAGGCACACTCAAGTGGCAATGGGCAGGACATATCTGTCGAAGAGATGACGGTCGATGGGGAAGACGAGTATTGGAATGTCACCCAAAAACTGGCAAACGAAGCGTTGGCTAACCCCCTGCAAGATGGACTTTCGACATAAGAAGAAGTAACCCGGATGCGGAAGGCGGAGGATCGAAGAGGGTGGAGACTCGTGCGGGAGGCTTATGTTCAACAGTGGACGGATACAGGCTGATGATGATGAATCTAAAACTCGTGTATATATATATATTTTACATTTATTATTCAATAGTAGCAAGTCGATTCTGGTCAACGTGAGTTTTTTTTTTGTTTGCGGCGGAATCCGTTGTACTCCGATGTCATCATTCAGCTGACGTCGTCATTTCGTGACAGTGTCATTGGTTGCGGATGATACTGTACTTAAAGATAGATATACTGTACTTGACGAGAGTATACTATAATAAAGAAGAGAATATTACATTGAAAGAGCTAATTATATTCTGCAAGAGATAGAACTGTATTAGATGAGCTAATACTATACTGGAAAGTGAATACTTCGTGAATCATATAGCAAATCCACATGCCAAGTATTTTTTTGTAATAGAATTAATTGTAACTATTATATCCCCTCCATGTTTTCTATCCTCCATAAGACGTATGCGTTAACACATTATGTTAACGTGTGGTTAGCAAGTACCGGGTTGGTAATACGACCCGAGGAGCAATGGGTATACCTACGTACAGTAGTAGGACAGGGTTCGTAACCCTCTTGAGGCGATTTAATTTTTTTTAAGTTAATACATATATGAGAATACCGCTATACAGTGAGGAAAATATTTCATAGTGAAATACGTAAATAATTTATTTTTTAAAAATGCATTACATAGGATAAGCTTTTTAAGTTCGATTTGGCAAATACTTTCGATTTGGCAAAAATCGATAAAAAATGTTTTTTTTTAGTTATAATATATACATATATGTGAAATTCATTTTATCCGCCAACGTCATTACACGACAAAACATTCTTGAATTATCCACGAAACACGGACCCACAGTGAAAAGTTATAATAGATACTCCGCTTGGATTTTGTCAAACTGAACAGTTTTTGGTGGACTAATTTAAAATCAGTAAATTAAAGAAACAAATATGGAGTAAAATAAATTGATTATATATATAATCGTGTCGGAAACAACAGGGTCAGATCCTGTCTGCCCAGAAGTGGGCGACGTCGATGGCGTTACTTCTGGCCATCATCAGGTCTTCCTGGGTGCAGCCACTCGGGCACAGCGCACACTCCAGAAGGTGTGACAGGGTCTGCTCCACGCCGCAGTCACATTCAGTCGGTCCGCTGTAAAACTGCCAGGCCCTCATTTGTGTCCTCGTCTTGCATACTCCGGTCCGAAGTCTGTTAAGGGACCTCCATATATTCCACCCTTGGTCATGTCCAGGGGCTAGGTCCTCTTTCGGGGCAATCCAAGTATTCCCCTCAGTTGCGCTTCTCCACATGTTCAGCCGCAGGGTGGCCTCAGGTATCTCCAGTTCCGTTGTCGACTGTAGGAAACTTCTTCTTGATTTGAGCCGTGTAGTTATCTTTTGGTACCCAAACATAGGGTGGAGTGCGTCGTGGGTTGCTTTGATGAGTTCCTTCTTGGTAGTAACTTCTCGCCGTATGTTTGGTGGGGCAATGCCCGAGAGTTGATATAGCTTTGATATTGAGGTAGGTTTTAGGCACCCCGTAACCACCCGGCACGTTTCATTCAGAGCAATATCCACTTTCTTGGTATGGGCAGACCTCGCCCATACTGGCGCAGCATACTCGCCAGCAGAGAAACAGAGGGCTAGAGCACTTGTGCGGATCAGGTTTGGTTGGGCTCCCCACTTCGTACCTGCCACTTTTCGGAGTAGGTTGTTTCTGGTGGACACCTTTTGCTTAACAGACTGACAATAAATTTATTGAAAACCATTGATGCTTTATAGCAGCGGTCGGGGAACTTTTTTAACCATTACCCCAAAATATTTTGCGTAAGTCAATATTACCCCAAAATATGTTTGCGTAAGTCGATATTACCCCTTCCCCCCATTTTGAAAAGAAGACAATCACTGTACATTTAAATGAACATTATTTATCGAATTAATTTACACGGAAAATAACAAAAAAAAGTTACAGGAAAATAGCAAACTAGAAAAAATCCTTGTTACCCCAAAAAAATATTTTTACCCCATTTGGGGTAATTTACCCCGGTTCCCCGACCGCTGCTTTATAGGGATACGAGCCCAGCACTGATGTTATGTAAGTCAAGTGATTTTGACCACTTTACGAATACTTGACAGGCTTCGGAAGTTGGCTCGAGTTTTTTTTGAAGACATCTGGTTAAAAATGCCCAAAAACACTGCACGCCATCGTATAAAATGCATTTTTTTGTAACTTATCATACAGGAAGCAAAAAAAATATTTTTATAAAACTCTATCGTGTGATTGTTATAAGAATGCGTTAATAAATGTGGTTTTTAGATTTTTAAAACGAGCGAAATGGAAGTTATTTTTGGTGTGGTTATACATTCACATCAGCATGATATAGCCCTTGCTGACTGGTACCGAAAACCTCAATATACAATCTTTCGTCTGTAATTTCAGTTATCTTATTGTACATGTATGTGTCGCCATATTGGCATTTTGGACAAGTCAGCTCACGGGGGTGACGTTAGTTATAGAGATCTAGAGACTTGCGGCGCTGGGTGTCAACGACCACGGCGCGCTGTCAAGTATTGTGCCGACGGCAGCGAGGTCGCATTGTAGTTGGCCCGACCTGAATGCTGTGGTCCGGGCCAGAAGATTGTAAAGTCATCGAAATATATATGTCAATGTGCTTCAGAAAAAGTCTTTGTGTCGTTAATCTGCTCCTCATACTGCCACCACGCGATTAAATAACGAACCGAATGAAAAATTAATTAACGGTATTATAAGTTATAGCATGTTACCGGACTTGTATTGAAGAAAACAAACATAAAAGTATGACAAAACAAGATACATTTTGCGATGAACATTTACTCTATAAAAATGGGTGGATTTGTCTCTCTTTTTTTTAACATTGCCTCCAGGACCGATCAAGATTTGCCAAAGACATTCCACAAAGAGAGACAGGGAGGTATGGATACAAAATAGAATAGAAACAAAAACAAATGGCAGACATTTCTTACGAGAGAAAAATTCTTTAGATATTTACAAACGGTAAAAAAAAACGTATACACAATTTAGTTCAGATAAATCATCCCTTACGTTTGTACACGTAACGTAAGGAAACGAAGAATTTTTTTAGAATGGAACGAAAGACGTGCCATTCCGTCGGTAGATTGTTTTTAAAAACATATACAAGACAGTTCATTATATACAGAATTCGATTATGTATCATATTTTTAAATTCATTTACTTCAAGCTTTCTTACATTTACTTTACATTTTTCAAATTGTTCAAAGCGCAACTCCCAAACAGAAATTTATCTGGGGTGTGTTGATAATCTCGCAAATGTCGGCTGGTATGAATTAGAGGTGAACTGTTTGTTTACCACACCAAATATTGTTAATTCGATCGCCGACGAGGATTAAAAATATGATTTTTCAATCAATTTTCAAACCTTATAAATAGTTGATTGTGAATTTGATCTCTCAACCGTTAAATACCAGTCATAGCCTATTAATCAAAATTAGTATGAGATAAAAGTAAACACCACGCATTCAGAGTAATCTACTGTTAAAAATTTATGATGCGTGAATGACAGGCTATATCGTCGGCGGATTACATTTTACATGCAGCGTTTTGTCGTATGCAATATGGTAAGTAGGTGAGAATTCTCAATTAATAGCTGTCGGTATTTTCCTAATTGTGTACGTAAGTAAAAAGTCAAGATACGTAAGATAATAAGCCCAAGAACTGGCAAACGAAGCGTTGGCAGACCCCCTTCAAGATGGCCTGACGGCATCAGAAAAATAGCGGGAGTAGCCTTGATGCGGAAGGCGTAGGATCGAAGAGGGTTGAGACTCATGCGGGATGCATACGTTCAACAGTGGAAGGACACAAGCTTATGATGATGACGTAAGTTAATTTGGTTAAAACATGTTATCCGGATGTCGCAGGAGAGCATAGCCTACGCCTGTTTTTTACGTGTACATTGTATGTGCATATTTAGAGGATCTCTGAAAATCAGATGCGACATGGCGCGAGAAAAATAAGATGGCTACCGACAACGAGATGGCGGTAATTCGTGTCGATCATATGCCCCAATAATCGCCGTCCATGTAATCCTCAGATCAGTCCATTCGATACATGTTTATTATAAAAAAATAACAGTCTGCCAATAAGCGAAAAAAGTGCGGAATATTATATGTTGACAATGGGCTACCCAAATGGGCACAGCTGGCATTAGGGATAAGAACCCTTGAAAAAAAATTGCTTCAGTCGACCATTTCATCACTGGAAGACGGAGGGCGTGTAAAGCAGTGAATGTGCACCTTTTTTTTTGAAAATACGACATAGGGTTCAAAGGAATTGGCACGAATTACACATAGTATAGGGTCCGCCATCTAACGTTTTTTTTCAACTAGTGCTTATTTCGTGAATGGTAACACTTAGCTCATGTCTGATTTGACAGATAATTAGTTTTATCCTTCCGCTGAACGAATATGGTTGTGTATACGCTTGAACAACGCTGGGAAATATTGCGGCATTACTTTGAAAATCAGGCCATTTTTCTTCGAAAATGAGCAGGGAGTGGCCGTTACAGTCAATGGCGATCGTTATCGGGCCATTTTTGTTCACGAAAATTGAAGAGGAGGATATTGGCAACATCTGGTTTCAACAGGACGGCGCTACGTGCCACACAGCCGAAGCTACACTCGATGTTTTGCGCCCCATTTTCAAAAAAAAAAAGTTATTTGGCGGACCCGTTATAAAAAAATGTTTAGACTGCAGGTAAAATGTTTGTGCACACTGTAAGCGCGATTCTCGTTCGATCGCTTATGTTAAGCGGCGTGAAACGTGTACGACATGGAAATGGATTGAGTCGTTCATTAGAGAGCGTCCGACTAATCATCAGATAAAAAATTAAGTCCGCCGGGTGAAGATATATTTTGAAAAAAAATGCAATCTTTGCAACTGGCAGAACTGAAAGAAGCCAATTGACACTATCCAGTCCGAACGCTAAAGGCGGGTCACACAACATGTGTGTGATCGTTCCGCCAACGCTTAGTGGCCGACTATACGCAACTTGTGATGTTTTTTCAAACGCTGGCGGCCGATAGCACAACATGTGCGTTGTTTTTACTTTCGACCATAATTCAAAGATCTCAAACCTTTTCGGTGAGGGTCATATTTAATTTTATTTCAACACATAACGATAGATTTAGCAATTCTTTAAAAAAAAACAGTCGGCCTCCAGCGTAAGTTTAATCGCGTAACGCGCGGACTGGATAGTGTTATTTAACGAACATTACCCAACTCTTTTTCTTCTAGGGATGCTTTCTTTCCATTCGCTAGAGTCCCGGAGGAAAATTTCTGCACTCAAACATTCATTCCTTCTTCTTCGCGGTTCAATTCACAACCCAGGGATTCTTGAATGTTTTAACTTCTATGTTCCAGATAGGTACACCCGTGCTCGTAGCCATCCATTGTTTTTGATCCCAGTCGAGGCATGTGGAGCTTCAAGCACTCAATTTGGTTCAACGGCAATGTCGCTCCTAAATGGCCTACCAGCACACCTCGATCCTTTTCTTACATCCTTTTCCTCTTTTGTCGATGGTATTGTTCTCCTTGATCTCTGTGATCTTTGACACATGTCATCTTCTTATTCTTTTGTGTAATTTTTACTTTTTTATTTTTTCTCTATTTTTTTTGTGCAGTTATGTAAACTTATTTTTCTGAATATTTGTAAAAAAAAATTGGAATTTCGATTCTGTAAATAAATAAATAAATAGTGTTAATAATTTTAGACCAGCGACAATAGAACGTCGTGAGCGCGGTTTTTGGTGAGACACCGAAGTTCTACAACATTGAGCGCGAGCGAAAACATGGATGGGTCACCGCGTGTTTCTAACTGCGTGTTGTTTGTCGGGTTAAGCTAATACTTAGGAATAAATAGTCAAGGCTTCAAGGGCATCGGACTAATCATGCGATTTACTTAAATGAAGATTGATGAATAAGTAAAAATATGCACGGGATTCTACAGTTACCGTCGGGCAAAATATGTTTCCATGTGAACTTTCTGATGCAGAGATATCTTAAGACGAAGTATGGAAACTTGCAATTGACAGAACTACGTGGCGGATATTTCGGTGACACCTTCTTCGTAGTATCAATCCGGTGGATTGGTTTGCAGCAACAAAATCTTGCATCTCGATCTACACTCATCTCGATCCTGTGCAGTCCTCTTCAGGTCAGCATAAGATCTACAACTCATGTCCTCGAACACTTGCTGCAAATACTCGCGTCCATGGCGCCCTCTACAGTTTCTACCCTCAACGATCACTTTCACAATGTCGTGAAGAAGACCATCGTGGCGCATGATGTGACCGATCGCCTCTCTGAGATGGTTCTTACTAGGTGCCTATCCTCCTTGATTATGCTGAGAACCTCATTGCGGTGCTATATGAATCATATATGAAACGCATATAGGAAGAAAAAAATAACTTTTATACAAGGACGAATTCTACTTAATATAATTTATTTATGAATTTATTCGCCTCGCATCGTAGGACAATTAAGCCTCCTTGATGATGCACTCAGACAGATTATGATCAGTTAGCAATTGATGAGTGCATTGGGAGTCATATCTAAACAATTGTGGCCAATGCACAAAAGTTTCAAACAGAAAAATAATCCGTGAAAGATATTAGAATCGTAATTACTGAATAAACGAATAATTCGAGTATAGTTTATTTACATAATCAGTTTTGCTATATTTTCTTTGAGTGTACAGTCCCTTAGGTTGGCCGCCACCTGGCTACGCATCCCCTCGGCCCGCCGCCTAATAATACCAAACAAGTCTCGTGAATGGATATTCGATACGTGGCCTTTGGGAAGCCAAACCCCACGATTATACAAATTTTACTTCACAGTCTGCTCTCTATCCCGCCCCTGTATGCACTCAATTATGTGTGTAAGCACATACATAATACGCCTCTTCATAATACAAGGATTATAATTTCTTAATAATATATATATTTTTATTAAAAAACTGTCTGAATGCAGAGTCGTTCATAGGCTTAAGGTAACCAATTGAAGACCCGTATACACACATTTTATAAGGTAAGGCATTAAATAATTATGTATGTAAATCGCTTACGAAACATGTTAAGTCTAAATTCATGGAGTATTAAAAAAACGTTTTTCCAGACAAATAGCCTTTCATCAGCACGCTTCGGACCGTAGTATGTAAGACGAAGACACAAATGAAAGCCTGGCAGTTTCACAGCGGACCGAATGAGTGTGACTGTGGCGCGGAGCAGACCCTGTCACACCTTCTGGAGTGTGCGCTGTGTCCGAGTAAATGCACCCAGGAAGACCCGATGATGGCCGGGAGCAACGCCATCGACGTCGCCCACTTCTGGGCAGACAGGATCTGACCCTGTTGTTTCCGACACGATTATATATATAGCACGCTTATAGTCTTTTCCGGCTTCGGGAACTCTACATATAATGTATTCGGCATAGCTGACATAAGGAGAAGCCAGGACTATTGCTGTGGCGGCAATTCGTGACAGACATGTGCTCTAATCAGGGGTGGGGGCGTAGACGGTGATCATTCAGTGAGAAATTTCATACGAGGTTGCGTTTACTATGAATCTGTATACGTGTATCATTTTTTGAATATTTTTCTACGTTTATACGTTTCGTATCGCCATACCAGCTGAATATAGCATTCGTTTATCCCAGTTTTACTGCCTCGTACGGCGTTTCTAGACGATACACCAGAACGGTGGAAATTTTACGATTAATAAAAAATATTTTTGGCAAGTTCTCAACGCTAGGGGTCCCATTAAATTTTCGATGCACGGTCTGTGCTTTATGACCGAGGCAGCTCACAACAATAAATACAAAAATGTGTGCATTATAGCAGAGCCTGCCAAAGTTTGTTACCTCGCGAAACATTATGGCAAGCGAGAACTATACAGCAGAACCACTATTATCTTTTTGTGTGGTTCCGCTGCATTTCGTTCCCAGATAATTCGTTTAACGACTCATTGATAATGAGTTGTTGAACACTGGACGTCTGGTGCACAGGAAATTAGGTGCACTGGATGTCTCGCTAACGTAACCTAAGTTATTTCGTTAAGGAGACCTATGTATCTCTGGACAAATCCTTAGGTTTGGTTTAGGTTTTTTTCAGTTAAAAAATATTAAAAATATATATTTAGTTGAGTGTTGTACCCTGCATGTTACATACAAGGTTAGAATATACGTCTGAGAAATAGTTGAAGAACGTAGGAGCCTATTCTATTCAGCCTCGTTAACCGCTCTGATGAAGTTTAACAGCAAGGGGCCGTCAGAACTAAGCAGCAATTCAGGAAAATCCTCCCAAGAAATGGTAGACTCCCAGGCGGCAACGCAGAATGCGTCTCCTGTTCTCATGGATGATGCACTCCACGAGAGAATGTCTCACCGTCTGTTGCATGCCTGGATCGCATGGACATGCGTCGCAAGAAGAGAGGCCAAATAATTTTAAGAAATCGCTGAAAACTCAGTGTCCGGTAAACGCTTGAGTGAGATGAAAGTCCACGGAGTTCGTCTTTTTCCACGTCAATAAGTTTTCGATGGATGGAAAGAAAGACTTGTTAGGTTAGGTTAGCGAGACATCCAGTACACTAGTTGTCCCGTGCATCGGATGTACAGTGCGCCACAAGTCGTTACCGATGAATAATTGAACAAATTGTCTGGGAACAATAGGTCGTGACGCCTTTTTTTTTTACACTGTAAATTGTCATTCTACAGTTCTGTAAGCTCATACTGTCTATGGCTTATAGTTCCCGGGAGCCTCCAGGGCAAGAGCCTGCAAACTTGCATAGACTGCGGCTGTGGTACAGTATATATGTCCCCGAGATATATCTGAGAATAAGGAGGGACAGATTGTTCGATCTCTCAAAGAGTAACACTAACCTGCCAGAGCCTATGCCTCTTGGGAGAGACATCAGACTATTCAACCACATCGCCTCGGATGTTGGTATATTCCAGGCAAGGTAGGCCCAGTTCAGGCACGAACTCCACGAGTTTGTTTGGACGAATAATTTGTTGGAGTCGTCTGTTTAAAGAGCATTGGAACCTTCTGTTGCTTGTCATTTTATCATACATACATTTACATAATCATAAGTACCTAAATTATATTATAATAAAATTATAAGAAAGAATAGCTAAATTGAAAAAAAGGTCTGAAATTTTTTTGTCCTTAAGGGGTGGCAAAACCTTACCAGGACATGTATGGAGATTACATTTGATCAATTTAAATCAAGCTTGATCGAGTTTACACCGACGGCGTTTGACTGATTCCATCTATGTTTTCCATGTGGACGTCCAGGTATACCAGGTGTTCTGGGACCAGGCATAGACAATCTAAGTATAAAGAACTGTAAAACAACAATTCGCGATGTCAATGTGCTCCAAATATGGAGCGGATATGGTAAAAAAAAGGAATACGTTCACATGTTGAGAAACTCGGTACTGTAGTATTGCGTTCATATGGGAATTGAATATATCGCACATTTCCACAACTTTACTGGCTTTTATTTTCTGGTATTCCAAGCATTATTTAAATTTCAACGACGCTTTGTTAGAATATGTTCCTAGGATACAAAGAAACAATATTTACTTATACCGAACGTGGACATTATGTTAACAATTTATTTTTTCCATATCTAGAGCCTTCGGATCGCCACAAATTGAAACCATTCAGTTATGTAATTATCGATGCCTAATCCTTACATCTATTAATACAAGACAATCCCTTAAAACTACTCATAGCCTGGGGAATTAAAACAGACGACAGTTGTATAGTAAATAACTTCTTAGGTTTTCACGGCCAGATTTGATATTGTGGCTTTTGGGCTCAGCCGTGTGTGGCAAACTTCCTTCAACCGATATTTCGACCGCCATTGCAGGTAAAAAAAATATAATCTGAATAAACCAACTCACAACTAAATAAATCATCAATCCTGAAGAAGGCCCAAAAGCCACAATATCAGTTGTATAGTAGTATTCCAAGCACACTAATTTATTTGGCAGGATTTAAATCAATTAATGGGCAGTTACTATTTTTAGAAAGCGGTTAGTAATAAATTCCTAGAATGGAAAGAAAAAAATATCAATCAGCAGTAGAAAACTAATCAATTGCAGGAAATAATTAATTAATGGTAATTAAAAATAGGTTAGGTTTCAATTTTAAGGGTTAATTATTAATTCATTTTACAATATTTTTTATCAATATTGAATATATAAAAAATAACTTTTTTTGAAAATGGGGCGCAAAACATCGAGTGTAGCTTCGGCTGTGTGGCACGTAGCGCCGTCCTGTTGAAACCAAATGTTGCCAATATCCTCCTCTTCAATTTTTGTGAACAAAAATGGCCCGATAACGATCGCCATTGACTGTAACGGCCACTCCTTGCTCATTTTCGAAGAAAAATGGCCTGATTTTCAAAGTAATGTCGCAATATTTCCCAGCGTTGTTCAAGCGTACACACAACCATATTCGTTCAGCGAAAGGATAAAACTAATTATCTGTCAAATCAAACATGAGCTAAGTGTTACCATTCACGAAATAAGCACTAGTTGAAAAAAAACGTTAGATGGCGGACAATAGCATGATTTTCAAAGTAATGTCGCAATATTTCCCAGCGTCGTTCAAGCGTATACACAACCATATTCGTTCAGCGGAAGGATAAAACTAATTATCTGTCGAATCAGACATGAGCTAAGTGTTACCATTCACGAAATAAGCACTAGTTGAAAAAAAAACGTTAGATGGCGGACCCGATATTACTGCCATATTTAATTTTATAACTGACCACATTCATACCGACACAGTGGACACTGCCAATTTATTTAGTCTATTGCCGATTAATTTTATTAACTGCGAATTGATTTAACTAACTGCAAAAACCTTGAATTATTTACTGAACAAAGAAATACAGGCCATTTTTAATCAGTTTTTGATGAATTTGACCATTTAATCTAAAGGGGCGACCCAACACAAAAAAATATTAATGCTATTATTGATATTTATTTAAGTGTTTATTTTGAAAAAAAAAAAATATTTGATAACTGTAACTAGTCATTAAATCTAGTCGGGTATAGCTCAATGGTCAAAGCGTTTGCTTTGAAAGCCAAACGTCATGGGTTCAATCCCCGACGGAGAAAAAGGTTGGTGTGAATGTGATCCCTCATCTGTAAAATGTCAGTCATAGCCAATTAATTAAAATTGGTGATAGACAAAAGCCGTCCCGTGAATAACACGGTAAAGTGTCATAGAATCCACAGATAAGACAGCATCACTATCACCGTCTTTCAGTATTCTTCTGTACGTCATAGACTACAGCCCGACATTTACGCAGCATCCTTATTATTACAGAAATTTAAATTGAATATGTCGTCTTCACGGGACGAATTTCGTCCAACACCAATTTTAATTAATAGGCTATGACTAGCATTTTATGGGTGAGGTAGCAAATTCACACCAAATGGGGTTATTTTCGAGCTCAGAAGACGATAAAAAAAATATTATTTTTAAATCCTTGGCGGCGATCGAACCCACGACCTTTGGCTTGTCAAGCAAACGCTTTGACTATTCAGCTATACCCGCCGGCAAAAACGAAATTATTTTTTGATCAAATAAATATAAGGCACTAAGTCATCAACCCTGAAGAAGACCCTGCAATGGCGGTCGAAATATTGGAAATTAGTAATTCGCCACACACGGCTAAACCCAAAAGCCACAATATCAAATCTGACCGCGAAAACCTAAGGAGTTATTTAAGGTACGTATTTGTAATTAAATAATAATAATAATAATAACCTGGATTTACAGTATATAGTGAACGCTGCAATAATCCTTTAATCCATTTATAAGTAACTAGTCACTAAAACACTATATATATGTGTATTAATTCACATATAAAACACACTTAATTATAAATATTTACACACACAAGTGGTGCATCGGTTTAGAACACGAAAACACGACCTTTCAATCCACACGAAATTTAAAAAAAAAATAGAATATTTGTGAAAAAACAAAACAAAAATGCGTTTTTTAAAAACCGTTATAAATTATGACTTTATATGAATATTGCACAAGTTTTTTTGGTATATGTTTGTATATATTATATTAATTTACGTTATTTATATTGATTCGCGATATATTTTTGCGTTTAGCGATAGATTTGCATGGATTTAGGTGCAAAGTTAACGATGCGCGACACGTCCTCTCGCCGAGACGTTTGCTTTAACACTGAGCGTTAGTATTGGAAAATGTTGATTCCAAGCGAAAGCGATAGAGGGCGCTGAAATCACAAAATATTACACGAATGTTGTTTATTACATAGATTATATTTATAACCAACGAAAACTATATGAAACTATTTTATAAATAATTTTATATGCCTACAGATAATCCCCGTTAAATCGTTTTTGAATGGACTCGAAATGAAAAAGCGAGAACCCTTCAAATACGTAATATTTTTTTTGTAAACAGATACAGGAATATTGACAGATGGTGATAGTAATTCTGATCTCTCATCTGTGGAATTCTATGACGCTGACCATGCTGCATATGGCTAAGCGCTGCGTGTGGAGCGCTGATCCGCGAACGTCATAGACTACAGCCCGATATTCACGAATCATCCTTATTATTACAGGAATTTACTATGAATGGGTGGTCTTCACGGGACGTCTTTCGTCTACCGCAAATTTTAATTAATAGGCTATGGCTGGCATTTTACGGGTGAGGGATCAAATTCACACCAACCGGGAGTATTTTTTTTTAATCTCCGTCAGGGATCAAACCCACAACCTAAGCTTGGTAAGCAAACGCTTTAACATACAAGCTATACCCGCCGGTAATAGAGATACATTGTGATGATGTGAGTTCATACAAAAGAGCCGATTTTGAACGTTTTTTTTTTAAATATTTTTTTAAATACATTGTTTCAAAACCGAAGAGATCTTGGTTGTCTTCGTATATGTGAGGTCATCCCTTATCGTCCTCCAAGTCTAGAGTCCGTCTTTAGGCGTCGCAAGGATCCTTTCTCGTTCCTCTCTTTTTACCTCCACTTTCTCTCTTTTTTTTTAATTAACTATTACTGCAAACTTTTAATCGAAAATGGCGAACGGCCGTGAACGCTATCCCGAGAACTAGCCGAAAAAAGTTTAAACATACAGTCAACCCTCGTATAGCGTCAAAATAAGAACAGCGCTATAGAAAAACGCATTGCAGAAAGTTTGTCATTTATTCCCATTTATTTGTTACACAACTGTAATAGAAGGCCTAGCCCCTGGACACGACCTGGGGGTGGAATATATGGAGGAGTATGCAAGACGAGGACACAAATGAAAGCCTGGCAGTTTAACAGCGGCTGAATGTGACTGCGGCATGGAGCCTGTCACACCTTCTGGAGTGTGCGCTGTGTTCGAGTAGCTGCACCCAGGAGTACCTGATAACCGCCATCGACGTCGCCCACTTCTGGGCAGACAGGATCTGACCCTGTTGTTTCCTACACGATTATATAATATTTATATATAGCTGTAATTTAGTATATTTTAAAAAGAAGCTGATTATTGAATATCAACATGTATCTCTGGTACTAGTGTATGGAAATTCGCGGGCTCTTGTCCTGGAAACTCCTGGAAACCATCTATGTTCTCATGTATACAAGAGTTTGGGTTAAGGCATGGACAATCTGAGCTTACAGAACTGTGAAATGACAATTAGTGATGACCACATGCTTCAAATATGGAGCAGATATGATTAAAAAAAAATGGTTTTCCCATTTTATACACACTTTCCATGTGGACCTTCGGGTATACAGGTGTTCTGGGACAAGGCATAGACAATCTGAGCTTACAGAACTAAGAGACGGTAATTTGTATTGATAATATGCTCCAAATTTGAAGCTGATATGGTATAATAAAATCTTATTTTTACTACAAAAACTGCCATCACTCAGTTCTACCAGTTCTCCCAAGAGATCTCTGCATCTAAAGGTTTACCTGCGAATATAGCTAATATAGATTGTACAACATCAAATACAGGAGCCCGGGGGCTTGAAGAGACGATAGCTTTAGTATTTGAATCATAATTTGCATTTGTGTGAACAGATAATTTGGGTTAACCATCTAAATTTTGGTTCGCATCCAAAGTTGCTTTACTTCAATAATCTAAAGATGATAATAAAGAAAATACGTAATCTTTAAATTACTGTCTGTCAGTATTCCTTCTGTATGTGTTTATGTATAAAAAAATGTATGAAGAATATCAAATTTCTGTGGCCTTTCGTAATTTATGAGTACACAAAAAAATGTAAAGAAACGTAATTTGCAGCCATTGTGTGTTCATTTTTAGGTACAATTTAGTATAGAAATGTATGGAGTAGAACAAAACATTCTAGAAAATTTTGGAATGGCCGTTATTGTGGTTTTTACAGAATAGCCATTCGTATATTACAAGTATATATAGGACAGCAAAATTTCTAACTACATTTTTTTTGTATGTAAGCACATACAGGAGAATACCGACAGATGGTGATAGTAATTCTGAAGTCTATTCTGTGGAATTATATGACGCTAAGCACTGCATGTGGAGTATTGATCCGCCAACCTCATACACAACAGCCCGAGATTCAAGCATCATCCTAATTATTACAGTAATTTACTATGAATGGGTGGTCTTCACGGGACGACTTTCGTCTACTATCAATTTTAATTAATAGGCTATGACTGTTATTTTACGGGTGAGGGATAAAATTCACACCAACCGGGGTATTTTAGAGCTCAGAAATCGATTAAAAATATTTATTTTTTTCTAATCTCCGTCGGGGATCGAACCCACGATCGACTTGCAAAGCAAACGCTTTGACCATTGAGCACCTGCAGACAAGTTGATATATGGAATATTTATCGTAACATGCTAAGCTCGTGTGATGACCAAATTTATATCAATTTTTAAAGACAATTATCAATTCACGGAAAATGTTAAAATTACAACATCGTACAGAAATTTTCTTATACTTAGTGATTTGATCAAACCTTATCTTCCCATGTATAATAATTTGTTACATATATTCATCACAAATTGCTGCCTAGTTCTGTCAGTTACCAGAGGTGCATTGATCGTTCTAGGAAATATCTACACCTGAAGGTCCATTTGGTCCAAAATATATAGTTCTCGACAACTTCCAAAGCAAAAGTCTCAGTATTTGAAGAGGGGTTACTATAGTAACCGAGGCATATTTTTGGATAATTAGTTAATCGGATTTTTTAAAGGAAATCGAAAGATTAGCCCGACGAGACCTGGACCTGTTAAGAGGGGCGACTCAATCCAATCTAACCTACAATATTTCAACATAACCTAACCTAACAACTCGCGTACTAGACCCAACCAACATTTTCTAACTCAATATAACCAACAATAATAACCTAACCTACAATAACATGATATAATCCCTAAGGTCGGTTCACATGAATGTTAATATTTCAGATATGTGGTTTAGGTTAGTTTATTACGAGGTCGATTACGTATATTGTACACAAATTACTGGATTGTCCTAAAGAATATCACTGTTCTTCACATATGTAATTAGAAGATTTGTGATGTGTTATTAATAAAAAAACGTAAATTTAGAAAACCACACGAAGTGTTTAGACATCTAGGTAAGCGACATATTAATCAAAACACGTGTGTATAATAAATAAACTCCATGTGAGAATAAACAAAATTTATCAAAAATATCAATAAAATTAAAACTTAGTATAAAATATATTCGTTTGAAAACAACTCATTTGTAAAATAAACAGTTCATAGTTAGCATTTTGAATTTAAATTAATTATTTGTTATTGTTGTAATGTGTTTTTAAAGTAATTATTCTCCATATAAATTATGTAAACATTCCATATAAGCAGCTCCATATGAAAAAGGATCGCAGTGAAAAAGATTCGATTAATAAAGTTGGAATGAAAATAAAATGTTTAAATGATTCAATAAGAATTCTTCAAACAAAATGTACATACAACTTCAAATCATGGGAATGGAATGTATCGGCTACTTTACTTACAAACATTGAAAAACACTTGATTGCTTAAAGTTTTGAACTTAGCCAAACTAAGGCAAAGTTGTTATTAAAGTGTAATAATCATTAGTAATATGATTTATGTTGTATATTTCATGAGTTTTAATGTAAAAAACTTTACTTTTGTAATGATGTGATTTGAAAAAACAAGTTTTAAAAGAAGTGAAGTGTTGTTTTGGAACGGTCGGCAAGTAATGTCAATAAGTAATGTTTTAAACCCTTTTTGGTGATTTTATGACTTAGATATGAATTACCTTTATATTTGTGATTTTTTTGTAGCACTTGCAGGATAGTTTTGCGTATTTTAACGATGGAATACGCTGTTGAATGTGCGGATGGTGTCGAAATCCTTGTACGTATGTACGGCCATTTTCACTGTGTTGGACAAAGGGATGATCCCGTGGGCACTTTCACTGTATATTATCACTTCACATCACTGTAATTTATGCGCGGAGCACGGAGATAAAGTGGCTGGACATTTTTGTCTCAGGAGAGACATTGTTAGGGGGCTATTGTTAATGACGCGGTTAATAACACGCTGCTACTGTAGCACCAGACAGGCTTGGGTCGGCCATTTTGCTTTCTGAACATAAATACCGTAAACTAACGGTGTTGCCGCGCGACGCACGCGTACGGACATTGCCACACGGAAAAAATAATAAAAGCTTTTACAAATCTGTTATATGGCTATTCACGCAAGTATTTTTGTGAAATAAAATTCATATTGATGCATAAATGTAAAGAAAATGTTACTATTTATGCTTTCAAAATAATAAAAATAATTTCAAAACTTTTTTTGCACATTAAGGTGACAAAATATTCGGATTATTTTAGTTTTTATAAATACGATTGTTTTATAAAATTTAAAATTTTTGCATTTCAAATTAATTAGTGTTGTATGGTTCATAAGTAATATTTTTGAAAGAATATTACACATACGAATTTTTATTTTTATTTTTAAATATATTTTATACAATAAAAATTAAAAACATGTTTTTTTTTTAAATAACCAAATATTTCAAAAAGATTTTATTAAAATGATTTAAGTTGACCTCGCTATTTTTATTTTATATTAATGAATTATGTAAGCAGTTTTTATAGTAAAAATGAATACTAATAAAATTTAAATGAAAATTGATACCTCTTAATAAATATTTTGAATTTTTTCTATAATTTGACGGGTAAAAACAAACTACTTACTTGTTTAACGGAAACGATAATAGCTTATTAAAAAATCGAAGCCAATAAGTGTTCTTTATTTATTTTGTGATATAAATTCAATTTTCTTACATTTATCTTAAGAAAAACCTTCAATAATTATCAATTATTACCCAATCGCATTTATGCTGTAAATCGTTTGGCAAGTAGGTATCTGCGATGGTTAAATAATTTCCTAATTCGTTGTTTAAAATGTTGTCTTTCAGTATTTGCTTGGAATTATTGTACGTAAAATTTTGATTATAACACTAGTGGCTGAATAATAAATTTTATTATCATTTTGATTACTAAAATAATTACTATATGAATGGTTTTTGTACGTTATTATAAATACTTATAACCATTTATTTTAATTTTTTTATTTTGATTTAATTAAGAAGTAGTGTGAAAATATGTTTATTACATTAAATAAAGAATGCTTACAAAATTACTTAATAAGCAAATTATTTACTTTTTGTATCTTTTAAAAAAAGTATATCTTAGTAATTTATATACTAAAATGCATTTTTTGCAAACGAATGTGATAATATTCTAAGCATACGTAACATTTTTATTTATTTTTAAGATTTAAAAATTATTTGATCCACAACAGAAATGTTATAATGAGTGTTTGAAATTTTAATTAGAGGAATATCTGTTAGCTTTGAAATTTATACAACAAATTTATGAATATTAAACGAATTGCATATTTATTGTTGTTATTTAAAAATAGTTTATAATTAAATCGAATGACTTTGTATTAATTTACAAATATTATAATGATACCATGTATACAATATGTAAATTATTTTTTAGACAGAAAATCTTTATCTTCCCTTTTTTATACGAGCATCTTATAGCAAATAAATGCAATGAAACAAACATAAACTTGTGGAATAAACATGTTTAAATAATTTAAAAGGTGAGTTATTTTACTGATTGTAATGTATATATGTTAATATATTATAATGTTATAATCATTGTTTATATGATGCGTATTTAAAAAAACTGTAAAACAATAAAAATAAATCTAATAAAAAAATATATCATAGTAATTGATATTTTATTAAATTATATATAATTTATGTTTTTAACTTAAAAGACGTTATGACAGATAGTATATTATTTTAAGATTTTAGATAAATTTGTCGCTGTGTGTAATGGATATAAATATTATTTTAGATAATAAAACTTAATTTATGTAGAGTTAAATTTTTTATATTGCTATAAAATTAAAAATGAATTTTCTAGACAACGGATGAAAACATAATGTTAAAAAATTATTTACGTTTATTTTTTACAACGCATTATTGTTTGCTCATATAATATAATAAAAATAAATGTCATTACATGGTTTATTACATTGTGTACAGTATATTAATAAAAACTATTAAATGAACATATAAATCAAATATTACATTGTAAAAGTGATGTATTGCTTTATGTAAAATTGAATAATATCCAAAATATGAGTCCGTCTTTCAGGCGTTGTAACTTATTGACTGTCCGCAAACACTACCCATTTATGTGTCTCACGTCACCGGCCGTCTGTCAGCCGAGCATCAAAGTTTTCAGTCTCGGCCAAACACCGTCCGAGCGACAACGTGTAAGCAGGTCGTTCCGAATTCCGCACGAAATTGCATTAATCCGAGCCAATTATCATGAATTACGCTGTCCAAGCGGTCGCCGGACCTCGACAGGAAGCCAATCCATTACTTTAATACATCCAGGCATCCCATCTTAACAGCTGCGATGATTCTACACCTATTTACACAACGTGCCATTGTTGTCACATATAGTTTCTTGCGAAGAACTGTTCATTCAAAGTTAAAAATTTAAGTGATAGTTTTGAGTAAAATTGTGTTTTTTTTTGAAGAAAGATGACTCAATCAGACATGTCGGACGAGGAGAGTGGACTGGGGTATCAGAACACGTTGGTAAGCATCTTATAGTTTTTTAATGTCGTATTAATCTACATCTTTATAATATTGTTATCATTGGAAGCGTTATCATCAGATTTGTTCCCATACCGAGTGTCAAGCTTAGAATGTTTTAAAATGTGCATTTTACATGATATGTAAATATTATGACAATAAATAACGCATTTAATTATGAGATTAATGATTAATTATGTTATTATTCTTTGATTTCCATTATAATTATTATTTTCAATCGTTAATTATCCTCAACCAATAAAATAAATACATATAATATATCATTATATTTATATACATTAGTATTAAGTCATTATCATCATCAGCAGTCTGCTTACTACATTTAGATATATACGAATATATTTATAAATTAAGGAAATATAACCCCAAAGGTAAACTAATATTTAATTTCATTAATCGTTTATATTCCCCCATTACCCTATATCCGATTTATATCTGGAACGTATGGTCACCACTTATTGCCGCTATTCAGTTCTGTTAGTTTACATTGTCTCTAGGCAACTCTACACCCGAAGGTTCTCCTTTCTTCGTAGTAACAATCCGGTGGATTGGTTTGCAGCAACAAAATCTTGCATCTCGATCTCCACACTTCTAGATCATCTGCAATCCTCTTTAGCTCAGCATAAGAGCAACAACTCATGTCCTCGAACACTTGCTGCAAATATTCCCGTGTAGGGCGCTCTCTGCAGTTTTTGAGGGAGAGGGGAGGTCCTCCTAGGAACATATATGTTTCTCGACGACATCCAGTGCAGGAGCAAGTCCGAGTACTTGAAGAAACGTCAACTGTACTATCCGAGACATATTTATGGGTGGTTCATTTATTGTTTTTTTTAAGTAGATCGGATTTTTATCCCGAAGCCTAGAGCATTTGGTTCTTAGGAGTCGTTAAACCCGACCAGCGACATGCGGATAGCAACAGGCGGTGACTCATCCAAGTTATTTTACAAGCTTAGTCAATTTTAACAATGTCAACACATCGTACTTCACGTATTCTACGCAAGCAACTGTCCATAACCCTTCTGCATCGGTTGTCGGCATATGCCGTCATAAGATTCCCAGACCGTTGACATCGATTGACGTGATATATCGTTTTGCTACTTTCTTAGAATAGTTTTTTCATGTCTGATAGCTAAACGATACAATAACCAATGTGATATATGAAAATAGACCAGATAAGTACATTTATGCTTCAAATGCTAGTTTTATAATTGACAGTGTAATTTGTATTCAAACCGAGCCGTAATGAAAGGGTTAAAACGCATTATACGGCTGCATTGGCTATATGTGAAATGTCAAGATTCGCATGCGTAAAGAAAATGGAGGTAATACAGACGGTGTATGATTGAAAAACGAGCATAATATGTGCCACACATACAAATCTACATCAAATATCACGTTTTATAAAATGTATATTGATATAGATTCGTATATGTGTATATATTTATTTAAAATATTAATATATAATATAGATCAATTCTCTGCCGGCGGGTATAGCTCAATGGTAAAAGCGTTTGCTTTGCAAGTCAAAGGTCGTGGGTTCTCGATTCCCGACGTAGATTTAAAAAATAAAAGAAAAAAAAAGTGTGAATTTGATTCCTCACCCGTAAAATGCCAGTTCTAGCATATTAATTAAAATTGGTGATAGACGAAAGTCGTCCCGCGAAGACCACCCATTCATAGTAAATTAATAATAAGGATGATGCGTAAATCTCGGGCTGTAGTCTATGACGTTGGCGTATCATCACTCCACATGCAGCGCTTAGCCATATGCACCATGGTATCATCATGGAATAAGCGTCATAGAATTCCACAGACGAGACTTCAATATTACTATCACCATCTGTCATATATGATACTGCCTTGAATGATGCGTGCAGAGTCGTCACAGGCTGCCTCAAACCAAGACCCATTTCAAAACTATATCCCTTGGCTGGCATCGCATCACCAAACATAAGACGCAAAGTCATATGCGCCGAAGAAATGCGTAAGGCGATGAACCAACCGTCCCAGTGCTTGTATTTATAATCAGATTCTGCAAGCTATGTCAACCCAGAACACCTGTATATCCGGAGGTCCACATGGGAACATACATAAATCCTGAGAGCGCCAGACCAAGAAAACCGCGATCTTGAATAGAATATGGCTGTAGTACCAAAGAAATATTTGGTTGTTCAATTATCAGTTTTTTTTAAAAGAAAAGATCCAAAGATAACGCTTCCAAGTACAAGACGTTTTTTTGTCCTTAAGGGGTTGCTTAACCCTAAGAGGGTGTATATATATAGGGATTAGATATGTTAAAATCGATTTTTTTAAATCAAGCTTGGTGGTTTTTTTATATATTTTAAAATTGCGACATATTTTTTGCTGCGTTTCATATTCTCGGAATAAATACGCCTATAGGCACATACTTGCGTTGGGTCAACCTCTTTGGCTCAACAATAGCACGTAAACACCTTATACAACATTACTTACACGACCATGCACTTTGTTTTGCTGAGACCTTAGGTGTAGGTAGAGAGGAGGATTGAGAAGGTATAATTCTTGGAACCCGGGCTAAAAATAGGACCCGTGGATCTTGCTGTGGAGTTTCGAGCCCGATGGGTCGGTCACATCATGCGCCACGATGGTCTTCTTCACGACATTGTGGAAGGGATGGTTGAGGGCAGAAACTGCAGAGGACGCCCACTGTTGTGTTTGTGTTTTGTGTGTGAATTAGGGAGATTATTATTTATTATTATATTAGTATTTGTATAGCGCTCTTTTATGACTGAATGATCATTCCAAAAGCGCTTCTTTGCCTCTTTGAGTAAAAAGGTGGGTCTTGAGTCTGCTTCTGAAGGATGCCTCCGCTTTAAGCTCTCTTATGCTTTCCGGTAGTGAGTTCCAGGCCATTGGTGCAGCGTAGCTGAAAGCCCGATTGCCAAAGACTGTGCTAGGACTACCTCCCGTCAGCTGCAGGGTGCTTCTATTTGCTCTAGCCGATCTGAGTGTCTCTCCACGCGCGCTTATTTCTGAAGGCTTGATAAGTTCTGTCAAATAGCCCGGTGCAGTTCCGTTGAGTGCCTAGATTGAAAGTGTATATTGATCAGTTTCTTAAAAATATCAACGTGGTGCTTATCTGGAAGTGATAAAAAAAGACTAGAAGCCTTTGAGATGTGGTCTTACAGAAGAATTCTCGGAATTTCCTGGAGAGACACGTGACGAACAATGAGGTTCTCAGCATTATCAAGGAAGATAGGCACCTAGTAAGAACCATCTCAGAGAGGCGATCGGTCACATCATGCGCCACGATGGTCTTCTTCACGATATTGTGGAATGGATGGTTGAGGGTAGAAGCTGCAGAGGGCGCACAAGACTGGGGAGTATTTGCAGCAAGTGTTCGAGGACATGAGTTGTAGCTCTTATGCTGAGCTAAAGAGGGTTGCAGAGGATCGAGATGAGTGGAGATCGAGATGCAAGATTTTTTTGCTGCAAACCAATCCACCGAAATGATACTACGAAGAAGCAATAACTGGGACTCGCAGTCATATTCGATAAAAACAAAGTTCCGTGTCTATGCAACGCCTGTATCGTCCTTGTCTTTGTTTACGACTGTTAATCTTGGCATCTAACCAAGAGCATCCGTACAGTGGGATTCGAAAGCAGATACCTGCGTAGAATATTGGGTGTACGATGGTGTGACTTTGTTGGCCTGACGAGTTGAGAGAGCGGACAAGGCAGCCTTCCATTCTACAATCCGTAGAGACGCTGAGGTAGACCTGATTGGGATATGTATTAAGGATGTCGCAGGAGAACATAAAATAAATCTGACTTTTTTTCAAGTACCCGTGAGCTCGTGCTATGTATATATACACGGACTGTACTCGGCAGAGCTTTTTTTTTATGTAAACACATACAGGAGAATACCGACAGATGGTGATAGTAATTCTGAAGTATCATCTGTGGAATTCTATGACGCTTACCATGGTGTATATGGCTAAACGCTGCATGTGGAGTGTTGATCCGCCAACGTGATATACTACAGCCTGAGATTCACGCATCATCCTTTATTATTGCAGGAATTTACTATGAATGGGTGGTCTACACGGGACGACTTTCGCTTACCACCAATTTTTATTGATAGGCTATGACTGTCATTTTACGGGTGAGGGACCAAATTCACACCAACCGGGTGTACTTTAGAGCTCATAAATCGATTAAAAATCATTTTCTCATTATAATCTCCGTCGGGGATCGTACCCACGACCTTTGCCTTGCAAAGCAAATGCTTTGAGCATTGAGCTATGACCGCCGGCTGATATGGAATGAGACGAAGACTATGGCAGCTGACAGAGCTTTGTAGCTATAGTACGTGAACGCTATATGCTCCAGTTACGGGATCGGACCATAGTATCGATGATGATTTAGTAGGGCCCTTTGACTGGTCACGAAAAATATTCCGGACCGTTTTTTGCTCATCAAATTTTTCGAGAGCGACTGTGAAAGAAATTTTGGCGATTTTTTTATTTGAGACACCTACAATAATAGGTTTGAAATGTGTAGGTGCGTTTTAAATTTGACAAACTAATGGTAAATTTAAACACCTTACCTCATGACTAAGGCGCTTAACCAATGCATCCTCCCAGTATTGACTTATGGCGCAGAAACGAGGAATCTGACAGCAAGTCTTACTTATAAAATAAAGGTCACAAAACTTGCCATGGAGAGATCCATGAGAGGAGTGTCTCTAAAAGATACATTCCGAAACGAGGATATGTGAAGAAGAACTCAAGTAGTGGAGGCTAGCCGACGAATAGGCACACTCATGTGGCAATGGGCAGGACACGTCTGTCGAATGAGACGACGGTCGATGGGGAAGAAAAGTGTTGATGCTAAAATCAGATTTAAATGTTCTTAAACTCTAAATCCACGCTTAAATACTCCGAAATGCTAAAATCCAAACTTTTAAATGCTGTAAAACGCTAAAAATAAAATAAAAAGATGCTCAAAAGTATGGGTCTCTAGTGATTAGTGTTTGCTGTATAGTTAGTCTGTCTAGTGACTAATGATGTTGATGAATTATATATTTAAAAAAAATAAAGTATGCTTAGTTGCCCAAAACTTGTTTACTAGTCATTATGGGAAATCCGCAAGTTGTAGGTCAAACATTTGCGAATTCGGTTCTTTTTTATGTCTCTTATGATTGGTTTCAAATTGATTAATTTTGTTTTAATAAGATGGTCGTAACCTCTTTCCCTCTTTAGCCTCGCCATTTCCCATCATCTGGGGTCGGCTCTCCTTATGCACATTCGCTCAAGCCCAGATTTTTCAGATCCTTGTCTACAGTTGCAGTGTAGGTTGCCTGTTGTCTTCCAGGTCTTATTCTCACGTGGGTATGTTGAGGGCTTTCTTCACCATGTGGTCCTCATCTCTCCGTGTCACATGCCCGTACCATCTTAGGCGGTTTTCCCTTATCTTTTCAGGTATGGGGGGCACCCTAAATGAACCCCGAATATGCTCATTTCGAACTCTGTCCACTCTAGTCACACCGCCCGCCCACCTCATCAGCATCTTCATCAATAAGATGGTCGTAATCATATCTTTTAGTCATGAAATCCCGGGGTTAGTTAGTTTCTTGGAACTGTTACTCACATCAGCTAAACGAGAATGTTTTTTTTAGTTTGTTTCAAACATTCTAGTAGTGAAAATATAAAAAATATATATTTTTACTCGATCAAGTGTGTCTACCAACAACTGTCAGTTTCAAAAGTTTCTTCCTAAATACCATCGGTAAGCTCTGGAATGCTCTTCCAGCGTCTGTGTTTTCTCCTTCATGCAATGTGGATCTCTTTAAGAAATATATCAATACACACTTGGAATCTCCCTAACCTTCACACAAACACAACACACTTCCCACATGCAGTGTTCAGCCACCCTGAACGTCATAGAGTGCACTGGTCCCGACTCTCTGTTCTTCTACGAACTCTATTCTTCCCAACTCTAGATCTCGTGTTCGGGAATCCTGAAATTTTGATGAATATCGGTTTGTGTGTCCCCGATAGATATCTGAGAATAAGGAAGCATAGATTGTTCGCTCTCCCTAAGAGTAACACTAACCTGCCAGAAACTATGCCTCTTGGGAGAGGGATCAGACTGTTTAACCAAATCGCCTCGGATGTTGATATATTTCACGTAAGAGAGGCCCAATTCAGACAAGAACTCCAAGAGTTTCTTTGGAGGGATAATTGTTTTGCGTCGTCTGTCTGATAAGCATTGGGACCTTCTGTTGCCTGTCTTTATTGAGTGTTCATAGTACTTAATCATAAGTACCTATTTTTGTATATATTGTATTTTTTATTTTTATTTTTTATTGTACTTCAGAAATGAATTGAGTTAATATAATTTGTAATGTTTCTGAAAGGAAAAAATAAACAAAATTGAAATTGAAATCTCTTCCGCAAAGTGGACGTGGCTTGGACATTTTCTCGAAGTTAATTCGTTAACGAGACCTGAATCTCTTGACTCTACGATCACTTGACAAATCCTTATGTTAGGTTAGGTTAGCGAGATAGTCATTGCACCAGCTGTCCCGTGCGCCAGACTTCGAGTGCGCCCCACGTCGTTACCAATAAGTCGTTGAACGAATTGTCTGTGAACGATAGGTCGTGACACCGGTACAAGGTATTGGTTATTTGAGGTAAACATATAATATTTCGTAAATATTTCTGTAAATATTCAGGGATCATGCTATGTATTACATTTTTTTTTGAAAACAAGCCATGCTCGCAGGTAAATAGTGTAATTTATATACTATATTATACAGTAAACACGTATGTATGTAATATTTTGGATGTGTCCGTATGTAAATGTAACAGTTCACGTATATTTGTGTAATGTAACAATAACAATCTATAATTACTTGTGATTTCATTCATAGTTTTGCCTTCTATATGCTTACTGGAAATTTGCTTTGAATTAAGAGTATATACGCATACAGTATGTATAATATTACATGTATATTATATATAACCTAAAACCCGTGGAAAGAAACCAGAGGCGAAATAACCGTTCAGTTAACCTTTTGGCTCCCTTCCAATCGGTTTAAAACGGTTTGGTTTTATTGTTTTTTTTTGCGTTTTTTTATTTAACCGTAGATAACGGGTTAAAAAAATCTTCAATGTACATTTTAAGGCTACAAAATAGTGTATATTTTTATAGTAATATTTTTGTTGTAACATTCAAAATCATTTGGTAAATGAAATAGAAAAGCATTGTAATATTAGTTGTTTATTAAATTTATATTTAATTTATTTTTATTTAAAACGATTACAAATATTGAAGTTTGATGCGTTTTATAAGTATAAATGAAGATTTAATAAATTTGTAAGTCTTCGATTAGAAGAATCAACCCAAAAGCCACAATTTCATATATAAGAGTTGTAATGTCAAAATACTATCAAAATTAAGTACTTTAATGACGCAGGTGGGCCTAGCTTGATTTGAATTTAAATACGCCGGCGGGCGTAGCTTGGTGGTTAAAGCGTTTGCCTGCCAAACCAAAGGTTGTGTGTCGATCGATAAAAATCCCAGGTTGGTGTGAATTTGATCCCTCGCCCGTAAAATGACAGTCATAGGTTATTAATCAAAATTGGTTGTAGACAAAAGTCCACCCATTCATAGTGAATTCCTGTAATAATAAGGATGATGCGTCTATGTTGGACTGTAGTCTATGACGTTTGCGGACCAACTCACCACTTACAGCGCTTAGCCATATCTAGAATGGTAAGTGTAATAGTATGTGATTATATAAAAAATAATAAAACAATAACTTCAGATATAAATAAAATATTTTTTAGAATTTATCCCACATATATATTTGTAGACGACATGTTTCGGCCACGTCGATGGTCGTTTTCAAGTCAATTAGTACAGTGAGTGTTGGCTCTATATAAAGCAAAGAGTGAGTGACAAGGTGGATATGAATTGTGTGATGGGCATATTTGTTTTGGAAATCAATTGGGATAAATTCTAAAACATCTTTTATTTATATCTGATATTATGTCGCATTATCATCGATCGAAAAAATCTAAATAAAACAATAATTACAAATAGAAATTCATAAAAATATTATATGAAAGTAACTAAGCATTTAACAGAAATTGTATTTTTATTCTTCCCACATCTGTTCCATTCTGTAGCATATGGTCTTCACAAATGCCGCCACACAGTTTTTGTCCATTTTTCATTTTGTGGAATTGAAAAAAAAGGCATTTGTATCGGCAGATTTATACTGAAGAACTAATCTTACAAATTCGACGCAACTTTTGTATATTTTAAATTAAACTTAAATGAAATTTTATCCTATTTCATCACTGAATTAGATGATACCATTGACAAAATCTGGAAGTGATATTGCATACAATGTGTTTCCTACACAAACATAATCTTTGGCAGTCGTCCAAAAACAGTTTTCAGCTCCTTACTCTGTATAAAGCGTCCATGCAATTCGGAAATAGCCTCATAATTATACTAGGCTTCCCCCTGGACGCTACGCGATCTTCTTCTTTAGCCTTGCCATTCGCCATCATCTGGGGTCGGCTCTCCTTGTTCACCTTCGCCATGTCTGTCTGTCCTGCGTTGCATTCTCGGTCAAGCCCAGAGTTTTCAGATCCTTGTCTACAGTTGCAGTCCAGGTTGCTTGTAATCTTCCAGGTCATCTTTCGTGCATCATGTTTTTTTTTTTGGTGTTTTTTTTTACTGCCGGTTGCCACCTGAAGCAGTAGCTTTCTTGGAAAGCTAGAGAGCTGCCGTTGACCGCCAATTCGGTTCATCCGCCATCATCTCAGCCATGAGGTCCTGCACACCACATAGATCCATCATAGTCTCGTCTCCGAATATGTCGGAGTAGCCTATGGATGGTCTTCCACTGGACGCTATGCGACCCTTTTATTAAACTTAAAAATGGAAAAAAATAAATATAGTTGCGTGTGGTACCCTGCAAGTTACACACAAGGTTAGATTATGCGTTTGACAAACATTTAAATAACGTTGGAGCCTATTCTATTTCGACCTCGTTAACCGTGCGCGTTTCTTCGATCATATCTTTATGTAGTTTAACCGCAAGGGACCGTCAGAACTAAGCAGCTGTTCAGGGAGGTTAAAAAAATGGCAGACTCCCAGGCCACAACACAGAACGCGTCTTCTGTTCTCATGGATGATGCACTCCATCAGAGAATGTCTTACAGTCTGTTGTATCCTAAGATCGCATGGACAAGCGTCACAAGAAGAGAGGCTAAACCTTTTAAGGAGCTCCCTGAATATTCCGTGTCCAGTAAACGCCTGCGTGAGATGAAAATCGTCTCGACTAATTTCCTCCATTTAGTTCTATCAGTTGTATTGTTAATGCCTCGTCCCCAGACATCTCTGCACCCAAAAGTCGTAGTATACTTTAGCCTTCGGGTATAGCTCAGTGGTTAATTCGTTTGCTTTCCAAACAAAGATCGTGTGTTCAATCCCCGAAATCCCTGAAATTAAAGAAAAGTATTTTTAATAGATTTCTATTATCTATTATCTATAAAAAACCCCCGGTTGGTATGAATTTGATCCCTCACCCGTAAAATGACAGTCATAGTATATTAATCAAAATTAGTGCTAGACGAAGAAAGTCGTTCCGTGAAGACCACTTATTCATAGTGAATTTCTGTAATAATTGGATGATGCGTGAATGTCGAGCTGTCGTTGGCCGATCAACACTCTACATGCAGCGCTTAGCTATATACAGCATGGTAAGCGTCATAGACTCCACAGATGAGACTTCAGAATCATTATCACCATCTATCGATACTCTCCTGTATGTGTTTACATAAAAATAAATGTATGATTCTCGACGACATACAAGGAACTTGGAGAAACAGCAGTTGTAGTATTTAGGCGTATATTTTGTTTGATTTGTTCTTTAGATTTTTTAAGGACCTCCAATGATTAGTCCGACGCCCCAAAACCGTTGAAACTTACTCTTCTTTATTATTTAATGAGCTTGTCTTACCCTCGACCGTCTGAAGTGACATTAGCGCAGTGCGAGCGTCTGGCTTTCAATAAGGAAGTCCGGCGTTCAAATCCGCACTGCCAATCTTTTCTATACGTAACACACTCAGCATTAGATTATGTACTGGCGGGTATTGCTTAGTGCTTAAGTGTTAGCTTTCCATACTGAAGGTCGTGAGTTAGATCCCAGACGAAGATTATTTTTTACGTAACACATACAAGAGAATACCGATACATCTTCTTCTTCGTAGTATCAATCCGGTGGATTGGTTTGCAGCAACAGAATCTTGCATCTTGATCTCCAAGCAATATTTATTTTGCTGATACATGGGATGTCTTTTAGACCTTAAATGTGGTATTTTCCCCTTTATTTCCACATCCTAATGCCGTTGACCATAAAGGTTCATCCGCCTTAGGAGAGCATTTACTCCCTCCAGGACAATAGAGTGCCCTAACCAGGACCTGATGAGGTTAGCTGGGTGTTAGCTTATTCCGGCCAACATACATCATGCTGTAGAAATCTCATCTTTGTAATTTTGCATTCGCAACAAAGCCTCATCATACTCCCATAATACACACAACATACGCTGAAGTCATACGAGGATCCCCCAAACGACACTGACAAAATAGGTGGGTATCACGCTTAGACCGAACACGCTAGCGTGACTGCCTAACAAGCATGACTCAAACTTCATCGCACTGTTGCGTGTTTCCATTTTATAATATTTACGAATATGTATTGAGATTTTTTCAAAGACACGGTTAATCGTGCTAATATTTGTGAGGGAACCATAATATACATATATATATACGATACATACGATAGATCGAGAAAAATGATAAAACGGGGAACAGTTTATGCGGGATTTATTAACATTGTTTCTTGTGGGTGACAGTAGCATAAAAAATGAACAAATTATACGGAAGAACAAAAAAAAAACGTGAACGAAATAACGGTGATCGTCTGTATATGAAATTATAAAAACGTAGATTTGATCAAATCTCTTAGGGAAACGATCAATTTAAATAAAACTTTTTTAGTATTTTTTTACAAAGAAAGTAATTGGTTTTTTCAAACATAACCTAACTTAGCACCACAGAATTTCATTACTCCAAAGAAAGGCTTCCCAATAAATACTGATTGAAAAACATCTAAATATGCCTCAGATACAATAGTCCCCCAACTGGCAAGAACCTTGACTGTCTTCGGCAGAGAGAGCCACTATTGTGCGACTGCGGAGACCTGCAGACTGCCTCACACCTAAGATCTTGCTCCATGTGCCCGACAAGCTGCACACCTCAAGACCTAATGCTAGGCAACACACGGATGTTGCCAGATACTGGGCAGAAATAATTTGATGTCGCTGACACGAAGAAGAAGACTTAACCTAAACAATATTTTTGTAATTTATCTATTAATATTCATAACACAACACTACGCAATTAAGCTATCGTAAAGGATGCGAAGGATTTAATATTTTATGACACTTTAATTGATCGATCGTCTTAATCAATTATTCATAGCTAATTCATAACCAGTATACATTATCATGATTTATAAATGTATATATAAACACATATATTATACATACGAGTAGGTTTTAAGTTGTAGAGTTGTAGAAAGTTGTAAAGATTTTAACTTGTGAGCCGGGATTTCCGAGTCGTTGCTTCTGTCTGTGTTTAGCACTCGTACCGTTAGCACGTTAGTTTCGCATGTGATCACACATTTTTCCAGACTTGTTTATTATTATATTCAAGATAAATAACCCTTGCAAAAATTTACCCGAAAAATGCCACAAGAGAATAAAAGTAACTGTAGAAATGAAACGTTAAATCATTGAAAATTGAGAAGGTGGTGGAAACGTAGCTGATCTAGCGCGCTTATACAATTGATCTACATCAACGATTGGCACTATCCTTAAGAACAAGGATAAATTAAAGGAGATAAATGCTTCAAAAGGAGTGTCTAGAATGTCTTCAAAACGCTTACGTATTCTTGTCTACAGTCAATGAGATTATATCATTGGTTAATATCATGTGACTGATGTGACTGAAGTGAATAACAATGATATTGAAGAGCTTTTGGAAGAGAAAAATGTTTTTATCCAGGTTGTTACTCTCTTTAACAATTTATAAGCATGTACTTTTATTTGATGATTTATATGGGAAAATCAATGTCGCTTAATGAGTGTTTTACATAACGAGCAAGATTTTGGAACGAATTATGCTCGTTATGAGAGGTTTCACTGTATTAATTTAAAACAAAAACTGGTTTTCTAGTCTGCCGACTTAAAAAAAAGATTCAACAGGTATTCATTGAATCATTTAAAAGTTAAATAATCTCTTTACAAGTCATTACCATCATACAATATTCAAAAGCAAATTACCATAAAAAATTGGAACATATTTTTTACTGTATTGTTTTTTACGTGTGATTTTAATAACTGTTACACAAATTGTGTGTTGAATTTTTATTGAACTATATATAAACATCCTCCTCTCTCTCAAAAAAGGTCTTATCCGTCGCGTGAGGGCATGGTGAGGAGCAGGTCAGCAAACAAAGCCTTTCTTTTAGAAGCACATTGACATATATTTACATTAAAAGTTTACAAGCTTCCGGCCAAGCGGGATGACATGCGTAAATGTGCTTCTGAAAAAGTCTGTGTTATCAATCTGCTCCTCATCCTGCGATCACGCGACGGAATAACACCTTTTTGAGAGAGAGGAGGATGTTAACTCACTCCATGTCGCCGTGGTTTCTCCATGTTCTGTATTACCTTGTTGAATACCGTCGATCTGGTGGTACTGAAATATGAGGAGCTTAGTCTCGTAATTGCCGTGACCTGTCATAGATATTTTTCTTTACTAATCAACGAGTGCATCCACTGCAAGAACTGCATCTAGTGAAGGGTGATAAAGGGTCATTTTAATTATTTGTGCTAACACCAAGCGAATTTAAATTCCTTTGCGAAGATGCGACCTATAGAAGAATTATGATAGACGCTTGTACATTGAAATTATCAAATCATCAATAATATTGATTATTATCTAATAGTAAATGGATACACACATACAAATTAACATCCTCCTCTCTCTCAGAAGGTTGTTATTCAGTCGCGTGTTGGCATGATGAGGAGCAGGTCAGCAAAACAAAGACTTTTTCTGAAGCACATTGACACGTATTTATGATAAAACTGGGTTTTTTCCGATCGATCGTAATGTGGCGTTTCTTTCGCCGCGACCGATCGGAACTTAACAATGCGATCTCGCCGACGGACGGCAGACGACTGCCGCGCTCGTGATGGCTCTCGCCCAGCGCTACTAGCGGCGGTCTATGTAACTAGTCCCAAATGACAATATTGCGGACACATTCATGTACGACAAGCGAACAGAAATAAGAGACGAAAGTTTGTATATCGAGGTATTCGGTACCAGTCAGCAAGGGCTAGGTTTTGTAGGCATCGAACACTGGACATTTTGCATGGTAGTCATGCATTTTACCTCTGCATTGGTGGTGGCTTAACATTTAAATGCATTGCGGCAGCTATTTTCATAGCGAGTTAATATGCGTTAACTGATCAATTGAACCAAAAAAAATATTTAAATATCTACTGTTTTTCTGGAACATTCGAGAATCCGAAAATTATTTCTTGAATCTAAATCGCTTGCGCTACAAATAGGAATGCGATATTGATTGATCGATAGCATTTTATGTAAGCACATATAGGAGAATACCGACAGATATTCAAAGAAAAACAAGGTAATTTGTTTGGGTTCTTATTCGTATTTTTTGTAAACGTAAACGTAATTTAAAATTAAAACATAAGATATGGAAAGAAATAAAAATAAAATGGAAGCATTCAATTTTTTGACGATCTTATAGTACGTTCACGAATGCTCTGAATTTGCAAGCATTCAATGTCGCAAGGGCTGTTGTTATTACATGTTCAGAATGACATACGCCTTTACGATGTCAGACATGCGAATTGTGAACATTAACCATAAACAAAAGACGCTCTACACATATTAATGGCGTCCTCTTATGACCAACCTTCCTGCGATTGTTAATAAATTATATAACACAGGCTTTATGATTGTTCATGTTATGTCTACTTGACTATACTACATCATGTCTATGGCAGGGATTATCAATAATAGATGCTACAGTGAAAATTTACAAAACTGCTGTAAGGCCAGCTATGCTCTATGGATCGAAGTGTTGGTCCCCGCTGAAACGTGACTTGGATAGGATTCATGTAGCAGAGATGAAGATGCTGAGGTGGGCGGGCGGTGTGACTAGAGTGGACAGAGTTCGAAATGAGCATATTCGGGGTTCATTTCGGGTGACCACCATACCTGAAAAGATAAGGGAAAACTGCCTAAGATGGTATGGGCATGTGACACGGAGAGATGAGGACCACATGGTGAAGAAAGCCCTCTACATAGCCACGCTGAGAAAAAGACCCGGAAGACCACAGGCAACCTGGACTGCAACTGTAAACAAGGATCTGAAAACTCTGGGTTTGACCGAGAATGCAACGCAGGACAGACAGACCAGGCGAATGTGCATAAGGAGAGCCCACCCCAGATGATGGGAAATGGCTAGGCTAAAAAGATATGCTACAGTGAAACCTCGGTGTCTCGTTTTCGAGTGCTGGAAACGAAAAAAGCGAAAACTAATCAAATACGTCAAAAAAATCATACAATAATATTTATTTGTTTATATATCATACATGTGCATACATCCTCCTCTCTAAGTTAGTTATCGAATTGCTTGGTGGCAGGATGAGGAGCAGATGAACAACACACAGACTTTTTCTGAAGCACAAATAATTTTACGATAAACTTTACAAACTTCCGGCCCGGGCGTAATAACATGCCGGGCCGGCCATAGTACGACATCGTCGTGGTCGACACACAACTACTGGTCATTAGAATATCATACCATATCTTCCCTTACATGAAGAAACACCTGGATGGACGCATTTCGGCGATAGAGAAGAGCTGGAAGAAGCGGTTCTCAGGTATCCGCGTGGCTTGGCGGCAGATTTTTTTGACTCGGGCATTCAGAAGCTCGTATACCGCATGCAAAAATGCATTGACCTCAGTGGCGACTATGCAGATTAATACGTAAAATTCTGATCTTTCCAAAAATTTACGCATTCATGGAATTAAACATGTTTTACGTTGTGAAAGATCACTGGGAACCTTATTTTAAGGATAACCCTCGTATTGTGAGTGACCAGCATAACGCGCGCAAAATGCCCTATAAATCGCTGCATCTGTATACAGTCTCATGTCGGTTTATCAAAGCTTGACTAATCACTCTTGTACTACCATGACCGCCTATAGTATTTTAGTTTATGTGCCTATATCGACCGCCTATAGTCTGTAACCCTTTCGCATCGGTTGTCGATATATGCCGTCTAAGATTCTCCTACCGTTGATATCGGCAGCTGTGATATATCGTTTTGCTACTTTCAATACTCATTGTGAAATATACGGTAGGAAATTTCAAGTGCAGTCATTCTCTTTATCAACCTACATGTATTATTTACACGAATCTGTAAAGCATGTAAATAAATATCGTTAGGTTTCGTCGCAGGAGCGATTTTTCTATAAACCACATGTATCAATGCCACCACATGTTTGGAGTTACATAATGAACGTTTATTAAATATAATATATAGTTTATAATAAAAAATAATAGTTTTTTATGCATCATCTGATAGCTAAGGGATAGAAGAACCCGCATGGTGAAAACCCTCCCTGTCCCGTCCTGGTTTTGGAGACCCAGATGGGGAACCGTTACTGGACGCACGCAAAAAGCTACTTGTTAGAGAGTGGCTGAAGGCCTGCCCATGATTCTAGGTGCATCAGTTAGATGTCAAATAGACCTCTGAGAGAATCTGTAAAACATCTAAATAAATATAGTTAGGTTTCGTCACAGCAGCGATTTTTCTGTAAACCACATGTGTCAATGCCACCAAATGTATGGAGTTACATAATGAACGTTTGTTAAATATGATAGTTTTTAATGCATCATCTGATAGCTAAAAGATAGAAGAACCAATGTGATATATGAAAATATGTCAGATAAGTACATTTATGCTTCAAATACTAGTTTTAAGCAAAAAAAATGGTTTGAAAAATTCACGCCGTATTGACAGTATAATGTGTATTCCATCGAGCCGTAACGAAAGGGTTAAAGTATGACTGTATAGACCGCCTATAGGCTATACTTGTGTATAGTCTGTTCAGCACATGTTCTTTATTCATTTTGTAAGAGATTCTTGCATAGTTAACTAAACGTATGCGTGAATTGAATTCACTTGAAAGATTTCTCATTTATACCGTTAATGTATTGCAATTAGTTATATAATAGAAGTTTTTAAAAAACAATATATATATGTATGTAAGAATAGATGTATGATCGATTTCAAAAGTCAAAGTGTCGTGGTTTTCTTCACAGTAATATTAATACTATATATAATCGTGTTGGAAACAACAGGGTCAGATCCTGTCCAGAAGTGGGCGATGTCGATGGCGTTACTCCCGGTCATCATCAGGTCTTCCTGGGTGCAGGTATTCGGACACAACGCACACTCCAGAAGTTGTGACAGGGTCTGATCCACGCCGCAGTCACATTCAGTCGGTCCGCTGTAAAACTGCCAGGCTTTCATTTGTGTCCTCGTCTTGCATACTCCGGTCCGAAGTCTGTTAAGGGACCTCCTTATATTCCACGCAGGTATTATTAATATTGCATGCAGGTTTATTATAGAGACAGAAGCGTCGGGTTTATCATCCAATTTAATTTTAAAAGTACTATTAAAAATCACCCTAAAATACTTTTTTATTTTTTATGTAAACACATACAGGAGATTACCGACAGATGGTGATAGTAATTCTGAAGTCTCATCTGTGGAATTCTATGACGCTTACCATGCTGTATATGGCCAAGCGCTGCATGTGGAGTGTTGCTCCGCCAACGTCAAAGACTACAGCCCGAGATTCACGCATCATCCTTATTATTACAGGGATTTACTATGAATGGGTGGTCTTCACGGGATGACTTTTGTGTACTACAAATTTTAATAAATAGGGTATGACTGGCATTTTACGGGTGAGGGATCAATATTCTCCTGTATGTGCTTACATAAAAAAAGAAAAAAAAACTGACTTGGGATAAGGCGAAGACTATGGCGGCTGACAGAGCCATGTGGCGGCAGCTCGTGAATGCCATATGCTCCAGTTAAGGGAGCGGACATGGCAAGATGGCGATGATGATTTACGCAAAAAATCAATAATTCAAATAAATTAGCTTGTATTTTATGTTTTTTTTTTAAATCCAAACTTGCAATCTTGATGTACGGCTGTGAGTCACGGTGCTTATTTGAAAGTGATAAAAAAAGACTAGAGGCCTTTGAGATGTGGTCATACGGAAGTACTCTCGGAACTTCCTGGAGAGACCACGTCACGAACAATGAGGTTCTCAGGATAATCAATGAAGATAGGCATCTAATAAGAACCATCTCAGAGAGGCAATCGTCCACATCATGCGATACGATGGTCTTCTTGACGACATTGTGGAGGGGATGGTTTAGGGTAGAAACTGTAGAGGGCGGTATTTGCAGCAAGTGTTCGAGAACATGAATTGTAGCTGAAGAGGGTTGCGGAGGACCGAGAGGAGCGGAGATCGAGATGCAAGATTCCGTTGCTGCAAACCAATCCACCGGATTGATACTACGAAGAAGATGCAACATTCTTGTGTCAAAAAAAAAAATTGCGTCAAAATATTTTATTAAATTGACATGACACGTTAGTAGTGTAAGTGTCATGTCACAACACGAGTTGTCCAAACACTAGGTGTTTCATATTTGACATAACCTCAAAACCAATTCACACCGCCCCACGAGCTCGTTCATTAGCACCAGGATCACGGACGAAGAAAAAAAAAGTGTCGAGCAATAATTTGTTTGACCAACATTCGAACACTGATTAAATTATGGAATTATTTAAATTTAAAAATATAATTAGCGTCACGCATTGATTTGATTTGTCGTTAATTGATTACGCCATTTTTTTTTTGTAGGAGATGTTCCCGTTAATGACTTTTGTGTGAGAAATTTAATAGGTTTGTCACATCTATTTTGCTCGGCGGGTGTGACTTAGTGTCTAAAGCGTTTGCTGACCGGACATGTGGGTTCGATACCCGATGAATATTAAAATATAAAATATTTCATTACATTTTTAAGGTCTATAATAATAAGCCCCGGTTGATGTGAATTTGATGCCTCTCCCGTAAAATACCAGTCATAGCGTATCAACCTAATCATCGATTTATAAAATATTTATGAATCAATTTGAGTTTCGCATTGGATATACAATATATGCCCACGGTAGGGTTGAGATACCCCTTAAGAACGTCGGACTAATCATCATTAAAAATTATTCTGATAATTGAACACCAAAATATTTCTCTGGTACTACAGCCGTAGTCTATGGAAGTTTGTTAACTTTTTTTGTGTTTTTCAAGAATACAAAAAAAAACGTTACATGCGCTCCTTATTTATATTTTCCCGTTCCCGTTCCCGTTTTTAGAAGTTTTTTTTAAACAGTAATCGTCACAGACAACAAAATAATTCCTGTAAGTTTCATATCAATCGAATGAACGGTGCAGTAATGTATCAAAGACAAACAGACATACATTTATTTTTAAATAAGTAGATTTTGTTTTTAAAGAATACAAAAAACAAACATTACTTACACTCTTCATTCCTGTTTTACCGTTCCCGTTTTCGGAAGATTTTTTTAAAACATTATTCATCGTTGATATAATCGCAATAATTCCTGTAAGTTTCATTTCAATCGGATGAACGGTGCTGTAATGCATCAAAGAGAAAAAGACACACATTGATTTTTAAATAAGTTGATAATGATCTTTCCTTTTTTGTGTTTTTAAAGAATACAATAAACAAACGTTACATGCACTCTTCATTCCTGTTTTACTGTTCCCGTTTTCGGAAGATTTTTTTAAAGAGTAATCATCGTTTATTCTTCTTCGTAGTATCAATCCGGTGGATTGGTTTGCAGCAACAAAATCTTGCATCTCGATCTCCGGTCCTCTCGGTCCTCCGCAACCCTCTTCAGCTCAGCATAAGAGCTACAACTCATCTCGTCGAACACTTGCTGCAAATACTTCCGTCTAGGGCGCCCTCTACAGTTTCTACCCTCAACCACCCCCTCCACAATGTCGTGAAGAAGACCATCGTGGCGCATGATGTGACCGATCCATCGGGCTCGCCTCTGTGAGATGGTTCTTATTAGGTCCATATCTTCCTTGATTATCCATCGTTGATATGATCGCAATAATTCCTGTAAGTTTCATATCAATCGCATGAACGGTGCAGTAACGCATAAAGTACAAACAGACATACATTGATTTTTATTTAAGTAGATAATGTATTTCTTACCTTTTTTGTGTTTTTCAAGAATAAAAACGTTATCTATGTCCATCATTTTGCAATCTCGATTCTTCAAGTATGGCAGAGGTTAGAGCGGCTCGATGTTTAGCTATCGTAAATTGTTATTACGTGTAAACAGATAATAAAATCAGATAAAACGTGAAAAATACATTGCGAAAATCTGTAATGCCTCACGTTTAAAACGTAGTTTACGATCTGTTGAGTAATGTTTATTAGTGAATTTATGGTAGTCACCAAGAAAATCAACACTATATAATATATTAATGACGTATTTTCGTGTTTTTTGATTTATAAGTATTATTTGAACATATTTATGGGTACGTTGTACGGGAATACACGTAATACATTGGATTTTATCTGCCTCACACTTGCATCACACAATTTAAGTCTTCTTCATGATTTGCGTTTTCAGATTATGATCAGTTAGCAATTGATAAGTTCAGTGGGAGTTTCCTTTTTATCATGAACACTAACATCCTCTCCTCTTTCAAAAGGGGTGTTATTCCGTCGCGTGAGGGCAGGATGAAGAGCAGGTCAGCAAACAAAGACTTTCTTTTAGAAGCACATTGATTATATTTACTTAAAACTTTACAAGCTTCCGATTATGCGGGATGACATGCCGCTGACCGTAATGCTAACTGACGCGCTCGTCGGTGCTTAGACTTCTGCGGCCCATGGTCGTTCACCAGCGCAGTCGGTGGCAAAACTATATAACTAGTCCCAATATGACGGACACATAAATGTTTAGCAAGAGACGAAAGATTGTTTATCGAGGTTATTGGTATCAGTTAGCAAGGGCTCCATCGTGCTGATGTCAACACATACAGGAGAATACCAACAGATGGTGAAAGTGATTTTGAGGTTTCATCTGTGGATGCTACATATGGTTTAGCGCTGCATGTGAGGGTGTTGATCTGCCTTCTTCATAAACTACAGCCCGACATTTACGTAACATTAAATTATTACAGAATTCATTATGGTGGTCTTCAGGGGACGACTTTCGTCTACCACCAATTTTGATTATTAGGGTATGCATTGCATCTTACGGGTGAAGGATCAAATTCACACCAACCGGGGGTATTTATAGAGCTTAGTCGAGGATCATACCCACGACCGCAATAAACTAACGTTTGTAATGTTTGTAAATTTAAAATAAAAATGAAAATGGTAAATGGACGTTCGGTTGAGACGATCCTTAGGACCAAATGGTCCAGTCCTCTGCAGCGTCGGGTCAATCATCCGATAGTAAAAAAATCAAATTAACAAATCACCTAAAATATGCTCTTGTCTCTTCAAGTCGTCAGGTATCATTATGTTCCCAGGTGGACCTTCGGGAGCATCCAAATATATCGCGATGAAACATGGACAATGGCATCTGACATAACTGAGTTGAAGAATGTTGTGGTGACCATATGTTCCAAATATTTAACGGGTGTGGAAAAAGAAAAAAAAAATAGCAATGGATTACTTATACTTAGCAATCTAAAAAAATGCATCACAGATAGGGATCGAACCTACACCACGTTTGCTTAATCAAGAACGTTATTCATTTTGCTACTGTTACCTCGAATTTAGAGTTATGTATGACGAAATTTATTGTTACATAGTTAGTATATAATAGCATGTATTGAATAAATTCAAATAAACAGTGTTGCTTAAACTATAAACACTAAGTTCAAAGAAACCATTTTGGTATTTTTTTGCATAATATAAATGGTCTAGGTACATCGTTAGTGCGGTTCTCATTAGATCACTGAGGCCACTCTGCGGGTGAACATGTGGAGAAGCGCAACTGAGGGGAATACTTAGATTGCCCCGAAAGAGGACCTAGCCCATAGACACGACCAGGGGTGGAATATATGGAGGTCCCTTAACAGACTTCGGACTGGAGTATGCAAGACGAGGATACAAATGAAAGCCTGGAAGTTTTACAGCGGACCTACTTAATGTGACAGCGACGTGGAGCGGATCCTGTCGCACCTTCTGGAGTGTGCGCTGTGTCCGAGTAGCTGCACCTAGGAAGTCCTGATGATGGCTAGGAAGTAACGACATTGACGTCGCCAATTTCTGGGCAGACTGAATCTGAAGATTATATATATTAGATCACTGAAGTTAATCAACTATGGATGCGGACTACAACTTGGATGGGTCACCGCTTGTTGCTACGTGCGTGTTGCTGGTCGGGTTGAGCTGTTCCTAAGGACAAATGATCTAGCCATCTGGAGTTTTGGGATAATAATCTTTTAAAAAATCCGGTTATTAAATAAAGCAAAATATATGCCTGGGATACTACAGCTGCCATTTCATCAAGTCCTCTTGGGGATCGTCGAGAAATACATATTTTTACTTTAGCCTGCGGGTATAGCCCAATGGTCAAAGCGTTTGCTTTGCAAGCCAAAGGTCGTTGGTTCTATTCCCCGACGGAGATTAAAAAAAAACGATTTCTGAGCCTTAAAATACCCGCGGTTCGTGTGAATTTGATCCCTCATCCGTAAAATGCCAGTCATAGCCTATCAATTAAAATTGGTGGTAGATTCCTCCTGCACCCACTCACAGCCGACAAACTCGTCTTACACTTGCCGAACATCCATACACGGTTAATATATGTCGACCAAGAACTGGCAGCTTCCAAAGTTCCTTCCTTAATGCCACCGGTAAGCTATGGAATGCTCTTCCAGCGTCTGTGTTTCCTCCTTCCTACAATCTGGATCTCTTCAAGAAACAGATAAATATACACTGCAATCTCCCCCAACCCACACACAAATACGAACACAACACACGTTTCCTGCATGCAGCGTCCAGCCTCCCTGGCTGAGCGTCATAGAGTGCACTGGTCTTGACCGGTTGTGCTCTCCTGCATGCGTTTACATAAAAAAAAAAGACGAAAGTCGTCCCGTGAAGACCGCCCATTCATAGTGAATTCTTGTAATAATAAGGATGATGCGTGAATCTCGGGCTGTAATGTAAATTGAGTGGCGGCAATTCGTGGTGACCATATGTTCCAGATATGGAACCGATATGGTAAGAAAAAAATTGAAATATTTGATTTTTGTTGCCATTTAGGACCAAATGGTTCATAACCTCGTTCACGTCGGAGTGATCATTCGATTTCCATTTAAAATATCTGATTAACAAACGCACTCATTTGCGTCAGATACTATACTAGTGCCGAAAGTCTGTTTGGGAATATGTATGGTTTCCAAAGAGACTCAAGACAGAAGCCCGGGGACTTATAAATAAAATTATAATAAAATAAAATTTGTAATCTTTCTGATTGAATAGCTAAATCGAAAAAAAAGGCCTGGATTTTTTTTTGTCCTTAACACGTTTAACGCCACGTAATGTTTTTAATGCATTCGACTCAGAGGCGCCATATAGGTCACATTCAATGTTAAAATTACATTGAAATGTGACCGCTGGCGTACAGGGACTGTTCGTTCGAAAAAAAAACGTAGGTCACCGGTAACCTACAGGGCGCCCTTTTTAACAACAGCGTAGGTCACCGGTGACCTACGTGGCGTGGAACGTGTTAAGAGACGGCTGCTGTAGTATCCAAGGCATATTTTAAGTGATTTGTTACACTTTTGAAACATTTGGTCTAGCGTCATAGTTTCTAATGTCCCTTCCTGTGTTTATCAATTAAATTAATAAAGGGTACTATCTTATTGGTTTAAATTTGCGTCATATAATCAACACTTCACAAACTTCTTTATATTATTTTTTTATGTAAACACATACAGGAGAATACCGACAGATGGTGATAGTAATTCTGAAGTCTCACCTGTGGAATTATGTGACGTTTTACCATGGTGCTTATGACCAAGCGCTGCATGTGGAGTGTTGATCCGCCAACGTCATAGACTACAGTCCGAGATTCACGCATCATCCTTATCATTACAGGAATTTACTATGAATGGGTGGTCTTCACGGGTCGACTTTCGTCTACCACAAATTTTAATTAATAGGCTATAACTGGCATTTTACGGTATTCTTACCACCCCCCCGGGTGGTAAGAATTTGATCCCTTAGAGCTCTGAAATCGATTAAGAATCTTTTTTTTTTTCAATTTCCGTCGGGGATCGAACCCACGACCTTTGGCTTGCATAGCAAACGCTTTGACCGTTGAGCTATACCCGCCGGCCAAATATAATTGATATCTGATATTAAATAAAATAAATATCTGACTTAATCGGGATTGTATATTTTTATTATTTATTCGCTCCTTAGCTGGAGCATATGGTCACCACAAACTGTCGCTATAAAGTCATTTCTCCAGTTATTGTTATCACCTAGTCTCAAGCAATTAAGTTGATATAAGCTTGATATAGCTCTTTTAGGCTGATGCCGTAAAGCTTCGAAAAACGATCTTTTGTCTCTTATTTTTTCGCTCGCCTGACATGCACATCTAATAATGTTAGTTTTAATTATACAACGACCCACGGCGTTTGCATACGCTATTTGATTTATTAAGACAATTGCTCCATTTCATGTTGGTGCAACTGTCATCTTTAATTAGGTTTTTTGCCGCGATTGTCTTGGCGGCGCTGGATGTCACAGGTTCCGGCAGTTGTCAGTTAACTTTTCGAAAACGAAAAATAAAGTCTTTAATAATATAAAAAAATAAACTCGAATTGTGCTTCAAAAACAAGTTCTTTGTGTTGTTAATCAGCTCATGCATCCTTCCTCCACGCGGCCGCGTGACGAACCCGCGACGTGTCGTCTTTTTAAAGACGGGGGATGTCAAAGTTTATAATTTAAACACTTATTTTAAAAATATTGTTTTGTATCCATTATGTTCGAAGATTAAAAGTATTAAAACTAAGGCGTTTAACCAATGCATCCTCCCAGTTTTAACTTATAGCGCAGAGAAATGGAATCTAACAGCTAGTCTTACACATAAAATAAAGGTCACTTAACGTGGCATAGAGAAATCCATTGGAGGAGTGTCTCTTTAAGATCAGAGACCAGGATATTCGTAGAAGAACCTAAGTAGTGGAGGCTACCCAACGAATAGGGCGATGGTCAGCACATGTCTGACTATCCTTTCCCCTGCCAGACCAATTGTGCAAGAAAAGACCCCCAAGGCCAGCCGTTTTCAATGTCAGAAAAGTCATTTTAAAAAATCAACAAGTGCTTAATATAATGTTATTTAATGTAAACTTACCAAATTTGGATGTTTTTCCCCTTTTCCATCAGAATAGACACACTTAATTGATAAATAATGTTGTGATAATTTATACGAACAGGGTTGTCACAAATTGTGTAGTTTAATAATGATCTGGCGAGTTAACTCGTCCGTGGCCTGGCAGGACCTAACGAGTTTGGCGAGTTAACTCGTCCGTGGCAGGGAAAGGGTTATTACTCAAATTTGGTGGTAGACGATAGTCTTTCTGCTGCTGAAAGATTATTTTGTACTCACCTTTTTAGGTACTTATTAGTGACCGTTTGCTTTGTAATTACTACCTATTAATTGAATCAAATACTACTAAAGCAATTGCCAAAATATAAAAACACATCTCCCGCAAATTTTAAATGTGAACTACGTGGGGTTTTTACAAATAAATTTAAATAAATAATTTCGGACTCTGTAGTCTGCAGTTGGTATAAGTGCTAAAACGGTAATATTCGGTTGTACGCAAACTTGTAATACGACCCCTAAGTTTGATGGTCAAACCAAATAACGGTCACAAAATTCTTAAACTTTTAAATAAGAAATATAAAAAAAAAACGATAAAATACATCTCCTTTCGGACATCATCATCATGATCGCCTCACCCCAGGCGTCATTGCAGCAACACCAAACAGAAAGTTGCAACAAGGAACAACCTCATCCGCAAACTGACCAACACTCACTGGGGAGCCCAACCACCCCTTCTTCGTACCTCAGCTTTAGCACTTTGTTTCTCAGCCGGAGAATATGCGGCACCAGTGTGGGGTCGATCAGCCCACTGTAATCAAGTGGACACTGCCCTGAATGATGCATGCAGAGTCGTCACAGGCTGCCTCAAACCAACACCCATTTCTAAACTATACCCCTTGGCTGGTATCGCACCACCGAACATAAGACGCAAAATCATATGCGCCGAAGAAATGCGTAAGGCAATCAACCAACCGTCCCACTGCTTGTATAATCAGATACCCCCAACACCAAGATTGAAGTCTCGAAGCAGCTTTCTGAAATCCACACAACCTCTCACATCCGGCCCTGAAAATGAGAGACTCCAACTCTGGCAACAAATCGCACCAGAGGATTTCATTACTCCAAGGAAAGGCCTGCCAACTGGCAAGAGCCTTGACTGGCGGACCTGGAAATCCCTAAACAGATTAAGAACCGGAGTTGGTAGAACAAAGGACAACCTCGAGCGGTGGGGAATGCTTCGGCAGGGAGAGACACTATTGTGCGACTGTGGAGACCTGCAGACCGCCTCACACCTACGATGCTGCTCCATGTGCCCAACAAGTTGCACATCTCAGGACCTAATGCTGGGCAACACACGAGCTATCGATGTTGCCAGATATTGGGAAAAAATAATTTGACGTCGCTGACACGAAAAAGAAGAAGATCATCATCATACCAAGTCCGATCATCTAATTGAAGCATTTTTTCATGTAAACAAATACATGAGAATACCGACAGTCGGCGATAGTGATTCTGAAGTCTCATCTGTGGATTTCTATCACGCTTACGTATATGACTAAACGCTGCAATGTTGATTCGCCAACGTCATAGACTACAGCCCGAGTTTCACGCATCATCATTATTATTGCAGGAATTTACTATGAACGGGTGGTCTTCACGGGACGATATTCGTCTACCACCAATTTTAATTAATAGGCTACGACTGTCATTTTACGGGTGAGGGATCAAATTCACACCAACCGGGGTGTTTTAAAGCTCAGAAATAGATTAAAAATCATTTTTTTTTTTAATTTCCGTCGGGGATCGAACCCACGACATTTGGCTTGCAAAGCAAACGCTTTGCCTATTGAGCTATACCCGCCGGCAAAAGTGTTCGATGACATAAGTTGCAGATCTTTTATGCTGAGCTAAAGAAGGATGCAGAAGATCGAGATGCAAAATTTTGTTGCTGCAAACCAATCTACCGGATTGATACTTTGAAGAAGACCACACATAAAAACTATATATTTTCAATTTCATAAAATAAATTAAGTGCCTATTAATTTACAGATGTGTTTAGTTGTAATTTTTTTTTATTGTTTTTTTGTGGTTGAATAAGTAATTGGGTTTTTTGTTTAAAATGATCAAGTCATCAATTTTTATTACATATTTCCAGACGTAGAAAAAAACCCAGAAAAAACGGGAAAAAACAGGACTCAATTTAATATTTTAATATAATAATAATAACAAAGCAGGGCTTATTAACCTTAGGTCCGCAGACTAATAAAAATATATTTTATTTAAAAATCTGAGCTTACCGACAGTAGCACGTTGTACGCACGGTTCTTGTTAAATCACTGAAGTTAAGCATCAATGGACGCCGACTTAAACTTAGATAGCTTACCGCCTGTTGCTTGTTAATTATATTTGTTATCAAGTGTCTTTGGTCGGGTTGAGTCGCCTTTTATTACCCAAATATTACGAGTCAATTAAGTATAAAGCCGGTCTCGCTTCCAAAAAAATACTTGTATTATATAGATCACGTCGGTATTTCAACGATAAACAACTTCTTCCATATAAAGGACAAATCCGACCTATCCTTGAATACGGCAGTCACCTTTGTATTGGAGCCCCAAAATACCTTATAATCTTTATTGACTCAGTTCAAAGAAGAGCAATTCGTTTGATAAACAATGACACTATTACGTCTAACCTGCAATCAATGGAACACAGGCGTAAGATTTGTTCACTTAGTATTTTCTACCGTTATTACCATGGTCGCTGCTCTTACGAACTTAAAGAACTAATTCCTCCTGCACCCACCTATAACCGACAAACTCGTCTTACACTTGCCGAACATCCATACACGGTTAATGTGTGTCGACCAAGAAGTGGCAGTTTCCAAAGTTCCTTCCTTAATGCCACCGGTAAGCTTTGGAATGCTCCTCCAGCGTCTGTGTTTCTTCCTTCCTACAATCTGGATCTCTTCAAGAAACAGATAATATACACTTACAATCTCCTCAACCCACACACAAACACGAACACAACACACGTTTCCCGCATGCAGCGTCCAGCCTACTGGGCTGAGCGTCATAGAGTGCACTGGTCTTGACCGGCTGTGCTCTCCTTCATGTGATTACATAAAAAAAGTAAAACTAACATTAAGAATCCCAGCTCTAATGGAAATGTCTCGTTACGTTTAGTTTTTTTACATATATTAATTATTATGTAATTGTGTACATCTTCACCTTTTGACCATGTTTTTTTATTAGGTTCATTAGACATATACGTGGTTTGAAAATTAGTGAACAGTTAAATCATTATATCTGTGTGTACTTACCTGGTACAATCTATCACGAATATATGAGGTAATTAGTGTAGAATATTTTTTCATGAGTAATGTATTTCATGAAGCTACATACCACGTTTTTTTATATCCATATCCGTTTCACACCTGATACATACGATCACGACATATATGATGTATGTGGAATATATGGAGTTCCCTTAACAGACTTCGGACCGGAGTATGCAAGACGAGGACACAAATGAAAGTCTAGCAGTTTTACAGCGGACCGACTGAATGTGACTGCGGCGTGAAGCAGACCCTGTCACACCTTCTGGAGTGTGCGCTGTGTCCGAGTAGCTGCAACCAGGGAGACCTGATGATGGCCGGGAGTAACGCCATCGACGTCGTCCACTTCTGGGCAGACAGGATCTGACCCTGTTGTTTCCGACACGATTATTTATACGACATATGGCCATTGTTTAGGCCTCGTTCTAAAACATCTCTGCACCCGAAGGTATACCTGGGAACATATATATGGTTCCCGACAGCCTCCAAGGCAGAAACTGAAGGATTTGATGAGAACAATATGATTCAAGGCATATTTAAAATTTTTTGTAAACCTTTTTTTCTCAAGAAAATCAATTTTGCCGGCAGGCATACCTTAGTGGTTAAAGCGTTTGTTTGTCAAACCGAAGTGGGTTCAATCCCCGACGGAGCTCTATAAATACTTTTGGTGTGAATTTGATCAAAATCCCGTAAATTGCCAGTCATATAGCTCAGTGCTCCGCAACCGGTGTGCCGCGGCACACTGGTGTGCCGTAAGCCGATACAGGTGTGGCGCGATCAAATAAGGCAATATTATAAATAAATAATTTTACAACGGTCATCAAGCTTCCAGCGCCTATCGCCTATTTATGTAGACATACAGCGAGGTACTTGCTTTATTAAGTTATAAATGAACTTAAAAAAAAAGTGAAATTGATCAAATTAATATCTATTTTTGGCTCTTGGTGTGCCGCGGTATTCAAGGTGAGAACTTTGGTGTGCCGCAGAATCCAAAGAAGTACTTTGGTGTGCCGTAGATGAGAAAAGGTTGCGGAGCTCTGATATAGCCTATTCTTCAAAATTGGTGGTAGTCGAAAGTCGCCCCGTGCAGACCACCCATTCATCGTGAATTTCTGTAATACTATGGATGATGCGTAAATGTCGGGCTGTAGTATATGACGTTGGCGGATCACTTCACATGCAGCGCTTAGTCATATGCAGTAAGCGTCATATAATTCCACAGATGAGACTTCAGAATTACTTTCACCATCTGTCGGTATTCTCCTGTATGCGTTTACATAAAAAATAAATTTAAAAATAACGGGACACACGGATCTCTGACTCGACGATCACTGGAGAAATTCTTACTAATTACGTTATATATAAATATTTTATATAAATATACATATTGCTAAATATCACAAACTGTCGGTATTCTTCTGTATGAGTTAACATAAAAAAATAATTGTTAGTATCCACTGTGTCAGTATGATTGTGGTCAGTAATAAAATTAAAATGTAAGTAATATATTCAATATTGGTTAAAATGAATGTAAAATTAATGAATATTTTACATATAAAATGGAAAACTTACCAAACATTACCATTCATTAATTATTTCCTGCCATTTTATTATTTTTTTACTGCCGATTGATATTTTTTACTTTCATTTTTATGTATTTATTACTGACCGTTTTCGAAATAATTCCTGCCCATTAATCCCATTAAACACTGCCTAAAAAATAGTTGCCAAAGTTGAACGTGGACTGGTTTAAGTGAATACAATGCTATGTTTTTACTTGCTGATAAATATAGTAAAATCCGCATAGAATTTGGTCAATATTGGGTGCGATATAGTTAGCAGGGTCGTATCTAGGATATTTTATATCTTTATAAATCATAATTTAAAAATCCAAAGTAGGGCGGCATGGTCCAGTGGTAAAACGTTTGTTTCGCATTCTGACGCCGTCGCTTCAAAATCCGATCAACATTCCACATGCAGAGCTTAGCTACATGTAACATGGTAAACGCCATATAATCCACAGATGAGACTTCAGAATCACTAACACACTCTGTCGGTATTTTCCTGTATGTGTGTATAAAAAGTGGTTTCATACAAAGTTTTACTTGTTGTATTCTGGAAAAAGGTTTTTTTAAATCTTTTTTGTGTATTTTTTTTGCTAATAATAACTATTTATTTAGATTACTTGTTTCGTAAATAAATAAATAAATAGTTTAATTTTTCTCGTTCGTCCCCAAGAAGACGCTTAGCCGCTTATTCGGCTTCTGTTTGTTATATCGAGATTGCTTTTGCAAACAAAACCCGAGATTGCAACAATAGCCGCATTGCCTCCTAGCTTACCTGTAATCAGTAATGATCCACTAGCACACAGGTACACTGACCAGGGCGGATATCACTGATCCCCACGGTGAGCGAAATTATTTAATTTCTATTATATACCTATCATCGGTCGATTTCTGAATATGAGGTTCGATCCCCGACGAAGATTGTTTTTTTTTCTCTCTATATCCATTGCATATCAATATCATATGGGCACCACAAACTGCCTGAACTAAGTTCTTTCAGTTGCCACTGCCCATCCAATATCTGCACCTGAATGTCCTTGGTGAAAACCCTCCCTGTCCCGTCCTGTTTTTGGAGACCCAGATGGGGATCTGTTACTGGACGCACGCAAAAAGCTACTTCTTAGAGAGTGGCTGAAGGCCTGCCCATGATTCTAGGTACATCAGTTAGATGTCAAATATACCTCAGTCTAACGCTGCGAAATTAGTATACTACAGCGAGTCTCGAATTGCCTTCATTGGTAACACGTTGCTAACCACGAAATACGTGGGAATGGATAAGGAAATGGTGAGGTTGGGAAATGGATTCTGCAGAATGGCAGCATCAGTTAGGAGTCACTCTTGCAGACGGACGCGCAGAAGCGCTCGGAAGGCCTTCAGCCACTCTCTAATGAAAAGCTTTTTGCATGGGACCAGTAACTAGTGCCCATCTGGGTCTCCAAAAACAGGATGGGACAGAGAGGTTTTCATCAAGCAACATCAAAAGAATAGCGGGAGTATTCTGGATGCAGAGGGCGGAGGATTGAAGAGGATGGAGACTCATGCGAGAGGCCTACGTTCAACAGTGGACAGACACAGGCTGATGGTGATGACCGTGACGCTTACATTAAATTCACAAGAAAATTTACAGCAATCGTAGATAGAGAAACTTTAAACTACTAATTTACCGTTTACACCAAACAAATTTGAAAAAGTGGGAAATTGGTGGCTAAATGCATTCTCGCGTTGCTTAAAAACATCCGCACGTGATATGTAGTCACTACGCATACAAAAATAAGTTACTATACATAAAATTTAGGACCATAATTTATGATGTTGATAGATAAGCAATATTTACTAGTACACATCATTCTTTCCATACCGTTCCATATATGGAACATATGGTCACTAGATATTGCCGTCATTCAGCTCTATCAGTTGCCACCATCCGTGCTTAATCCCAAGATATCTATCTCTGCGCCTGAAGGTCCACGGTAACGGTTAACATCGAAATTGCGTATCGAAATTTTTCAAACCGTTTTTTTTGGCAATGGTGTTCTATCAATATATCTTCTCCGAGATTTTTTTTATTTATGTGTTGTTGCTGATATTATGTATGTTCTTGTTTTCTAGATGTATGGCCGCTACGCGCGAGACCTCGGTGCCGCTGCCAAAGGAGAAGCTTCTAGACTTAGGAGGTTGGATAGGAGAAGAAAGAGAGATGACAAGGCGAGACATAGGGAGCTTAGTGACCATACGCCAAGAAGACTGACTAAAATACTAGGTAAGTCAGGAAAATAACCAGATACAGAAAGAGACACAAAGAGTTTAGTGACCACACGCCAACAAGACTGACGAAAGTTCTAGGTAATGTTGCTAAGTATAGCGTCCTATCGTATACTCGTAATTATAAGATGGTATACCATAGGTACAGTATGGGTGGTATTGGCATCTCGCAAGTATCATCCATCAGAGACCTTGGCATATTATTTGAAAGCAAGCTAGCGTTTCATGCTCACATTGAAGCTGTGTGGGGAAGGGCACTGAAGATGTTAGGATTTGTTCTGCGTAGTGCCAGGACTATCTCGAGCACTTACGCACTGATCGTACTGTATAGTTCATTGGTTCGTAGCATACTTGAGAGCGGATCTATTATTTGGGCTCCCCACGAGTGTATATATGACCTCATGTTGGAGAGAGTTTGGATGATTTTTTTGAGGTTTCTTTACATGAGGATGTATGGATATTATCCGTGGCTGTACCCATCTAACTTTATACGGGGTATGTTAGGATACAATGAGTTGAGAACTAGAAGAGATGTGTGCTTAAGTATGCACTTCTTTTCGCTAGTGCGCGGCGTGTTCAGAAATTCTGATATTTTGTTGGAAATCGGTTTGTTTGTCCCTGACAATTATTTAAGGATAATGAGGGATAATTCAAAAAGACTGACTTAAGTTGTGGGTTAGTCAGAAAATGAACCAAAGGTCCGGTAAGGTACAGGAAGTTTAGTGATCACTCGTCAAAAAGGCTGACTAAAGTTCTAGTTAAGTTGAAGTATTAACTAGAGATAAAAGGAGACATAAAGAGTGTAGTGACCACACGCCAAGACTGACTAAATTAGTAAAGAAACAAATAAACAAGGGTCAAATCAAGGGTAATGTAGCTCAGTAAGCGCATGCCAAAAGGACCGACTAAGGTTCTAGGTATGTCAGGGAAAGGCTTAGAGACAACACGGAATGAAGTATAATTAAACTTGTGGGTAATTCAAGAAAAAAACTAGCGCCAAGAGAGACGGTGTTTGTAACGAAAGCCCAATAAACTTGACTGATGTTGTAGGTAAGGAAGGAATTAAACAAGGGACAAATCAAGGGTAAGGTAGCTCAGTGAGCACAAGTTAGAAAGACTGACTAAAGTTGTGGGTAAGTCAGGCATAATCATAAATTAAACAAAGCACATTGAGCTTAGTGACTATATGCCATGAAGGCTAAATAAAGTTCTTGGTAAGTCAGGAAAATAATCAGAGATAAGAAGAAATGTATAAAGAATGATATGTAGTGAAACAGCTCCAAATAAAAGCCAGTATCCGGAGAGTAAAAATGTTGAAAGATGGATATGTAATTACAAAAACTCACTGAGGTCCAGTTCACGTGTTCAGGAGCGGGATGACGAACTTCCAAGGGTTACGATTCAATGAATAAGCAATTGAAAATTTGATTCTTTGATTTCCTCAGGTTTCGTATGGAGGAACACTTTCGCCAAGCTCGGAGAGGACTGGGTCTTCCTGGCGTTGCTGGGCATCATCATTGCTCTCATCAGCTTCGTCATGGATCGAGGCATCTCCATGTGCAACAATGGTGAGTTCTAAATTATAATTGTACATTTAAATTAAGTGCAGCGGCATTTTTAAAGCCTTCCTGGGTTCTTGAAAACGCCCAGAAAGGCCGCCTACAACTTTACATAAAAAATGAAATAAAAAAACACTTTTAGCTGTTAACAAATGGAAAGGTATCTCAAACACTAATTAATATTTTGACGTGTAGTAATTCTGAAGTCTCATCTTTGGAATTATATGACGTTTACCATAGTGCATATGGCTAAACGCTGCATGTTGAGTGTTGATCCGCCAGCGTCATAGACTACACCCCGAGATTCACGCATCATCCTTATTATTACAGGAATTTACTATGAATGGGTGACTTCACGAGACGACTTTCGTCTACCACCAATTTTAATTAATAGGCTATGACTGGTATTTTACGGGTGAGCGATCAAATTCACATTTTAGGGTATTCTGGCCTCAGAAATCGATAAAAATCATTTGTTTTAATCTCCGTCGTGTATCGAACCCACGACCTTTGTCTTGCAAAACAAACGCTTTGACCATTGAGCTGTACCCGCCGGCAAATCATTTAGTCCATTGGATGATGATCGATGCTTGTAAAATACTAAATATATATATAATTTATATATTGCGGTCAAATGATCAGTTCGTACGTGGCGTACTGATCGATGAGTGCTGGCGAGCGCCAAGTAGTTAGTGACTGTGTTTATGCTAATCAATTACATATTGTATTGAACCAGTTAGGAATAACACGTGAGCGGTTGTCATTCTTGCATAAACAACAAAACAAATTTCATGATAAACTTCGAATGAAAATTCCAGGAAAATTTCGAATAACAAGTATTCTATCTGAGCCTTAAATTTTCTATTTTTTTACCTTCAAAAAACGACCAATAATACACGTACAAATTCACAGTAAAACATGAATTTATATACATGACATTTCTCTCTTTAATAAATCAGAGAAAAATGAACGGTAGATGCTGGGGTTCTAATCATGATCCTTTGCAACCATGCTTATTTTATTACGCGTCGTTGGCCGCTTGTCAAATTTTCTCCGCCTGTCGAGGCGAGAAATTAACACGTAATGATACGTATTATTTATAGATTTAATTAAAACATTATTGTTCTATGATTTCTTCTTTATATATATCCGTTACTTATCTGAAACATGTGGTCACCGCTAATTGCCGGCACTTAGTTTTATCAGCTGCCACTGTCCATTCCTCGTTTTAGAACATATTTTCACCTGAATATCTACTTTGAAACATATATATGGCTCCAGACCAGAAATTCGAATACTTGAATTAGGGTATCTCTAGTCTTCTTCGTAGTATCAATCCGGTGGATTGGTTTGCAGCAACATAATCTTGCATCTCGATCTCCATTCCTCTCGGTCCTCCGCAACCCTCTTCAGCTCAGCATTAGAGCTACAACTCATAGCTACACCTCTAGTATCTGAGGCATACTTTTGGGTGATTTTTTAGTCACACTCTTCTCAAGGAATTCGGATGATTAGACCGACGCATCCAAGGCCTAGACCATTTAGTCCTAAAGGGCGGCGCAACCCGATAATCCATGACTAACTATAATAAATAAATAATATTTACTAGTATCTGGACTTCTAAAAAATAAAAATACTTTAAATCAATGAAAGTAGAGGTACAAGCTATAAGTAATTTGGGGCTAATATGTGAAACATTATAAATTCTAATAAATACCAATTATTTCGATATAAATTCAAGTATCATGCTATATTTTGTATTAACATCTTCCTCTCTCTCAAAAGGGTGTTATTCAGTCGCGTGAGGGCATGATGAGGAGCAGGTCAGCAAAACAAAGACTTTCTAGAAGCACAGCGACATATATTTATGATAAACCTTACGAGCTTGTGGCTCGGACCTAGTCACAACAGTAGGCCGAGCCACAATACAATATGCCGTCGCCGAAGAGCGGGATACAACTGGCTCCGCGGGGTCGTCGGCGCTGCGGCTCTCGCCCAGCGCTCGAGTGGCGATGTATATAACTAACACACCGTGAGCGGACTTGTCCAAAATCACAATATGGTCACACATAAATGTATGACAAGCGAACAGAAATAAGAGACAAAAGATTGTATATCGAGGTTTTCGGTACCAGTCTGCAAGGGTTATATCATGCTGATGTCAGTATGTAGAATTCGTAGATGAGATTTCTCCATTAACGTCTGTCGGTATTCTGCTATTTGTGTTTAAATAAAAAATATTATTAATTTAAATCAAAAGTACTAAAGATTTGAAGGTATGCTCTAAATTAAAACGTTGTTAAGTGAATTCAAAAATATTCTCATAATATTGAATAATCAAATAAAAATAATTGTCTATTCCATTATTCAAATGATCCCGCGAAATGTTCTCGTTTCTTGAACAACTGCAAAATAAAACCAAAGTGTTGCAATTGAAATAAAGTTATTTAATTTTCACGCTATGCTGTCATTAAACTTGCAACACCGCGGTCACCGCGGCCATTTGAAAATTTGAATATTCGAATAAAAAAAAAAAACGAATCGACGGTGTAGCGATGAAACAACCTATTATAAGACAAATAATAAATGTGTTATAAAAGCATTACTTGCTTATTGGAGACAATATAATCGAAGTTAAAACATTAAAAATTCATCATCATCATCATCATCAGCCTGTATCCGTCCACTGTTGAACGTTAGCCTCCCGCATGAGTGTCCATCCTCTTCGATCCTCCGCCTTCCGCATCCAGGTCACTCCCGCTATTCTTCTTATGTCGTCAGTCCATCTTGCAGGGGGTCGGCCAATGCTTCGTTTGCCAGTTCTTGGGCGCCATTCCAATACTTTTCTTCCCCATCGACCATCGTCTCTTTGACAGATATGTCCTGCCCATTGCCACTTGAAAAAGGGTTGGGATTAGAACCACGAACTTGTGTAACCATTTTCCGGGTTCGATCAACGACGTAGTTTAAAATAAAAAAAATAAAACGATTTCTAAGCTCTAAAACTCCCCCGGTTGGTGTGAATTTGATCCATCACCCGTAAAATGTCAGTCAAATCCTATTAATTAAAATTGGTGGTAGACAAAAGTCGTTCGAAGACCACCCATTTATAAAAATTCCTGTAAAATAAAGGATTGCGTGAAGCTCTAAAATAGCGGTTGGGTGAATTTGACCTGGATGCGGAAGGCGGAGGATCGAAGAGGATGGAGACTCATGCGGGAGGCCTACATTCAACAGTGGACTGACACAGGCTGATGATGATGATGCGTGAACACATGCAGTATGGTAAGCGTTTAGCCATATACACCATGGTAAGCGTCATAGAATTCCACAAATGAGACTTCAGAATTACTATCACCATCTGTCGGTATTATCCTGTATGTGTTTACATAAAAAAAAATAATGCAAATATTTTAAAGAAAAAAAATATTAATCAAAAAATAACTTTCCCATTTAAATTAAAAACACAGCTACGGGGTTCTTTTTTAAAAAAAAACATCGACAAAAAAGAACAAACGATCGGCGGCCATTGAATGGAACGCGCGCATTCGAATTTTGAATTTGAATAATTTGGTTGGTATTTTAAAGATGCTGTCGATAATCCCGTGTGCACACTTTATCGCGGCTCTAATTGCAGATAATGGCCTCAATGTTGCATGTAATCTGCCGGACTCATGCTCATAAGCCGCGGCTTAAATCACTATGGATAATTAATGCTAAGTAGAATTGCTCGCGTAATCTTTGGAATTATTGTTTGTGGTCTTGGCTCCCTAATGGACGTCTTTTAAAAAAGAAAAAAAAAAGAAAAACGGTAAACGGTCATAATTTATTATTTAATATTTTATGTCGGTTGATTTTGAATGAAAACTATTTTTATGGGTGTCAGGAAATAGTCTGCGTTATTAAAACAAACGTATTTAATTGTAATTGATAATTTAGCATCACTGTACACCTTTTCGCTTCGGTAGTCGATATATGCCGTCCAAGATTCTCCTACCGTTGACATCGGGAGCCATGATATATCAGTTTGCTACTTTCAGTACTCATTGTGACATATACGGTAGGAACTTGGAACTGCAGACATTCCATTTATCAACCTACATGTATTCTTTACAGGAATCTGTAAAACATCTAAATAAATATAGTTAGGTTTCGTCACAGCAGCGATTTTTCTGTAAACCACATGTGTCACCAAATGTATGGAGTTACATAATGAACGTTTGTTAAATATAATAGTTTTTAATGCATCATCTGATAGCTAAATGATAAAAGAATCAATGTGATATATATAAATAGGTCAGATAAGTACATTTATGCTTCAAATACTAGTTTTAAACAAAAAAAATGGTTTGAAAAATTCACGCCGTATTAACAGTATAATTTGTATTCAACCGAGCCGTAACGAAAGGGTTAATAGTATTGTCGGAATGTGGGATTATGCGATATGTGGATTGCAAGCAAAACAAGCTACCTTGCTTGGGATTCTCTGCCCATTTTTTTTATCTTCTTCTAATGATCATAATATGTTCTGCTCCAGTTAGACCCTAGATGTTCTGATATTCGACAAGCGGCCTAGTGACTAGGTACATTGCTTGGGATTTTCTGCCCATATTCCCGATCCTCTTCTAATGATCATAACTTGTTTTGTTCCAGCTAGGATCTGGATGTTCAGAGATTTGGCAACCGGCCTAGTGACCGGCTACATAGCTTGGGTCACTCTTCCCGTTTGCCTGATCCTCTTCTCAGCTGGATTCGTCCACATCGTAGCTCCGCAAGCTATAGGTAAGAAAATTTATTCATATTAACATCCACCTCTCTCAAAAAGGGAGTTATTACGTCGCGTGAGAGCAGGATGAGGAGCAGGCCAGCAGACAAAGACTTTCTTTTAGAAGCACATTGATTATATTAACGTTAAAAACATTACAAGCTTCCGACCACGCGGGATGACATGCCGCGCGGCCGCAATGCAACCTTGTCTCGCTAAAAGGTAGGGACCGACTGACGATCTCCGCGCTGTCTCGGCTTCCACTAGCGCCACGAGCGGTGGTATTTTTAACTAACACACCCGTTAGCGGAACCGTCTAAAATGACAACACGGCGCACCTAAATGCACGACAAGCGACCAGAAATAAGAGACGAAAGATCGTATATTGAGGTTTTCGGTCACAGTAAGCAAGGACTACATCAATACAATTAGTTTATGTCTTGAGACTATCGATGAGTTCTCAGTGGATTTCGACCACATACAAGTGAGTGCGCGCTAGATGTAATGGAAATCAATTTGCTTATGTATTCAGTGCATATTATGTTTATTTATGTGGTTAGCGTACTTATGTAATCTGTGTAACTGAAGGCAAGAAATACCAATGGGTAGACGTTTTTCCTGCCAAGCTTAAAAAACATGTATTGTTCTGCAATTTTGCATTTAAATTTTTATAATATTACATTAGATTTTATTCTATAATTTTTCCTTATTTTCATTTTCTGTTCTTCTTCTTTGAGCCTCGCCATTTCCCATCATCTGGGGTCGGCTCTCCTTGTGCACATTCACCATGTCTGTCTGTCCTGCGTTGCATTCTCGGTCAAACCGAGAGTTTTCAGATCATTGTTTACAGTTGCAGTCCAGGTTGCCTGCGGTCTTCCAGGTCTTCTCCTCAGCGTGGGTATGTTGAGGGCTCTCTTCACCATGTGGTCCTCATCTCTCCGTGTCACATGCCCATACCATCTTAGGCGGTTTTCCCTTCATTTTATTCATTTTCATTTTCACCACCGCAAATTGTTGCTACTCAGTTCTGTCAGTTGCCATTATCCATGTCTCTTTGCACCCGAAAGTCCATAACACTGCTAGAGAAAAAATACTGGGAAATGGTTTAAAAATGGATGGGTATCTCAAACATTAATGAATATTTTGACGTGTAATTTGGCACAGATGTCAATGACAGTAGTGTCAACATAAAAATAAAAAGAGTTATTTGAATCGCATAGGCGCGAAATTTACATTTAAATTTCTCGGTATTTTGTGCTCACAATAGTATATGGCTACCGACGACTTTCAAAGCAGGAGCCCGGTTACTTATGGAGATAGCAGATGTATTTACGATGGATATTTTCTGTCTGTGTTACTTTACTCTTCTTATGTTCGCATTTAATATAGAAGTATTAATGGGTCATGTGTTCCAGGTTCTGGTATTCCCGAGATGAAGACTATCCTCCGAGGAGTCGCCCTGAAGGAGTACCTGACCTTTAGGACTTTGGTGGCCGAAGGTCGTTGGGTTGACAGCCACACTTGGCAGTGGAATGCCCCTCGGAAAAGAGGTTTGTTATTTTTTAACTATTTTATTTGGATTTTTTTATTTTTTTTATCAGAATATTATTTTATTATTTCAATATTCTAATCTACTTTTATAGATCATTTACTATATTACAATATTATTAATAATTAAATATACATATACTATACATAAAATTATTTTTTCAACGCGTCAATCCAAACACAAAAATAACGGCAGAAGCGGGATGCGAACCGCGGACCTTGGAAACCAACTATGCCCAGGTATTCATACCGCTCAGCCGACTCGAAAGTAATAATATTAAGCTTGTGAATAAACGATGACTGATTGAATAATAAAAAATAAAAATATACATACTTTGAATATATACTATAGCGACATCTATCATACGATGATAACAATGACATAAATAACGGTGGTAGTAATTTTGGAAGGTCTCATCCTGCTTCTGCCGTTATTTTTGTGTTTGGATTGACGCGTTGAAAAAAGAATTTTATGTATAGTATATGTATATTTAAATATTTTATTTGCATTATTTTTTAGAATATGTTTCCATACTCTTATCCTTCATATATAAATATTTAAAAAATCGATACACACGTGCGAATCTATATACATCGAATATCATATTTTTATCACATTTCGTCCATTTCGCAGAAAAAAAACGGCAGACGCCGAGATTCAAACCGCGAACTATGCACCTCAGTTCTGTTATATGCACATATTTTTTTTATGTAAATACATACAGGAAACCGACAGACTAATTTTGAATGGGCTTACCATAGTTTATGGCTAAGGCTGCGAGTGTTTTCGTCTATCAGCCCAAGATTCACGCATCATACTTATTATTACAGGAATTTACTATGAATGGGTAGTTTTCACGGGACGACTTTCGTCTATCACCAATTTTTAATTAATAGGCTATGACTGACATTTTATGGGCGAGGGATCAAATGCACACCAACCGGGGTACTTTAGAGCACATAAATCTATTAAAAATCCTTTTTTTTAAATCTCCGTTGGGGATCGAACCCACGACATAAAATACATACATACAATTTACATACTCGTAGTCCAGTGGTATGAGAGTTTGTTTGTCATTCAGATGCCGTCGGCTCAAACCCGACCAAGCTTGATTTTTAAAAATTGATTTATTAAAATGTATGCTCTCTACACGCCACCGGTAAGGTTGAACTTAACTAAACAAACATTGTCCAGGCCTCGGGAGGTTTTAGGTTTAGCTGTGTGTGGCGAATTCTCTCATAACAATATTTCGATCGCCAGTGCAGAGGCCTTCTTCACAATATTTAAGTCATGTTTATGTAAATATATGCTGAAAAAAGTTGTACCGAAAATGCGTTCAGTGTTGTTTCTTTCAAGTTTTCTTACAGATTAAGAAAATAATCTTATCGCTAGTTTGGTAATCCAAGCATAATCCACAATTAGATATTGATTTTAAAGATTGATACATTCACAAATATACAGCAAAACTTGAAATTTCTTTAATCAATTAAAATTTTTTTTATAAATTGACTTTTTTTTGCTAATTTGTAACAATATCTATATATTTTTTAATATATTGTTTTTAGTCTGATATATTTACGTAAATAACCTATAATTTATAAGAAGAGAGGCTTTTGTTAATGCTGTTAAATTAATATAGGCAGTGAACGCTTTTACAACGTTATATCGGACGTTATTCAGCACAGAGCAATAAATATGTCACAGGGTTCTTCCCATATTGAATGATTTTTATAGTGTGATATTTGCTATAGATTTGTAAGAGTATCAAATGTTACATTGTGTCGCTAAATCTTCAATGTATTTTTAAGTAATATGAATATTACATAAATATTTTTGTTTTCTCTCCTAGGGTCCATTTGTCCACATAGCTTCCATGGTGGCTTCTCTTCTAAGCAAGTTGGTGACATCTTTTCAAGGCATCTATGAGAACGAGTCCAGAACCAGTGAGATGTTAGCTGCGGCCTGCGCTGTAGGAGTTGGATCTTGCTTCGCTGCTCCTATAGGAGGTATGAATACAGTAGCTTTATAGTTATATTTTTTGAGTATTGTCTTATATTCTTGTACTTCAATTCATACATATTTTTCTAGGTGTTCTGTTCTCTATAGAAGTAACTACTGTGTACTTTGCTGTCCGAAACTACTGGAGAGGATTCTTTGCTGCAGTGTGCGGAGCTACAGTGAGAAACTATTTATTTATTTATTTTTTAATAAACGATTTAGTAATATCATGTTGATGTGGCAACAGAATCTATTGTACTACGTCGCGATTGAAGAAAATTATTGTACCATACTAGTTTATTTCTGTTTTGAACTCTTTTCAATAATTTTAAATTAATTTTAATTTAAAAAAAAAACAAATCAAAAATATTTAATTTTGATTCGCATTAATTTTTAACGATTACATGTTTCGGCCTCCCTGAAGACCATCTTCAATAATCTCCGGGTCAAAAACTGTCATCAAATAATCATGTTTTATTTCTTCTTCAAGGTATTCAGATTGCTTGCTGTATGGTCTGGGGGCGCGCACACGGTGACTGCCATGTTCCCCACAAACTTCCCCATGGAGTTTCCTTTTGATCCGCAAGAATTAATTTTCTTTGGCTTGATTGGGTAATTATTAAATAACATGTTTTAATCAGTTATACTAACAAAATTATAAACCAAAAACTTTCCAAAACATTTACTTGGAGAATCTTGTGATGTACGGCTGTGAAAACAAGGTGCTTATCTGAGTGATAAAAAAAGACTAGAAGCCTTTGAGATGTGGTCATACAGAAGAATTCTCGGAATTTTCTGGAGAGACCACGTCACGAACAATGAGGTTCTCAGGATAATCAAGGAAGATAGGCACCTAGTAAGAACCATCTCAGAGAGGCGAGCCCGATTTATCGGTCACATCATGCGCCTCGATGGTCTTCTTCACGACATTGTGGAGGGGATGGTTGAGGGTAGAAACTGTAGAGGGCGCCCTAGACGAGAGTATTTGCAGCAAGTGTTCGAGGAGATGAATTGTAGCTCTTATGCTGAGGTGAAGAGGGTTGCGGAGGACCGAGAGAAATGGAGATCAAGATGCAAGATTCTGTTGCTGCAAACCAATCCACCGGATTGATACTACGAAGGAAGAAATCATACTCGAGAAAATGAGGCACGGACCTTGAGAGTTTATCATTAGACTTGGTTTGTTTCTAGGATATGGTGGATATATGCTTCAAATAACATGTATAGAATATTGTTAAAATATATAACAAAGCAACTCTTGAAGCATTGGAAGCCATTATTCAAGCCACCATTGACGCCACACGGCCAGATTTATTAGAAAAAGTAGTGAAAAATTGGACTGATCGAATGGACTATGTAACTCGCAGCCGCGGCGGACATTTGCCGGAAATCATATTTAAGAAATATATGCCATGAAATTATCTACCAGATTACAATAGTATAAAACTCATTCCAACAATATCTCTGTCTTGTATTATTATTTAAAGTTCTCAAGCTTTTAAAAAAATCATTCTTTATTAAAAACAACAATTCAATTGATGACATCATTCTGCTTATTCATACCAGTAATCCATTTCTTAAGGAAAATGCAGTGTCATTTGGTTTTCAATGAATATTGACCAATTTCCTGTTATACATAGGCATTTTAAAAAAGAGTTTACCTTTTTTAATTCAGTCACTATGTGAAGCACACAAAATTATATGTTTGAATGCAATCTAACCTGTTCCGCCGAATTGATGAACGAACCGTCCCCAGACAGTTCGTTAAACGACTCATCGGTAACGAATTGTGGTGCACTGGACGTCTGGTGCACGGGATATTTCCAAAAAAAAAAAAAAATTTGAATTTGAATTTGGTGAGTTTCATTACATGGAAAAGTCTTATTCAGACTTACGACAGTATTCTTCTAGAAGTGCGACCTATATCTTGTAACTATGCAATTTCACCAGGAATTGTCACTTGACAATTTAAAGGTTAGATTGTGTGACTTATAGGGCCATAGATCAATATGTAAAACTGATAAGGCGGTAAGTTCAATTTCACAACAATAACATACATGTGCCAATAATGACTCTATATATTTTTAATGCCCGCCAGGCTAGCCACAACAAAAAAAGAAAACAGTGAGTATTATCACATTACATAATATCAGATACAGTGGTACCTTGTCATACGAGTTTAATTGGTTCCGCAACCTTGCTTTGTATTTCAAATTACTCGTATCTCAAAGAAAATTTCGCCATTTAAATTAATTGACAAAAAAGATGCTTTGACGGCGAGAGCACACTGATAACTGATTCTCTGACCGTGGCCGAGGGATATTTACGCGGGAAAGCGTGACGCGCGGTACGTGTGCAACCGGCCGACCCGCTAAGCCGATTGCTAGTATCTAAAATTTTGCTCGTATTTCAAAACAAAAAAATGCTTGCTCGACGGCTCGTATATCAAAAAACCCGTATGTTGGGGCACTCGTATTTCAAGGTACCACATATTTTTTTATGTAATAGGAGTAGATTATGTTTTTCTATTGGTATTAGGAGTGTAATGACAAGTCTATTGCATTTTTTTCCGGCCGAGAGGTATGACCTAGTGGTTAAATTGTATAAAGTGCTCGGCTTTTATGCGAGAGGTTGAGGATTCGATTCTCACAAATACCATAAAATTAATAATTTATTCAAAATATCATAAATATTAAAAAATACATTGTTGATGTGAGATTTATCTCACCTGCAAAATTACTTTTCTCAACCTTCTAATCAAAATTGGTGGTAAACGTATGTTATCCCATGAACACCACCCATTCGCAATCTGTTTCTCTCGTAAAAATGGAAGATACATGAATGCCAGACTGTAATATTATGATGTTGGCAAATCAACACACTACACATATCACTTAGAAATGCTCAAAAATGCAAGCGTCATATAATCAAGAGGTTTCTCCGTGTTTGTTAGTCTGTATTTTCATGTACGTATTTACTCTAACCCTTCTCACTCCGATGATATGTATTTATAACAATTTGACTCTAATAATGAGAACATCCGAGCGGTGGCGCAGATGACAGAATCTGGCCCATGCGCGGCTTCATGGACGTTCCGTCAGTATGAATTCGGCTGCGCACGGGTCAATACGAATTTGTTGGAACCAGCTATAGTGGCTAATTGCGTTTTTTTTCACTTTTCAGATACTTACATTACAAAAAATTACATTTCAACTTCAACTAAAGTCAATCAAAGCAAAATATAGAAATATTCACATTTTTAGGGTTTTTAAATGACTTTTCATATGGTGTAGAAAATATATATCATCAGAGCTTTCGGATATTTTTAAGCACAATAAGCGGAGGGTTAAAGAAAGGAATACACATATTATTAGTTTTATTATATTTTTAAGTACTAAATAGTATATTTATTGGTTTTAATTTATGTCATTTCATGAGGAACAGCAAAAAGATCAATCTGTCTACAACAGGTTTGCTGGGAGCTGGGGTAATTTGTTTGGCTCATCATCGTACCATGGTGTATATGTCATATTCATGAGGAACAGCAAAAAGATCAATCGGTTCTTACCACAGAAGTAAGTTCATGTGTGTTATATTTAAAACATAATAACCTGCTTATTATAGTCAATGCTTAAAAAACGATGCAGATATATATACCCATATTTATGAAAGTGGCGCAAGTAATGTTTCATTCGTTCTGAGATATAAAAAGGTTTTGATGTTGGTTGAAAACCTATGAAAGTGACAACTTCATGTTGGGTAAAAGGCAAAATTTAGATTTTTTAAAATTCATGCTAAGTGACGATTATGAACTGAAATTTGTACCGTGTACATGTGTATTTTTTAACTTTCGACATTCTTACTCTTGTTGTAATGAGCAAAAAAATGTTTTACAATATTTTTTTATGTTTTTAGTCGTTTCCTGTATCCTGGGATAATCTCATTGACAGTAGCTTCCATCACCTTTCCCCAGGGTTTGGGGAAATACATTGCTGGAGATCTGAATACTCATGATCAGGTAGGTGAATCATATCCAATATTGCATGCTGATAACATTCTACAGAAGGGAATTATCGAGAGTTAAAGCACTAGATTGTTATGCGAGATGTGATTTAGATCTCATACGAAGCTTGCAAAATAAAAGATTAGTAATTTAATTGATAAGATTGATACCGATGTCGATAAGATCAATACCTGACGTTCTTATACGAAAAAAATGCCGTTCGGTAATATAGCATTGGAAAAAAATCTTATTTGAAAAGCGCAGGAAAAGCAACAGCCAATTGGAGCACGCATTGTTTGGAGCGCAGCAGGTGCAGCAGAGCCAGATGCGTTGGTTTTTTTCACACTTGCAGGTGCTTTATGACAATTGCACAGCCAATAGTGGCCCTATATTTTCCTTTCCGGTAATATAAAGTAACAAGATAAATAATAATGTTATTACTCACGGCTTTACTTGAAAGATGGAAAAAGTCCTTTTCAGGGTTCTTTTTTTCTTCTTGTAAAACTGTATTTTATAGTACAATTATTCAATTTAATAATGGTGTAATTAAGTTTAAATTTATTATTAATTAAATATACATATACTGGACCGAATGTTGGCCGGAATAAGCTAACACCCAGCTAACCTCATCAGGTCAAGCTGGTTAGGGCACTCTATTGTCCTGGAGGTAGTAAATGCCCTCCTAAGGCGGATGAACCTTTATGGTCAACGGCATTAGGATGTGGAAATAACGGGGAAAATACCACATTAAAGGTCTTAAAGACATCTCACGTATCAGCAAAAAAATGATTGCATCTCAAGTAAAATTTTCCGGAGATAAAATAGTCCCCCAATCGGATCTCCGGGTGGGGACTGCTCGAGACAAAACAACCAAGTCAAATAAGAAAAACCTTCAGCCAACAAGATATGCCACCTGGAATGTTCGAACATTACTGCAGAACGGCGCCCTAGACGGGAGTATTTGCAGCAAGTATTCGAGGACATGAACTGTAGCGCTTATGCTGAGCTAAAAGGGTTGCGGAGGACCGAGAGGAATGGAGATCGAGATGCAAGATTCTGTTGCTGCAAACCAATCCTCCGGATTGATACTACGAAGAAGATACATATACTATACATAAAATTCTTTTTTCAACGCGTCAATCCAAGCACAAAAATAACGGCAGAAGCGGGATGCGAACCGCGGACCTTGGAAACCAACTATGCCCAGGTATTCATACCGCTCAGCCGACTCGGCTATTGCTATGCCCGGACCGACTCACGTTGAAACTAGTATTTATGTCATTGTTATCATCGTATGATGATATTGTAATATAGTCAATGATCTATAAAAGTAGATTAGAATATTGAAATAATAAAATAATATTCTAATAAAAATTAAAAAAATCTATTAAGTTTAAATTTGGCTCAATAATTGGTGTAAAGCTTTTGTAGGCTGTAAATGTCATCCATAGTAAAAAGGTCCATAGGGACATAGAAACCCATTTTTTTTTAAAGTTTAGTATGTTCAATTTATTCACATGCTCTCCTTTTATAAATACATATTTTTATATGTATTGATTATATAAAAATATATATGTTAACATAATCCTATCTTTCAAAAGGTTGTTATTCAGTCGCGTGGTGGCAGGATTAGAAGCAGATTAATAACACACAGACTTTTATGTATGTAGATATGTATGTGAGCCAATGTTAACATACATATCTACATACGAACATAACAAATCGATATTTGTTAAATTTACACATTAAAAATGTTTTTTCCGGCTCCATTTTCACTTGGTTGTACTGATTTCTGTTGGTAGGTGTTGAGCCTGTTTGCCAACTTCACCTGGACAGCTGACAACTTGCTGGCCGACCAGGCAGAGGTCATCAAGCACTGGAGCACTCCTCACTCCGGGGTTCTTGTCAGTCTCTGCGCCTTCATTGTGTCAACAGTAAGTATAAGAAGTAGTCAAAACTATTAGTCTAGTGTCTTGGATGATTCCATTTCAGAAAAGAGATTCTAGAGTGAAAAATCGTTACGTGAATCTGAATATAGTGCTTTTAGATTCTAAAACATTCTAAAACAATAGATTTAATAACACACAGTTAACCTTCCAGCGTGCGCGCTCTCATAACATATATATCACATAAGGGAGGCCCAATTCAGACATGAACTCCACGAGTTTATTTGGAGGAATAATTTGTTGGCGTCGTCTGTTTGATGAGCGTTGGGACCTTCCGTTGCTTGTTTTTATTACTTTGTTCTTAGTACTTAATCATAAGTACCTATATTTGTATATATTGTATTTTTTTATTTTAGGATTAATTCTTATTGTACTTCAGAAATGAATTGAGTTGTTCAAATTTGTAATGTTTCTGTATGGGTAAAAAATTAATAAAATTGATATTGAAATTAAACATGTAGGACAAATGCACCTCATTGCTTCCCCCACATTTATCACTTAGTCGCAAGCATCGAGTTCCGAGTTATTCGAAAGACAGTGTCTTTCTAACCTTCCACCCCAAAATAAATCTTGCCGGGCAAAAGCAGAACTGTTGGATCCACTCTTTTTGGTTTGCAAAAAGAAAAATGTGATGCTTTCCTATGTACTTCGGAAAAATAAATTTATAATAATTCTGTCAACATTACATGACAACCACGAAATGGATCCTGACACTAGAAAGCCTCAGGTTATACTGGACTGCAATGAAATGCGAAAAGCGAATATTCGTTCTGATTAACAGGTCGATACAATATTTTGATTTGAAATATTTAGTGTTGTTTCGTTTTTTTTTTTTTAAGAAAGTCAATTTTTGTTTTTTAAAGTACAACCATACCTTGCTATACGGCCGCTCTTTATACAGCATTTCGCTATAACGGCCCTCTTCAATTAAGGCACGGTTTCGATTTTCGACCTAAAATGTAAAATGAAAATATAAAATGCATTTTGAACGATAAAACATGTTAAATATTTAAAAAATTTACAACTGATTCCATTGAATTTGTATGAATATGTATTAGAATAATTGATTCCTTATACGGCTTTTCGCTTTGCGGTCAAGTTTCGTGGAACGTATTGATATCCTCCTCTTCCATTTAAGGACATCGATTAACTGGATGAAGGACGCAGGATCAGGTTCACATTATAAACAACTTGTTTCTGTTTCACGATACATGTTTATTGTCACAAACGTCGCCCGCCACAGCGAACGCACAGGACGCACGCACTATGACGGGCGCGTGTCAAACTTCAACTGCCGGCCCACGGCGCGATCTCACATCTCCACGGTACCAACTGCCAATACGACAGTCCTAACAACTAGCAATAGGCCAACTGTCTTAACAATTATTTTTGGCGTATGCAAACATTCGATGTAGATGTCACGCAAGCGAACCAAAATAATAGACAAAAGATCGCTTGTTGAGGCTTTACGGCATCGGCCTTAAGGAGCTATATCAAGCTGATATCAGTATCTAGGCCGTAAAGCGAGGTTTGGGTGTACATTCATCATTTTTCATAACCTTACAGCAATTCCTTAACATTTATATAAAGAAAACACCATTTACATGAAGAAAACTTGATTAACAAAAAATTTACGACAAGCTTAAATTGCCTCAAGGGAAACTAGTCAGTGCGCCTGCTGGAAGGTTAAGTGACAAAAAATAAACAGAATTTAACTAAAGAGTAAAATAATGCATACGAAAATAATATTATGATTATACGAGTATATTGGGAACCATTCGCAAAGTAAAATACATAACTGTATTAGGTTTTCTGCTTTGATATCTTGGTTAATCACTCTTCCTTACTTGTGTAACTAATCTTCTGTAATTTATTTAATTACTTGTATTCATCAGTCACTTACATGTATTTATTGTATCAACGAAATGCAAAACTTGTTGAAATACGAAATAAAATATTATTTTTCGTTATACAATTCCTACGTTATTTATCTATTATAATTATTAATTCTAAAATGCATTTTTTTTAGTTTTTCCTGACGATCGTTGCTTCTACGATTCCCGTCCCGTGTGGAATATTCATTCCTGTGTTCAAGATTGGAGCAGCGCTGGGACGCTGTGTCGGAGAACTGGTCCACCTAACCTTCCCCATGGGACTAAGATATGGCAACTATGTTTCTCTCATCCTACCAGGTTAGTACTATATCATTTAGCTTACTAATTTGTTTATATCAATATTATAGTGTCAATAGTAATAATACCTGCAAAAATTCAAATCTACGTTAACCTTCCTTCCCTGTGATGTGTATCTTCTACACATTGCTTCTAAAAACTATGCAGGTCTCCACGGTCGCACAATAGTGTCTCTCCCTGCCGAAGCATTCCCCACCGCTCGAGGTTCTCCTTTGTTCTACCAACTGCGGTTCTTAATCTGTTCAGGGATTTCCAGATCCGCCAGTCAAGGTTCTTGTCAGTTGGCAGGCCTTTCTTTGGAGTAATGAAATCCTCTGATGCGATTTGTTGCCAGAGTTGGAGTTTCTCATTTTCAGGGCCGGATGTGAGAGGTTGTGTGTATCTCAGAAAGCTGCTTTGCGACTTAAATCTTAGTGTTGGGGGTATCTGATTATACAAGCAGTGGGACGGTTGGTTGATTGCCTTACGCATTTCTTCGGCGCATATGACTTTGCGTCTTGTATTTGGTGGTGCGATACCAGCCAAGGGGTATAGTTTAGAAATGGGTGATGGTTTGAAGTAGCCTGTGACGACTCTGCATGCATCATTCAGGGTAGTATCCACTTGATAACAGTGGGCTGATCGACCCCACATGCGGCGGCTGAGAAACAAAGTGCTAAAGCTGAGGCACGAAGAAGGGGTGGTTGGGCTGCCCAGTGAGTGTTGGTCAGTTCGCGGATGAAATTGTTTCTTGTTGCAACTTTCTGTTTGGTGTTGCTGCAATGACGCCTGAAGGTGAGGGTGCGATCTAGAGTGACTCCGAGGTATTTTGGATGATCGCTATGTTCCAGTACTCTACCTTCCCACGTGACATGAAGCTTTCTGTTAGTTTCCCTGTTTCTAAGGTGGAAACAGCAGACTTGCGACCCAGCGACAGCAAAAAAAATATATGATGGTCGTAGGATTCAAACTGTAGATAATATACCGAAATCTTAGACAATTCATGTATAATTTTCAGGTGGTTACGCTTGTGTGGGAGCAGCTGCTTTCTCGGGAGCAGTGACCCACACCGTGTCTGTGGCCGTCATAGTGCTGGAGATGACAGGTCAGGTGACGCATGTGGTGCCGCTGGTCACGGCAGTGTTGGTGTCTAACGCGGTGGCTGCTCTGCTGCAGCCCAGTGCTTACGACTCCATCATTCTCATCAAGAAGTTACCTTACTTGCCTGATCTGCTCACGGGACACACGGGTAAACACTGTTTATTTCTTCTGCTACTTTGTTGTTGAATATTGCAATGCTAGAAGCTGTGCTTCATGGTGATCAGTTTATTGAACCATGTTGACTGACATGTCGGCATATTCCATACGAAGGAAGCCCAATTCAAGTATGTGTAAAATTGATTGCCGAATTAATTTCTTGGAGTTTTCCGTTTTGTGATCTTCAGAATTTTGCTGATGTCTTATATATTTTCATTTAATGTGTCTATTCTACATATATATATATATATATGTATATTGACATTCCTGTTCACTAAAGGGCGACTCCATGTCGCCGGGATCGTCATCGAAACGTGTGGTGAAGGGATGGAGAGCAGGTCACGAAATAAAGAATTTTTCGAGAAGCACAATGTAAATTATTTTTAAGTTAAAGATTGGCAAACTTCAGTAGTCAACCCGGGCCACAAACAATGATCTATCTCTCTCGGGACCCGGGCAATAATAGTCTGTAATAATCAATAGTTTATTTTTTCTTTAATATTACTAATTCTTTTTTATATTCCCCATTTAATTTTCTTTTTCTAAATTACATATTTTTACTCTTAATTTTTACACAATGAAGGTTAAGTTTGGATGTTTCTTTAAAATGCAAAAAATAAAATGAAATTTAACTCGGTGTCACACATTCCAAAGTAGCAAGACCCCTTTTTCTTGAGTCCTTTTTATACTTTCCAATCCTGAATCATGTTGAGTTGAAATGTTAAAGGAGATGTCGTTTTCTAGAAAAGATGTCTGCATAGATTCTTACTCGTTACTACACCATTTGATAATTGTTTATAGGTATGTACAACATGAATGTAGAAGACTTCATGGAGAGGAAAATCAAATACATCTGGAACGGCATCACTTACCAGCAGCTCAAGGAAATTCTCAAGGAAAATAAGGTCAGTTTAACTTCAGTTTATTTTCATTTTATTTCATTGACATTATTCTCTTTTGATATCTATTTATTGTATGAAAAATTCCCTAAAAAAATGACACTACAAATCAAAGCGTTTTTCTAACAAATCTTCTTTGAAAGTGTGGTGTAGAACTCTTTTAAGTTATTGTTGCAATTTTACCAGAAGTATGTAAATTTTTCTCGAATATGATGGATTTATGTTGTTAGATGTAAAAATGAGGTATTTTTAATTATTGTAGAGTATTCTAGAGAGTTCTATTTCGGAAGAAATATTTAGAGTTGTGAATTGTTACACAATTTCACAGGTAATATTTGTCTTATTTGGATTTTTTTTTAAATATTAGAATATTTTCCAATACTCTAATCTTATTTTATAGATCATTGACTATATTTCAATATTTTTAGTAATTAAATACACACATACAATTCTACATCAAATTTTAAGGCAGAGAATGGTCGTGTGGACAGCGCAGTGTGTAGGATAGAGCAAAGGTGCAATGCTCGAGGTTCGAATCCTGCGTCTGCCGATATTTTTTCTGAATGAATTGATTCGTAAAATTTTGATGTAGAATTGTATGTGTCTATTTAATTACTAATAATATTCATGTCGTTTGTTACTAATCTTTCAAGAGGTTTGTAACGTAACACTTATTCATATTACATTATTAGCTCAGTCATGAACGATGCGACTATAGAATAATTATAAGAATTGTATTTATGAATGTTGCAGGCTTTACGCAGTCTCCCTCTGGTGGACACCCCTGACTCTATGATCCTGCTGGGCTCGGTGCAAAGAGCTGAGCTAGTCAGGCTCATCGACAGGCAAGTGGGGAGGGAGAGACGCCTGCAGGTTAGTCAATTTATCTTGGAAACTAATTATTTTATCAGTATTTAATTCAATTAATGGCCAGTTAATATTAATAAGAAATATGAATTTTTTAAATTTTTATTAGAATATTATTTTATTATTTCAATATTCTAATCTACTTTTATAGATCATTGACTATATTACAATATTATTATTAATTAAATATACATATACTATACATAAAATTCTTTTTTCAACGCGTCATTAGTCTATAGTTTGGTTCGAGACCCGAGTGGTACTTACTAAAATAAATAGACTGTCGGAAAGTAATAATATTAAGCTTGTGAATAAATGATGACTGATTGAATAATAAAAAATAAAAATATACATACTTTGAATATATACTATAGCGACATCTATCGTACGATGATAACAATGATATAAATACTAGTTTCAACGCGAGTCGGTCTAGGAATAGCAATAGCCCAGTTGGCTGAGCGGTATGAATACCTGGGCATAGTTCGTTTCCAAGGTCCGCAGTTCGCATCCCGCTTCTGCCGTTATTTTTGTGCTTGGATTAACGCGTTGAAAAAAGAATTTTATGTATAGTATATGTATATTTAATTAATATTAATAAGAAATGTTCAAGTCAGTAAAAATATTAAATTTGCAGTAGAAAAATATAAATTGGTAGTAAATAATTAATGAATGGAAATTAATAGGTTAGGTTACGTTAGCTTTCCATTTTATTTACTAATTATTCATAGTCCTGGTCATAAATTTGCATGTTATGACCGTCGACTCACTAGCTGTAAGGATAAAACTAGCCATTTTAAAAAATAACTTATTATATAATTTAAATATCGACCATTTTACATTAATAATTGGTAGTATTGAGCATATTATAAAAATATTAATTTTATAACTGACCACATTCATACCGACATATTGAATACTGATAATTTATTTAATATAGTACCAGTTTATTTAATTTACTGTCAATTAATTTTATTTACTGTTTGTGAATTATGTTACCGCACAAAATAAATACAGGCCATTTATCTTTATATCCTTTGAAAACTACAGTTAGAACAACATTCTAAAATTCTTTTTACTTTTTGAACTAGTGAAAACTATTAATCTAATCAAAAAATATTAAATACATATATAGTTACATAGCTAATACCATCATATGATGGGTTTGTATTGAAACGTTTCAGAGTTTGAACAAGTGTGGATAAAAAACCACTGTATTGACTTGTGCCAAATTTTGTACAAAGAGATTCAATGATCTTTGGTATTTTTGTATTATATGTGTGATACAGATCGATACAACAGTTTCTGATCCACATTTCTTCTATTTTGGATTTGATGTGCGTAAACGTTGTAATGCAGACCCACCATTGATGAGATGGAGATGCTATTATTATGTTATTTTTTATATTTTTAGGTGGCAGCTCAGTGGCAACAAGAAGCTGCCGAAAAGGCAAAAGAAGAACAAAAGAGGAAAAGAAGACCATCGAGATTTGAGGTAAATATTGTGATATCAGCTGAATATATAGCCCTTGCAGGCTGGTGCCGAAAACCTCGATATACAATCTTCCGTCTCTTATGGTTCGCTCATCGGACATGTATGTGTCGCCATATTGGTTTTTTGACAAGTCCGGTCACAGGTGTGTAATTAGTATTGTACGTGACTGTCTGTCATTGGTGCGCCATTAATTCTGTAGATCGCCACTTGCGGCGCTGGGCTGTTGCCCACTACAAGCGCTTAGTGGCCAGTAGTTATGTGCCGACCGCGACGAGTGTCGGGTTGTGGTCGGCCCGGTGCCTGAAATCATGTAACTCCGCCCCGGGCCGAAAGTTTGTCAAGCTTATCGTAAGAATATAAGTGCTTTTGAAAAAGTCTGTGTGTTGTTCATCTGCTCCTCATACCGCCACCATGTGATCAGATAACTATACCGGTGACGTGAAGTCTTTCTTTGTTATGTTAATTTTTGAATTTAAGTAAAAAATACATTGTTCGCAGATTCCGTTACAGGGACCCAAACAATGATAATGATAAGATTGATATTAAAGTAAATTTATTTTATTCGAAAAAGTATTCTAAATATACTCGTATATTTTTGTTCTAGTGGAGCTTCTGATTAGTTAGATCCAAAACTGACTGTATTACTTTCTTCTATGAAATCCAGGTGCTCAAGAATCTAATTTCTACAATGGTGTTACAGTGTTTATTGAATGTTTAAGGTTTCTCCGGCTCCTGATATACTGAAGCTGCAAGTCCCCCTGACACATGGAACCTCCATGACAAGCACAGATCCCTCTGGACTTATTCCAGGTCAGTATTTCTATAATAATCAATGCATTTTTTATCTTTCTCATTATCATATAGAATAAAATAATTCCAATGAAATTTGAAAATGGCAGGACTCTGAAAATACTTGTATATATGAGTATGTATCATGGGCTGTATCAAATAAAGTAAGGAACTCAAATACTACATTCTGAGAAAATAGCATTTCGAAGTATTTCTGTCTCGAAAACTTATTTTGAATTATGAGATATCTAGGTACTATTTTTGATGAAAGTAATTGAAGGTTTCAAATAATAGAATACAGTCAAATTCGATATTCTACTCTTATATCAAAATCGAATGCATTCTTTGGATATCATGATTGAAAGTTAAATTGTCTATTTCTAGGAGCTTTGTTCCGACCCAAGTCGATCCTGAAGAAGACCAACTCCTTCACTATGATGCGACCAGTGGCTTCAAACAGTGCGGCAGCGTCCCCACAGTCACCTGTACCGCATCCTTCTGTCTACAGCACAGTTACTGGGGCAGAGAGCAGGTATTGACATCTGTCTAATTAAATCAACTCCAGATCAGTCATTGGGATGTGTGGTGGATGGATGAAGAGCAGGTCGCTAAAGCAACGAACTCATCGAGAAGCATATTTGATATTAGTTTTTCGTCAAACCAAAAATACTCAAATTTCCTCCTCCTCTCGAGACACAGACAATGCTGTTTACCTCACAGCGCCCGGGCAGAGACTGCCGGCCGACGCGCAGTGACAACCACTGCGCACGAAAATTACTAGCATGACATGGCTGGCTTTCAAAATAAAATGGCGCATAAAAGCGCCGCGTCTTATAACTACTTAAATCTAAAACTTAGACTAACATTTTTATATTTGCGTGTCAGATGAGCGAATAAAATATGAGAAAAAAGATTCCATATCGAGGCCTTTCGACACCAGCCTGAAAAAACTTCATCGAGTTCGTATTAAATCAAATATTTAAATTCTGGTTTTCAGGATACGGATGGCGTTCGAGGCCATCTTCAAGAAGTCCACCACTTTGCAGGATGTGAATCCAGACCCCGAGGAAGGAAACTGTCCCGGTCAGCGATCCGCAGACAGTACTCCCCCGCCCACACCACTGCTGCCACTCAGGAGTACATCCATCAACAAGAAAGTTCAACTGGTAACCACTTTTATGATCATTGTCAAAAGCCAGTTGCAAAAACTGGTCATAAACCTTATTTACAAATGGAAGCCTACAACTAAAACCTTGTATTTGCAAATAGATTATTGTATTATTGTATTATTGTATGATCTTCGTATTTGAAACCCAATTGATGTAGGATTTTTGTGTTTACAGCCTGCTTAATGTAGAATCTCTATTTTCTGGAGAAAGGGTGTGCGATCCATAGAGCTTTTTCTTTTATACAATATGCTGCAGCATTGCTATATTCTGGTGACCTCACTCAAAAGTGGTCCAGGATTGAGTTAGTTCTTGTAAGAATCGCTCTTGCTGACCGTGAGATAACCTCAAAGGAATATCACTAACCATTATCGTAGTTTTTAAATATTGCCTTCGTGTATAAGGAGAATTAATATCGTATATTACTTTTAATTTTTAATGAATACAAGATTCATACCTTATATATGTGCTGTGTTTTCTACTTCAATATCATTAGGATCTTTGTATTTGCAGTATGATTGATATAGACTCTTTGTATTTGTACATTAAATAATCTAAAATATTCGTATTTGTCACTCGATTGTAATATGATATTTGCATTACAGGTAATTTGCACATGTCCATCCTAGATTAATGTAGAATGTAGTATTTACAGTATGTTTAAAATATAATCTTTATTTTTGCAGCCTTATTAATATAGGAAATTTGTATTTGAAACCCGTTTAATGTAGGAGATTTGTATTTTTAGCCTGATTATTGCAGAACCTGTATTTTCTATTCCTGGTGTAAGTTAGATGTTTGTATTTTTAGCCTGGCGAGCGTGTGTGTGACATGTCCCTAGCCGAGCAGCGAGCCTGGGAACAAGCAGAGATGGCCATGCCGGCTGACTTCATGTGTATGAGAGATGGCAGAGGATCCGGAGACAGCTATTGCTGCAAAATAGATCCTGCACCATTCCAACTTGTAGAAAAGACTTCACTACTTAAGGTTTCATATTAAAAAATATTTTGTAGTGAACAATGGTTTGGTTAATTTTTGTATAAACACTTAACCAATAATACTGTACCAACATCCTCCTCTCTTAAAAAAGGTAGTTATTCAGTCGAATGAGGAGCAGATTAACAACACAAAGACTTTTTCAGAAGCACATATGTATTCCGATAACTTTCCAAACTTCCGGCTCAAGCTGAATAACATGCCGGGCTGGCCATAATGCGACCTTCTCGCGGTCGTCGGCACACACTGACTGCCTTGCGGCGCCGTGGTCGGTCACACTAGCGCCGCCAGTGGCGATATATACATAACTAACTTTACACCCGTGACCGGACTTGTCCAAAATGCCAATATGGCGACACATACATGCACGACAAGCAAACAGAAATAAGAGACGAAAGATTGTGTATCGAGGTTTTTGGTACCAGTCAGCAAGGGCTATATCATGCTGATGTCAGTAAATAGTAATTGAAAAATCTCTGTGATTCTATGATGCTTGCCATATTATAGGTTGGCTAAATGCTGTATCAAGAGTGTTAGTCAGACAACATATTAAAGTCCATTTTTAAAAAGACTGAGAATGGGAGGTGTAAAATTCCACATGCACATTTTTTTTTATGAAATCGCATGCAGGAGAGCACAATCGATCGAGACCACTAGGTTCTATGACATTCAGTATCGTATTACTATCACAGAATGCGAAATTCATCCAATCAAAAATGAAATGTAAAAATAAAAGTTATAATTTATTTACTTTAATTAAATTGAAAATATGAAACTAAATGTTTTATTATTTTCTTCAATTTTAAAAAATTTAAATTAATATATGGATTTTTAAAATATTTATTAGAATATTATTTTATTATTTCAATATTCTAATCTACTTTTATAGATCATTGACTATATTACAATATTATTATTAATTAAATATACATATACTATACATAAAATAGACTGTCGGAAAGTAATAATATTAAGCTTGTGAATAAATGATGACTGATTGAATAATAAAAAATAAAAATATACATACTTTGAATATATACTATAGCGACATCTATCATACGATGATAACAATGACATAAATACTAGTTTCAACGTGAGTCGGTCCAGGCATAGCAATAACCAAGTTGGTTGAGCGGTATGAATACCTGGGCATAGTTGGTTTCCAAGGTCCGCGGTTCGCATCCCGCTTCTGCCGTTATTTTTCTGCTTGAATTGACGCGTTGAAAAGAATTTTATGTATAGTATATGTATATTTAATTAATAATTAAATTAATATGTTTTCAGGTCCATTCTCTGTTTTCAATGGTGGGAGTTAACATGGCTTATGTGACCTCTATTGGAAAACTTATTGGAGTTGTCGGACTTATAGAGGTTTGTACATTATGACAATATTTATCAACCTTAAATATATCATCCTATATAAAAGATTCATAGTACAAAATTTATAGTACATCAAGGAGGAAAATAAGGAACACCAAAAATAACGTTAATATTATGGAAATAGTAGGAATTATCTAGATTATTTATCATTTCATTCAAGTGAATGTTTTCACAGACTATTCTTGTGAATCCATTCCAGTTCGTGGATCACAGGGCGTTATTCTATTTAAAAAGGTGTAAAAACAAGTATCAATGCATATAATGACTGCAAAATATTATATTTACTGTAACATTATTGCTATAATGACCTATTAAAAGGTAAATCACTCACTTTAATTCAATAATTGTTATCAATAAATACACATAATTTAAAATAAGAATATTACAGAATAAAAAAAATAAAAAAAACTTAAACCATATATTCTAAGCCTAATGGATTTTCCTCAACAAAAATATTTAATCCCACAAAGCACTATTTTGTCTATATATAATATAATTTTACCAATTTATTATACCTTATACATGTTACGTCGTAAAAGCAGAAGCATCCAAGATTACAATACCCTGAACAAAAAAGTGAAAAAATCCATGAGATTTGACATTCGTCGTTCAAACACCGAGTATATCATGGAGATTGTTGCACAAGGCCGAGGGTCAAATGCATTTAGCAGACACACCTCTATAGGACAGGCCCAACTTTCCAAATTAAAGACACACGATGGGAAGATAACAACAAATCTTAATGATATACTGAAGGAAATAGAACATTTCTACGGGTTATTGTATTCATCTACGATGCCAGGTCCTAATGACAGATCTGCGGACGACAAGAGGGCTACTCTCACAAAGCACTGGTCTGAAGACATCCCAGATATAAGTATATTCGAAATTAAATCGGCCCTAAAACAACTTAAGAACAACAAAGCCCCTGGAGAAGACGGAATTACATCTGAGCTTCTGAAAGTAGGAGGAACCCCTCTGTTGAAAGAGCTTAAAAACTATTCAACAAGGTAATAGAACATGGAGAAACCCCGGCGACATGGAGTACGAGTATTGTGATATTGTTCCACAAAAAAGGGGATAAATCACTGCTCAAAAACTACCGACCCATTTCCCTTCTTTCCCATGTGTATAAAGTATTCTCCAGAATTTTAACAAACAGGCTGACGGGTCGATTTGATGAATTTCAACCTCGAGAGCAAGCTGGGTTTAGGAAAGGCTTTAGTACAATTGATCATATCCACACGCTAAGACAAATCATTCAGAAAACCGAAGAATATAATCAGCCACTCTGCCTCGCCTTTGTAGACTATGAAAAGGCATTTGACTCAATCGAGACTTGGGCAGTGCTAGATTCACTACAACGCTGCAAAATAGACTATCGGTATATAGAGATAATAAAATCTCTTTACAAATCTGCAACAATGATGGTCCAGCTCCATGATAGCACTAACAATATTTCTATAAACAAAGGTGTTAGACAAGGAGATGTTATATCTCCAAAACTCTTCACAAACGCCCTAGAAGATATTTTTAAACTGCTATCCTGGACAAAATGTGGAATAAATATTAACGGAGAGTACATTTCTCACCTCCGATTTGCAGATGACATAGTGCTAATAGCCGAATCACCTAACAAGCTCCAAGACATGCTCTACGACCTCAATGAAGCGTCGAACAAAATTGGTCTGAAAATGAACATGGATAAAACAAAAGCCATGATTAATAGTCATATTTCACAGACCTTTGATCCTATTTCCATTGGAGGAACAGAAATAGAGGTTGTAAACGACTATACCTATCTGGGACAAGTAATACAACTAGGGCGAAATAACTTCTCAAAAGAAATCGACAGGCGCATACAACTGGGATGGGCAGCATTTGGAAAACTAAAGTACATTTTTAAAGCGAAAATTCCGCAATGCCTTAAAACTAAGGCGTTTAACCAATGCGTCCTCCCTGTATTAACTTATGGCGCAGAGACGTGGAATCTGACAGCAAGTCTTACCCATAAAATAAAAAGTCACCCAGCGTGCTATGGAGAGATCCATGCTCGGAGTGTCGCTAAAAGATAGAATCCGTAACGAGGAAATACGCAGAAGAACTCAAGTAGTGGATGCTACCCAACGAATAGGCACACTCAAGTGGCAATGGGCAGGTCATATCTGTCGAAGAGACGACGGTCGATGGGGAAGAAAAGTATTGGAATGGCGCCCAAGAACTGGCAAACGAAGCATTGGCCGACCCCCTACAAGATGGACTGACGATATAAGAAGAATAGCGGGAGTGACCTGGATGCGGAAGGCGGAGGATCGAAGAGGATGGAGACTCATGCGGGAGGCCTACGTTCAACAGTGGACGGACACAGGCTGATGATGATGAAATATACATGTTACAATATAAAAAAATATAAACCTAACCTAACCTTAAACAACAATATTTTTTAGCTCCGCCGTGCCATTGAAGAGGTAAACAGCGGCACGTTTGTGCAGCCGCCCCCGGTAGAGACTCCGAGTACTCCAGAAAAGGTGCCATTGGAACCAGACATCGATCCAGCTAAAGAAGAAACATTGCCGCTCACCATCAGCAGGCACGATTGAGAAACTAACAACTCGAAGATGCCTCAGATATAAAAGTCGTTTCACTTACATGCTGGGAGTACTCCAAGGGTCAGTTTGATCCCCAAATGGTGTAAAGTTGATCCCAGATTAAAGAAATGCAGTGGTACATCGATTAACAAGCATAATAATGCTAGTAAAAACTAGTTGAGTTGTAATATTTTTTCTCTAGTGTGTTATTGGCTAAAAGCTTTGTTATATATTGAAGTGTCTGCGTGCAATCAGTTGATTTTATGTGCATAGGTCTTTTGAAAGAATGGTTTAAGCACAATTTATGAATTTCAAATGTATTTCTTGTCGTTTGTTATTTGAAGAGACATTTTGGAGCGAATAAATGTAAAAAATAGATTTTCTTTGGAAAAATAATCACTATCGATTATGCAATTTGCTTGGTTTAATTTTGCAAGTGTTATTAAATTATGCATCGTCATTTTTGTGGGTATAAAATTGCCAATTTACTGGCAACACTAAACCAGAAATATTTTATTATTATTATTATATACATAAAATAATAAGAAATGAAGTGGATTTAATTAATTTTACAAAATTAGAGTGATTTTGGATTGTCATTTTTTTAAAAGAAAGTCCATTTTAAATGGCTTGAAGCAATAATATTCATTAGGTCGATTGTAAACGAGCAATAAAAATTAAAATATTACTGGTTGCAGCGAAAGAATATTACTTCGATCTATGTAGGTTGAAAGAGATACACCTTTACAGGTTGTATATATGCTATTTAGTAATATATTGCAGGCTGAATAGAATAACTTCTTCGTAGTATCAATCCGGTGGATTGGTTTGCAGCAACAAAATCTGGCATCAAATCAATATTGTTAAATATATGTAAACTTACGAAAACACATACAGTGGTACCTTGACATACGAGTGCCCCAACATACGAGTTTTTTGAGATACGAGCCGTCGAGCGAGTGATTTTTTGTTTTGAAATACGAGCAAAATTTGTGATACGAGCAATCGGCTTAGCGGGTCGGCCGATTGCACACGAATCGCACGTCCCCCGGCCACGGTCATAAAATCAGTTATCAGTGTGCTCTTGCTGTCAAAGCATCTTTGATAAGTTGTGCTCGCTATTAATTTTAATGGGGAAATTTGCTTTGATATACGAGTAATTTGAAATACGAGCAAGGTTGCGGAACGAATTAAACTCGTATGTCGAGGTACCACTGTATAAGTAAACGTACTAAATAGTGATGTTAATTGTACCAATTTCGTAAAAACGTATAAAAAACGAAAAAATTACATGAAAACCTGACGTTTTAAGTATTAATATTGAAACATGTTATTGTGCTTAGTTAATAAGGTTTTAAATAGTTATAAAAATCATTTACATATCTATAAAGAGATAGTTATTTATATATACAGTCCACGTAATATATATTATATTATGGAATGTTTTAAATAACATTTCAAGAGACTTTAGAATTCACTTTAAACAAGTAATTTTGAAATATATTTTTTCTCATTTGTGAAAATGACAAAATATAATTTATAAATGCCTCTCTTATATGTGTTATATTTATTTGAGTAACTGATAGTTCTGCTAACTAATCATCGATGGAAGCGAATGTTCAGTTCATGGGGCCTTTTGGTGTTGAGGACTGTAGCGTGTCCTGACGTGCCGGGTTCTGGGGACTGACTGGTGTTAGCCCTTGTGCTTAGTGTTGCCACACTACAAATGAGGTAATTTGTGGTATTTAAAGGTCTCTAGAAAATTTACTACTTATGTATTGTTAAAATAAGTAATGTTCTGAAAATCTGTTTCTTTTAGTTTTTAGAACTGAACAAACTATATTTATTTTATTATTAATTACTAGTTAGTGAAACGTTATACGATAAAATATATATTTGTTTATATATATAGTTTAGTTTTTAAGTAGTGAAACATATCAATCATAAAAGCAAATTTTTCATACATATCGAAAAACGCGTGATCTTTCTTCTATTCATTTTAGAATTACTGTCTACTATTATAAAATTACGAAAATTATTATATATAACAAAATATGTATATCTACATTAATTTTTAATTTATTTAAACACATATGGGAGAATACTGCCAATGGTAAAAAAACATCTACAAATCACAACAAGACACATTTTTCTAAAGATGCTTAATGTATGTAAGAAGCTTACTAATCTTTGCTTCTAGGAGTTTGGCAACCTAAATACAATTTGAATTATTTTCTAAATTAAATATTTAAAAAAGCCTAGCCTTTTATTTGAATAGTTGTGGATTCTATTATATATGAATCGATTATAACCTTCAAAAATGGCAATTTTGAGCCAAATCTAAATGGCATTCTTCATAGAATCAATATAAAGTGTTGTTACTTTTGGCAGCAGTCTAATAAAAATAAAATTGAAATAGTATTATAAATACAAATATAAAAAATGTTGAGCATAGACCTTCATAATTGTATTATGCATAATATTTGATGTTTGTAATTTGTATTTTTCTGTAATTTATTTTCCAAGAGAAAATATTTAGAAAAACATTCCTTTATCTTCGCTATGAAGGAGAAACTGTATTTCAGATATCAATGCATTAATATTATAAATATTTATTATTCAATAATTAAAATGTTAATTGAAGTACTTTTGTATCATTCTTCAGATGCCTTTAACCTTTTCACCACATCTAACAATATTGACATATCAGCACTCCACAAACATTTAGCCAATATCCAAACGGCAAACATCATAGCTGAGAAATCTGTCGTGTTGTCATCTGGCGGTGTTTTCACGAGGAAAATATATAAGAAAAATAAACGACACACATAAAATTTCGTGTTTTTTTATTAAATAAATAATTTGTTGACATAATTTTTACTTAATACCTTGTATGTGTTGCCAATTGATAATTTTGCATTTTTGGAAGATCATTCATTTCATTATTATATAATATAGGTAGATTACCTAAAAACTAAATTTAAAAAATTCAATAAAAATAATTATCATTTATATTTATTAGATAGGCACTTAAGAATAATTTTAAAAATATTATCATTCATGAAGGGAATCATTATTAATTAAAACAATATTTACAAACTGAAAAATGCTTGTTTACCCAATAGGTATTTGACAAAATTAAATTAACATATATTACTACTGCATATTATCGACTTAGCAAAACAACATAGAATTCACTGGAAGTCAAAACTCTAAAGAAACAACAGTCAATAGAGACGGAAAATGTTGGAGAGGCACCCAAGAACTGGCAAATGACAGCTAAGTACTAAACTGACTGATTTTCTTTTTCATGTCAGCGACGTCAAATAATTTCTACCAGTATCTGGCAACATCAATAGCCCGAGTGTTGCCCAGCATTAGGTCATGATGTGCAGTTAGTCGAGCACATGGAGCAGGATCTTAGGTGTGAGGCGGTCTGCAGGTCTCCACAGTCACACAACAGTGACTCCCTGCTGAAGCATTCCCCACCGCTCGAGGATATCCTTTGTTCTGCCGACTCCGATTTTTAATCTGTTCGGGGATTTCCAGGTCCGCTAGTCAAGGTTATTGCCAGTTGGGAAGCCTTCCTATGGAATAATGAAATTCCTCTGATGCGACTTGTTGCCAGAACTGAGTCTCTCATTTTCAGGGCTGGATGTGAGAGGTTGTGTGGATCTCAGAAAGCTGCTTCGCAACTTCAGTCTGGGTGTTGGGGGTATCTGATTATACAAGCAGTGGGACGGTTGGATGATTGCCTTACGCATTTCTACATACAACAAACTAACTGATGATACAATAAATAATATAATTAATGAAATATTTTTCGCTAAAAAATCTTAACAATAATTTTATATTAAGATTAGTAACATTACTTTTTAAAACTTAATATTATATAAAAAAGGTGTATACATTGGTACCTCCACATACGAGTTCAATTCGTTCCGCAGCCTTGCTCGTATATCAAATTACTTGTATCTCAAAGCTCGCGCGCATAAAACGCAAAAACGCGAGCACAACTTATGAAAGACGCTTTGACAGCGAGAGCACACTGATAACTGATTCTCTGACCGTGGCCGGGGGATTCGCGCGTGAAAGCGTGACGCGCGGTTCGTGTGCAACCGGCCGACCCGCTAAGGAGATCACTCTGTTTCTCTCAATCTCAAATTTTACTTGTATTTCAAAACAAAAAATTGCTCGCTCGACGGCTCGTATCTCAAAAAACTCGTATGTTGGTGCACTGGTATGTCAAGGTACCACTGTATATTGTTTAACTTAAAAACACAACAGCATAACTAAAACTGGAAAAATATACTTTTAAAACTAATAATTTAATCTGTATATAATTCATTCATGGTCGGTATATATTCAATAAATGGTTTGTAATAATTATAAATACATTAAATCTCTTACTGTTATATGTTTTATAAAAAAATATGTTTGGTTGTATAATTTTCTGATACATTTATTAAATTTACTTACCAAAATATAATTACACACTGACCAATTAAATACATGGCCTTTTATAAATGAGGCACTCTATGTATTAAAGAAAAATATAAAAGCACAACGGGTACATTCTTCCTCTAAAAGGCACTTGATGTTGAAATGCTATGAAAAAATCACATATTTTGGAATATTTTATAATTTTTTTTTATACAAGTCAATATTATCAAAAAAATAAATATATATAATATCACAATCAATCTTATTTAATGAATTGAATAAAATACATGATCAATAATATTGTTAGAACACTGTTCTTTAACCCTTTCGGATCGGTTGTCTATATATGCGATCTAAGAATCCCCTACCGTTGACATCGGTGGCCGTGATATATCGTTTTGCTACTTTCAGTACTCATTGTGACATCTACGGTAGGAACTTTGAACTGCAGTCATTCGCTTTATCAACCTACATGTATTCTTTACAGGAATCTATAAAGCATGTAAATAAATATCGTTAGGTTACGTCACAGGAGCGATTTTTCTGTAAACCACATGTGTCAATGCCACCACATGTATGGAGTTACATAATGAACGTTTGTTAAATATAATAGTTTTTTATGCATCATCTGATAGCTAAATGATAGAAGAACCAATGTTATATATGAAAATAGGTCAGATAAGTACATTTATGCTTCAAATACTAGTTTTAAGCAAAAAAAATGGATTGAAGATCACGCCTTATTGACAATATAATTTGTATTCCACTGAGCCGTAATGAAAGGGTTAAGAAACTGGTACTTTAGGGTTAAATTGGCAGTGACTTTTACGAACTACACTTTTGCAAGTTTAGTTACCATGCAGCGATGGACCTATGAAGAAACAATGACGTTTCCCTGCTACTGCGAATATTCATAAAAAATACATTTGTTCATTTTAAGATACCTAAAAAAGGTGCGGTTTCATTGCCCCAACTGTGTAACAACCTAACCTAATTTGAATTTCGCCAATTTTACATTTACCTTTTTTTTTAAGTCTTCATGTTTAGTCCGTGTAAAATTTTCATTTTAAGCATAATTCTCAAAAGACTAAATATTACTATTAACATTAAAATTATAAATGATATCAAATTTTTTGTGATTTCGAAATTCTACAACTAAAGTTTACAGTTCCATTCAAAATTTAACGTTCTCTACCGACTAAAGTGCTTATAAAATTTTTAAGAGACATAAATCATACTTTATGTATTTCATTATTTTTATTTTTTTTAATTTTAAACTGCGTTTATTATTTTTTTGACGGCTTGATGGAACTCTCCATTTTATTTATAATAACCCAGTAGAAATAGTGTAGTAGAGTTGGTGGAAGCTTAAAGAAAAATACTGGAGCCCAAAAGGTTAAGTCTCTCTACGGTGACTTTTCTTAGTTGGAACGTGTCTCTATTATCATATTAACTCTGAATTCAAAGCATATGGCCACCACGAGCCAAACTTTAACTTATATTAGGGTATTTTTATCAATATTTATCAAAGTTAATAACAATAAAAAAATGCATTAAAATTAAAATAAGACTAGCAAATTCTACTGTAAAAAAAATACTCTACTTTTACAACATAATATAAATATAATTTGATCCATAATTATTAGAAAATTGTGGCTTTTGGGTCGAGTCGTGTGCGGTGAATTTTTCGATATGATTTTTCAATCGCCATTGCAGGGGTTATCTTCAGGGTTGACGATTTTGTGAGGATGACTCTGAGGATGATCCCTTCAATGATAATCGAAATGTCGAATAGAAGAAATTCGCAGTACACGGCTCAACCTAAAAGCCACAATTCAAAACCGTGCCGTGAAAACCTAAGAAGTTATAAAATAATTATTCTAATTTAAAATAAAATAAAATACATGAAAATAATTTATTCGAATTTTTGTGATAATTAATTGTTAAATGTAATTAAAAAAAAATGTACAAAAAATATCAGTTATTAAAAATAAATAGATTTATTAAAAAATATTATAAAAATGGATCATATCAAACCTCTCCAGCAATATTATAATATGCCCTTAACTTATAGCTAGGTAATGCAAAAAATAAAAACATTCCATAATTTAAAAAAATATACAAAAACAAATGATAAAGTTAGGTTAAAATAAAGCATGATAGGCTTCCAAATTTAATGGGAAATCCCACATAAAATCACAATTTTTCCACGAAGGACCAGGCTTTATAAATAGTAAAAATCCCAATTAGGTAATTAAAAACAGGATAACAAAACAAAAACTAAAATTTTTATTCCACATATTACGATAGATTTTGAAAATTTCATTATATTTTTTATGAAACTCGAAATTTTTTTCTATTAACACAATCGCATCGGGAACGGTATAATTACCCTTTACGTCGATTGCTGGTTAATTAAGGAAAGGGTATTTTTACCTTTTACGCACTCTGATCTTTAAAGTCGGGTAGGGTATTTATACTTGTTTTTTTCTACAAGTATTTGACTTTTTCTTACTTATAGGGTTCGATATTATCAATTTTACAAAAGTAAACGCATATTTAAGACACAGGGTCACTACAAATTCGTTTAAATTTTTAGAATAAATAATGTTTGTTTATTTTGTAAAATCAACATATATTTTAAATTTTAATGAATAATCGCTAGTATTTTATGTATATTATTTGTGATAATACCCTTTATAAGGGTTATTATTACCATGAATATCATATTCTAAATCTTAAAAAATATTTATAACCCTAAAAAACGTACCCTTAAAAGTTTTAATGTGTATTTTCAAGTTGTGGACATAATTTAAAATTATTGTTAGAAGTTCTACAACTTTTCGATAATTTTGCTGGTGTTCCTATGATTGGTGAGTATCATATTGAAAAAAATATGTAGTTATGTTGGATATTTTAAAAGTTATGGCAGTTTATGTAGAAATATATTTTTTACGCGCGACATTGATTTATCGCCCGTATTAGAGTATCAGCTGAGTGCGAATGTCACCCGATGCGAATGTGTTAATAGTACATTGTCAAATAATAAATTTGTTTTAAAATCACAATAATTCATTAAAACCACATAAAAATTGTTTTTTTTCCAAAAATTGTTCCAAAATAGTTTCTTTTTCACTAATTTGCTTTTTATAATTTCTTTAGGACAAATTGTTTGACCATTTTTTTCCGTTAATTAATTATTTTCATGTTTTTAACATCACCTGCACGGCAATTCGTCAAATACTTTAGATACGTAAATATTATATAAAAACATATGATTCGTGGCCTCTTCAATTTTTAATTCACTTATATACTAAATAAATAAAAAACTTAATTATTTAAGGCACTAAATATCAAAAATAAGCTTTTACATTCATAAATATATTATATATATAGTAATTCACTAATTTTTCATATAAAACATATCGCAAGATATGTGCCCAAGATTATAAATATAAGTGTTTTGGTGTTGGTTGAAAACCAATGAAAGTGACAACTTCATGTTGCATAAAATGCTATATTTTGATTTTTTAAATTTACATTGGATAAAGATTACATTAATTCACAACAAAGTGACCTGAAATAAATGAATAATAAAAAAGATAACCGCACGGCTCAAATCAAGAAGAAGTTTCCTACAGTCGACAATGGAACTGGTGATACCTGAGGCCATCCTGCGGCTGAACAAATGGAGAAGCGCAACTGAGGGGAATACTTGGATTGCCCCGAAAGAGGACCCAGCCCCTGGACACGACCAAGGGTAGAATATATGGAGGTCCCTTAACAGACTTCGGAGCGGAGTATGCAAGACGAAGACACAAATGAAAGCCTGGCAGTTTTACAGCGGACCGACTACATGTGACTGCGGCATGGAGCACACCCTGTCACACCTTCTGGAGTGTGCGCTGTGTCCAAGTAGCTGCACCCAGGAAGACCTGATGATGGCCGGGAGTAAATCCATCGACGTCGCCCACTTCTGGGCAGACAGGATCTGACCCTGTTGTTTCCGACATGATTATATAATGAATATTTTTTTTTTTCAATTTCTTGACTTACACTACTTTCATAATAATGGGCACATATAATGTAGGAGACTTTTTTAAATTGAGATTTTCTTTATAGTCTTTAGATGTGAAAGGTTCATATGTTTATGTATTTACACAGAAAAGGTTTAAATTTGATATAAATGATTACGTTGTAAGATACTTACTGCCTTAATCAAGTCGAGTCATTATATTTTGATCAAAAATATGTTATAAACTTAACAAAATATTTAGTTTTCTCAATGACACTATAACAAAACATTTTTCACGAATCTCCAAGAGACATCTCAAATGACAATAACAGTGGTGTAGCTTTTTGTATTGGATGAACACAAAAACTTGGAAGATGATCCGGGGGTGGATCCATCTTCCAAAGATGCTCGTTTTGTGCCCCCTCGTCCCTGGTAACCTCCAAAAGAGAACTGAGAATACAGATACCAGTAGTGTAGTAGCTTGTTGTGTTTAATGATATCATCCAGGGATGGATCCATTTTCCTAGGATGCTCGTTGGAAGACATCAGACATCCAGAAGGGAACCAACACATCAGATACCATTGGTGTAGCTTGTTGTGTTAAGCGGTATTAATGAGGGGTGGATCCATCTTTCAAGGATACTTATAGGGAGAAACCTGATTCTTAGAGACATCCAGAAAGGAATCGACACATCAGATACTAGTAGTGTAGCTTTGTTGAGTTTGACAGCATCATCCAGGGATGGATCCGTGTTCCAGAGTTGCTTATTGTGCGAGCCCTGGTCCCTGGTGGCCTTCAAAAGGGAACCGACACATCAGATACTAGTGGTGTGGCTTTGTTGTGTTAGACTTCATCATCCAGGGGTGGATCTAAGCTCCAGGGGTGCTCGTTGTGCGGCCCCTGGTCCCTGGTGGCCTCCAGCAGGGGTTGCACATCCCCCAAGAAAGGGCGTTCAGAGGGTTTGGCCGCCCAGCACTGAGACATCAGATTCCAACAAACCTCGGAGAACTCGGGGAGCCTTTCTGGACGGAGACCTAAAATATAAAAATTGCATATGTAGAAATGAGTCATTGAGTAAGTATTTAAGCATCTGGGTATGACCTGTTTAAGTCATTTTATGTGTCCATGATTATGAAAGTGATGTAAGTCATCTTTTATTTCTTCTGCGATATACCTGTGCCTAAAATTCAGATTTCGTCTAATTTATTCCAAATAAAAGACTTGTTGTATCATCTATTGACATCTGAGCATATTTTGACGAAGTTTTAGGACACTACCTATAATACTGACTGTACATTTTGAGTTTAAAAAAATTTGATTTTTTTCCATACGACATTTTTCTTTACGAGGTAAAAAAAAAGGAAAACCCTTCCATAGCTATCTTAGCTCTACCCACCCCCCTTTTTTATTTTCCTACATATTTTTACTTCATTAAACTTCTAAGTATATTTACATAGTTTCACCCATCAGTATATTTATATACATCTATTTAATATTCTTACACAATTGCTTTGACGAGTTGATTTATATATTATTTCCTTTCCCCAATAAATAACTAAATGATTAATTACTTAACTAACCCTCTACCTAACCTAACCTATGCAAACCTTATTAACCCACCCTTTACTGTGCTAAAAACATCCGAGAGCTCCGATGATATGTATTTTCTACACCATATGAAAATGTCATTTAAAAACTGGAAAAATGTGAATATTCCTAAACATTGCTTTGATTGACTTTGGTTGAGATTGAAATGTAACAAATTTTGTAATGTAAGTATCTGAAAAAGAGAAAAAAAACATTGCAATTAGCCACTTTAGCCAGCCAACAAAAATTTAGTGCAAATATTGACCCGATTATTCCACAAATTATTTCCATTGCTACAAATGAATATCTTTTGTCTCTTATTTTTGTTCGCGCGCTTGACATGCACGTCTAATAATGTTATATTTAATTGTAGAATATTACGCAGGCGTTTTGCATATGCCATTTTATTTGATATGACAGTTACTTCATTTCATTTTGGTGCAACTGTCATCTTTAATTCGCTTTTTTACCGCGACTGCCTTGAGGCGCTAGATGTCAGTGTTCCGCAGTCGTCAATCAGCTGGCGCCCGGCCATACTGGTCGGGTGTAGAAATCAAGTCTTTATAATAAACGCGAATTGTGCTTCGAAAACAAGTTCTTTGTATTGCCAATCTGTTCTTGCATCCTGCCACCCAGTAATTCGATTTCCAATTCAGAGAGGAGGATATCAATATATTATTTCCTTTTCCTAATAAATAACTAAATGATCAATTACTTTAATAAAAATAAACAATGTTGGAGTGTACCTCTTTTAACATTACTCCACAGCTGGTCTTGGTTTTGAAAATGTTCAAACGCATTGGGCAGTCTAACATGGCCAGCACACAGATACCTGGAAAAAATATTTACCCCATATTTATGGTGTTTATAAATTCAAAACCTTTACGTGAAAAAACAATCACCCAGGTCCTTACCACAGACATCCTTTTCTAAATGATGTTTATTAATTTTTTACTATTATTGGCCACAATGGTCTTCTACACGACATTGTGGAAGGGATGGTTTAGGGAAGAAACTGCAGAGGGCGTCCTAAACGGGAGGATTTGCAGTAAGTGTTATAGACTGCGGCTGTAGTACCAGAGAAATATTTAGGTGTTCAATAATTAGCGTTGTTAAGTAGATCGGATGATCATCTGGACGTTTCCGTGGCCTGGAAATTTTTGTTTTGTCCTTAAGGGGTGGCTTAACCCAACTGTAGGCATAAATAAAGTGGTCAAAAATCAAAGTTTTTTAGAAGATCGGGTGAACAGCCGGACGCTCTCGAGGCCTGGACAATTTTGTATTATCCTTAAGGGGTGACTCAACCCTACCGGGGGCATTAGTAGAGTTTAGATTTGATTAACCTTTAAACGTCCAGTGGTTTCCTTACGGGACCGCAGATTTTCGTCGTTCAATGCCCTACGGTCCCACACATAAGTGTTTATGGTTCATTTCACAAATCGGATTACATCAATTTGTAATAATAGTATTGAAGTAAGTTCATGGAAGAATCTATTGTGCGACGAAACATTACAAACATTGGCCTGCTATGGCATTGAACGATGCAAATTTGCAGTCCCGTATGGGACCACTGGGCGTTTAAAGGTTAAATAATATTTTTAAAAAAATCAAGCTTGGTCGGGATTTGAAGCGACATCATCTGAATGACAAACAAACGCTTTTACCACTGGACTATTCCGCCCATATGTGATTACATATTATTAAAAAACTAGATGCTAACCAAAATAGTATCCCGAATGCGTAAACGTCAACTGAGTTGTCATATATCCTGGTGAGCAGCTCGGGCGCCATATGCACCGGTGTTCCCACCACAGATCCCGACATCATGGCCTCGGGAATGCAGAAACCCAAGTCGGTGAGTTTTGCTCGGTGGGACTCATCCAGCAGCACGTTCTTGAGCTTGATATCTCGATGCACCAGACCTTGGGAGTGGAGGTAACGAATGCCTGAAATAGACGATAATAAGTTTTTTACATATGCAGTCAAACCTCTAATAACACGCCCTCGAATTGCACGCCAAGCAGAATTTTTCGACGCATCCCTCGAATTACACGATCGGTTGGCCGATAAATAACGTGAGTATTTTTTTTTTCATTTATAGTTTTATTCGTTTTGGATTTTTCGCGAAAAAGAACCAAACCAATTTTTTGTACGAAATTCTCGCTCCGAATTTCACGACTTTCGAACAACACGGTCGCGACTTTCGTGATGTTCGAGGGTTTATTATACAGCAATACTTTTTGTCCAAAAGTTGGAAGAAATTCTTCGTTCACCCAGTGCCTAAAAAAGATGATTATTGTTTTTTTGTTTATGTAAACACATAAAGCAGAATACAGACAGATGGTGATAGTAATGTAGAAGTCTCATCTGTGGATTTTTCTTTGCTTGCCATGCTACATATGGCTAAGCGCTGAATCCGCCAATGTCATAGAGATACAGCTCAATATTCACGCATTATTCAATTATTACAGAAATTCACTAAGAATAGGTGGTGTTGGGGACGATTTTCGTTTTACTGTTAATTTATGGGTGAGGGATCAAATTCACACGACCCAATTTCTAAAGTTTAGAAATATATATTTTTTAATCTCCGGCTGGGATTGAACCCACGACCCTCGTTGTATACGCCTACCGATTTCTTTTGAGCATCTTTTTATTGACCACGCATTCTATCAGTTATGAATTGTATGCAATGTATCAGTAATGGACGTTTCTTACCTTCAACGATATCCACAGCAACCTGCATTCTTTGCTTGAAGGACAGATTTGCGTGCAGCAGGGCGCAGTGGAGGTCCCACTTGAGGCGCTCAGACACAAGCAGCACTATGGGGATACCTCCTCTGTAGGAGTGATCTACCACGCAGCCTCTCAGCGTGACAATCCTATCATGGACGGGTATACTCCTAAAAAGATAAAAAATAATAAGATAAACACATTTAAACACAAACACATACAGGAGAATACCGACAGATGGTGATAGTGATGCCAAAGTCTATGCATATGACTAAGCGCTGCATGTGGAGTGTTGATCCGTCAACGTTTAAGACTACAGCCTGACATTCATGCATCATCTAATTATTACAGGAATTCACTATGAATGGGTGGTGTTCATGGGACGACTTTAGTCTACCACCAATTTTCATTAATAGGCTATGAATTTAGAAGAATAAATATAGATTTTGTGATTTCTAAGCAAATTCCCGGTATTTTTTGCCCACAGTAGTACAGGAGAATATCGACAGATGGTAAAAGTGATGCCGAAGTCTATATATATATGGTTAAACGCTGCATGTGGAGTGTTGATCCGTCAACGTTAAAGACTACCGCCTGACATTCACGTATTATCCAATTATTAGAGGAATTCACTACGAATGGGTGGTGTTCACGGGACGACTTTTGTCTACCACCAATTTTGATTAATACGAAATGACTGGTATTTTAACAACCGGGGGTATTTTTAGAGATTAAAAATTGATTAAATTTTTATTCTTTTTAATCTCCATCTGGGATCGAACCCACGATCTCTGGCTTGCAAAGCCAACGCTTTGACCATTGAGCTTAAGCAGGGAGCTGTTAAGTAGTACTTAGTAAAAAGTTTAACTTATTAATATTTTCAATGTATTCAGCATTCACTTTGAGATCCATTATAAATTATAAATATTTATTTATTTACCTTGTTTTTTTAGTTTACTTATAAAGTACAAATCAGCTCAGTTATCTCTAAGCAAGAGAAGGATTGAGAGAGGCTACGAGTTAGTCGAAACTGTAGTCTCCTAATAGAGAACTTTTGTTACGTGATCCATGTGAAAACCAGGTAAATAAATACATATTTATAGTTTAAGTTATTAGCCTATATATGTTTTAAAGTTGCTGTTGTCCTCAGAGTCTTATTGGAGATACACAAATACAATGTAAAAATCAAATCTAACACTGAAAATAATTAAGAGAAAATAGAAAATTATTTTTAGAATTAAATGTTCACACCAAATATTTAAATTGATAAGTTACGGTACGCAAAGCTCTGGGTGCAGTAATGACTATATATAATCGTGTGGGAAACGACAGGATCAGATCGGCCATCATCAGGTCTTCCTGGGTGCATCTACTCGGACACAGCGTACACTCCAGAAGGTGTGACAGGGTCTGCTCCACGCCGCAGTCACATTCAGTCGGTCTGCTGTAATACTGCCAGGCTTTCATTTGTGTCCTCGTCTTGCATACTCCGGTCCGAAGTCTGTTAAGGGACCTCCATATATTCCACCTCTGGTCGTGTCCAGGGGCTAGGTCCTCCTATCCTAGGTAGTAATGACTTGGGACGTGGCATGGATCCTGACGTAATTGTGTGACAGTAATCTGTGGTGACGAAATGCTTCGCGTGTGGAACGTATGTGTAAAAAAAACATTGAAAAATCTCCATAATGATGTCTTCATCGTTGATCAACTAAGTTTAACAGAACTATTACCATATGCTGTGTATCTAATTGATGATCTAGTGAAAAACGGAAAAATATCATGCAAAGATCACTTGACTAAGAAGAAACGAGTCAATACCTTGTGTGGTAGAATTCCATGGCCAATTCGTTGAAGTGCCTCTCGTCCGGCGGCACTACGCTCTTCACAGCACAGGGTTCGAATCCCGCCCAGGCGCCTTTGACGGCGTACACGACTCCGTATTGACCTCTGCCTGGATAAACAAAGAGTAATATAATTTAATTTCGATTGGTTAGAAGCGATGGAGAGATGTAGGGATACAAAATGAAGAAGAACTGTTATGAATGTTTCCATAGCAACGAAATAAGAAACTCCATAGCAACCAACTAACAAAGTCCATGGCAACCAAATAACAAACTCCCTAGTAATGGAAAAAGTTTCCATGGACACCAAATAACAAACTCCATAGCAATCAATTAACAAAGTCCCTAGCAACGAAAATAATTTCCATGGCAACCAAATAACAAGCTCTATGGCAACGAAAATAATTTCCCTAGCAACGAAATAACAATCTCCATAGCAACCAAATAACAAACTCCCTAGCAACTGGAAAAGTTTCCATGGCAACCAAATAACAAACTCCATAGCAACCAATTAACAAAGTCCCTAGCAACGAAAATAATTTCCATGGCAACCAAATAACAAACTCCATAGCAACCAAATAAAAAACTCCCTAAAAACGGTAGGTTTCCATGGCAACGAAATAACAATCTCCCTAGCAACCAAATAACAAACTCCCTAGCAACGGAAAATGTTTCCATAGCAACCAAATAACAAACTACCTAGCAACCAAATAACTCAGCAACTGAAATAGTTTCCATGGCAACCAAATAACAATTTCCATGGAAACGAAAATAATTTCCATGGCAACGAAATAAAAAACTCCATAGCAACTAAATAACAAACTCCCTAGTAACGTACAAGTTTCCATGGCAACCAAATAACAAAGTCCCTAGCAACGAAAATAATTTCCATGGCAACGAAATAACAAACTCCATAGCAACCAAATAACAAACTCCCTAGCAACGAAAAATGTTTCCATGGCAACCAAATAACAAACTACCTAGCAACGAAAATAATTTCCATGGCAACGAAATAACAAACTTCATAGCAACCAAATGACAAACTTCCTAGCAACAGAAAATGTTTCCATGGCAACCAAGTAACACACTACCTAGCAACCAAATAAAAAACTCCCTAGTAACGGAAAAGTTTCCATGGCAACCAAATAACAAAGTCCCTAGCAACCAAATAACAAACTTTCTAGCAACGAAAATAATTTCCCTGGCAACGAAATAACAAACCCCATAGAAACCAAATAACAAACTACCTAGCAACGAACAATACTTCCATGGCAACCAAATAACAACCTCCCTAGCAACCAAATAACAAACTCCCTAGCAACGGAAATAGTTTCCATGGCAACCAAATAACAAACTCCCTAGAAACGAAAATAATTTCCATGGCAACGAAATAAAAAACTCCATAGCAACCAAATAACAAACTCTCTAGTAACGGAAAAGTTTCCATGGCAACCAAATAACAAAGTCCCTAGCAACGAAAATAATTTCCATGGCAACCAAATAACAAACTCCATAGCAACCAAATAAAAAACTCCCTAAAAACGAAAAGTTTCCATGGCAACGAAATAACAATCTCCCTAGCAACCAAATAACAAACTCTCTAGTAACGGAAAAGTTTCCATGGCAACCAAATAACAAAGTCCCTAGCAACGAAAATAATTTCCATGGCAACGAAATAACAAACTCCATAGCAACCAAATAACAAACTCCATGGCAACGAAAAATGTTTCCATGGTAACCAAATAACAAACTCCCTAGCAACGAAAAATATTTCCATGGCAACCAAATAACAATCTCCCTAGCAACGAAAATAATTTCCTTGACAACGAAATAACAAACTTCATAGCAACCAAATGACAAACTTCATAGCAACCAAATGACAAACTCCCTAGCAACGGAAAAGTTTCCATGGCAACCAAATAACAAACCTCCCTAGCAACGAAAATAATTTCCATGGCAACGAAATAACAAACTCTAGCAACCAAATAATAAACTCCTAGCAACGGAAAAAATGTTTCCATGGCAACCAAATAACAAACTACCTAGCAACGGCAAAATAATTTCCATGGCAACAAATAACAATCTCCCTAGAAACGAAAATAATTTCCATGGCAATGAAATAAAAAACTCCATAGCAACTAAATAACAAACTCCCTAGTAACGGAAAAGTTTCCATGGCAACCAAATAACAAAGTCCCTAGCAACGAAAACAAACTCCATAGCAACGAAATAACAAACTTCATAGCAACCAAATAACAAACTCCCTAGCAACGAAAAATGTTTCCATGGCAACCAAATAACAATCTCCCTAGCAACGAAAATAATTTCCTTGGCAACGAAATAACAAACTTCATAGCAACCAAATGACAAACTTCATAGCAACCAAATGACAAACTCCCTAATAACGGAAAAGTTTCCATGGCAACAAAATAACAAAGTCCCTAGCAACGAAAATAATTTCCATGGCAACGAAATAACAAACTTCATGGCAACCAAATAACAAACTCCCTAGCAACGAAAAATGTTTCCATGGCAACCAAATAACAAACTACCTAGCAACGAAAAATATTTCCATGGCAACCAAATAACAATCTCCCTAGCAACGAAAATAATTTCCATGGCAATGAAATAAAAAACTCCATAGCAACTAAATAACAAACTCCCTAGCAACGTACAAGTTTCCATGGCAACCAAATAACAAAGTCCCTAGCAACGAAAATAATTTCCATGGCAACGAAATAACAAACTCCATAGCAACCAAATAACAAACTCCCTAGCAACGAAATATGTTTCCATGGCAACCAAATAACAAACTACCCCTAGCAACGAAAATAATTTCCATGGCAACGAAATAACAATCTCCCTAGCAACCAAATAAATTTCCATGGCAACTGAAATAGTTTCCTAGCAACGAAAAACAAACTCCATGGCAACCAAATAACAAACTCCCTAGCAACGAAATATGTTTCCATGGCAACCAAATAACAAACTCCCTAGCAACGAAAATAATTTCCATGGCAACGAAATAACAATCTCCCTAGCAACCAAATAACAAACTCCCTAGCAACGGAAATAGTTTCCATGGCAACCAAATAACAAACTCCCTAGAAACGAAAATAATTTCCATGGCAACGAAATAACAAACTCCATAGCAACCAAATAACAAACTCTCTAGTAACGGAAAAGTTTCCATGGCAACCAAATAACAAAGTCCCTAGCAACGAAAATAATTTCCATGGCAACCAAATAACAAACTCCATAGCAACCAAATAAAAAACTCCCTAAAAACGGTAAGTTTCCATGGCAACGAAATAACAATCTCCCTAGCAACCAAATAACAAACTCCCTAGCAACGGAAAATGTTTCCATGGCAACCAAATAACAACCTCCCTAGCAACGAAAATAATTTCCATGGCAACGAAATAACAAACTCCATAGCAACCAAATAACAAACTCCCTAGCAACGAAAAATGTTTCCATGGTAACCAAATAACAAACTCCCTAGCAACGAAAACAATTTCCATGGCAACCAAATAACAATCTCCCCAACAACGAAATAATTTCCATGGCAACAACAAAAGCAAAAAGTCCATAGCAACGGAAAATGTTTCCATAGCAACCAAAAAACAACCTCCATAGCAACCAAATAACAAACTCCCTAGCAACGAAAAATGTTTCCATGGCAACCAAATAACAAAGTACCTAGCAACGAAAAATATTTCCATGGCAACCAAATAACAATCTCCCTAGCAACGAAAATAATTTCCTTGACAACGAAATAACAAACTTCATAGCAACCAAAACAAACTTCATGGCAACCAAATGACAAACTCCTAGCAACAGAAAATGTTTCCATGGCAACCAAGTAACAAACTACCTAGCAACCAAATAAAAACTCCCTAGTAACGGAAAAAGTTTCCATGGCAACCAAATAACAAACTCCCTAGCAACGAAAATAATTTCCATGGCAACGAAATAACAAACTCCATAGCAACCAAATAACAAACTCCTTAGTAACGAAAATAATTTCCATGGCAACGAAATAACAAACTTCATAGCAACCAAATAACAAACTCCCTAGCAACTGGAAAAGTTTCCATGGCAAACAAATAACAAACTCCATAGCAACCAAATAACAAAGTCCCTAGCAACGAAAATAATTTCCATGGCAACCAAATAACAAACTCCATAGCAACCAAATAAAAACTCCCTAAAAACGGTAAATGGCAATAACAAACGAAACAACAATCTTCCATGGCAACCAAATAACAAACTCCCTAGCAACGGAAAATGTTTCCATAGCAACCAAATAACAAACTACCTAGCAACCAAATAACAAACTCCCTAGCAACTGAAATAGTTTCCATGGCAACCAAATAACAAACTCCCTAGAAACGAAAATAATTTCCATGGCAACGAAATAAAAAACTCCCTTCCAACCAAATAACAAACTCCCTAGTAACGGAAAAGTTTCCATGGCAACCAAATAACAAAGTCCCTAGCAACGAAAATAATTTCCATGGCAACGAAATAACAAACTCCATAGCAACCAAATAACAAACTCCCTAGCAACGAAAAATGTTTCCATGGCAACCAAATAACAAACTACCTAGCAACGAAAAATATTTCCATGGCAACCAAATAACAATCTCCCTAGCAACAAAAATAATTTCCTTGACAACGAAATAACAAACTTCATAGCAACCAAATGACAAACTTCATAGCAACCAAATGACAAACTCCCAAGCAACAGAAAATGTTTCCATGGCAACCAAGTAACAAACTACCTAGCAACCAAATAAAAAACTCCCTAGTAACGGAAAAGTTTCCATGGCAACCAAATAACAATGTCCCTAGCAACGAAAATAATTTCCATGGCAACGAAATAACAAACTCCATAGCAACCAAATAACAAACTCCTTAGTAACGGAAAAGTTTCCATCGCAACCAAATAACAAACTCCCTAGAAACGGAAAATGTTTCCATAGCAACCAAATAACAAACTCCCTAGCAACGAAAATAGTTTCCATGCCAACGAAATAAAAAAGTCCATAGCAACGGAAAATGTTTCCATAGCAACCAAAAACAACCTCCATAGCAACCAATTAACAAAGTCCCTAGCAACGAAAATAATTTTATGGCAACGAAATCAAAAATTCCATAGCAACCAAATAACAAACTCCCTAGTAACGAAAAAGTTTCCATGGCAACCAAATAACAAAATCCCTAGAAACGGAAAATGTTTCCATAGCAACCAAATAACAAACTCCCATAGCAACGAAAATAGTTTCCATGCCAACGAAATAAAAAAGTCCATAGCAACGGAAAATGTTTCCATAGTAACCAAAAAACAACCTCCATAGCAACCAATTAACAAAGTCCCTAGCAACGAAAATAATTTTATGGCAACGAAATAAAAAATTCCATAGCAACCAAATAACAAACTCCCTAGTAACGAAAAAGTTTCCATGGCAACCAAAAAACAAACTCCATAGCAACCAAATAAACTCACTAGCAATGAAAATTGTTTCCATGGCAACGAAATAAAGAAGTCCATAGCAACCAAATAACAAACTCCCTAGCAAGGAAAAAAGTTTCCCTAGCGACAAAATAACAAACTCCCTACCAGCAAAGACAGTTTTCATGGCGACATAATAATAATCTCTATTAACCGAAACCGTTCTTTGGAAAAACAATAAAAATATCTAGCAATGGAAGCAGTTTCCATGGCAACACAATATCAATCCAACGTCAACAATCTCTTCTCGACAGTACCGCTGTTGATTGGCCTTGGATCGTTCGCGTTGGATCACAGGTTGGATGCCTGCTCAATGCACATGCGACGAAATCAATACAAACTGCAAAGAATTAGGCCGATTCACAATATTCAGCACAACTCTTGTAACAAAGACAGACCACTCACCTATCTCTCGGCCCATGACGGGCAGACCGTGCCGAGCGAGGTCCCCCAGAGAGGTGCTCTCCAGGCAGAGGCGAGCAAAGCGTGGAGCGTGCAGCTTGCGCACGGCCAGCTTCCTCTCCTCCGTCTGCTGCATGCGCGCCGTGTGGTGGTCGCACAAGCTGAGCAGCGCCGCCTGGAACTGGTCGTGCGACTGCTTCACGCGATCACGCAACTGTAGAATAATCACAAACGACACAAATCAAAGTTAAAAGCATCAAAAATAATAATTAAATATGTTTGCAGGGGATCGGCCAATGCTTCGTTTACCAGTTCTTGGGGGCCACTCCAATACTTTTCTTCCCCATCGATCGTCGTCTCTTCGACAGATATGTCCTGGCTATCGCCACTATTCTTCTACACGGCTGTGAATATTAGTATCTCACCAAGAGCCAATGGTCTTAGTCAAGAGTCTTTGGTCTCATGGATGTGTATGATGATATTACCTGTGTAGAGATAAGTTTAGTCAGTCGGGCCGCACTCAGAGACTCCACCGTATCCAGGGCCACTTGTCTGCGCCATCTTGAACTTTGCACGCAGCACGACTTGCTGCCATTGGAGAGAATCGATAACCTGTAACCGATAATTCAATTACATAAAGATACTTGTACACATTGACATCCCCGTCTTTAAAAAGAACGACAAATCGCGGGTTCGTCACGGGTTGCGTGGAGGAAGGATGTAGGAGCAGATTAACAATACAAAGAACTTGTTTTTGAATCACAATTTGCGTTTATTTTTATTAAGACATGATTTTTCGACTGGTACAGCTCTTTTAGGCTGATGCCGTAAAGCCTCCAAAAACGATATTTTTGTCTCTTATTTTTGTTCGCTCACCTGACATGCACATCTAATAATGTTAGTTTTAATTATATAATATAACACGGCGTTTGCATACGCCATTTTATTTGTTATGACAGTTGCTCCATTTCATGATGGTGCAACTGTCATCTTTAATTTGATTTTTTGCCGCGATTACTGGTAGCGCTGCATGTCACAGTGTTCTGCAGTTGTCAGTTAACTCCCGGCCGGCGAAATGCCATACCGGTCGGGCGCAGAAGTCAAGTCTTTATTTAAAATAAACGCGAATTATGAACCAAAAAGAAGTTCTTTTGAATTGTTAATTTCAATTTTATTTCAATTTTCAATTTTATTTATTTTTTTCTCCTTGCAGAAACATTACAAATTTTATCAATTCAATGCATTTCTGAAGTACAATAATCTGTTCTTAATAAAATAAGTTAATCTGCTCCTTCATCCTGCCACCACGCAATTCGATACCTAACTTAGAGAAGAGGATATCAGTCATTAAGTTGTTTATAATGCTGATAACACTTACTTGTGAAAAAACCTCCTCAGTTGATCCACCAGAGCATGAAGGAATGAGAAGGAGGCGCAATGCTGCAAATCTATGGAACCAGTCACCAGCAAGATGCGCCTCACGGCCTCTGACGCCGCTTGGCGACCTCTGCCCTCCTCCAAGGACTCCAAGCATCTGAAATCAACAATGTCAAGTCTAGCTCAGGCACTAGCTCTCTAAGCACAACAGATAGATATATTTGGTGGTTAGTTTCAACCCTAGTTGGTGGTGAGAATTTAATCTTTCACCCGTAAAATGTGTGCATGGCGGGCTGCAGTATAGATTGATAAATCAACACTTCATATACAGCGCTTAGCTATAATTAAAAATGGCAAATGACGTATTTTCCACATATTAAATATCTCCCTCACCGCCTGTCGGTATTCTCCTGTATGTGTTTACATAAAAAGAATACCCTCTGTAGTGTGCCAAGTTGCTGTCAAGCAATTTGCACTGCCAGCAAGACCTTCTTAACCCTTTCGTTACGACTCGGTGGAATACAAATTATACTGTTAATACGTCGTAAATTTTTCAAACCATTTTTTTTGTTTAAAACTAGTATTTGAAGCATAAATGTACTTATCTGGTCTATTTTCATAAATCACATTGGTTCTTGTATTCTTTAGCTATCAGATGATGCATAAAAAACTATTACATTTAACAAACGTTTATTATGTAACTACATACATGTGGTGGGATTGACACATGTGGTTTACAGAAAAATCGCTCCTGTGACGAAACCTAACGATATTCATTTACATGCTTTACAGATTCCTGTAAAGAATACATGTAGGTTGATAAAAAGAATGAATGCAGTTTCAAGTTCCTACCGTAGATGTCACAATGAGTACTGAAAGTTGCAAAACGATATATCACGTCAACCAATGTCAACGATGAACTAATAACTTTTACACCCACGTTTGGTGTTGCTCACCAAAGCCCGTTACTTGTATAACGAGACAGTAAAACAATGCTTTCGTAAGTGCTCCCAAGGAGCAAAAAAAACCAATGTCAACGGTCGGGGAATCTTTGACGGCATATGCCGACAACCGATGCGAAAGGGTTAAAGTCACCTGGAAGCTTTTGGAAGCCCCATACCTTGATCTAGCAACATCCTAAGTCACTCACCTTTGCAGTGTTCCGAAATAGCTATCTCTTAGACAGTCCACGACCTTGACAAGCTGCAGGCTGATGTTGCGGCTCAGTCTAGCTAACACAGCTCGCTGCACCTCCAGCGAGGCCTGCTTGAAGCTCATCTGGGAGTTTCTGAACGTTCCACAGTTTTGCCTACCGATATCCTCACTTTTGCTTGAATCCTGGATTGTTTGCACCATTTCTTCTTCAATGAAAGGAGACGGTTCTTTCATACCGTCGACAATGCGAGAGTCACCTTTTAATCCTGAAACAATTGTAAAATGTCACACATGATCATGAAAATAAAGTGCTTTCTGAAAGAACGTTTTATATCACAGTTTCTAAAATCAAATTGATTTTATTATGCTTTTCAAACATGACTCGATAGGATCATATGACATACCCCATCTTTAAAAAGGCGACAAGTCGCGGGTTTGTTACGTGGCCGCGTGAAGGAAGGATGAAGGTGCAGATTAACAACACAAAAAACTTGTTTTCGAAGCACAATTCGCATTTATTTTTATTAAAGACTTGATTTCTTCGTCTGACCGGTATGGCATTCGCCGGCCGGATGAAAGTTAACTGACAACGGCCGGAACACTGTGTCGTGCAGCGCCGCCAAGATAATCATGGCAAAAAAGAAAATTAAAGATGACAGTTGCACCAACATGAAATGGAACAACTGTCATAACAAATAAAATGACGTGTATGCAAACGCCGCATAATTTTATATAATTAAAACTAACATTATCAGATGTGCATGTCAGGCGAGCGAACAAAAATAACAGACGAAAGATTGTTTTACGAGGCTTTTCGGCATCAGCCTCAAAGAGCTAATCAAGCTGATATCAGCAAGTTCAACCTCCTGCAAGAAACTCCTATATGGGGAGTCAGGACTATCAATGAGCCTAGACAGGAAATGTTTTAAAATAACCGTTACCAGTCGTAAGTTGACTAGTCCAATAATGAATTGTAATAAGTAACAATAATGTAATAAGAAGTAACTTCTCAAAAGAAATCGACAGGCGTATACAACTGGGATGGGTAGCATTTGGAAAACTAAAGTACATTTTTAAAGCGAAAATTCCGCAATGTCTTAAAAGTAAGGTGTTTAAGCAATGCTCCTCCCTGTATTAACTTATTGTGCAGAGACGTGGAATCTGACAGCAAGTCTTACCCATAAAATAAAGGTCACCCAGCGTGCTATGGAGAGATCCATGCTCGGAGTGTCGCTAAAAGATATAATCCGAAACGAGGAAATATGCAGAAGAACTCAAGTAGTGGATGCTACCCAACAAATAGGCACACTCAAGTGGCAATGGGCAGGACATATCTGTCGAAGAGACGACGGTCGATGGGGAAGAAAAGTATTGGAATGGCGCCCAAGAACTGGCAAGCGAAGCATTGGCCGACCCCCTACATGATGGACTGACGATATAAGAAGAATAGCTCGAGTGACCTGGATGCGAAAGGCAGAGGGTCGAAGAGGATGGAGAGTCATGCAGGATGTTTAGGTTCAACAGTGGACGGATGCAGGCTGATGATGATGGTGGGCACTAATGTTAGGTTAAGTGTGTTATGACTAACCGAATCCGTTAAATATCCTATTCTCAAAGTGCGCCACAGCCGATACAACAAAAGGTGTGGTGTTATCTTCTGGTGGAGTGTTTATTATGCAGTACTCGTCCATGATGTATTTATCGGCCGTAATTTTCTCTTGTGTGGTGTCAGTTGTGCTTGTATCCGCATGGGTCGAGGTGGACTGCGCGGGCTCGGGAGACTCCGACTCTGGCTGTGTCCGATCGGTCACAGTAGACAGCTGTTGATTCGACTCTCCGGGCGATGTGTAGAATACAGAGTTTGGCATCGTCAGATTGATGCACTCATTACTACCGTGACAAGGCGTATCTGAAAAAAAAAACGAAAAAAAAACGATTAGAATTGAATGGATTTTATGTTAAAAAAAAAAACGGCGCTCACTGGTCTACCCAGCTAATGATTGCACGGCACTTTGAACGACAGATTAAACTTATTTAATTTAGTTTCTCACCCTAGAATGGCGCCCCCTTACAAACCTGTGGGTAATGTCCAGTTAATATTTTATATTCATTAATATATTAAGTTGACTCTGAACATTACAACAGTAGAGTAAAGCTGTAATATGGGGTTATAATCTATGTAAAGCTCATGATCACTATAGATGTCATAAAGAGTGAATGGTTTAAAAAGTATTATTCGTAGCTGTTTATAAACACTCTCGACTCTCTCATCCGTGGAATTGCCTGTCATAGCCTATTAATCAAAATTAATAGTAGACAAAAGCTGTCCTGTATACCGGACCATATGTCTTATGTCATCAGTCTATCTTGCAGGGGGTCGGTCAACGCTTCGTTTGCCAGTTCTCGGGCGCCCCTTTAACACTTTTATTCCCCATCGACCGTCGTCTCTTCGACAGATATGTCCTGCCCATTGCCACTTGAGTGTGCCTATTCAATGGGTAGCATCCACTAATTGAGTTCTTCTGCGGATTTCCTCGTTTCGGATTCTATCTTTTAGCGACACGCCGAGACGACATAAGAATAGCGGAAGTAGCCTGGATGCGGAAGGCAGAGGATCGAAGAGGATGGAGACTCATGCGGGCGGCTTATGTTCAATAGCGAACGGATACAGGCTGATGGTGGTGATGATGGTGTCTTATGACGTTGGCTCCTCATGTCATTCTCCACTATTTGTAGTGACATCAGCATGATATAGCCAATTCTGACTGGTACCGAAAACCTCGATATACAATCTTTCGTATCTTATTTTTGTTCGCTTGTCGTACATGTATGTGTCGCCATATTGGCATTTCGGACAAGTCGGGAGTGACGTTAGTTATAGAGATTCCCACTTACGGCTCTGGGTGTTACCGACCACGTCAGCGGTGCCGGGGTCAGTAGTTGTCCCCCAACCGTGACGAGAGTCCGTTTGAGGTTGGCCCGGCCTGAATGCTGTGAGTAGGTCCGGGCCAGAAGTTTGTAAAGTTATCGAAATATATATGTTAATGTGCTTCAGAAAAAGTCTTTGGGTTGTTAATTTGCTCCTCATCCTGCCACCACGCGACTGAATAACTACCTTTTTAGAGAGGATGATGTTTGTAGGTAGTCTCAAGTTTAATCTTTTTTAAAACAAATTAACTATGATGTTTGAGTGAATGATAATATAAACAAAAAAAAATGTTTTTTGTAAAAGTTACGTACCATTCCACGCCCAGTCAATGTTGTTTATGTTATCTTTCATATCTTGCAACACTTTTTGCATCATTGTCAACAATTCCTCGCTCTTCTCGCCGCGCGTGAACTTCTCGTTCAGGGTCTGAAATGTCAATAAAAAACGAATTTCATTTCTTGTTATATATAATCGTGTCGGAAACAACAGGGTCAGATCCTGTCTGCCCAGAAGTGGGCGACGTCGATGGCGTTACTTCTGGCCATCATCAGGTCTTCCTGGGTGCAGCCACTCGGGCACAGCGCACACTCCAGAAGGTGTGACAGGGTCTGCTCAACGCCGCAGTCACATTCAGTCGGTCCGCTGTAAAACTGCCAGGCCCTCATTTGTGTCCTCGTCTTGCATACTCCGGTCCGAAGTCTGTTAAGGGACCTCCATATATTCCACCCTTGGTCATGTCCAGGGGCTAGGTCCTCTTTCGGGGCAATCCAAGTATTCCCCTCAGTTGCGCTTCTCTACATGTTCAGCCGCAGGGTGGCCTCAGGTATCTCCAGTTCCGTTGTCGACTTGTTTATTAATAAATATATAGGCTGCTATAGAGGTTTTTCAAAATACAAGAGAAAAATGCTACATTTGTAATTATTATTATAATAAATTGCAAAAAAGGTTACAAAATTTTTTAAATTATTTTTCCACCATTTAATTCAATTAATGGCCACTAAATATTTAAGAAATAGTCTGTAATACATACATAAAAAAGGTCAGTAAAATAACATAAATTGTCAGTAAATAATTAATGAATGGAAATTAATAAAAGGTAAAGGTTTTTAAGGTTTTCATTTTATGTTCTAATTATTGACTCATTTTACATTAATTACTGGAAGTATTGAGTATATTTCTGATATTTCAATTTTTTAAACTGACCTCATTTGTACTTATACAGTGGATATTCCTCTGTTTCTCACTAAATATTTACCAAGAAAGTGGATAGAATGAAAGTGACGGCGAATTAAATCAAAGAAGAAGTTTTCAGTCGACAACGGAACTGAGGGGAATACTTGGATTGCCCCGAAGAGGATCTAGCCCATTTGACCAATTAATTAACAGACTTGGAAGTATTGAGGACACAAATAGGGCCTACAGCGGACCAACTGAATATTTCACACCTTCTTTTTAAACTGCACCCAGGAGGACCTGATGATGGCCATTACTTCTAGGCAGACACTTCCGACACGATTATATATATAGTGGATACTGTTAATTTAATTAATCTACTGCTAGTTTATTAAGTTTACTGCTAAAATCTGGAATAAGTTATTGAATAAATACATTCAGACAGATGATTTATGCCCAACAAATACCGAAATGCCTTACATTTGCTGATACTTACATCGTAAAGTTCCTGCTCCATAGCGGCCACGTAAGATATCCTCTTGGGGGTGATCTGCATCTCTCGAGCCACCGAAAAATAAAAGCAACAAAAAAGTTTGCCATGGCAACAAAATAACAAACTCCATGGGCAAATAACAAAAGCAACAAAATAGTTGCCATGGCGACAAAATAACAAACTCCATGGCAACCAAATAACAAAATCAACGAAAAAAGTTCCCTTGGCAACCAAATAACAAACTCCATGGCAACCAAATAACAAACTCCCTAGCAACAAAAGTTTCATGGCAACCAAATAACAAACTCCATGGCAACCAAATAACAAACTCCCTAGCAACAAAAATAGTTGCCATGGCAACCAAATAACAAACTCCATGGCAACCAACAACAAAAAATCCCTAGCAACAAAAAAAGTTTCCATGGCAACCAAAATAACAAACTCCATGGCAACCAAATAACAAAAATCCCTAGCAACGGAAAAAGTTTCCATGGCAACCAAATAACAAACTCCATGGCAACCAAATAACAAACTCCCTAGCAACGGAAAAAGTTTCCATGGCAACCAAATAACAAACTCCATGGCAACCAAATAACAAACTCCCTAGCAACGGAAAAACAAATTCCATGGCAACCAAATAACAAACTCCATGGCAACCAAATAACAAACTCCCTAGCAACGAAAATAAAGTTGCCATGGCAACAAAATAACAAACTCCATGGCAACCAAATAACAAAATCCCTAGCAACGGAAACAGTTTCCATGGCAACCAAATAACAAACTCCATGGCAACCAAATAACAAACTCCCTAGCAACAAAAATAGTTGCCATGGCAACCAAATAACAAACTCCATGGCAACCAAATAACAAATCCCTAGCAACGGAAAAAGTTTCCTTGGCAACCAAATAACAAACTCCATGGCAACCAAATAACAAACTCCCTAGCAACAAAAATAGTTGCCATGGCAACAAAATAACAAACTCCATGGCAACCAAATAACAAAATCCATAGCAACGGAAAAAAAAATGGCAACCAAATAACAAACTCCATGGCAACCAAATAACAAACTCCCTAGCAACGAAAAAAGTTTCCTTGGCAACCAAATAACAAACTCCATGGCAACCAAATAACAAACTCCCTAGCAACAAAATAGTTGCCATGGCAACCAAATAACAAACTCCATGGCAACCAAATAACAAACTCCCTAGCAACAAAAATAGTTGCCATGGCAACCAAATAACAAACTCCATGGCAACCAAATAACAAACTCCCTAGCAACGGAAAAAATAGTTGCCATGGCAACAAATAACAAACTCCATGGCAACCAAATAACAAACTCCCTAGCAACGGAAAATAGTTGCCATGGCAACAAATAACAAACTCCATGGCAACCAAATAACAAACTCCCTAGCAACAAAAAAGTTGCCATGGCGACAAAATAACAAACTCCATGGCAACCAAATAACAAAATCCCTAGCAACAAAAAAAGTTTCCATGGCAAAACAAATAACAAACTCCATGGCAACCAAATAACAAACTCCCTAGCAACAAAAATAGTTGCCATGGCAACAAAATAACAAACTCCATGGCAACCAAATAACAAACTCCCTAGCAACAAAAAAAGTTGCCATGGCGACAAAATAACAAACTCCATGGCAACCAAATAACAAACTCCCTAGCAACAAAAATAGTTGCCATGGCGACAAAATAACAAACTCCATGGCAACCAAATAACAAACTCCCTAGCAACGGAAAAAGTTTCCATGGCAACCAAATAACAAACTCCATGGCAACCAAATAACAAACTCCCTAGCAACGTAAAAAGTTTCCTTGGCAACCAAATAACAAACTCCATGGCAACCAAATAACAAAATCCCTAGCAACAAAAAAAGTTTCCATGGCAACCAAATAACAAACTCCATGGCAACCAAATAACAAAATCCCTAGCAACGGAAAAAGTTTCCATGGCAACCAAATAACAAACTCCATGGCAACCAAATAACAAAATCCCTAGCAACGGAAAAAGTTTCCTTGGCAACCAAATAACAAACTCCATGGCAACCAAATAACAAACTCCCTAGCAACAAAAATAGTTGCCATGGCAACAAAATAACAAACTCCATGGCAACCAAATAACAAACTCCCTAGCAACGGAAAAAGTTTCCATGGCAACCAAATAACAAACTCCATGGCAACCAAATAACAAACTCCCTAGCAACAAAAAATAGCAATGGCAACAAATAACAAACTCCATGGCAACCAAATAACAAACTCCCTAGCAACGGAAAAAGTTGCCATGGCAACCAAATAACAAACTCCATGGCAACCAAATAACAAAATCCCTAGCAACGGAAAAGTTTCCTTGGCAACCAAATAACAAACTCCATGGCAACCAAATAACAAACTCCCTAGCAACAAAAAAGTTGCCATGCAAAAAATAACAAACTCCATGGCAACCAAATAACAAACTCCCTAGCAACGAACAAAAAAGTTTCCATGGCAGCAAATAAAAACTCCATGGCAACAACCAATGGCAACCAAATAACAAACTCCATGGCAACCAAATAACAAAATCCCTAGCAACGGAAAAAGTTTCCTTGGCAAATAACAAACTCCATGGCAACCAAATAACAAACTCCCTAGCAACAAAAATAGTTGCCATGGCGACAAAATAACAAACTCCATGGCAACCAAATAACAAAATCCCTAGCAACAAAAAAAGTTGCCATGGCAACCAAAATAACAAACTCCATGGCAACCAAATAACAAAATCAACAAAAAATAGTTGCCATGGCAACCAAATAACAAACTCCATGGCAACCAAATAACAAAATCCTAGCAACGGAAAAAGTTTCCTTGGCAACCAAATAACAAACTCCATGGCAACCAAATAACAAACTCCCTAGCAACAAAATAGTTGCCATGGCAACCAAATAACAAACTCCATGGCAACCAAATAACAAACTCCCTAGCAACGGAAAAGTTGCCATGGCAACCAAATAACAAACTCCATGGCAACCAAATAACAAACTCCATGGCAACCAAATAACAAATAGTTGCCATGGCGACAAAATAACAAACTCCATGGCAACCAAATAACAAAATCCCTAGCAACGGAAAAGTTTCCTTGGCAACCAAATAACAAACTCCATGGCAACCAAATAACAAACTCCCTAGCAACGGAAAAAGTTGCCATGGCGACAAAATAACAAACTCCATGGCAACCAAATAACAAAATCCCTAGCAACGAAAAAAGTTTCCATGGCAACAAAATAACAAACTCCATGGCAACCAAATAACAAACTCCCTAGCAACAAAAAAAAGTGCCATGGCAACCAAATAACAAACTCCATGGCAACCAAATAACAAACTCCCTAGCAACGGAAAAAGTTTCCTTGGCAACCAAATAACAAACTCCATGGCAACCAAATAACAAAATCCCTAGCAACGGAAAATGGCAACCAAATAACAAACTCCATGGCAACCAAATAACAAACTCCCTAGCAACGGAAAAAGTTTCCATGGCAACCAAATAACAAACTCCATGGCAACCAAATAACAAACTCCATGGCAACCAAATAACAAACTCCATGGCAACCAAATAACAAACTCCCTAGCAACGGAAAAAGTTTCCATGGCAACCAAATAACAAACTCCATGGCAACCAAATAACAAACTCCCTAGCAACGGAAAAGTTTCCATGGCAACCAAATAACAAACTCCATGGCAACCAAATAACAAACTCCCTAGCAACGGAAAAAGTTTCCATGGCAACCAAATAACAAACTCCATGGCAACCAAATAACAAACTCCCTAGCAACGGAAACAGTTTGCCATGGCAACAAATAACAAACTCCATGGCAACCAAATAACAAACTCCCTAGCAACGAAAATAGTTGCCATGGCAACAAATAACAAACTCCATGGCAACCAAATAACAAAATCCCTAGCAACGGAAAAAAGTTGCCTTGGCAACAAAATAACAAACTCCATGGCAACCAAATAACAAACTCCCTAGCAACAAAAATAGTTGCCATGGCGACAAAATAACAAACTCCATGGCAACCAAATAACAAACTCCCTAGCAACGGAAATAGTTTCCTTGGCAACCAAATAACAAACTCCATGGCAACCAAATAACAAACCCTAGCAACGGAAAAGTTGCCATGGCAACCAAATAACAAACTCCATGGCAACCAAATAACAAACTCCCTAGCAACAAAAATAGTTGCCATGGCGACAAAATAACAAACTCCATGGCAACCAAATAACAAAATCCCTAGCAACGGAAAAGTTTCATGGCAACCAAATAACAAACTCCATGGCAACCAAATAACAAACTCCCTAACAACGGAAAAAGTTGCCATGGCAACCAAATAACAAACTCCATGGCAACCAAATAACAAATCTAGCAACAAAAAAGTTTCCATGGCAACAAAAAACAGTTTCCATGGCAACCAAATAACAAACTCCATAGCAACGGAAAATAACAAAATGGCAAATAACAAAAACTCCATGGCAACCAAATAACAAACTCCCTAGCAACGGAAAAGTTTCCATGGCAACCAAATAACAAACTCCATGGCAACCAAATAACAAAATCCCTAGCAACGGAAAAAGTTTCCATGGCAACCAAATAACAAACTCCATGGCAACCAAATAACAAACTCCATAACAACCAAATAACAAACTCCTAGCAACAAAAAATGGCAAATTCCATGGCAACCAAATAACAAACTCCCTAGCAACGGAAAAAGTTTCCATGGCAACCAAATAACAAACTCCATGGCAACCAAATAACAAACTCCCTAGCAACGGAAAAAGTTGCCATGGCAACCAAATAACAAACTCCATGGCAACCAAATAACAAACTCCCTAGCAACGGAAAAGTTTCCTTGGCAACCAAATAACAAACTCCATGGCAACCAAATAACAAACAAATAACAAAAATAGTTGCCATGGCAACCAAATAACAAACTCCATGGCAACCAAATAACAAATTCCCCAGCAACAACAAAAAAAGTTTCCATGGCAACCAAATAACAAACTCCATGGCAACCAAATAACAAACTCCCTAGCAACAAATAAAAAGTTTCATGGCAACAAAATAACAAACTCCATGGCAACCAAATAACAAAATCCCTAGCAACGGAAAAGTTTGCCATGGCAACCAAATAACAAACTCCATGGCAACCAAATAACAAACTCCCTAGCAACGTAAAAAGTTTCCTTGGCAACCAAATAACAAACTCCATGGCAACCAAATAACAAAATCCCTAGCAACGGAAAAAGTTTCCTTGGCAACCAAATAACAAACTCCATGGCAACCAAATAACAAACTCCCAGCAACAAAAAAAAAAACAAATTCCATAGCAACCAAATATTCCCTAAAACTACGGCAGCTGACAGAGCTTTGTGACGGCAGTTCGTAAATGCCATATTTATTTATTATTATTACACAGAACCGTTCCAAGATACAAAATGGTAAACAGAGCATACATAAATATACAATACATACAAAGGATAATAAAATATAAAAATAACATAAAAGAAGCAGAAGATGACACAAGATCATAGAGATCTAGAAGAACAATACCATCGACAAAAGAGGAAAAGGATGCAAGAAAAGGATCGAGGTGTGCTGGTAGGCCATTCAGGAGCGCTATTGCCGTTGTACCAAATTGAGTGCTCGAGGCTCCACAAGCATCAACTGGGATCAAAAACAATGGATGGCTACGAGCACGGGTGTACTTATCTGGAACATAGAAGTTAAAACATTCAAGAATCCCAGGGTTGTGTATTGAATATGCTTCAGTAAGGGGAGCGGATATGGAAATGAACTCACCTCGGTCAGCTTTGTGCAATCATCAAGGTTGTAAGTCTGAAGGCACCCTTTAGCAAACGAATCTAGGCTTTTGAGGAATCCGTCTCTCTTCAGAACGGGGCCCGCCTGAGGCACCTTAGCCGCTGGTGACTCTCGAGTGCCTCCCGTAAACTCGGAGAACAGAAACTGCCCACACTGGTTGCGAGTCATCCGGTTTTTGATATCGCTGTCGTCGACAATCAACCAGTGCCCGGTGAACTTGTTCTTCAATGGAGGATACGCTGAAAAACAAATAAAATATATATTAACCTTTTAAAAGAAAAAATTAAGTTTTAAGCAATATTCAGTCAATATGTAGTTAGATACGTCCATAAAGAAATATAAAAAAATACACAATGCATATTTTATGTAGGAGAGGGGGTAAGGGTGTGTCTATCAGGGAATGATAAGAGAGGGAGTCAGATAGACCCCTACCTCTACATAAAATGGGTTTGACCACTTATAAAGCACTTTCTCAGCTAAGTTATCTTTTAACACATTGTTGTCGGGAGACGTAGTAATACGTTTTTTTAGTCTGGTGCTCGAATGCGGGAAACATAGTAGTATAATACCTTTTTCACTCTCTGGTGGTGGACGTCGGGTAACACAATAATACATGTTGCGTAATAACAGATTTTGGTGCTAAATCGTATATCTTACTTCAAACTACACATTTCACTCACAAATTTGTATTTATTATTCTTTATTACTACGCAAAAAAATGGCTAAAATATACATTTTTTTGTGGGCTCGAAGAAATCTTGACGCAGTTCGCATTGGCTTGAAAATTTTTTTGACCTTCAATGCGCAACATTTGTTTTCAATTTGTATGTAGAATGGGGTTTTTTCTATTTGCGAAGAGATAAAGGATACGAATGTTTCATATTTCTACAAAATATTATTGTTTATGTTCAGTCGTTCGGTCGTTGTCACAATGTTTTCTGTTTTTTTTTTGTGTTTGTTTATCTTCATTTTATCATTGCTGCACAATAAGGTAAGTAACATTTAAAATTTCATTAAATTATCACCGATATTTCAAAAGTTATACATTTTAAAAAAATGTTAAAAAAAAAGCGCGAACCCAAATATCGCCCGCGCCAGGCGGCAATCAGTATAAAACAATGTGTTAACAAGTGATGGATTGAGAAACGCTACGAGTTAGTCGAAACTGCAGTCTCCTAAACAGAGAACTTATCTTATGCGATCCATGTAAAAACAAGATAAATAAATAATTATTTATAATTTATAATGGATCTCAAAGTGAATGCTGAAAACACTGAAATAAAAAAGAATAAATAATTGATAACACTCGACAATAATGAGCAGTGATATTGCATATTTCGATGTAAGACTCACATAGTATCTCCAACTCCTTGACCAGCCCCACCAAGAAAGCCTTCTGTTTCTCCAACAGTTTCTCCTTCTCGTCTTCTATAACTTCTATGGACTCTGTGCTGCTTCCCGAAGCCAGGAAAATATCTTCATTGGGGTCCGGACTGAGCACCGCCTTTTCGGGGACCTAAATATTATTTTCATCATATTAAGTTTTCAACATAATTATTATTATTATATTAGTATTTGTATAGCGCTCTTTTATGACCGAATGATCATTCCAAAAGCGCTTCTTTGCCTCTGAGTAAAAAGGTGGGTCTTGAGTCTGCTTCTGAAGGATGCCTCCGCTTTAAGCTCATAATGTATGCGGGAAATGCGTGTTGTGTTTTGAGTGAATTGGAGAGGTTGGAGGACTGGAAGACTATTCTAGAGTTTACCGGTGGCATTGTGAAATGTAAGTAAAAAACAATTTTACAAATTCTTCCTACATCTGTTCATATCAAGAACATATCTTCTTCGTAGTATCAATCCAGTGGATTGGTTTGCAGCAACAAAATCTCGCATCTCGATCTCCACTCTTCTAGATCCTCTGCAATCCTCTTTAGCTCAGCATAAGAGTTACAACTCATGTCCTCGAATTCTTGCTGCAAATAATCCCGTCTAGGGCGCCCTCTGCAGTTTCTACCCTCAACCATCCCTTCCACAATGTCGTGAAGAAGACCGTCGTGGCGCATGATGTGACCGATCGCTTCTCTCAGATGGTTCTTACTAGGTGCCTATCTTCCTTGATTATGCTGAGAGCCTCGTTGCTCGTGATATGGTCTCTCCAGAACATATAGTTACCACAAATTGTTGCCACTCAGATCTGTCAATTGCCACTGTTCATGCCTCATCCCAAGACATATCTGCAGCCGAAGGTTCACTTGGGAAAAAATATGGTTCCCAACAACCTCTAGAGCAGAAACCCGAAGACTTGAGATGGCAGCTATACTATAAGGTATATTTTGTGTGTAATTTGTTTATTGGTTATTTTTTCAAGAGATGGGATTTTAAGCCTGACGATCCCGAGGCCTGGACCATTTGGTTCTAAGGATGGGCGCAACCTGACCAGCAACACATCGTTAGCAACAGGCCCATCCATGTTTTGGTCCACGGCCAATGTTGCTTAACATCGGTAATCTAATGAAAACTGTGCTAAAGATGTGCTACTGTCCCTGGCCTGACACACACATACATTGAGACACAATTATGTTAACATTAAGGTTATAAACTGACAATACTGAATGAAACTGCATAACTTTAAATTAATTTTAATTAAAAATTAATAAATTAAAAATATTTAGTTTTGATTCACATTTAACGGATTACATGTTTCGGCCTCCCTGGAGACCATCTTCAATAAATTGAAGATGGTTTCCAGGGAGTCTGAAACATGTAATCAGATAAAATAAATGTGAATCAAAATATATGTATATATATTTTTTTAAATTAAAATTAATTTAAAATTATAACAATTATGTTACGTAAGATAGTTGACAATCATGAACAAAAAAAAAAAACGCAATACCTTTTCTTCAACAGATTCGTCTCCAATTTTCCCGGCCATGTAGTCAGAGATCGGCGAAAACGACGAGCAGCCAAACGATTCATAGTCGACCTTGTTCTTGAGCGATTCGGGAAGGTCGTTAAAGCTGCACCCAGGGTTGGGCCGCAAGAGATCGTCGCCGGAAACCTTGAGGGTCGGCGGGAGCCTCATTTGAGGCTTCGGAGCCGCGGGGCTCTCCACGCTGTCCGAGAACAAGACAAACAGAACTTGCGCGTTCGGGTGCAATTCGTATATCTGCCGCAAGTCTAAGAGATTCTGAAAAATGACAAGTAAATCATTTTTTAATATGTTATTACATTTTCTTGTTGCAAAAGTATTGATAAATGAATACAGCTGGGTTGTGCAGCATTTGGATAGCTACACAAAGGTTACAAACTAAGGTATTGATATCAGCTTGATATAGCTCTTTTGGGCCTGATGCCGTAAAGCCTCGAAAAACGATCTTTTGTCTCTTATTTTTATTATTTTAGGCCATTTTATTTGTTATGACAGTTGCTCCATTTCATGTTGGTGCAACTGTCATCTTTAATATGCTTTTTTTCCGCGACTGTTTTGGCTGCGCTGGATGTCACAGATTCCGGCAGTTGTCAGGTTCATCATGGCATTCTTAATACCGGTCGGACGAAAAATCAAGTCTTTAATAAAATTAAACGCGAATTGTGCTTCAAAAACAAGTGCTTTGTGTTGTTAATCTGCTCCTGCATCCTTCCTTTACGCGGCCACGTGACAAACTCGCGATGTGTCATCATTTTAAAGACGGGGGATATCAATATGTTTACTATAAAATTAACTAAACAAGTATGATAAGATTAAAATATTTACCTCTTCACTGAGTCCCGAGAAGCATTCATAATCCATTTTCATAGAGAATCTTCTTCTACCGGATTCAAACTTAACCCCATCATTTGACATCCCATCACCATCCTTTTCCTTATCCACCTTCTTACAAGCGTCGAAAAATGTCCCGGAATTCGACCCATCATCTAATCTGTTTCCATCACTAGTCAGATCAACGTAAAACTTAGAACCCTTACTGTCATCAACATCATTATCGACAATTTTAAAACGTTTGATCTTATCCAAAAAAAGAATTTTCAAATTTTTGCTTTCTTTTGTCACAGTAGATTCTTTTTCTTTGCTTTTTGATTTTTTATCAATGGGTTTCAGTGGACCCATTTCGTCAAGTGCGTACAAAATGATTGGAAAGACGTTCTCTAATAGCGATCTTCTTTTAGAGTAGAACGATTCGTACAATTTGAGGTTGGGTTCGTTGGAGAATTCATTGTCGAGGGAAAGATCGCCCAGATCGGGAGGAACGAGGATCTGTACGCCTTTCTCTAAGAAAGGATTGCACAGTTCTATGTCCATCACTGTAGAGAGATCCATGGTGTCTGTACGTTTTAAATCCTGAAAAGAAAATAATAAAATTAAATAAATTATTACAAAAAAAATATTTTTTAGTACAAATTCCACAATTATTTTTGATGACATGTTTAAATTATAATTTTAAATTAATATTAATTAAAAAATTACAAATATATAAGTTATACAATTATTGAAGATGGTCTCCAGGGAGGCCGAAACATGTAATTGTTTAAAATAAATGTGAATCAAAAGTAAATATTTTTAATTTGTTAATTTTTTAATTAAAATTAATTTAAAAATATAATTATGCAGTTTCACCAAGTATTGTCAGTTGACAACCTTAATGTTATTGACATGTTTAAACTTTATCCACCCTGTTGTAAAGTGAACTTTGTGAAACTAATAAAAATTACCATATCTTTTTTTCTTCTTATGTAAACACATACAGGAGATTACCGACGGTTGGTGATAGTGATGACTGAAGTCTCATCTGTGGAACTCTATGTCGCTTACCTGCATGTGGAGTGTTGATCCGCCAAATTCATAGACTACAGCCCGACCTTCACGCATCATCCTTATATTATTGCAGGAATTCACTGTGTGACTTCTATCTAGCACCAATTTTGATCAAATAAACTTACAACAACCGAGGGTTAAATTCATTTAAAAGAAATCAATTAATAAACTTTTTTTTTAATCTCCGTCGGGGATCGAACCCATAACCTCCGGCTTGCTCTTCTCTCTCTTTTAGAGAGAAGAGCAAGCCTCAACTCTTTAACCATTGAGCTATACCCGCCGGCATATCTGATCTCTAGTTGGACATACTACTATCAAATTAGTTTTAGATTTTTTTTAGGTAATTTTTTTGTAAGGATTTCTGTCCTATAGATCAGTGCTCTGCAACCGGTGTGCCGCGGCACACTGGTATGCCATAAGCCGATACAGGTGTGCCGCGATCAAATAAGGCAATATTATAAATAAATAATTTTACAACGGTCCTCAAGCTCCCAGCGCCTATCGCCTATTTATGTAGACATACAACGACGTACTTGCTTTATTAAGTTCTAAATGAAATTTAAAAAAAGTGAAATTGATCAAATTAATAGCTATTTTTGGCTTTTGGTGTGCCGCAGTATTCAAGATGAGAACTTTGGTGTGCCGTAGAATCCAAAGCAGTACTTAGGTGTGCCGTAGATGAGAAAAGGTTGCGGAGTTCTGCTATAGATTATTATTAAGTGTTCAGATAAAAAGATAATATTTGCCTGCGGTGGTATTTGATCCCAATTGGAATCCATAGAGAGCAGCGGTTCCACAACTTCGATATCCACCCCCAAGCTCAGCCTTACTTGTCTTCGCAAGCCATGTTGAAGTCTTAACTGAAAAATAAAATCAAAATAAAAATACAATAAATCCTCAAAAATTTTAATTAAATATGAATTGTTATAATTGAAAATCAATAATTAAATTTATGAAATGTATGAAATTAATTGTTCCATTTTTATGATGAAGAAAAGTATTTAACCTAAAATTACACACAATACTATGCGAAAGGAACAAAAAAATACGGGATGGAAAATGTGAGCGAAATTGGTAAATTTATTTTGGTAGTCACTAAGTCTGCATGCCATATAGGATTGAGGCACTTACCTTGAATTGTATCAAAAATGTCAGTTCTTCCTAAGAAAAACTGTCAGTCTCAGAGAATGTGCTCTGAGGTCTGGAAGGGGCAGTTGGGATTCAAAACTAGATTATATTATTTTAATCTGTTATTAAAGCGCCATGCTCAGTCACGAGCTGGGTAGACCAGTGATCAGGGTTTATCCATTTTTTTTTTTGGGGAAATAATATATTTTAATATTGTTATACTTTATATGCCACTGTATTCAACAACTCATACATACACATACAAATTTACAGTAAGAACCGGCTGATATGTCAATTTTTTCATCAATAAATCAGAGCAAAATAAAATGTGGATACGGGGATTTGAACCACAAAACTTATGTACACCATGTTAATTTCTTTACCTTATGTTAGACAGGATGATCAATCTGCGTTGGGTGAAGAAATGAACATGGTGTACAAAAGGTTCATGGTTCGAAGCCCTGCATCCGCCGTTTATTTTTTATTTAATGTAAATTAAGTGCATCAGTTGTTCATCTATTTTGTTTGCAATGTCAGTATATCAGTCATTTTATAGGTTTTTTGTTTATGTGATTTGGCTTTAACACAATTTTATTGGACCGAATTATTTTTTTTTTTCGCGATTTACTCATTGTTAATTGGTGATTTTTAAATGAATAATTTGACTGTTGGAACTGATCAATTGAATTTTATGAAAGTTGAGTATTTTTTACACACCACTTTCTGGAACCAAAGTATCATCTAAAAAAGGATGGGGTGTAACTCCAAATGACAAATTGATGTAATGATATCACAGTTCTAGGTTTATTTATTTTCTATACTGACCCATCTCCATCCTCTCGGTGCTGAGGGCGAGCTGGGCTTGGGTGGAAGGATCCTCTCCCCCAGCAGGAAGTTGACAAGTCGAGCCCGCGCCGTGCCGAGAGCGATAATAGCCACGGGTCGTATTGCGCTCGCCCGCGATGCCCTTACTGCCTCAGCTATCGCAGATTCTGAAAACAGAACCCCAAAAAAATACAATCCTGAGAACTACATCTTCTTCGTAGTATCAATCCGGTGGATTGGTTTGCAGCAACAGAATCTTGCATCTCATTCTCCATTTCTCTCGGACCTCCGCAACCCTCTTCTGCTCAGCATAAGAGCTACAACTCATGTCCTCGAACACTTCCTGCAAATATTCCCGTCTAGGGCGCCCTCTACAGTTTCTACCCTCAACCATCCCCTCCACAATGTCGTGGAGAAGACCATCGTGGCGCATGATGTGACTGATCCATCGGGCTCGTCTCTCTGAGATGGTTCTTATTAGGTGCCTATCTTTCTTGATTATCCTAAGAACCTCATTGTTCGTGACGTGGTCTCTCCAGGAAATTCCGAGAATTCTTCTGTATGACCACATCTCAAAGGCCTCTAGTCTTTTTTTATCTTCTTGTCTCGCTTTTAATGTCATTTACACCGTCTTCTATTCTTTTTAGCTGGTCCTTTGTTGACAAGAGGCCCTGGTAAGCTCGGCCGCCTTATCAACTATGAGGGCAAATATATCGAGAATACTCTCCTTTGTAGCACTCGTTATATTCCTTTTTAGGGGCGTCATGAGCATAATGCCTCTGTTCGCGTGCTCAACAATTCCCAAAGCCAGTGTGTCCGCCTCAACAGTGTGCAGCGTGGGGGGTGGACTCTTTGCAGGGCTTCGAAAGTTGCATGGGGTGTCTGCCACTATTGCAGCTTCTCCCTGTGGAGAGGGGCTTGTAGTTCGAGGTGGAGTTCGCTGCATCTTTGGAGAGGGGCTTGTAGTTCGAGGTGGAGTTCGCTGCATCTTTGGGACTTGTAGTTCGAGGTGGAGTTCGCTGCATCTTTGGAGAGGGGCTTGTAGTTCAAGGTGGAGTTCGCTGCATCTTTGGAGTCCGCTCCCAACAGGTTGAGTGACGTCAGTGAGCCAAATATGTAATCACTGAGTAAGCTGAGTTACGTCAGTGTGTAATCAGATTCAAATTCCCACTCAGAAAACACTTTTTTTTCTTCAAAATAACGGAGCAAACAAGTGAACGTCCGCCTGGTACCGCGACTTGTAACAATCAAGGACCGCCTCGGACATTCTGAATAGCAGTTTGTACGGAGCGCATGGCCGACAGCGGAAAATGAAAAATTGAATAAATGTATGTCCCGTCAGCCACCGGTGGACGACGCGGCTTGATTTTAATGACTCACTGTCGACTAACAGTGGCTTACATGGCGGTTAACATGTTAAAAAGAAAACAGCAAGAGAAGCGACAGAAAATCCCAATAATAACAAGACGACTCCAACAAAATATTTCTTCAAATAAATTCATGGAGATTCGTCAACGTCATTCCCAACATTCACGCATCACTATTTAAAAAAAATAAAAATTCACTATGAATGAGTGGTGTTAATGGGAAGACTTTCGTCTACCACCATTTTTTATTAATATACCTTTTGATTTTGTAAGCAAACGCTTTGACCACTTGGCCATACTCGCCGGCATCAGTGATACTTAATAACATCCTCCTCTCTTTAAAAGGTAGTAATTCAGTCGCGTGGTGGCAAGATGAGGAGCAGATTAACAACACAAAGACTTTTTCAGAAGCACATATATATTCCGATAACTTAACAAACAAATTTATATATTCCGGCCCAAGCGGAATAACATGCCGGGCCGGGCATAATGCGACCTTCTCGCCCGTCGGCACACAACTCCACGCGCTTGTGATGGGCTGTCGCACAGCACCGCAGTGGCGATCTACGTAACTAGTCCAAAATGCCAATATGGCGACACATACATGTACGACAAGCGAACAGAAATAAGAGACGAAAGATTGTATTTCGAGGTTTTTGTTACCAGTCAAGTCAGCAAGGGCTATATCGTGCTGAATTATTTCATATACATAATGATCCTTTTGAGTAGCTCCTGTGTTTGTTGCAAATATTTAGATACTTCAGTTTATTACAATAATACTTATAATTCTATTCAGTAATAATTCAAGGCCCACCCACATACTCCTTTGTGCCATAGATATTTTTACAATTACAACGTACTTGTGTCGGAATTCCAACATGTATGCGGCCGAACAATTATGCTGAACTAATTTTAATTACCAAATCAAGCGCTAATGGGGAATTTTTAAACGGTTTTTCCTACAGACTATAAAGATCTATGATTTGATTGCTCGTAATTACTATAATTAGGTGCCCACAACATTTCTAAAGATGTAACGAGTAGCAACAGTTTTCGTATCAGCTTATATAAAAATTGAAATATAAAGCTGGAGGTGCACAAATTTAATCGATTTCTGAGCTCCAAAATTACCCCCGGTTGGTGTGAATTTGATCCCTCACCCGTAAAATGCCAGTCATAGCCTATTAACCAAAATTGGTGGCATACGAAAGTCGTCCCGTGAAGATCACCCATTCATAGTAAATTCCTGTAATAATAAAGATGATGCGTGAATCTCGGGCTGTAGTCTATGACATTGGCGGATCACACTGCACATGCAGCGCTTAGACATATGCACCATGGTAAGCGTCATAGATTTCCACAGATAAGACTTAAGAATTACAATTACCATCTGTCGGTATTCTCCTGTATGTGTTTACATAAAATTAAAATAAAATGTAACATGATTGAACATGATGAAGTGTCTTAGACTTCTCACTCAGTCTCTCGTAAGGTTAGCGTATAATTATTTTATTAATGTTAAAAAATTATATTCTTAAAAATGACATTGAAATTAGATGCACTGAAAGTTATCAAGACATAAGGCACGATATTGTTAGTCATAGCTTCCAAGCACTTGATCAAAACAAACAGTATTGGGGACACTTGTACTTGAGACGGTTGCTACAGGTGCAACACTATACTTAAACTTGAAATATCAAGGTCAATTCACTTGACTGTTAGAGATGGGTATATGGAACAGATAATGTTTTTTTTTTTATAAATATGTAAAAAAATCTTGGTTAGCATTGAATCATGGACAATCTATATCTATTTTAACACATCCATAGTTATATATAATAATATATACGAGGGTTATCCGTAAATAAGTTTCCCAGTGATTTTTCACAGTGTAAAACATGTTTAATTCAATGAATGCGTACATTTTTGGAGAGTTCAGACTTTTATCTATTTTTCTTCATAGTCGCCACTGAGGTCAATGCATTTTTGCATGCGGTATACGAGCTTTTGAATGCCGGAGTCAAAAAAATCTGCCGCCAAGCCACGCAGATACCTGAGAACCGCTTCTTCCAACTCTTCTCTGTCGCTGAAATGCGTTCCACCCAGGTGTTTCTTCATGTCAGTAAAGAGATGGTAGTCACTTGGGGATAAATCTGGGCTGTAGGGTGGGTGTTTGACAATACCCCATCCAAATTTATCGTACGGTCAACATTCTTGGCACCCACCTCGCGCAAACCTTAGCATACCCTAGATACTTCGTCAAAATCTTGTTAATAGAGGTTTTGCTGACATCAGGGATCATTTCGGAGCTTACGAACCGTCATTCTTCGATCTGAGAGCATCGCTGCCTCCACTTTTGCAATTGTTTCGTCAGAAAGTGATGGCCGTCCGGAACGCTTCTCATCATGGACGTCAGTACGCCAGTTCTTGAACTCTCTGCACCATCTGCGCACGTGTTGTACGCTCATATACTTGTCTCCATAGATTTCGCATAGCTGGGAATGGATTCTTACCGGCGCAATGTTTTTTGCAGACAGGAAACGGATCAACAAGCGCAGCTCACACCTGGCAGGCGAAACAAGGGGGAGATCCATCACGTACGGCTGCCAAGCCAAGACTGAGCTCCGCAGGCAGCTCGCTAGGGAAGGAATTTGGAGTGGGGGAACCAAGGTACACTACAGAATCGCGGGATCCACCATAACAGCGCTTTTCAGGACTGTAGCGCCATGGGAAGTTTATTTTACGGATCACCCTCGTAATATATTATATCCCAATAAAGGTACTCACCAAGGGGGAACAGGTTCATATGGGCTACATCTTTTAGCGCCCTCTGCGTGTCTCCGAGAATGCGATGGAGGTGCCTGCGATGTCCTTGAAAGCGCCGCAACTCCTCAGCCAGGTCAGAGGGAGCAACGTCGGCGTTCCCACGCGCCTGGTGTCGCTTGGCCATCGCTTTCGCTCCTGAAATCACAATATAGCACATAAAATTCATCCATTCTTTTCTATTCTACAATAGTTGGTACTTGTGGAGCTTCGAGTACTCAATTTAGAACAACTGCAATGTTGCCTCTAAATGTGCTACCAAAAGCTGTCAATACCGACAGATGGTGACAGTAATTCTGAAGTCTCATCTGTTGAACTCTATGACGCTTACCATGGTGCATGTGGCTAAGCGCTGCATGTGCATTGTTGATCCGCCAACGTCATAGACTACAGCCCGAGATTAACGCATCATCCTTATTAATTACAGGAATTTACTATGAATGGGTGGTCTTCACGGGACCACTTTCGTCTACCACCAATTTTAATTAATAGGCTATGACTGGCATTTTACGGGTGAGGGATCAAATTCACACCAACCGGGTGATTTTTTAGAGCTGAAAAATCGATAAAAAATCTTTTTTTTTTAATCTCCGTCGGGGATTGAACCCACGACCTTTGGCTTGTAAATAATTTTGTGCAGGTCTACACTCCACATGTAGTGCTCAGCCATTGGTTCAATAGTAAGCGCCATATAAACCACATTAAAGTTTATCAACCACTATCTGTTAGCATTGTTATGCATGCGTTAGCCGTAATAAAAGATAACAAAGCCATAAAAGACTCAAATACTAAGGTATTCTTATGTATTCAAATACTAATTATACTAATTTAAATAAAACGTATGTATTAAGATTCATTTTCTCAATGGAATAATGAAAGAGAAAATATTATGACAACAGAAATAACTCACTTGATGATAACACATAAAATGGCCCATTAAATAGTAATATTGTATTGGATTATCAAACACATTCTGTTTGACAACACAAGTCGATGCCTGCCTGTCGACTTCAAAAGTTGATTCACCTCCAACGTTGAGACTGCGTCATTTGATACGTTATTAGTCACCAGCCATTTGATACAATCTCGCTGCAACGCTTGAAGGATCAAGGCCAAAACGACATGGCGATCTGGACGCACGGCGAAAATACAGGTTATTCATACACAATTATAATATGACGTTCCTTTATATATTCTGTTTTCAATATAACTGTAGTATTACATCACCATACTTTCTCTTCCTCTATACATATATATATTCATGAGTATATATTTATATACGAGTATATAGACCAATAAAATAACGTTAGCACACTGTGAGCGCGGTTCTCATTGGATCATCGAAAGAAAGCAGTTTTTTTTTTATGTAATCGCATGCAGGAGAGCACAGTCGGTCAAGACCAGTACACTCAAGGACTCTCAGCCAGGAAGGCTGGACGCTGCATGTGGGAAACGTGTGTTGTGTTCGTGTTTGTGTGTGGGTCGGGGAGATTGCAAGTGTATATTAATCTGTTTCTTGAAGAGATCCAGATTGTAGGAAGGAGGAAACACAGACGCTGGAAGAGCATTCCATGGCTTACCGGTGGCATTAAGGAAGGAGCTTTGGAAACTGCCAGTTCTTGGTCGACATATTTGGCGCGGACCATTTGTTGCTTATCGCGTATCGTTGTTTTTTTTTTATGACAACACATACAGGAGAATACCGACAGATGGTGATAGTAATTCTGAAGTCTCATCTGTAGAATTCTATGACGCTTTACCATGGTATATATGGCTAAACGCTGCATGTGGAGTGTTGATCTGACAACATCATAGACTACAGCCCGAGATTCACGCATCATCCTTTATTATTACAGGAATTCACTATAAATGGGTGGTCTTCACGGAACGACTTTCGTCTACCACCAATTTTGATTAATAGGTTATGACTGGCATTTTACTGGTGAGGGATTAAATTCACACCAACCGAGGGGTAATTTTAGAGCTCAGAAAATGAATAAAAAAAATAATAATAATAATCTCCGTTGGGGATCGAACCCACGACCTTTGCATTGCAAAGCAAACGCTTTGACCATTGAGCTACAACCGCCGGGTAAAATGTCATTATCGCTTGCTTAGTATTAAAAATTAAATCATATTATTTTATCCGGCGGTCATAGCTCAGTGGTCAAAGCATTTGCTTTGCAATCCAAAGGTCGTGGGTTCGATCCCCGACGGAGATTAAAAAAAAGGATTTTTAATCAATTTATGAGCTCTAAAATACCCCCGCTTGGTGTCGATTTGATCAATCACCCGTCAAATGTCAGTCATAGCCTATTAATTAAAATTGGTGGTAGACGAAAGTCGTCCCGTGAAGACCACCCATTCATAGTAAATTCCTGTAATAATAAAGGATGATGCGTTAATCTCGGGCTGTAGTCTGTGACGTTGGCGGATCAACACTCCACATGCAGCGTTTAGCCATATACACAATAGTAAGCGTCATAGAATTCCACAGATGAGACTTCAAAATTAGTATCACCATCTGTCAGTATTCTCCAGTATGTGTTTACATAAATAAATAAAAATATATACAACATTGCGAGTACGTTATTCGATACGTTGTTATTCACGGGTCATCTGATACGATTTACTGCAACGCTTGAGAGATCAAGGCCGGGGTCTGATCACGAAACAACACGGCAATCTCAACGCACAAAGAAAATCCAGGTTTATGCACTAAAATGCTCTACCCACTCTAATGTTAAATGAATACATTACAGCAAGTTTATACCTGACTACTTTTATAGTGAAGTTATGTTATTTTTATAATAAAATATACAGTTTTAATTTAACACGGCATCATTATAAAAGCCTATGTAAATATACTGTTATATATGCTTACACCTGTCTACTTCTTTAATTGAAATTATTATAGGTTAATTTCAAAACTACTATTTGACACATAATAGTTTGTGCTTAAGATGGTTTATTTCAGCACACAAATAAAAAATGATGCAACATTTTACTAATAAAACTGATTTCAAAGATAACGATAATATAATATTGTAAGCATGGTACTTATTATATCACCGAGGTTCAGTAACATTTAAAACCGATCAATACATGGATAGATTACCGCCTGTTGCTTATCAAAGGAGATTGGTTGGGTTCAACTGCACTTTAAGATCAAATGGTCAAGGCCTCAGAAACATTGAGCTCAACATCCGATCTTCATAAAAAACCTGAATAACAAAACATCCAAGTATGCATTGGATACTATGGTTGCTGTCTTTTCAAGCCCCCGGGCTCCCAGTGGACTTTTGGGTGCAGAAATGTCTTTACATATCATTTTTTTGATGTAATCGCATGCAGGAGAGCACAGCCGGTTAAGACCAGTGCACCCTATGACGCTCAGCCAGGGAGGCTGGACGCTGCATGCGAGAAACGTGTGTTGTGTTCGTGTTTTTGTGTTTGTTGGGGAGATTGCAAGTGTATATTTATCTGTTTCTTGAAGAGATTCAGATTGTAGGAAGCGAGAAACACAGACGCTAGAAGAGCATTCCAAAGGTTACCGGTGGCATTAACCCTCGCCTTACTATGTTAAAAACTTCCGCGCGTTCCGATGGTGTGTACTCGTTACACATTCTGATTTAAAGTGAATAAAATGAGTAGAAATTCGAAAAAATGAAAATATTCAAAGATATCGCTTAATTTTATAATAGTTGATGTCAATAAGCAGTAATAATTGACATTTAATAGCTAAAAACATGAAAAACATCAGACGAAGACCTCAAACGGCCAGACGCACCTTGGCGCGTGAACTTCCGAGAGCTACTAACATTACTTAGCCTGTCGACATATCGTGAGCCAACGCGCATCGAAATTATTTCGAACTAGCCGACCAACTCAGGTTTCCCGTCTCGCTCACTCATATTAGTACGTCAGCGAGAGTGAGGAGTATAGATGCCGACGCATCTGGGTATTTTTTAATTTAATTTTTGCACACGCTTCCGACAGGTCGAATGAATTCATGACAGTTGACGCTTCTTGATTGTAGTGGTGAATTTATTCCGGATTTTAGAAAAATATTTCCTGCTCCCGATGAGTGCCTATTATTATAAATATTTTATTTTTTTTCAATACGTAAATGTATTAAGAAGGAATACCTAAAATCTGAACCCTGTGTGTATTATATTTCCAGAGATATTTAAGTTATTACAAGCAATGTGTAGTCGATAGACATCACCGGGGAGGAGAGGTTAAGGAAGGAACTTTGGAAACTGCCAGTTCTTGGTCGTGTATGGGCGTTCGGCAAGTGTAAGACTAGTTGTCGGTTGTGGGTGGGTGCAGGAGGAATTAGTTCTTTAAGTTCCGAAGAGCAGCGACCGTGGTAATAACGGTAGAAAAGACTTAGTGAATCAATCTTGCGTCTGTGTTCCATTGATTGCAGGTATCATGATACAAGTAGGCAAGTCTAAGCATATCATTATAAGTTATAATAATATTCAAAGTGTTTCAAAGAAGAAGAGAATTAGAATATTTTGAATATTAAAATGCTAATTAGGTACATATTGATCAGTTTATGTAAATATTGAATTAATTTACTAGATGCTGCTGAAACAGATAATTAAATAAACACCATAGATCATGACTCACAACTCTATTTATATTGGTGAGTGTGAATAGATGTGATTTATTTACATCTGTAACTCTATGAAATTATGCAAAAACCAATTTACAAATGGTTATATACGCTGCATGTGGAATGTCGGTGTGCCAACGCCATTAACTACATCCCGGGATTCACGCATTATCCATTTTTAACAGGAGCGCACTATGAATGAGTGGTGTTTACGGGATGATTTTTGACTACCGTTAATTTTAATTAATAGGTCATTACTGGCATTTTACGGATGAGGAATCATATTCACGCCAACCAAAAATTCTTAGTAACCAAAGGGTTAAATGCTTCTGGTTAATGTATAAAATTATTACTTGAAAAATATTTATAATGTTTTGTCAACAACAATAGTTCACTCAAAGGAAATCACACTAAGGTTGATAAACAAGTGATAATTCAAATATAAGCAATAAAATAATCATTTTACTAATTAAAAATATTACACTAGCATTAGGTAATTTGATAAATTTTAATGTTTATGAAATAATAAATATTTAATTAATAAACAAATAAATTGTTTTTAGGTTTTTTTTATTTTTGGAATATATTTCTATATTCTAATATATATAAACCACTACATATCAATATACTCCTTGTATTAAGTTATGGCGCAGAGACATGAATCTAACAGCAAGTCTTACCCATAAAATAATGGTCACCCAGCGTGCTATGGGTGTTTTATTTATATACTTATAATCTTTAATAGATATTTATCAAATAACACTACATAAAAAATATCAATACTACGAACAGATTCATATTTATAAAGTTAGTTTGGAATCAGGTGTAAACATTTAAGCAAAATAATTACAAAAAAAAAGAAAAAAACCAAGCAATCCATGCTGAGTGTCGCTAAAAGATGGAATCCGAAACGAGGATATTCGCAGAAGAACTCAAGTAGTGGAGGCTACCTAACGAATAGGCACACTCAAGTGGCAATGGGCAGGACATATCTGTCGAAGAGCCGATGGTCGATGGGGAAGAAAAGTATTACGAGGGACGCCCAAGAACTGGCAAACGTTGGTCGATTCTCTGCAAGATGGACTGATGACATAAGAAGAATAGCAGGAATGAGCTGGATGTGGAAGGCGGAGGATCCTTTGATCCTCCCGCATATGTCTCTATCCTAAAGAGGATAGAGACATATGCGGGAGGCTTACGCTTAATAGTGGACGGATACAGGCTGATTATAATGATATACCAATATCAAACATTTACAAATTTAAGCAAACAAAAAAGAAACATCATTTAAGATCATGTTTGCTGTGAATTTGTATATATTTCAGTTGTTAAATAGACATAAAATTAACAACATTCTCACTTTCTAATATGCTTTGATATTATATTTGCTAGCACTTCACTGTAGGGTAATCATCATCATCATCATCATCAGCCTGTGTCCGTCCACTGTTGAACGTAGGCCTCCCGTATGAGTCTCCATCCTCTTCGATCCTCCGCCTTCCGCATCCAGGTCACTCCCGCTATTCTTCTTATATCGTCAGTCCATCTTGTAGGGGGTCGGCCAATGCTTCGTTTGCCAGTTCTTGGGCGCCATTCCAATACTTTTCCTCCCCATCGACCGTCGTCTCTTCGACAGATAGTAGGGTAATAGGCATTATTAAATCAATGATAAGTTTTAAATCAGGGCTTCCGAAATTAGAGGGGGCCGCGAAAATAAACAAAAGTGAGCGGAAGGCATAGGTGGAGGCCGAAAAATAATTTATTTCAGATTTAACTCTTTCATTACGGCTCGGTAGAATACACGTACAAATTATACGGCATATATCGGGTACCGATGCGAACAGTTTAAAGAGCCACGACATGAAAGTAATTGGGAAGCACTGTTGTAAATGACAAATATTGTTATTTTGTAATGTTCCCGATTAAAAGATTTATTATTTTACATTTAAAATAGCGTTTTTTTATGACAATTATGACAATAAAAAATACCTACCAGTCAGCTAATTTTGCTAAAATATGTTTTTTTTTATTATACAAAATTAGTTATTTGAGTTGGTATAGGTTATGTTTGTGACTGGTTTTCGAAAAACATTAGTTTACGTAAAAATATTCTTTAATTAGTAAATATTACAACCCTCAAAGTAGCAAAGAAAAATTTAAAAATGAAATTTTTACTTGTGAAATAATAAATCTTATAATGAAAAATGATAGAAAAGACAACCATTATCCATCGGATATTTCAGCTTCAATTTTTAAAAGCATGTGATGTTTTAATATAATTTTATAAATCTTGATACACATACTCAAAAAAATATAGCACGATTCACGAGTATTTACCAAAATAATTGATATTTATTAGATTTTTAATGCTTAATATCTTTGCCGGAAATAACTTACAGCTTGTTTGTATTTTTGGTGCTTTTTAATTTTATGATTTTTAATGTTTTTACCAAAATGATTATTATGTTACCTCTAAATATATAATTACAACTTAACTTTGTTATATGCTTACACTTCATGATTTCATTTTTTCTATTGACAACTCATTTTAATGTGAATACAAGGACTCACATAATATAAAAATTATCAAAAAAAAAACTATGTTGTTTTTTTGTTGCTTATGTTGTGCATTTTAAAGATTGCCACACGCGCGACGGAAACAATGCGAACTAAACGACACAATAAAATGATAATAAGTATTGTTTCTAATCGACCGGCAAAAATTTCGATAAAAACAATCCTTGCGCAATGTCGCAAAATTGTCATTGAAAAATATTACTCATACAAACTCACCGATTGGAAATGTTGAAGCGATCGACAGCCGCTGTGTCAACTTTTAACGTCAGGATTTAATAACAAATGTCATTTTTTAAGTGTTCTAGGACGGATTGGAACTCTTGGTGATTTGTAACAATTCTTATTTTGGTTCGGAAGAGACGCCGGACATTTTTTTTCATTGACAAGCAACAACTGTCAAATGTTTGTAGACTTGGCAGTGTTGCCAGATGTAATATAACAAGATTAATTATTTAATATTTGTACTGTTAAAACTCAATACCTATTTGGATTGGGAACTTTACTTTTCATAAGTATATAATATTTTATTCATCAGGAGAAGTTCAATTCAATGTTATTGATTTGATATTTATGCTTAATATTATTTTAAAATGTTAAACGCAATAAATTTTAAACATACAAGTAAATTAATAAACACGTAATAAAAAATAAAAACGGTTATAATTTTGCGAGTTATGTATTCAAAAATATGATTGATTGCAAATTTTATGTGATATATCTATGATTTTGAGAAAATATTTTTACATATCCGTTTAATATGTATATTGTAGTGTATACAAATTTACAAACATATTAAATCGAAAAAAAATGCCTCCGTGATATCAAATGTAGGTATCGACATACATTAATTTTGAATTAAGCTTTTCTCACTGTTGAAATTCACTGGCCACAAAATAAAAATATTATTACAATTACTAAAGCTTTATGGAATTTAGTTTTAGGTGTTTTCCGTAGAAATATTAAAGCGTTCAATAAAAGTGTCAATTAAAAAAATATTACATAGAAGATGCGTCGAGCTAATTACCCAGCCCATTAATAAAATATTATATCCCCACCACAGCAGCCTATGACTCAATGAGTATGTTTCTGATAGGCCCTTCGGACTGTGATGGCGATATTCTCCTAATTGGCAAGTAGTTTATTCAAAAAAACATAAACCAACCTGTCTTGGCTTTACGTCCTCTATTTATAAGTACATAATACTCATGTGAACCAGAAACATATTTGACGGATTTTATAATTTTAATTAAAACAATAAGATTGAAATGTCGAGCAAAATTTGAATTTTGTTTATCGAATATCTTAACTTTTTCGGTTGTGTTCAACTTTTTCCCAACGATATTTTCTGATCTTTTTGAAGTGAGTCGCCAACAATTGTCGGGACTCAGGGATCAGAAGTGATTCTCTTGTAGTTTTAAGACAAATATTGTATTTTTTTTAAATTTCAAATAAATAAGAGTAGCCTCACTGATTTTAGATATAATCTCATGTTAATTAAAATAAATAAATTATATTTTACAAAAATGTAATCTGACTCCACGCGTTTAATCTCCCTAACACTAAATATATATCGCCGTTCAAATGAAATAAATATGAAGTAAAACTTAAATATACTCGTGAAATATTTTATTATTAAAATTATATTTTTTAAATTATGGAGTTTCATTAATATTTTTGTACGTTGAAAAAAAAATCAAACAATTTTAAGCTATGGTAGAATATTAATAATAAATACAATACACACCTGAATTTAACCTAACTAATTTTAATTCCGGCACGTACATCTTGTATATTTACTGGTTTTCTTTCAACAATGGCAAACATGTAGGGAAAATGAAAATATGATGATCTCATCTTGAAATGCTTGACATCTAGTTATGATGTACATTCGTCGTACATAAATGTTATATCTACACGTTATTTCGACACAATACACAAGAACTATCACACAGTTGTAATTTGACAATCACTAATCGTTAACATAGTAGCATTATTTTGTTCCTGTGTTCACTGCACTACATTAAAATGAAAACTATTAAGGGAAATCCCTGTCGCATAATTAGTTGATAATGTTTATTATAACAAAACAATATTACGGATAATAACTTATGTTATTTACACAGACAACGTGGTGTTAGATGTTTTTTAAGAATACTAAAAAGCACATTCACTTGCTGCTTCCTTTTTCGATCTAATAATTCTTATCTCTAATAAACCTCAAATTGTAACCGCACGATGTAGGTAACAATTATTGTATTTAAATGTTAAAGGTTATGAACAAAAATGTACTAAACAGAAAAATATATATTCTATTAAATTCACTGCGAAATGAAGTTTAAATCCAATCTCAACAATGGCTTTAATAATACATAAATAAATTAGAAAAATGTGCCTTTTCGTTGGTCATTTTAGTAACATTTTAAAACATCAAAGTTTCGTGAATATACTTAAAATTTTATAAACTGGTAAATTATTTAGCAAATCAAAAGCAGTCAAAAGCATTAAAACTAAGAAAAAATTGGCTTCATAAAATTGTTTTGTATTGTTTGTTTGTATTATTATATAATATAAATTAATATGTATATAAACTGTATCTTTCTTTAATTTTCCGTTGGGATATCATCTTCAAAGTTTATGGCAACAAAACAAAACTCACTACGCTCTTCTACAAATATTCTAACGTATTTATATATTTATGCAAATAAATAATAAACTACAAACAAATACGCTTTTAAAATGCATGTAGAAGTTATTAGATATATTTCTTATTCTTGTATTTAAATTTAGAAAATACGATCAAATGAATAAATTACTATCGTAAATTTCCTCAACGTGATTATGTTACGTCATTGGAAAAACATGTAAACAGAAAAATACTAATGTTACAATTAAAGACGAGGTATTTTTTAAATAAACAAATGTTGCCGGCCGGCGATTGAATGTTGCTATTACTATAAATTCATTTATAGCTCGTAATTCAAATTTTACATCTTGGCAATGTTTCAAAGAAATATATTATACCTAAGAAAAGTAACCATTATTTTATGATTGTAGTTACATTTAAGCTAAGATATTTTACAACCTAATTATTTTGACGTTCAAAACTCAAATATATTGAGTAGTTATTTTTTAATACTACCCTTTATATTATTAAATAATATGTATAATATTATTAAATAAAATATATTTAAAATATATTATTTACCTTTGTTTACATGGATTAAGTTGAATAACTGTTAATCACAGAAATTAGTCAGTGTTTTGATGAAAACTATTCACTTTAACAGTCTTTCGCCTGTAAACAATCGCTGAGTTATTCCTAACAAATGAAGAACTGATGAAGTGTAGACGAAACAGTGATTTTATTTCTATGATTAAGGTTACTCAAAGTGCTACATTATTTTCCAAAAAAAGTTATAGTGTATTTTTTTAGAATTAATAACAATTTAAATAATACAAATAAAACAACAAGAAAGTATTGTGTTATATTATAATTATTTTTTTAGAATTCTAAATTCAAAACTTTATTATTTAACTGATGTAGCTGATGGTAATAAAAAACATGTAATAATCCAAAGAAAATATGCATTAAAATGCAGAAAACGTTTAATAGGGAAGTAAAAGATGTATTTTTTTTAAACGAAATTGCGTTTTAAATACCACAAAGTGATTATATGAGTACGTATGCTCGATTTGAAAGGTTACGTAACTCACTATGAAAATAAATGGATTTCATTTTCTTTAAATTAAAATAATTCTTAGAATTATGTATCCAAAGACACCAAGTATTTCTTAAATTTGCTAACCGCTCTCTAGTTGGAGATTATTATATTAATTATGAGATTACCCCAAAACTTTTGTGTCAAATAAATCTACAGTGAAACTATAATTTTATCATTAATTTATATCTATCGTTATAGTTCAAATGGCGGCGGTTGAGGATACTATTGCAATTATATTTTTAATGGGTTTACAAATATATAGTGAAGGATCTAGGTAGCTTTACAACAAAATGTCGACGCGGGAAATTTAGTAGTTTTTTATAAGATTTGCAAACCACTTCGCATCCGCTCCGCAATCATAGTAAATAAGCTTAGTTTTATAAGTGAAATACATGAATTTTATAGATCTAGGAAGGTACGTACACATATAACTAAAAGTAATAAAAGGCTTAGCTTTGCTTTGGGAATTTGTGCTAAGTCGCAACTCTCGCTAATTTAACTGTTATCATTACGCAATGTCAACACTCCAATGAAACGATATCAATAAAAACATTATTAATTTTTACACGCGCCATCACAAAATGCGGGGTTTGTTTGATGGATGTTTTTAGTGCGATTTTATTTATAATGTACCTGTTCAAATAACAAACTAAAAAACAATATTACCTATATATTAATTATACTTTAAGAACGATGACCGTACTATCATACGAACTATTTAAATACGAAAAAAATACCTGTGCCCTACCTCCCACTTAACCCTTAATTAGTCGCATATGGTCAAAAAAAGTTCGAATTCAAAAATTAAGCACTTGCCGCTTCCAGAAATTCTTTTAATTTAGCTTGTATTTGTTTAATTAGATATTACGTTAGTGTTATATCTTTAAAATTAAATAGTATTATTAAAGCACTTTAATAATAAACAAGTTTTATTTACTTATATATTTCATAAATAATAATGAAAAATCATGCAATTTGGGGTCACCTGTGACCCCATGCAAGCAGTTGTGTAATTTTTCTTGGTGCGACTAATTAAGGGTTAATACAATTGAGATACTGTAAATAAATAATTGCGTTTTCACACATTTATGACCCATTTTAATTGTTTTTCATACCTACAGATGAAACGACGTGAGATTATTTCTCAAAAACCAGTAGCTGCGCTATTATAATTGAATATAATCTAACATAACTCGAATAATTTATTTTGAATCAGAAAAAAATTAACCTTACATAACCTAACCTCCCTTGAATAATTTATTTTTAATTAAAAAAATGGTTTTATTGTATTGAATTGTGCTAATAGGTAAATAAATGTTTAATTTTTTTGTTACAAAATGTTTTAAAGAACTGCATTTCAATAGGTGAAATAATAATATGTATTGACAATGAATGACGTAAGTGTCGATACTAAGAAATTGTGTTAGTTAATAATATAATAATTTTGTTTTAATAAAGCTTGATACACTAGAGTGAAGTATTAGAAAATTAGTTTAATAATTATTGAGTAGTTTTGTGATAAAGTAATATATTTTTTACCGGCCGGCATGGAAGTAGGTATGGATAAATTAATAGGTATATTTACCGTTATAATCTACATTTTTGTATTATGGCAATACGTACATTTTTTTATCTGCCCGCTTAGAACTAGAATGTCATTAGAACAATGCTGCCAACCCTAATATTATAATATACAAAAATGACTACAAAATACAATTTTTGATCTTAAATATTTAAATTAACCGTCGCTTTACGATGCTAAAAACTTCCGCGCGTTCCGATGGTGTCAACTCATTACACATTCTGATTTAAAGTGAATAAAATGAGTAGAAATTCGAAAAAATGAAAATATTCAAAGATATCGCTTAATTTTACAATAGTTGATGTCAATAAGCAGTAATAATTGACATTTAATAGCTAAAAACATGAAAAACATCAGACGAAGACCTCAAACGGCCAGACGCACCTTCTCGCGTGAACTTCCGAGAGATACTAACATTACTTAGCCTGTCGATATATCCATGTGCCGACCCGCATAGATATAATTTCGAACTAGGCGACCAACTGAGGTTTCCCGTCTCGCTCACTCATATTAGTACGTCAGCGAGAGTGAGGAGTATAGATGCCGCCGCATGTGTGTATTTTTTAATTTTATTTTCGCACACGCTTCCGGCAGGTGCAATGATTCATGACAGTTGACGCGTCTTGATTGTAGTGGTGAATTTATTCCGGATTTTAGAAAAATATTTCCTGCTCCCGATGAGTGCCTATTATTATAAATTTTTTTTCAATACGTAAATGTATTAAGGAGGAATACCTAAAAACTTGAACCCTGTGTGTATTATATTTACAGAGATATTTAAATTATTACAAGGAATGTGTAGTCGATAGATATCATCGGGGAGGAGAGGTTAAAAAATATCTTAAGTGATATATCATAAGCACAGAAAAAAATGTATGACTGTCAGTTATCATGGATCATATATTTGATATGGGATCATATCATAAAGATGATAACTTACATTTCAATGATACTATACGAAATTGCCGACTATTCTCGTCTCCTCCAAATATTCATAAACATGATTATTATATGTGTCATAAATGTGTACACGGTACTACAGCACTTTTACTAAAAATAAAACGTTTAAGGTACTTATTTAATAACGAAGCTGAAGTATGTTGTTTGTTTTAATTTTGCATATCTCACAAGTACTATAAAATTAACGTTCACGTGAAATTGAATCACAACTAATGCAATAGTGATGATGTTTAAAACATCATAGTGAAATTTAAAAAATATATTTAAGTATATATCTTCTACTTTATGTGCTGCCAAACTTTCCTAATTCACACGAATTGAGTTTCATTGGTTACAATTACACAAATCAAAAATTCATATACATATTGTATTTAAATGTGTTCTTTATTCAAAAAGTATTGATAATATTATTGCAAATATTGTGATGTCACGAAAATAAAAAAGTCATTTTCTACAACATTAATCATATTTACTTTCCAGACGGAGGCACAAACCGGTGTCATTTAATTCGGTCAGTTAACACATTTTTTTGCCTAGTCACAGTACTCTCTATATTTTGATAATTAAATAATAAATACCACATAATATCATTAAAAATCAGCAGATAGATAAAATTTCAAATAATTCATTGAACTAAATATTTGGTGATTTTTGATGAGTGATATTATCAAGAGGTTAATTATAACTTGGCAGTGATTTATGGTGGTCATATGTTCCATTGATGTGCTGATACAGCATAAATTACATCATCACCAAATAAACATAAAACCAGAGCACGAGTAAAAATATTTATTGTAAGCAATATAGTATTAACCTGTTAAACCTGTAGCGTTCACGCCAAATATTTAATAAATTTGCAGCGAAAGTAGATAGAGCAACGTTATATTTATGGATTTAACATTTACGCTAAGAAAATTTGAAAAAGTATGAATTAATAAACACATAAATATGTGAATAATCGTTTGGGTGCAACATCTGAGAGATTAATGAAAATCGCGTGATATCGGGAGTGGTGATACAAAATTAATGCAAAAACCTTCGTTTAGTTCCTAGCGTTGGCAGCACAGCCTCAGTCAGATTCCGATTCGACATCGGCGGGCGATCGTCGGTGTGCTTCCCGAACTAAAAAATATCTATCGCTTTTACACAAAATTCATCGTAATTATACGCTTTACTTTAAACAGTGAACCTTAAAATAATCACAAGGTGTATATGTGCTTTAAAGAAGATTCAAATCTCCAGAAAAAAGAATTCCAAATTTGTTTATCTTCCAATGTTAAAAACGAGTTGTCAAGCTGTCATGTTTTTAACGTTTTAATAAAAAATAACAGTGTTTTTCGACAAATATGTCATTCATCAAGTCTGTGAACGTTTTTAATGTGCTTCTATTATTTTTCTGTGCATCGAAAGAAGATTCTAAGCCGATTTTCAAGCGTTTCTTGAAACACTTTGACGTTTGATAAGGATAACATTGCTAGGTGAGTTATGTATAATAATTTACGTTAACTAACAACCAAAAAGTCGTAAAATCCATACAACGTGCATACAAAAAATACGTCTTGCGTTTCACATAAATATTTTACTATTTTGTTGTAAATAAGGATTAGATACGTGGAAATATGTAATAGGTTATTTAATTTAAATAAATACAAAATTGTAAACATGTTATTTACAATAATGTTGAAAATAGAAACGTTTTTACAGCAATTTTATAATGTTTTAAACATAACTGTCATTTATTATTTTTAAACATATCATTAATGGTTATTTTATTGTTTTGTTTTCGTGCAAATTTCAAAAAACGTTCCATACAATTCATAAACAAAATTTTACATTTCGATTTATATTTTTATCATACTTAAGCAAATATGATAAATAATTAATATTATTATCTTTTACATTTTGTGCCAAATAACTAATTCACAGCTTATACATACTTTCATTGATTTTAAGTTTCTTTTTTAATTTATGATTTTAGTAAATATAATTTATCAAGTTAAATTGCCAGGGATCGTGCTAATTTTCTTGGGTATAGGTGTATGTTTTTACCATAATAGGTAAATACATTCGTGATTATTACAATAATAACATTTTATTGAAAATGTGCATAGTTTACGTCCCCACTACAGCAGCTTCAGAATTGGTTAAAATTTTGGTAACACTTTACTGTTGTGTATCAAGCTTTCAAACGTTTTAACAAAGTCAATACATGCTGTATGCAATAAAAACTACGTTATAACATATGGATAATGTTCGTTGTAAGAAAAAAATATTATTTTTACTGCAATCCATCTCGTTAAATGCGTATTATTTGCTTTTAAACGTAAAAAATTCATATGTGTGAAAAATTACATTTTTAACTGTAAAATCTTAATTATTATAATTAGTAACGTTACTAAGGAATAATATTCGTAATTTACAACATAGCATTGATTTTTAAAGCTTAATACACTACAGTGAAGTGTTACCCCTCTTATTTTGGATTCAATATGTTTCATTAAAGCCTCCAAAGTGCATATATTAAACTGCATTTTCTTTACGAAATTGTCGTCTTGTTTGTCAACTACGACATAAAATATTTGGTGATTTTTAGGATGCGTAGTCAACTTGTGAAGAGACAAAGTTTCTAGTTCTATTTGGTGATTATGTATGCCGTGGGTGATACTTAACTTTAGCGTATTTATTTGTTTACTTTATAAAATTAACCCAAGCTTATTTTTTTTAAATATCTGGAGCTTACAAATGTCGTCAACCCCGAAGAAGACCCCTGCAATGGCGGTCGAAATATTGATACGAAATAATTCGCCACACACGGCTAAACCCAAAAGCCACAATACCATTGGAGCCTACGGTCACCACAAATTCCAGGCTTTCAGTTCTGTCAGTTGCCACTATTCACGCCTTATTCCAAAACATCTGCACTCAATTTGGTACAACGGCAATGTCGCTCCTAAATGGCCTACCAGCACACCTCGATCCTTTTCTTACATCCTTTTCCTCTTTTGTCGATGGTATTGTTCTACTTGATCTCTGTGATCTTTGACACGTGTCATCTTCTTATTCTTTTGTGTTATTTTTATTTTTTATTATTTTCTCTATTTATTGTACATTTATGTATACTCTATGTTTCTAAATATTTGTAAAAAAAAATTGGAATTTCGATTCTGTATATAAATAAATAAATAAATACTGTGAAGGTGGGAAGAAAAAAAAAAACGATCATGTTTAGTGATTTTGTATAAAATTTGACACAGATCGATGCAACACTTTGTCATCCACACTTGTTGAAACTGTGTTACGTTACACGCGAATGTTCGGAATGTTTTAATGCGGCTCTTCTATAATGTGTAGACGCTAATAAATAAATATGGTCAGCAGATCAATTGAAGTAGAACGCTCCATAGCGGACAGCAATTGAATGAATGACAACAAGGAATTACTCCGGTAATTATATCATATGTGGTCACTATTGGACAGAATGTATGCATCAGCGAACACATAACAAGAATATCGTAAAGTTGTACCGCTAATATTTTTTTATATAAATACTTTTTACCTCGTTTTAATATAAATAGCCAAGAAGAGCTTTTTTTTATGTTATGGACCCCAAGGGGTCCGCGAGAACTACTAGGGGGTCCTTGTCAGGAGGAAACAAAATGGGGGGCCTCTAGATGAGAATGGAGCAAAAAAAAAGGTAATCGTGCCGTCTAAAGAAATCGCGTATAATCGAAATAACGTTTAAAAAGTCGCATAATAAAGACATAAATACTAATTAATTTTTTAATTTTTATTAGAATATTATTTTATTATTTCAATATTCTAATCTACTTTTATAGATCATTGACTATATTACAATATTATCATTACTTAAATATACATATACTATACATAAAATTCTTTTTTCCAAGGGCACAGTAATGGCGTGATTCGCCGAGTGGTATGAACACCTGGGCATATGGTTGGTTTCCAAGGTCCGCGGTTCGCATCCCGCTTCTGCCGTTATTTTTGTGCTTGGATTGACGCGTTGAAAAAAGAATTTTATGTATAGTATATGTATATTTAAGCAATATAAATACTAGTTTCAACGTGAGTCGGTCCAGGCATAGCAATAGCCAAGTTGGCTGAGCGGTATGAATACCTTGGCATAGTTGGTTTCCAAGGTCCGCGGTTCGCATCCCGCTTCTGCCGTTATTTTTCTGCTTGAATTGACGCGTTGAAAAGAATTTTATATATAGTATATGTATATTTAATTAAGCATAATAAAGGACTGGGTGTACTTTGCCGGCGGGTATAGCTCAATGATCAAAGCATTTGCTTTGAAAGCCAAAGGTTGTGGGTTCGATACCCGACGGAGATTACAAAAAAAAAAGGATTTTTAATCGATTTCTGAGCTTTAAAATACCCCAGGTTGGTGTGAATTTGATCCCTCACCTTTAAAATGCCAGTCATAGCCTATTTATTAAAATTGGTGGTAGACGAAAGTCGTCCCGTGAAGACCACTCATTCATAGTAAATTCCTGTAATAATAGGGATGATGCGAGAATCTCGGGCTGTAGTATATAACGTTGGCGGATTAACACTCCACATGCAGCGCTTAGCTACATACACCATGGTAAGCGTCATAGAATTCCACAGATGAGACTTCAGAATTCCTATCACCATCTGTCGGTATTCTCCTGTATAATATTTAATGTTTCACTTGTTTAACACACAATAATCTATATATATAAAAATGAATGTCTGTCTGTCTGTCTGTCCTTTATGCATTCCTACACCATAAATCCGATTGCGATAAAACTTTGTCGAATTATTGCTTAGACTAGCGGGAAAAAGATAGGATACTCAAAATTTGATTTGATTACAAAAATTAATTGAATATTTACGTAAAACATGATTTCAAACAAGACTATTGCAATACAGAACTGCCATTTTGGTCAAATTTAGGTAAGAAAAACATAACCTAAGTTTATATATATAACCTAAGCTTCTAATTGGCTTCGGCCTTGCCTCAAGTCCGAATTATCCAGTCGAAAGGCGAGAGGCTCCCGACGAGGCGCTTTTATAAACTCGCGGTTTCTTTTTTTGAGTGGCATTGCAACGCATGCCGGGTACACGCTAGTATTTATCAAATAAATAATAGTTTGTACCTAATTTCAACGATCTTAAGTATTTTAACTTTAACTTGAGCCAGGATTCTAAAAAAACATAATTTATTTTGTTAAATAGCCAAGGATTTGCTAAATATTCTCGTGTTTAAAGATGTGTTAGACAAAAGTACGATTACTGTGAGTTTCTTGGTTATTTGCTTTTACCAGTAACATTGCTCATAGAAATTGATTACATGTACATTGAATGAAATTTACGAATTTATATAGGGTCCGCCATCTAACGTTTTTTTTTCAACTAGTGCTTATTTCGTGAATGGTAACACTTAACTCATGTTTGATTTGATAGATAATTAGTTTCATCCTTCCGCTGAACGAATATGGTTGTGCATACGCTTGAACAATACTGGGAAATATTGCGACATTACTTTGAAAATCATGGTAATGTTGCAGAATGTGTGCGAAAATTGCGTACGGATTTTGGAAGAAGACAATCACCGTCAGCTCTGTATGTTTGTTATCTTGTGAAAAAAGTGAAAGAAACTGGCATCCTCATCGATAAACCAAAGCGTGAAAAGCCAAAAACAGTGCGTATACCCGAGAATATTGCAGGACGGCGCTACGTGCCACACAGCCGAAGCTACACTCGATGTTTTGCGCCCTGTTTTAAAAAAAAAAAGTTATTTGGCGGACCCTTTATAACAAATTTTGTATTATTGTTACAAAAAAAATAATCACCCAGATTTGTGGACGCGTTATTGTAGAAGTGCGTCGTAATAACATATCAACGAGCTAAATAATAGTTTTTAATGGTTTTTAAATGTTTTTTTGTAAGTAAAATAGTGTTAAAATTAGTTGAATGAAATGCATCACAGTTTGTGTTTTGATTTATATAACGGGGGTAAGCGAAATCTGTAAAATACTTTTGTATAATCATTAACACCTTTGTATAGTGAGTTTTAAGAACATGTGGTATAATACTCGTAGTATATACATAATACTGTGGATACGATTGTTTGATTTTGTAAGTAATGGCGAGGTAAGAGAGCTTTCCATACTTCTTTTTCGTAGTATCAATCTGGTGGATGGGTTTGCAGCAACAAAGTCTTGCATCTCGATCTCCACTCCTCTCGATCCTCTGCAGTCCTTTTCAGCTCAGCATAAGAGCTACAACTCATGTCCTCGAACACCTGCTGAAAATACTCCCGTCTAGGGCGCCCTCTACAGTTACTACCCTCAACCATCCCTTCCACAATGTCGTGAAGAAGACCATCGTGGCGCGCGATGTGACCGATCTATCGGGCTCGCCTCTCTAAATGGTTCTTACTAGGTGCCTGCCCTCCTTGATTGTGCTGAGAACATCATTGTTCGTGACGTGGTCTCTCCAGGAAATTCCGATAATTCATCTGTATGACCACATCTCAAAGGCCTCTAGTCTTTTTTTATCACTTTCAGATAAGCACCATGTCTCACAGCCGTAAATATTTCCGTTCCATACTATAGTCAGTAAAAAGACGCAGGTGGTCTTGGCTGTGAAATGTTATTCGGATGCTGTAGAAGAGCATAAACTATAGCTGCCTTATCTTTTGGTCTTTCTCTTGGCCATTTCTCTTCCGAACTTTTAAAATTGATTTTGTCTGTGAGCTATTTGCCGGTTTGCCTTTATTCTGCTTTCGTCAGCTGCAGCTGGCCTTCTAGAACGTGGTGCATCTTTAACATCAAAATGCGGAATCGAAATTTTGCAAACCAGTTTTGGCTCTGGCGTTCTACATGCGCATTGGATATTTTTTTCACAGTCGCACAATAGTGACTCCCTGCGGAAGCATTCCCCACCGCACGGGGTCGTCCTTTGTTCTAACAACTCCGGTTCTTAATCTGTTCAGGGATTTTCAGGTCCGCCAGTCAAGGTTCTTGCCAGTTGTGAGGCCTTCCTTTGGAGTAATGAAATCCTCTGATGCGACTGGTTGCCAGAGCTGCAGTCTCTCATTTTCTGGGTCGATGTGAGAGGTTGTGTGGATCTCAGAAAGCTGCTTCGCGACTTCAGTCTGGGTGTTGGGGATATCTGATTATACAAGCTGTGGGACGGTTGGTTTATTGCGTTACGCATTTCTTCGGCGTTTGCGTCTTATGTTTGGTGGTGCGATACCAGCCAAGGGGTATAGTTGTGAAATGGGTGTTGATTTGAGGCAGCCTGTGACGACTCTGCATGCATCATTCAGGGCAGTGTCCACTTGATTACAATGGGCTGATCGATCCCATACTGGTGCCGCATGCGGCACTAAGTAAACTAGGCACATCGTTATTAAAATAAAATGAGCAATAAATGTTTATATATTTATTTTAAGCCATATAATAAAACAGGTTTGGCTTCACTCCTTACTTAGTTAGCATACGCATTTAATTTAACATTAAAATCAATAGGCTAATTTAGCTTGGAAAATAAATAAAAATTTACGTAAATTGTACTAGTAAAATATTTCAAATATACATAAAAATAATTCTGCAATTGTAAATTACATACAAGGTTAGACCAAAAGAACAAAAATAAAAAAGGTAGAACGATATCCTCGATGTAGTTTAACAGCAAGGGACCGTCAGAACCAAGCAGCAGTTCTGGAAGGTCCTGCCAAGAAATGGCAGAGAATCCCAGGCGACACAATAAACAAGTCTCCTGTTCTAATGAATGATGCACTCCATTAGAGAATTATATAAATTGGTCATTAAAATTTAAAAAAATCTCTATGCCATATTAATTCCTTTCCTGGAGCATTTGATTAACACAAAAGATATCCTTTGATATGCCAGCAGCTGATATAGCTCTCAATACTTAAGTTTTACTGAATATGTTACATGAAAGGTAAGTTACAAGTAATAAACCAAACGATTCATTCAATTATAATATTAAATTGTATATTCGCTTAGCAGTTAAAATATGGCCGCCATAAATTCCCGTTTTACAGCGTTGTCGGATACCGAGATTAATGGCGAAAATTCAGCAATGTCTTAAAACTAAGGCGTTTAACCAATGCATCCTCCCTGTATTAACTTATGGCGCAGAGACGTGGAATCTGACAGCAAGTCTTACCCATAAAATAAAAGTCACCCAGCGTGCTATGGAGAGATCCATGCTCGGAGTGTCGCTAAAAGATAGAATCCGAAACGAGTAAATACGCAGAATAACTCAAGTAGTGGATGCTACTCAACGAATAGGCACACTCAAGTGGCAATGGGCAGGACATATCTGTCGAAGAGACGACGGTCGATGAGGAAGAAAAGTATTAAAATGGCGCCCAAGAATTGGCAAATGAAGCATTGGCCAACCCCCTACAAGATGGACTGACGGTATAAGAAGAATAGCGGGAGTGACCTGGATGCGGAAGGCGGAGGATCGAAGAGGATGGAGACTCATGCGGGAGGCTTAGGTCCAACAGTGGATGGACAGAGGCTGATGATGATGATGATGATGACGTCATATCAGCATCCCGAAGCTTCGCCGAGTATATACCACGTGTAGTTTCTTATGTCCCTCCTTCGTAATCTCTATGAGTAATCAGCTGTATTATCGTATACATTTTTGTGCTGTGTTTATCAGCTTTTTTAAGAAGTTTGGATGATCAGCCCGTCGCTTTCGAGGCCTGCAACGTTTTTAAGGGGTGGCTCAACAAATTAATGATTTGATTATAGTTGTCATTGGTTATGTAAAACAAAATCATCGCAGATTCATAACGTATTATTATTTAAATTTTCGTGTTTATTTAAAGATAATAAATTGTTCTCGGAATGGCACAGTGGGCAACTTGTTTATCTGATGTTGTGTTTGTAATTGCAAGATTTCTGGTTCGAATCCCACGTAAGTCTATTTTTTATTTCTTCAATTGCTAGGAATTTATGCGTTATTAACCCTCGCCTTACTATGTTAAAAACTTCCGCGCGTTCCGATGGTGTGTACTCGTTACACATTCTGATTTAAAGTGAATAAAATGAGTAGAAATTCGAAAAAATGAAAATATTCAAAGATATCGCTTAATTTTATAATAGTTGATGTCAATAAGCAGTAATAATTGACATTTAATAGCTAAAAACATGAAAAACATCAGACGAAGACCTCAAACGGCCAGACGCACCTTGGCGCGTGAACTTCCGAGAGCTACTAACACTACTTAGCCTGTCGACATATCGATGAGCCGACGCGCATCGATATCATTTCGAACTAGCCAACCAACTGAGGTTTCCCGTCTCGCTCACTCATATTAGTACGTCAGCGAGAGTGAGGAGTATAGATGCCGACGCATCTGGGTATTTTTTAATTTTATTTTTGCACACGCTTCCGACAGGTCGAATGAATACATGACAGTTGACGCGTCTTGATTGTAGTGGTGAATTTATTCCGGATTTTAGAAAAATATTTCCTGCTCCCGATGAGTGCCTATTATTATAAATATTTTTTTTTTCGATACGTAAATGTATTAAGGAAGAATACCTAAAATCTGAACCCTGTGTGTATTATATTTACAGAGATATTTAAGTTATTCCAAGCAATGTGTAGTCGATAGACATCACCGGGGAGGAGAGGTTAAGAGTACTATTTTTAATTAATTATTTTTGTACATTCAAATACACACAGTCGAGGGTTTTGGATGTGCAGTGGATTCTATGATGTTTGTGTTGGATAGTATGTGTTGTGTATTTGCATGAGATATTTTATGAGAGATGAAACTAAGATGCTAGGAGAGTAAACCAAAACGTACACGTGGTGTTGAAGAAATAGATGGAGAAACTGCTCGTTATCGTCTTATGATATCCGCTTCCTTGTTGGAGCAAATATGACTGCTATGGATCCTGTATCTTTCAACGGTTGTTCTCTTCCGAAAGCAAGCTCCATCAACATGCTTGGATTATCAATATCGAATAATGTCAAATATTACGAGTCAATTAAGTGTAAAGCCGGTCTCGCTTCCAAAAAACTAGGTGTATTATATAGATCATGTCGGTATTTCAACGATAAACAACTTCTTCTTCTATATAAAGGACAAATCCGACCTATCCTTGAATACGGCAGTCACCTTTGGATTGGAGCCCCAAAATACCTTCTAAACTTAATTGACTCAGTTCAAAGAAGAGCAATTCGTTTGATAAACAATGACACTCTTACGCCTAACCTGCAATCAATGGAACACAGACGTAAGGTTGGTTCTCTTAGTCTTTTCTATCGTTATTACCACGGTCGCTGCTCTTCGGAACTTAAAGAACTAATTCCTCCTGCACCCACTCACAGCCGACAAACTCGTCTTACACTTGCCGAACATCCATACACGGTTAATATATGTCGACCAAGAACTGGCAGCTTCCAAAGTTCCTTCCTTAATGCCACCGGTAAGCTATGGAATGCTCTTCCAGCGTCTGTGTTTCCTCCTTCCTACAATCTGGATCTCTTCAAGAAACAGATAAATATACACTTGCAATCTCCCTAACCCACACACAAACACGAACACAACACACGTTTCCCGCATGCAGCGTCCAGCCTCCCTGGCTGAGCGTCATAGAGTGCACTGGTCTTGACCGGTTGTGCTCTCCTGCATGCGTTTACATAAAAAAAAAATCGTCGTAAATCGTTGCCATAAAGTTCTATCAGCTGCTATTTCGGTTCTGCTTCCAGAAGATTCCCCGAATACTTTCTACTGTATGAATAGCTCGCGACGGTCTTTCAGTACAAGGAAGAGTCTCGCTGCGTAAAGTAAAAGGAGCTATAGTTTTTTTTCTCCTGCGGCAATCGAAAAACATGTCCCAACCAGATACACATGTCTATTGATCGACTGTAATAGGATGGAAGGCTGCCATATCTACTCCATATCTACATATGTTATTCCAATCAAAGTGTTATTTTTTTGTTCTCATTATTTTATTCATTTCTTCATGGTACCAACGGCAATGGCGCTACTAAATGGCCTACCAGCACACCTTGATCCTTTTCTTACATCCTTTTCCTCTTTTTTCGATGGTATCGTCTCCTAAATATCTATGATCTTTGACACGTGTCATCTTCTTCTTCTTTTGTGCTATTTTTATCTTTTATTATCTTTTGTATGTATGTATTGTATATTTATGTATGCTCTGTTTCTTATTATTTTGTACCACGGAACTTCGGTTCTGTGTAATAAATAAATAAATAGTATTAGCCGTGTTTGGCCAATTTCTTTGTACCAATATTTCGACCGTCATTGCAGGGTCATCTTCAGGGTTCGAGAATCCTGAAGATGATCCCTGCAAATCCCGGTCAAAATATTAGTGCAAAGAAAATCGCCACACACGGTTAAACCTAAGAGCCACAATACTAAATCTGGCCACAAAAATCTACGAAGCTATTATTTCTTCGTGTTTATTGCTTCTCTACCATTTGTACTGTTTCAAAAAAAAACGCCAACATTTTAAGCATGCACCTGTTCATAAAACCCATTATACCGCTTCATTGGCTTTTCAGTTTTAACCCTTTCGCATCGTTGTCGGCATATGCCGTCAAAGATTCCACGACCGTTGACATCGGTTGACGTGAGATATCGTTTTGCTACTTTCAGTACTCATTGTGACATCTAACGGTAGAAAATTGGAAGTGCAGTCATTCCCTTTATCAACCTACATGTATTCTTTACAGGAATCTGTAAATCATGTAAATAAATATCGTTAGGTTTTGTAACAGGAGCGATTTTTCTGTAAACCACATGTGTCAATGCCACCACATGTATGGAGTTACATAATGAACGTTTGTTAAATATAATAGTTTTTTATGCATCATCTGATAGCTGAAAGATACAAGAACCAATGTTAAATATAAAAATCGGTCATATAATAAGTACATTTATGCTTCAAATACTAGTTTTAAGAAAAAAAATGGTTTGAAAAATTCACGCCCTATTGACAGTTTAATTTGTATTCCACCGAGCCGTAACGAAAAGTATTAAAGGCAAGTCCGACAACCCTGCTCCGATGTTATGTTGTTGATTGTTTTAAAACTGGCGCCTTGGAAACAGCTGTTTTAGTTTTTGTATTTTCTCGGGCTCCAGTTTGTATCCTTTACGTTCGGACGGGCGAAAAAAAAAACAACATAAAAACAATAATTACTTAGTTTTTTTTTACATCTTATCACACTGAGCGGCGGTATTTACAATTGTGTAAACAATACTATTCCTCATACGTTTGTAGGGGTTCGAAACATTTTTGACATGTTTGGCAACATCGATTAACGATCTTTTAAATAAATTTTCATGATATGCTGAAGAACACTCAGCATGATCCCTGACTAATTCAATTAAATTAATTATATTTATTAGAAAGCGGACTTTTTTTTATTTTTATGTAAACACTCATAGGAGAATACCGACAGATTGTGATGGTAATTCTGAAGTCTCATCTGTGGAATTCTATGACGCTTACCATGCTGCATATGGCTGAGCGCTGCATGTGGAGTGTTGATCCGCCAACGTCGCAGACTACAGCCCGAGATTCGCGCATCATCCTTAATCATTACAGGAATTTACTATGAATGGGTGGTCTTCACGGGACGACTTTCGTCTACCGCCATTTTTGATTAATAGGCTATGACTGGCTTTTTACGGATGAGGGATTAAATTCACACCAACCATAGAATGGGGGTATTTTAGAGCTCAGAAATCGATTTCCTGTAATAATAAAGGATGATGTAGTCTATGACGTTGGCGGATCAACACTCCACATGCAGCGCTTAGTCATATGTACCATGGTAAGCGTCATAGAATTCCACAGATGGGACTTCAGAATTACTATTACCATCTGTCGGTATTCTACTGTATTTGTTCACATAAAAAATAAAAAAATAAAAAATGATATTGAGGGCGGCATATAATATGTATGCTTACTGGAACCAAATACAAACTAAATGTCATATTTTTTTTTTTTAATTATTAGAAAAGAAGGACTTTTGGGTGCCACGTAAAGGGACCGCGGGCCGCGGGTTGGTACTCCATGCAACACATGATTATTTACTGTCACTTCTTTAGCATTTACGTAACAAAACGGTAGCCATTTTTTTCCTACAAAACTTAGTATTTCTTCGAATTTCAAATGGATTGGAAGGCATTGACTTGGCTTGTCTTGGACCAAGCCAAAAAGACCAAGAAGGGTACAGTTTTTTTTTCAAATTATTTTCTTATGCGATTCTTAAAAAAATACGATTTCGTATATGTATTGTGATGTGTCGTTATTCTCGTGGATGTGTTTACATTACAAAAATAACTCGATTCATAATTTATTATTTTATAATTTTCTAATAATACATATAGACAATAATTGATTTAAAAAAATAATAATATGTAGTGTGAAAGATTCTGTGATAATATAAGTGAATTATTACATTTGTGTTTACATAAAAAAAAACGACATCATGTTTGATTTAACGTTTTTTTTTTTGTTTTGTTTGAGTAAACTGTGTAAACCATTTTGTATTTAAAGTGTCAGTATTTTGATCGTTTTTGGTTAGTATTTATACATTAACAGTCGCTAATCAAACACAAAATGTGAGTATTGAAATCCAAAGGTGAGTTATGTGTTAATTATATCAGCGCCTGTATTGTCACCATACTTGCATACTGCTGCGAATCTTGGCATCTTACCAAAAGTTATTGCAGCCATGTAATGAATTTTGAAGACACGCGTACGTAGAATACTAGGATAGGATGCTTTGATTTTGTAAGATGTGTTTTTTTTTATCTTAAAAAAATGTAGAAAAAAATATTTAGATGCGTGTTGTACCCTGCAAGTTACACACATGGTTAAATTATTCTTTTGACGAATAGTTGAAGAACGTAGGAGCCTATTCCATGTCAGCCTCGTTAACCACGCGTGTAGCCCCGACGATTTCCTTTGAAGAAGTTTAACAGCAAGGGACCGTCAGAACAAAGCAGCAGTTCAGGAAAATCCTCATAATAAATGGTAGAGACTCCCAGGCGACAATACAGAATGCGTCTCCTGTTCTCATGGATGATGCACTCAACGAGAGAGTGTCTCACCGTCTGTTGCATGCCTGGATCATATGGACATGCGTAGCAAGAAGAGAGGCCAATACGTAGAATAATAGAGATAGGATGCTTTGACTTTGTAAGGTATTACAGGTATGTGTGTGAGAGCGCAGACAAGGTAGTTTTCACTCCTAAGTTAAAGACGAATATGAATCTAGCTGGGACGTGTATTTTGCATGTCGCATTAGAGCTTGAAGTACTGCTTCCTTTTATTTAGGCCCCCGGGCTTACGCCTTCGTCGAGAAAACTATATGTTGAATGTACTCGACGGAGCTCCGGGAGGCTAAGCTGACATGGATGAGGCGAAAGGCATGGCTGCTGATTTAGCTTTGCAGTGGCAGTTTGTGATGACAATGTGCTTCAGTTAAGAGGAGCGGACATGGAATTATGATGATTATGATGATAAAAGTTACTATCACATTTATTATTTTATTATACTCAAGAAAATAAAACATGATTCCTGAATATTTACATAAATAATCGATATATTATATACTTTTATATATAGAAATATATATTTAAAAACTGTGTTAGTTACACCATTTATAACTCAAGAACTGATGGACCGATTTTCATGACATTTAATTTTTTGGATTCGCTTTGATCCCGAATAGACATATAAGCATTAAAATGTAGGGAAAAAAATCACTTGACAAAAATAGTAAGGAATTAAAATTTTCATACATTTTGTATGGAACCGATTTTTAGGTTTATGCTGGTCCCATTGTATGGCATTGTATGCATTATCATTATGCACACAACTCTGTTCAATTATTTTTTAAGTATTCATTTGAACTTACAAAAAAAAAACTGAATTCAATTCAGCTAAAAAAGTGAAAACCGCATTTACTGATTCTGAGGCTCTACGAAGCTCGCCAGGTCAGCTAGCTTATTATATTTTTTAACGTTTCATATGTTCGCCCCAAATAAGTAATAGCAATAAAATAGATAAAATATGTCAGAATCATGCTTAATTTTATAAATAATATCTAAGTATATGACTGTATTTTTTACGCGTAAGGTCGTCGCTCTCTCACCCGATCTTCTTTGTGATTTAATAAAAAAATTTAATCGCATATTTACTATTGATATTTCATCGGAATATAAATATTTGCCGCAAACGGTATTATTTTTGGCTGTTGCGGTGTTTTTATAAGTGATTTATTCACATAAACAAACGGAGGTTAATTCCGACAAAGGGAGAAGACACATAGTCTATGAATTGCATTTTAAAATATATAAATATACTTTTGCAGAAAAATACCCCAAGTGAACGTATTTAACCCTTTCGTTACAACTCGGTGGAATACAAATTATACTATCAATTATAAAACTAGTATTTGAAGCATAAATGTACTTATCTGGTCTATTTTCATATATCACATTTGTTATTGTATCCTTTAGCTATCATATGTTATGCATAAAAAACTATTATATTTAACAAACGTTCATTATGTAACTTCATACATGTGGTGGCATTGACACATGTGGTTTACAGAAAAATCGCTCCTGTGACGAAACCTAACTATATTTATTTTCACGCTTTACAGATTCCTGTAAATAATACATGTAGGTTGATAAAGGGAATGACTGCTGTTCCAAGCTCCTACCGTAGATGTCACAACGAGTACTGAAAGTAGCAAAACGATATATCACGTCAACCGATGTCAACGGTCGGGGAATCTTTGACGACATATGCCGACAACCGATGCGAAAGGGTTAAGGATTAATTATCAAATTGACCAACGACAAAGCACATTGTAATGCGTTCATTGAAGCAGCATTTAATGCGGACTTAAACTTGGATGGGTTACCATCTGTTGACTTCCTTAGTTCTTCACATTTTAAGCTACTTCTAATCAGTAGCGGCTTTAGACCCTGCGGCGCCCTTGGGAAATTTATTGTCTGTCGTCCCATATTGTTTATATTTTTTACAACCTAGACAAGGTTGTAAAAACCTTAGTAGACCTACAAGATTTGTTGCCATCGGCGCCCCTTGCTTATTCGAAGCCCTGGGGCAAAGACCCACTTCGCCACCCCTTAAAACCGGCACTGCTTCTAATAGTTATATTTATGAGCCTTCTATCTGTATGTTTGATAATGCGATTTGTTGTAAATAAATGTATTAGTCAATGCATTGGTTTAATTTAACCTTAACTAACCCAAATAATTTGTTTTGGATTAGTAAAACACGGGTACACATTTAATGAAATGTTGCCGCCGAGTTTGGCTTAGAGGTGAAGCGTTTGCTTACCATTCCAAAGGTCGTGGGTTCGATCGCCGACGAAGATTAAATAATTTTGAATTGGTGTGAATGTGATCTCTCACCCGTAAAATACCAGTCATGTCCTATTAATCAAAATTGGTGGTAGAAAAAAAAGTCTTCGCATGGACTCCACCCGCTTATAGTGAGCCTCCGTAAAAATGGATGATGCATGAATGCCGTGCTGTAGTCTATGATTCTGGCGGATCAACACACATACGGCGCTTTTTAATTTATTTATTCCTGTTCAATATCTGGATCATATGGTCACCATCAATTGCCGCCCCTCGATTCTGTCAATTTCCATTGTTCATGGTTCGTCCCAAGACATCTTTGCACCCCGAGGTCGACTTGGAAACATATATATAGTAGTCCCCGAACATCTCCAGGGCAGAAGCTTGAAGACTTAGATGGCGCTGTAGTATCCGAGGTATATTTTTGAGTGATTTGTTAATATTTTTTTAAGGAGATCGGCTGATTAACCCAATGCTCCCGAGTCCAGGACCATTCGGTCCTAATAATTGGACCAATAAGCGTGTAGCGCTTAGTCATACTTAAAAATGACAAGCGTCATAGAATCCACGGGAATTATCCATCGCCGTCTGTCGGTATTCTCCTGTATCTGTTTACATAAATATACTTTTTATACATATGATATTTAATATACTCATACACAGTTTAAGAGATCCCACATAGATGGAAATATATTATAGAAAGAGGAGTCCTTTTCGATGCAGTTCCAGGGAATCACCTCGGCCCTGTCGGGCATGCAGACTTTGTGGCCACTAAAAAAAAATTCACGCATTTACAATCTTTGCTCATATTTTCGGTGAGAGAATCTATGTTCCATCTCCATCTCTTTACAACCCGTGAATGCGATTCTTATCTCTTTCACGAGGTCTTTCTTTTAGCACTTCTGTTCAGTGGCCACAATTATTCAGAGGAGACTCCCACTGGACTAATCAGTTGCTAACCGATCATAATCTGAATGAGCGCATCATCAAGGAGACTTAACTATCCTCCGGTGTGATGCGGGTGTGAGGCGGGTAAAGTTCTGATAAAATTATATTGTAAACCGACAACAATATATTCGAGCGCATCATCAAGGAGACGTCACTGTCGTCCCGTGTGATGTGCTTGTGTGATGGATAAAGTAGACTCCAGTGCAGACTCGTGAAATATTCAAGGCTATCGAATGCAGAAAATTCTAATATTAGGGGATTACAGTTAACCCTTCTATAGCGTCGATATAACGATCGCGCTGTAGAAAAACACACTATAGAATGTTAGTCTTTCTTCCCATATTCTCCCACAAATGGTCACCACAAATTGCCATCACTAAGTTTCGTCATTTTTCATTCCTTGTCTTAAGGCATCTCATTTTGTAATTATTTAACAGGCCGTTAGGATGACTAGTTCTATAGATCGCCACGGTGTTACCGACCACCGGCTCCCGGTGGCCAGTTCAGTTGTGCGCCGACCGCGTAGAGTAGCATGTTGTGATCCGGCTGGGGTCTGAAAGCATACGCTCTGCCCCGTACCGAAAGTTTGTCAAGTTTACCGAAATATATATGCCAATGCGCTTCTGTTTATATTGTGTTTATCATCTGCTCCTCATTCCTCCACCACGTGATCCAATAACTATCCCGGCGACGTGAAGTCGTTCTTTTCTCTAAGGAAAGGGGTTGTTATGTTGTATATATAAATGTGATGTTTTTTATTTTCATTTTTTTCCCTTACAGAAACATTACAAATTTTAACAACTCAATTAATTTCTGAAGTACAATAATAATAATTCCTAAAATAATAAAATACAATATATACAAATATAGGTACTTATGATTAGGTACTGAGAACAAAGCATTAAAGACAAGCAACATAAGGTCCCAATGCTCATCAAACAAACGACGCCAACAAATTATTCCTCCAAAGAAACTCGTGGAGTTCATGCTTGAATTGGGCCTCCCTTACGTGAAGTATATCAACATCCGAGGCGATTTAGATTCCTCTCATAAGAGGCATTATTCATGTTATTGCAGCCTCACTAATGCATTTCTCGTATGCGACTAAACACATACTTATTTTCGAGAAGCTGACTTGTTATCAGCCGCGCAGTGTTATGATATGATCTGTCGCGTCTAATCTTACGTGTTAGGTGTGTGTACATAAATAATTTAATTTATTGTCCTCGCGATACGGAGTCCCAGATAATAAGTTGCCAGTAGCCGGTAATTAGGTAGGTATCGTGGAATATTGTGCGTTCTGTGTTTGTTTACGCTATCATTCGTTTCTCAGCATCACAATGTTTATTAACACTTCACTGCGTATGATAAACGTTCGAAATGTAGCCGTATTCTTTACAGGCATGTAAATTAGACATTTATTACATATTTATGATTTTTTTTATGTAAACACATACTAACACAATAGTAACGGGTCCGCCAAATAACTTTTTTTTTTGAAAATGGGGCGTAAAACACCGAGTGTAGCTTCGGCTGTGTGGCACGTAGCGCCGTCCTGTTGAAACCAAATGTTGCCAATATCCTCCTCTTCAATTTTTGTGAACAAAAATGGCCCGATAACGATCGCCATTAACTGTAACGGCCACTCCTTGCTCATTTTCGAAGAAAAATGGCCTTATTTTCAAAGTAATATCGCAATATTTCCCAGCGTTGTTCAAGCGTATACACAACCATATTCGTTTAGCGGAAAAATAAAACTAATTATCTGTCAAATCAGACATGAGCTAAGTGTTACCATTCACGAAATAAGCACTAGTTGAAAAAAAAAAGTTAGATGGTGGACAATAGCATGATTTTCAAAGTAATATCGCAATATTTCCTAGCGTTGTTCAAGCGTATTCATAACCATATTCGTTCAGCGGAAGGATAAAACTAATTATCTATCAAATCAAACATGAGTTAAGTGTTACCATTCACGAAATAAGCACTAGTTGAAAAAAAAACGTTAGATGGCAGACCCCGTACATTATAAGCGGTTTTCGCTAGATCACAGAAGTAACATTGGACGTGAACCAAAACCAGGATAGGCTTACGCTTGTTGCTCACCGCTTGTCGTAGGTTGTGTTTAGCCACCCCTTACGAAATATATAAAATTTTACTTTTATTACATATCTCAGTTTTTTTTATGTAAATGCATACTAACCAATGCATAACAGCACAGTTGTAAGCGCGGTTCAACATTAGACGTGGGACAAAACTAGGGTTGGTTAACGCTTGTTGTTTATCGCGTGTCGTTGGTCGATTTGAGCCACCCATTAAGAATACACGACCCGGGTCTGGAGAGCATCGGGTCTACTTAAAAAACCGATTATTAAATTACACAAACCATGCATCGGATACTAAATCGGCCGTGTCATCAGAAACCAAATAATATGCTCCCAGGTGGACCTCTAGGTGCAGAGATGTAGATGAGAAAAAAGGCGTGGACGATGGCAATTAACAGAACTGAGTGACTGCAAATTGTGATGATTATATTCTCCAGATATAGAACGGAAATGGGGGAGTTTAACTTTTTACAGCGTCTTTTTTTATAGCGTTGTTCTTAGAACCAAATGGTCCAGGTCTAATCGGGACAATTGTCCGATCTTCTTAAAAAATCCAATTCTAAATCACCTTCTTTTAATGTCGCTCCTAAATGGCCTACCAGCACACCTCGATCCTTTTCTTACATCCTTTTCCTCTTTTGTCGATGGTATTGTTCTACTTGATCTCTGTGATCTTTGACACGTGTCATCTTCTTATTCTTTTGTGTTATTTTTATTTTTTATTATTTTCTCTATTTATTGTATATTTATGTATACTCAATGTTTCTAAATATTTGTAAAAAAATGGAATTTCGATTCTGTATATAAATAAATAAATAAATAAATCTTTCCTTTCCCCACAAATAGCCGCCTATCAGGTTTATCAGTCGCCATTTTCCATTCCTTGTCCCAAGACATTTGGGAACATATATATTTCTCAAAGACCTCCAAGGCAAGAGACCTGGGACTTGAAGAGACAGCCGCTGTAGTATGCGAGGCATATTTTGAGTGATTTGATAATCGCTCCCGAGGCCGGAACTATTACGAGTTATTGGCGGCTCAATATAAACAACGACACGCGATAAGTAACAGTCGGTTACCCATTCATGTTTTGGTCAGCATTCAATGTTGCTTACTAGAACCGCGCTTATAAAATGCTATTGTCGTAGTTTTGTCATAAAACCAATACAAAAATACTTATGAGTTAAACAGAAAATACACCCACTAAGTTTTAGGATTTATTTTTATTATATATAATCGTATCGGAAACAACAGGGTCAGATCCTGTCTGCCCAAAAGTGGGCGACGTCGATGGCGTTACTCCCGGCCGTCATCAGGTCTTCCTGGGTGCAGATACTCGGACACAGCGCGCACTCCAGAAGGTGTGGCAGGGTCTGCTCCGCGCCGCAGTCACATTCAGTCGGTCCGCTGTAAAACTGCCAGGCTTTCATTCGTGTCGTCGTTTTGCATACTCCGGTCCGAAGTCTGTTAAGGGAACTCCATATATTCCACCCCTGGTTTTATCCAGGGGCTAGCTCCTCTTTCGGGGCAATCCAAGTTTTTATTTATTTTATATATATTTTAAACTAGCGTGTACCCGGCATGCGTTGCAATGCCACTCAAAAAAATCTTACGTAAGTACCTATTTAAAATACCTACTTAAAATACCTACAGGACAGATTTGCGTCATTTTTGTTTCCAGCGTTGCTATGGATACAATGTTTTAAAATGGCCGTTCTGTATTACAATAGTCTTGTATGAAAACATGTCTTACGTAAATATTTAATTAATTTTTGTAATCAAATCAAATTTTGAGTGTCCTATCTTCTTCCCGCTAATCTAAGCAATAATTCGACTAAGTTTTATCGCAGTCGGATTAATGGTATAGGAATGTATAAAGGACAGACAGACAGACATTAATTTTTATATATATAGATAACCCAACGCCTGTAAATGTAAAGCGATTTTAGCGCTGTTAAGGGTTATATACAAGTTTACTTTATCTTCCTTCTCACGACTACTGAATTTCACGTCTCAAGTCAGTAGCAAATCCGCCTTAAGCCGTGACTTCGGTTCTTATTACCTCGGAGTTATACCGACATCTCAACAGATGGCATTGCGTACGAGAGTAAATCCTATACTCGAGAAAATATCGTAGGATCCCTGAGTATATACAATAAATAATTTATATTTATTTGGATTCTTAATGTACGAGTATTAAATTTTTATTTTATTTTGTATGTAAGCACATACAGGAGAATACCGACACACGGTGATAGTAATTCTGAAGTCTCATCTTTGGAATTCTATGACGCTTACCTCAGTGCATATGGCTAAGCACTGCACGTGGAGTGTCGATCCGCCAACGTCATAGACTACAGCCCGGGATTCACGCATCATCCTTATTATTATAGAAATATTAATGGGTGGTCTTCACGGGACGACTTTCATCTACCACGAATTTTAATTATTATGCTATGACTGGCATTTTACGGGTGAGGGACCAAATTCACACCAACCGGGGGTATTTTATAGTTCAAAAATCGATAATGTATTTTTTATTTGTTTAACCTTTGGCTTACCAAACAAACGCTTTGACCATTGAGCTACGCCCGCCGGAAATGTTTTGTTTTTTTATGGTTATTATTCATTTAATACGAGTTGATATCCTCCTCTTCCATTTAGGACATCGATTAACTGGATGAAGGATGCAGGATCAGGTTCACATTATAAACATTTTTTTTCTGTTTCACGATACATGTTTATTTGTCAATAACGTCGCCCGTTGAGGGCCGCCCTGAGGGACGGTCCTACCACGAGGACGGGCGAGTTGCGACTACTTGCCCGCTCTCACATTTCGGCGGTACCACCCGTCAAGAGGACAGTTGTACCAACTGTCAATGGACCAACTGTCATAACAATTATTTTGGCGTATGCAAACACCGCTTAACATTCGATGTAGATGTCACGCAAGCGAACCAAAATAATAGACAAAAGATCGCTTGTTGAGGCTTTACGGCATCGGCCTTAAGGAGCTATATCAAGCTGATATCAGAGTATATAGGAAATATTAAAGTCTTATAAGAGCATTTTTCTCAGTGGAAAAATGCTTTATACAAAAAAATACGAAATTCTTTTTTTGTTGCGAAATGCGTAATGAAATTATAGGAGGGTTTTTTTTTGTTGGCGAGACAATGAAAGCTCTCGCAATCAATCACATCAAGTAGCTCTTTACCTTGGAATATTCTCTTCTTGATTTTTACCTTTTTTTTTACCGACACGCGTACTTAATATCCTCTACGGGGTCATATAAAAAACTGTTTTCCACGAATTTTACCTCATTATAACAAAACACGTACTTTTGCTAACCTTGCTTTGATATTTTTTTTATATTTCGTATTGTGAAAAAGAAGGCAGATAAAAAGAGAGAAAGGGCATATTTTTTTTTCAATTCTTTTTTTTAAGCACCTGAAGTCCTCATATCAACTTCACACGAAAGACAAACTCATGGTAGTTTTCCAATAATGCTTTCCTTCCTCTATGACTTAAAACTTTTAATTATATCATACTTGTTAAATGGAATTTATTACATTTTTTTTTACGTAAATTTGGTTACAAATTCCGAATGTTTTTTTGCCGAACTGCAAATTTACGTTCATTTGAACAGCTGATAGAGAACTTCTTAGGTTTTCACGGCCAGATTTGATATTGTGGCTTTTGAGTTTAGCCGTGTGTGGAGAATTACTCCTTTCCAATATTCCGACCGCCATTGCAGGGGTCTTCTTCAGGGTTGATGACTTAGTCATCACTTAGTTATCAACCCTGAAGAAGACCTCTGCAATGGCGGTTGAAATATTGGATAGGAGTAATTCGCCACACACGGGCAAGCCCAAAACCCACAATATCAACTGATAGAGAAATTAAATAAAAAAAATTTTTTTTCAGAGAAAATCGACGCAGTCCGATGCTCCCGATGCCCGAATTTTTTGGTCTTAAAAATCGACATAACCTTAGTGGCGATGTAAAAAAATATATTATTTGTGATGATTATTTTCTTTTATGAAAGCAACAACGATGAAATTTTGTAAATGTGTTAATTGTGCATCTTGGAAAGTTTTTGTATAATAAAAAAACGATTTACAACTAAATGTAACCCTACTTTAACACTATCCAGTCCGATAACACAATATGTGTGTAATCACCAGGCCGAACGTTAAAGGCCGGTCACACAACATGTGTGTGATCGTTCCGCCAACGCTTAGTAGCCGATTATACACAGCTTGTGATGTTCTTTCAAACATTAGTGGCCGATCACACAACATATGTGTTGTTTTTACTTTCGACCATAATTCAAAGATCTCAAACCTTTTCAGTGAGGGTCATATTTAATTTTATTTGAACACGTTACGATAGATTTAGCAATTCTTTAAAAAACAGTCGGCCTCCGGCGTAAGTTTAATCGCGTAACGCGCGGACTGGATAGTGTTAAGATGAAAAAAATCCAGTACTAACTGTTGAAAATCTGTCGTTTGTTGATTTTATTCGCCTTAGTTATGCAAGCAATTCATAAAATCATTCTCGATGTACATACTTAGTCTAATCGTATGAAATGGCGATTTTTAGTTTTAAAGAATTGGAATTTATAATAATTTTAATGTTAAATAAATACGCCGGCGGGTATAGCTTTGCCGGTGGGTATAGCTCAATGACTCAATGGTCCAACACGCTTACTTTGCAAGCAAAAGGTCGTGAATTCGATCCCCGACGGAGATTAAAAATAAAATAAAATAATAATCGATTTCTGAGCTCTAAAATACCCCCGGTTGGTGTGAATTTGATCCCTCACCCGTAAAATGCCAGTCGTGGCCTATTAATTAAAATTAGTGGTAGACTAAAATCGTCCCGTGAAGACAACTGATTCATAGTAAATTCCTGTAATAATAAGGATGATGCGTGAATCTCGGGCTGTAGTCTATGACGTTGACGGATCAACACTCCACATGCAGCGCTTAGTCATATGCACCATGGTGAGCGTCATAGAATTCCACAGATGAGACTTCAGAATTACTACCGCCATCTGTCGGTATTCTCCTGTACGTTTACATAAAAAAATATATGAATGAATTTCAAACATTTTCATTCCTTTGAATGACATTGTTACACAAGTCCTGTGCAATGCCGGGTACTTAGCGTTTGTTACGAATATATGTTTAAATTTTGAATTTCGAACAGAATATTACTTTATTTTTGGTCTCTTTTACGCTGTCGGTTAATTAACATGTGTTTTAGTGTATTAAATCTAATTCGAATGTACCTGCCCGTCATGATACGAAAAAATATGGTCTTGGAACGATGCCACACACTAGGGATAAACAAACTCTAAATTTGTTTAAAAGATCTACACCTAATTTTATAATAGATCAGCCAGTGCGTTCGGAGAAAATGGCCGTCAATTACCGATCCAAAAGATTCGATCGTAAAAATTAAACCGACATTAGTGATTGTTAAACCGTTTTGACTAATTTATATGACAGTTGAGAGTTCGTTTCAATTTAAAAAGAGTTCTAATAGAGTTTTTTTGATTAAATTATTACTCTCCACGCGTATTTACGATTTTGTTGTACAAAAATAAGGAAATTGAATTCTGCTTAATACTTGTTGTGTAAAACATGTGATTTACGTAATAATTTGATTGAATAATTAATGTATAATAAAATTATCGTTAAATATATCATAAATATATTAAAAATACGGTATATATAACTAAGCTGTTATTTTTAATTAAAAAAAAACGTTTAAATCTAAGATACGATTTTTAAAAATGTTTTAGTTACTTATACTTTACAAAAACAGTATGATCCCTGAGCTATTTATATTTTAAATATAATTCGTAATATTTCGTACACATACAGGAGAATACCGACAGATGGTGATTGTGATGCTAAAGTCTCATCTGTGGAATTCTATGACGCTTACCATGCTGCATATGGTAAAACTAAGCGCTGCATTTTGAGTGTTGTTCCGTCAACGTCATAGACCACAGCCCGACATTCACGCATCATCTTTATTATTTCAGGAATTAACTACGAATGGGTGATCTTCGCGGGACGACAATCGTCTGCTTTTAATTTTGATTGATAGGCTATGACTGGCATTTTACGCGTGAGGGATTAAATTCACTCCAACCGGGGGTATTTTAGAGCTCTGAAATCGTTTTTTTTTTTTTAATCTCCGTCGGGGATCGAGAACCCACAAACCTTCGGCTTGCCAAGCAAATACTTTAACTATTGAACTATTCCCGCCGGCTAGTTGTTTGTATAACTAATAACATTAAGGTTATCAACTGACAATGCTCGGTGAAACTGCATAATTGTAATTTAAAATTAATTTTAATTAAAAAATTAACAAATTAAAAATATTCACATTTATTTTAAGCGATTACATGTTTCGAACTCCCTTCATTATTGCAGACGGTCTCCAGGGAGGCCGAAACATGGAATCGTTTAAAATAAATGTTAATCAAAACTAAATATTTTTGATTTGCTATTTTTTTCATTTAAATTAATTTAAAATTATAAATAGCTAATAGATTCTACAGTACTTGCAGTAATTTGTAGTATTAAATTTTTTTCATAAGCCCAGATTCTAGGAAATATAATTCATTTAGTTTGACAGTCAGGGATCATGCTTTTTTTTTTAAAACATAAGCTACAATTTTTTTCAATAAATACATTTGTACGTAAATAAATATTTTTAATAAAATATACCAATAAGTAAAGTTTAAACCATTTCAATACAATATCATAGATTTATTAAATAAAACTAACATTATGGGAAAAATAAATAAATAAATGAGAAAATAATCGATACAGTTGAAATGCTTACATGTCAAGCTACCATTTTGGGTGGAAAACATTTGTGTACACAGTGCCGATTTTAGGGGGTGGCGAAGTGGGTCGGTGCCCTAGGGCATCGAATAAGCTAGGGTCGCCGAAGGCAACTAATCATGCTAACATTTTTTAAATATAAGCAAAATGGGGCGCCAGAAATATAAATTCCCTGGGGCGCCGTAAGGTCTAAAGTCGGTACTGTGTGTACCTAAACTATTATACAAATTTGAATCCATTTTCGTGTGCGTGTATTTTTTTAAGAATTTTTCAAATTTTAAATTTGTTTCGAATCTCGCTCGTAAAATTTAATTGACCGTTATATTATTTTGCGAAGTTTTTTTTTGTTGATAAATCGGTTATTTTTTCGATCTAAATTTTTCAAAGTATAAGCAAGCAACTACGAAGTTTGAATCTATTTTCGTATGTGAACATGTGTTTGTATAGATTGTGCAATTGTTGAAATTTAGATTCCTAATAAAATTCATTGCACACTCGTAAAAGTCGATTAATCAGTTATTCATTTACATTTTAATGAAGTTATTTAAGTTTTTTTTTATACACATACGGAAAATACCGACAGATGGTGATTGTGATGCTAAAGTCTCATCTGTGGATTCCGTGACGATAACCGTGTTACATATGGTTAAACGCTACACGTGAAGTGTTGATCCGCCAACGTTATATACTACAGCCCGACATTCACGCACCATCCTTATTATTACAGGAATTTACTGTGAATGGGTGGTCTGCAAGGGACGACTTTTTGTCTACCACAAATAATAATTAATAGGCTATCACTTGCATTTTACGGGTGATGGATCAAGTTAACACCAACCGGGGGTTATTTTTAGACCTCAGAAATCGATTAAATTTTTTTCTTTTTTAAAATCACCGCCGGGGATCGAACCCACGAACTTTGGCTTGCCAAGCAAACGCTTTGACCATTGAGGTGAACCCGCCGGAAATGTTTTGTTTTTATGGTTATTATTCATTTATACGGGCATATAGAAAATATTAAAGCCTTCCAATAACATTTTCATTAGATCGAATGATTAGCCTGATACTCCCGATGCTTGTATCATAGTCCTAAAACGAGCTTTAACCCAAAATAACAACATAGAAGAGAGCGTTGTACGAAAAATCACTGCAAACATTATAAGAAGAATCTCCGTTAAAAATAATAATAAAATAGTGTATTATAGGAGGGTTGTCTGTATTTTGAATTGTTTTGACATGGATCTCGTTGAGAATCTGTTATTCACAAAAAATAGACAGTGGTTTCGTGCGCTCTGCGTACTTTTTCGGTCATTCACTTGTAAGCAATCAAATACTATATTATCTGTTTCGTATATAAAATTGTTCTCAAAGTTACTATTTGATCTATTTTACTATGATAAACAGTATCCATTGCAATTTGAAGTTAGTGTTAAATTTTCAGTAAAAAACGTGTTTTTTTTTTTTTTTATAAATAACATTACAATAAAATGTGTTTAATAATAATACATAATTGTTTATAAATTAAAAGTGGATTCTACAAAAAGTTATTTATTTAAACAATATTATTTGGATGTAATAATCGAGATCCAAAAATGTTCTTACCATCAATTTATTATGGAGGTATATAACGAAATATGTTGTTTAATAAAAATATAATTATTTCTTAAGATTTTACAATAACTTTAATATTAAAAAAAATATATATATGATGAAAAAAAATCTAGTACTAAGGGTCGAAAGTCTGTCCTTAGTTACGAAAAAATTAGTAAAAAATACATAAGAGCGATTCATATAATCATACGAGGGGAAGATCCATTACGTACGGCTGCCAAGCCAAGACTGAGCTCCGCAGGCAGCTCGTTAGGGAAGGAATTTTGAGTGGGGGAACCTAAGTACACTACAGGATATACAGGTATACACCGTAACAGCGCTTTTCAGGAGTGTAGCACCATGGGAACCTTATTTTACGGCTAATCCTCGTACTTGATGTATGAGAACAATTTTATTTTTAATTATAATTTTAATGATATTAAATTAATAAATAAATATTTTTAAAAATCTAACACTTTTTTATTTGTATGACACTGTTAGGTTAGTATTGAGCAAAGCTGGGAACAAGCTTGTATCAAATAATTGAGAGTAATCTTTAGTGGCTTCTCCAATTGACTCTTTGTTATCAATATGTTTATGATTTAATATTCGCCAGGTTTCTGCAAACAGGCTATAATTTTTAAAATTATTTTCACATTCTTTCTTTGTGTTATCAATCCGGTGGATTGGTTTGCAGCAACAAAATCTTGCATCTCGATCCTCTGCAATCCTTTTTAGCCTAGCATAAAAGATACAACTCATGTGCTCGAATACTTGCTGCAAATAGTCCCATCTAGGGCGACCTCTGCAGTTTCTAATTTTCACCTTATCCGCTCCATATTTGGAGCATATGGACACCGATTTGATGTTTCATAGTTTTGTAAGCTGAAATTATCAATGCTTTGTCCTAGAACAACTATATATCTGAACGTACACATGGTAGAATAGATGGTTCCTGGGAGCCTCCAAGGCAAGAGCCTGCCGACTTGCATAGACTGCGGCTGTAGTACAAGAGAAATATTTTGGTTTTCAAGTATCAGTGTTTTTTTTTAAGTAGATCGGATGATGAGTCTAACACTCCCCAGGGCTGGACAGTTTTTTTATCCTCAACACGTTTAACGCCACGTAATGTTTTTAATGCATTCTACTCAGAGGTGTCATATAGGTCACATTTAATGTTAAAATTCCATTGAAATGTAACCGCTGGCGTACAGGGACTGTTTGTTCCAAAAAAAAAAAGGTCACCGGTGACCTACGTGACATGAATCGTGTTAAGGGTTGACTCGACTCTACCAGGGGCAATTATAGAGCTTGGATTTGATTAAAATTTCAAATTTTCGATAAATGTTTATACTACTGGAATATGTCGCCCGATTTTAAATTTATTTATAATTTTTTTTATTCTTTCAGGGGGCCTGGAGCCCACCCAGCAGGCCAAAGCCATGGGGGACAACATGATCAGCTCTGCAGGGTTCCTGCATCTCGGAGACATAGTCTCTCTGTATGCAGAAGGAACTGTCTGCGGATTCCTCAGCACTCTTGGGTAACATTTTTACCTTTTTAGTATAGTTTTATTTTTATTTTATGTAATTGCATGCAGGAGAGCACAGCCGGTCAAGACCAATGCACTATATGACGCTCAGCCAGGGAGGCTGGACGCTGCATTCGGGAAACGTGTGCTGAGTTCGTGTTTGTGTGTGGGTTGCGGAGATTGCAAGTGTATATTTGTCTTTTTCTTGAAGAGATCCAGATTGTACGAAGGAGGAAACACAGACACTGGAAGAGCATTCCAAAGATTACCGGTGGCATTAAGGAAGGAACTTTGGAAATTGGTCGACACACATTAACCGTGTATGGATGTTTGGCAAGTGTAAGACGAGTTTGTCGGTTGTTGGTGGGTGCAGGAGGAATTAATTCTTTAAGTTGAGATAATAGCAGCGACCGTGGTAATAACGGTAGAAAAGACTAAGTGAACCAATCTTACGCCTGTGTTCCATTGATTGCATGTAAAACGTAAAAGAGTGTCATTGTTTATCAAATGAATTGCTCTTCTTTGAACTGAGTCAATTAAGTCAATTGTAGAATACATATTTCAAAAATGCTGCTTTTCACTTTCCATATTTAAAAGGATTCGACGAAAAAGTACTACATACATTCTATTAAACTTTTTCACAAGCAAGCCTTGATTTTATCAGCTGTCAAAATATGTAATGATAATGCGGCTTGAGTGTGAATTTAGCTGTGAATAAATACAGTACCATAATAAATTGAATGAGAGTATTGAATTTTTTCAATGTTTTCAGCATGCACTTTGAGATCCATTATAAATAATAAATATTTATTTATTTATCTTGTTTTTACATTGATCACGTAAGATATGATCTCTGTTTAGGAGACTGCAGTCTTGACTAACTCGTAACCTTTCTCAATCCATCACTTGTCAAGAGACAACTGAGCTGCATAGTACTTCATAAGTGGTCGAGCCCATTTTATGTTTGAGAGGGGGTAAGGGTGTGTCTATCAGGGAATGATAAGAAAGGGAGACATATAGGGTTTCAAGGGTGAAAAAAAAATAAATAATTTAGGTATTATTTTTAAAAGTTAATAATAATTATTATCCAAAAAATAATACTTAAATCATTTTTTTTTTCATCCTTGCAACCCTATCAGTCTCCCTCTATCAGTCTATCATTTCCTAATAGACACACCCCTATCCCCTCTCCTACATAAAATGGGTTTGACCACTTATGAAATACTATGCAGCACATTGGTTTCCTGACAAGTGATGGATTGAGAAAGGCTACGAGTTAGTCTAAACTGCAGTCTCCTAAACAGAGAACATATCTTACGTGACCCATATACAAAACTAGGTAAATAAAGAGAGTATTTAATGTAATTTATTAATTTTTTATAGGTTGGTAGACGATAGAACAGTCGTATGCCCCAAAGCCGGTGACCTGACAGATCCTCCCAAGAAGTTCAGAGGTTTGTACACCTGTTTTGTTTCATCCATTTTGTTTATTCCTTTGCAGTGTCCATGTCATTAACCCTTTCATTACGGCTCGGTTTGAATACAAGTTATACTGTCAATTATAAAACTAGTATTTGAAACACAAATGTACTTATCTGGTCTATTTTCATATATCACATTGGTTCTTGTATCCTTTAGCTATCAGATGATGCATAAAAAACTATTCTAAGAAAGTAGCAAAACGATATATCAACGGTCGGGGAATCTTACACGCCATATATAGGGTACCGATGCCAACAGGTTAATGTGTAATATTTTTATAAACGTCTATCGTCATCAAATATTAATGTCATTAGACTACAGCCTTATTGACATGGCATTCATGCATAAACCGTTTTAAGGTGACAGTTTTTTATGTGAAATCCTTTATATTTTTTAATGTTTTTTTGATTTCACTATCACAGCCAAAAGATAATGTAAAATGCTTAAAAATAAGTTTACTGCAACTTATTTGTGATTTATTATCCACAAGAGGTTATCATCAAGAATGATAATTCAAAATTACATTATTTCAATATTAATTAATTAAAATTTTCATTGTGTACATTTCTTTAATGTTATTTTTTTAAATCTTACATTCCATTTTGAGTTTTGTTAGGTTGGCAAACTCATACAGTTTTTCAAGAGATTCGGGATATTTTTATACTATATTTATATACATTATTACTAACCAAGGAATTCTTTTCAGTTAATGTGTCCATCCTTGGTTCTAGTCCGCTGTGTAATACGAGACTTATCCGTAATATAAGAATCCCAGTGTAAAACATGTTTAATTCCATGAATGCGTACATTTTTGGAAAGTTAAGACTTATACCTATTTTTCTGCATAGTCGCCACTGAGATCAATGCATTTTTGCATGCGGTATACGAGCTTTTGAATGCCCGAGTAAAAAAATCTGCCACCAAGCCACGCAGAAACCTGAGAACCGCTTCTTCCAGCTCTTCTTTTTTGCCGAAATGCATTCCACCCAGGTGTTTCTTCATGTCAGGGAAGAGATGGTAGTCACTTGGGGCTAAGTCCGGGCTGTAGGGTGGGTGTTTGACAATACCCCATCCAAATTTTGCGATGAGCTCGTTGGTGGCGTCTTACGTCAACATTCTTGGCACCCTCCTCGCGCAAACCTTAGCATACCCTAGATGCTCTATTAAAATCTTGTCAATAGAGGTTTTGCTGACATCAGGGATCATTCGGAGAGGTTACAAACCGTCACTCTTCGATCTGAGAGCATCGCTGCCTCCACTTTTGCGATTGTTTCGTCAGAAATTGATGGCCGTCCGGATCGCTCCTCATCATGGACGACAGTACGCCCGTTCTTGAACTCTGCACCATTTGCGCACGTGTTGTACGCTCATACACTTGTCTCCATAGAATTTCGCAAAGCTGGGAAAGGATTTCTACTGGCGCAATTTTTTTGCAGACAGAAAACGCCTGGCAGGTGAATCGAAGAGGAGATCCATCACGTACGACTGTTAAACCAAGACTGAGATCCGCAGGCAGCTCTCTAGGGAAGGGATTTGGAGTGGGGGAACCAAGGTACACTACAGAATCGCGGGATTCACTATAACAGCGCTTTTCAGACTGTAGCGTCATGGGAACTTTATATCGGATAACCCTTTGTAAGTCCATGTGTGTAATGCTACGATTTGCTTCCAGACTGCCTGCTAAAGATATGTCCCATGAACCGGTATTCCGCCCAGAAGCAGTTCTGGAACACGGCCAAGCAGACAAATACTGATACTGGATTGTTGAAGAGATTACATGTAAGTTCACATCTCATCAAACTCTTTGCACTGTCTACTAACCTGACTGGGGCATACGGCTGTCACGAACTGCCGCCCGAGGTCGAATGTGGCCGTTATTTATCTAATAATAATTTAAGTTTTAATCTCATTAAGTTTTAATAGTAACAATAGTGGTATCTTGACAGACGGGTGCCCCAACATACAAGTTTTTTTGGATATGAACCGTCGAGCGAGCAATTTTTTGCTTTGAAATACGATCAAAATTTGAGATACTAGCAATCGGCTTAGCAGGTCGGCCGGTTGCACACGAACCGCGCGTCACGCTTTCATGCGTGAATCCCGCGGCCACGGTCAGTGAATCAGTTATCAGTGTGCTCTCGCTGTCAAAGCATCTTCTATAAGTTGTGCTCGCGTTTTGTGACAATGGGAAAATTTCCTTTGAGATACGAGTAATTTGAAATACGAGCAAGGTTGCGGAATGAATTAAACTCGAATGTCGAGGTCCTACTGTGTCATTAAAATCATATTATTACCATCATAACAATATCTGCTCCTCTAATTGGAGCATAAAGTATTCACGAACTTTCGCCACAAAGCTCTGCCAGCCACCATATTCTTTGATCCATAATTTATGCTCTTCTGCGGCATTCTTAATACATGTCCCTACCAAGTCCGCCTTCGCGTCTTAACCGACTAGTATGAAATGCTGCCTTGTCCGCTCTCTGATCTAGTCATTCACAAAGTTAAACCATCGTACCCCCAGTATTCTATGCAGGCGTTTGCTCTCGAAATTCATTATAGAGCTGTATTGCCTCTTGGTGAGATGCCAAGATTCACAGCCGTTAAGAAGAATGGGGACGATACAGGCGCTTTATAGACCGCATTGTATCACATTGTATCATGATATGATCTCTCTAGCTAAAGTGTTGTATGTATTTTTTTTGTTCCAGCATGCAGCAGAAATAGAGAAAAAGCAAAATGACATTGAAAACAAGAAGTTGTTGGGAACGGTGGTGCAGTATGGAAGCGTCGTGCAACTTCTGCACGTCAAATCCAACAAATATCTCACGGTGAGTAACATTTTTATGATTGTGGTAGATAGAAGTCTTCATGTGAACAACATCCATTCGTGGTGAGTCCCCCCGTAAAGATAGATGATGTGTGATTGCCGGGCTATAGTCCAATGATAGATTAATGCTCCCTAGCGCTTAGTCATTTTTCAAATAGCAAGTGTTATAGAATCCACAGTCTATCGGTATTCTTCTATATGTCACATAAATTTTTTTTGGTGGATTCTTAGAATGTATTTCAATATTCTTAAATTAATAATTTTAAAATTAATTTTAATTAAAAAATTTAAAATATTTAGTTTTGATTCACAATTTATTATAATATCATATTTTAAAATCAATAAGACGATGGTCTCGAAGATAGAAGATGGTCTTAAGGAAGGCCGAAGCTTGTAATCATTTAAAATAAATTGTGAATCAAAAATAATATTTTTAATTAATTGATTTTTTAATTAAAATTAATTTTAAAATTTTTATTATCCAGTTTCACCAAGTATTGTCACTTGATAACCTTAATGTTATTCTCATATTTATTAATTATTGAAGGCTGGTGCCAAAAACCTCGATATATATATATATATTGATATCCTCCTCTTCCATTTAAGGACATCGATTAACTGGATGAAGGATGCAGGATCAGGTTCACATTATAAACAACTTGTTTCTGTTTCAAACCATGTTTATTGTCAGAAACGTCGCCCGCTACAGGGGTAACGGGCGCGAGTCAAACTTCGTTCTCCTGTCAGCCGCGCTCTCACATTTCAGCAGTACCAACCGCCAAGAGGACAGTTCTATCAACTGTCATAACAATTATTTTGGCGTATGCAAACACCACTTAATATTCGATGTAGATGTCACGCAAGCGAACCAAAATAATAGACAAAAGATCGCTTGTTGAGGCTTTACGGCATCGGCCTTAAGGAGCTATATCAAGCTGATGTCAATATATATATATATATATAGGTATATACTATAGGAGTTTTACATCATAAATATATTTTTTATAGGTTAACAAAAGGCTTCCCGCCCTCTTGGAAAAGAACGCCATGCGAGTGTCGTTGGATGCCAACGGCAACGAAGGCTCTTGGTTCTACATACTGCCTTTCTACAAACTGCGATCAACAGGTTATTATTGATTTATGTGTTTAACTTTGTTATTTATATTTTTAACATTCGTTTTGAGATTCATCTAAAATATTTATTTTTAAATAAAGTATAATTATACACGTTGGAAACTGTAGAAGCATTCATTGGAGATGAAACAGTGGTATTTTAGCAAGTGATTAAACAGTGGACAGTATGATCCACGTTAAAACAAGGTATTAGGTATTTATGTGCAAACATGGAATAAGGCGAGATCCGTGGCAGCTGACAGAACTTTGAGACAGCCATTTGCTCATAACATGAGTTGAGCCGCTTCTCATGACGAAATGATTCAGACATTGAGAGTGTCATGCTAATCATCTTTAAGGAATTTTAATCGACATGTGAGCTCTAAAATACCCCCGGTTGGTGTGAATTAGATCCCTCACCCGTAAAATGCCAGTCATAGCCTATTAATCAAAATTGGTGGTAGACGAAAGTCGTCCCATGAAGATCACCCATTCATAGTAAATTCCTGTAATAATAAAGGATGGAGCGTGAATCTCGGGCTGTAGTCTATGACGTTGGCAGATCAATACTCCACATGCAGCACTTAGCCATATGCAGCATGGTAAGCGTCATAGAATTCCACAGATGAGACTTCAGAATTACTATCACCATCTGTCGGTATTCTCCTGTATGTGCTTACATAAAAAAAACATGTAACAAATCAAACCGAAATGTGCCTCAGATACTAAAGTTACCGTCTCTTCCAATACCCGGGTTTCTGCTCTGCAGGGCTCCCGAGACCTGGACCATTATGAAGTGGCGCAAACCGTATATATATAAATACTTGTGAATTAATAAATCGATTGAGTCTTACGAATATACATAAGCTTAGAACAAGCGCCATCTATAAATAATATGTAGTTCAAATACTTTTGTCTGCCGTTTATTTTTCCTTGATTTATTCCCGAAAGAAATATAAAAAAATATGGTATTTTCTGTGAATTTGTATCATGTTGAATAGTGTTTTGTGTATTTTTCAGGTGACAATGTGGTCGTGGGTGACAAGGTGATCCTTAACCCCGTGAATGCCGGTCAGCAGGTCTTGCACGTGGCGGCCAATCACGAGCTACCCGACAACGTGGGATGCAAAGAGGTTAACAACACATCATAATTACACAATACCATATCATTAAACATACTTAGGAAGTACGATCACCTGGGATGGCAGAACAAAAAAAGAAGTCAACAGACGCATACATCAAGCAAGGCTAGCTTTCAATAAAAAAAAAAACAAAAATGTCAAAATATATTAATTTAAAGCTCTGCAAGCAACTTGCCAAAACATTTGATTAGAGCATCTTGATCTACGGCTGTGAGACATGGTGCTAATCTGAAAGTGATAAAGACTAGAGGCCTTTGAGATGTGGTCATACAGAAAAATTCTCGGAATTTCCTGGAGAGACCACGTCACGAACAATGAGGCTCTCAGCATAATCAAGGAGGATAGGCACCTAGTAAGAACCATCTCAGATAGGTGAGCCCGATGAATCGGCCACATCATGCGCCACGATGGTCTTCTTCACGACATTGTGGAAGGGATGGTTGAGGAGCAAGTGTTCGAGGACATGAGTTGTAGCTCTTATGCTGAGCTGAAGAGGACTGCAGAGGATCAAGAGGAGTGGAGATCGAGATGCAAGATTTTGTAGCTGCAAACCAATCCACCGGATTGATACTATGAAGAAAAAACATATATGCTGAGTCATACAAGTGAAGAATAAAAGATTATGGATTCTTGATTTTGTTCCAACTACGAACCTTTTATATTCGCCGAAGCTCGGTTTGCCCATGCCTTGATATACTTTGTATTATTTTCATTACCAAATGAGGTGAGAAAATTGGTTCAGTGGTCAATGCAAGAATCGCAGTGTGAACAATGCAAATATGACTTGAGAAGAAGATATTGACATACAGGTATAGTATTTGGTGTGATATTGTTTTAGATTCAGTGCTGGTGTCAACTCATATGAAGCGTTGGATGTTTTATTTTGTGACAATAATACCTTGTGTTATTTGTGTCTCAAATTTGATGTACTTATGACATGGTGTTCTCATTGTGACATCTACAGTAGGAACTTGGAACTGCATTCATTCCCTTTATCATCCTACATGTATTCTTTACAGGAATCTGTAAAGCATGTAAATAAATATCGTTAGGTTTCGTCACAGGAGCGATTTTTCTGTAAAAAACATGTGTCAATGCCACCACATGTATGGAATTACATAATGAACATTTGTTAAATATAATAGTTTATTATGCATCATCTGATAGCTAAAGGATACAAGAACCAATGTGATTTATGAAAATAGGTCAGATAAGTACATTTATGCTTCAAATACTAGTTTTAAAGCAAAAAAATGGTTTGAATAATTCACGCCGTATTGACAGTATAATTTGTATTCCACCGAGCCGGCGAAAGGGTTAAGCATCCTGATATCACAAGTACAAACACTAATATTTTATAAGCCTTTGTGGCATTCTTTGTTGTTATTGTTGCTTGCATCCAAGTAGAGAATTGCAATTGAATTGAAATGTCATGGGATCAAATTTTCACGTCAACTGTTTACCTCCCTGTGATTTAATTGATGAAAGAAATGGTTTTTATTTATTCTAGTGTGTGTATTATTTATTTTTCATTTATAAATTTATTTAGTATATTTTTCTAGGTGAACGTTGTGAATGCGTCAACATCATGGAAGCTAACCTTGTTCATGGAGCACCGGGAGAATCAGGAAGAGATTCTCAAAGGGGGAGACGTGGTCCGGTTATTCCACGCTGAACAAGTATGTTTCTTCTTTTTTAAAGCACTAATATAAATCCACATTCTTATGTACGGTTGTGAATGTTGCCATCTCGCCAAAAGCCAATGCAGTTAAATAATAGGTTTTGAAAGTAAATCCCTGCTCTATAATACTGAGGGTATGATGAGTTGACTTTGTGAAGAATGAAGAGGTGAGAGCAGACTAGGAAATCTTCCTTACTACAGTCAGTCAAAGGGTAAAGGTGGATCTGGTTGAGACGTATATTTCAGATGCCGCAGGAGAGGATATGCTGCAGCTACCTTTTCTTCAAGCCCCCTGACACGCGCCGTCCTGAAAAGCTGTTGGGAATTATACACAATGTTGTTAGCGGATCTGACATGGGACCTAAGCGCTTGATAGAGCTTCATTACAGCGGTTTATGATGACCATATGATCCAGTCAGGGAGCAGATATGAAATGATGACTATATTTTAGAAAAAAATATTTTTGTTTTTATTATTCTTTTGAATATTTTTAAATGTAATTTTGTGTTTTTATTATTTAGGAAAAATTCTTAACCATGGATGAGTACAAAAAGAAGCAACACGTGTTCCTGAGGACCACTGGAAGGTCCAGCGCCACTGCAGCAACTTCCAGCAAAGCTCTGTGGGAAATTGAGGTATCATTGTTAATTTATTATCTGCATTCGAAAGTCAATTTTTTAAAAAATATTTCTTAACTCGTTGACTGCCACAAACCCCGATCAGGGTTCTTCGGCTACTCAAACGAAGCGCCACGAACCCCGGTCGGGGTTGTCAATTTCGTACATTTTGTATCGAATAGTCTTGCGTCGGCGTTCGCATTGAACGATTGTGTGCAATGTGGGGTGTTAGTTGAAGTCTTAAATATTACTATTGGTTTTCGTTTTTTTTTAAATCTATGCATTTTTATGTAATGATTGTGACCCTGAAAATCATTTTTCCACATTGGCTTTTAGGTTGCAGATATGCGAAATATGATGGCAGTCAACAGGTTAACTAACTCTTCTCACTGCCTTGATTGATTTCTAAAAGTCTATAAACAGTCGGAGCACTTGGTGGTTTCGAGGGGGAAAAAATCTAGAAAATATGTTTTCTTCCAACACCTCATGATCATCAGCCTGTGTACGTTCACTGTTGAATGTAGGCCTCCCACACGAGTCTCCATCCTTTTGATCCTCCGCCTTCTGCATCCAGGCTCCTCCTGTTATTTTTTCTGATATCATCAGTCTATTGGGGGGGGGGGGGTCATCTAATGCTCCGTTTGCCAGTTCTTGGACGTCACTCTTTTCTCTCCCCTATCGACCATCATATCTTCAACAGTTATATTCTGGCCATTGTCTCACCACATTTTGTAGGAATCAAAAAGACTAATACTCGAAAAATATAATAATAGTTATGGACAAAGTTTGTTCCTGAAATCAAGACTTGATCAGTGATTGTCAATTGCAGGTTGTTCAGCACGATCCGTGCCGGGGCGGCGCTGGAGACTGGAATTCCCTGTTCCGCTTCAAGCATCTCGCCACTGGACATTATTTGGCAGCAGAGGCCGGTGCTGCACCGACCCCGTAAGTTTGTCATCACTATAAATTTGTTTTAATCGCCGCTAAGAAACAAATGGTCCAGGTTTCTGGAGTGTCGTGTTTATCATCCGATGTTCTCAAAAAATATTGTTAACGAAGCAACTAAAATATGGCGAGGATACTATAGCTGCCGTCACTTTATTTCCCCGGAGTTTCTCTCTGAAGGCTGCAAGAAACCATATATCATATGTTTCAGGTGGACTTTTGCGTGAAGGGATGTCTTAAAGCAAACCATGGACAGTAGCAGCTGATAAAAGTATGTGTCGATAGTTTGTGCTGTCCATTTGTTATTTGCCTTATCGACCAGGGATCACCAGGCTGTAAAAAGTGAAACAAAGCTGTGTCATTAAACCTAAAATATATATTTATAATTTATATTATGTATATTTATTTTTTAGTTTATCAATGGAAAACCTTTTTTTGAGGTTAGCACATTATAATGCTAGATTTTTTATTTCAGTGACATAGACCCCACTTCTACGGCATTCCAGCTGGTCTCCGTGGCCTGCTCCTCAGAGATAGCGACCTTGTTTGAGCTGGACCCCACGACTATGACGAGAGCAGACTCATTGGTGCCGCAGAGCAGCTACGTCAGGTTACTATTATTCTCATATTTTCTTAGCAAACGCATGACTTCAATCGCAGATTATCTTTCCTACTAGTTTTGAAGCTCATGAATGACCACCGAGGAACCAATTACATTGGACAAGTTTTTCCACGCCAATTTAATGAAAACTTGCATTGAAAAGTTGGGTTCGAATGCTTTCTATCAATGCTTATAGTGATTTTCCAAAGGAAGACATTATAGCTAGAAAATAAGTGATAGATCTCAATCGGACATGCTAAATTTTTGCTTTTTTAAGGTCAGAAATATAACTGTGAAATTATTCTAAAAATATATCGTTTAAATAAGACTATTATATTTTTCAATGTTTATTTTTACTTAATAAATCAATGATTATTTATGTATCAAACCTAATATCAAATTATTACTAAACATATGAAACACAAACTATAAAAAACAACCACCATCATATTGATATAATAATATATCCATTAAACAGCATCTTTTTCTGTGATTAGTTTATAAAAAGAAGTGTCTAAAACAGTTTTATTTGTTTTAGATTCCTATGTGCTTACTTGCATTTACATTTATTTAATTAAGTTTTTTGCAAATAATTTATCCTTTGTTGAAGATCATAACTTTAGTTATTCGTATTGTGAAAAATGGGTATTTTTTTTATAAATTTGTGAATATGTTTTTTTACTTTTATTTTTTAAGGTTACATCACATCTGCACACACACTTGGGTCCATTCCACATCCATCCCCATTGACAAGGATGAAGAGAAACCTGTCATGTCCAAGGTTTGTTGATCTCTTCCTTTAATATATCTTTATTAAATGTTTAATAGAACTTAGAATAAAGAAAGGGTACTATACTCTGAAAAATTAGCATAATCCTTGAATTTTTAATCTTTCACATATTCGGCCCAAATAACTATTAGCTCGTATCTACTTTCAGTAATTCACTATATACTGATGTTTACTTGTATTTTCAGTATTTTTATTTTTATATGGGATATCCCGTTTTTTTGTAAACCACATGTGTCAATGCTACCACGTGCTTGGAGTTATATAATGAACGTCTGTTAAATATAATAGTTTTTTATGCATCATCTGATAGCTAAAGGATACAAGAACCAATGTGATCTATGATAATAGACCAGATAAGTACATTTATGCCTCAAATATTAGTTTTATAATTGACAGTTTAATTTGTATTCCACCGAGCTGTAATAAAAGGGCAAATAAATTGCGAATAATTTTGTATTTTTACATTTTTAATATATATTTAATTTTGTTTTGTAAAAAATGTTCCAGGTCGGGTGTTCTCTGAAAAAAGAAGACAAAGAAGCATTCGCCATAATATCTGTCTCCCCGTCGGAGGTTCGAGATCTGGACTTTGCCAATGACGCCTGCAAGGTTCTGTCGTCCATGTCGCCCAAGTTTGACAAGGGGACCATCAACCACAACGAGAGAGGAAGTAAGTCGATATGTTTTAATGTAAAAAAGGTTAATGTAGAATATATTTAACACGTTCATCGCGAACACCGTTTTTTGTGTGTGACGGAAAATGTTTTTGTGGTATTAAGTGTTAGGGCCGCGTCAGATATTCTGAATAGCAGTTTGTATGGAGCGCGTGGCTGACAGTGCAAAACGAAAAGTCAAATTTATGTTTGTCGCGTCGGCCACTGGTGGCTTGATTTTTGTGACTCAGTGTCGGTCACCGGTGGCTGACATGGTGGTGAACGTGTTAAATATTGTTATACATTATATACCACTGAAGATTTTTTTTCATCTCGCAAGCATTGGGCTAAATCCGATAAACAAATCACCCAAAAATGGAATGGACATGGGAAGAAGAATCAAACAACTGATAGGCTTACAAATTTACAGGAAACAGAAAACATCTTATACGACAATTCTTTAATTAATAAATTGGAAAAATAAATGTAAAACGCAGTGATTCGAGGCACGAACTTTGCTCACCATATTTATATTTTATAGTAACAATTAAATTGCTAGATATTTTTACAAGAATTTTAAAATCCATACATTTAAAATCTTCAATAAGCTTAATCAAAGTGAAAAAACATAGAAATTTATACTTAAAAAAATATAGCATGATTACTGAAATCCCTAAATAATTGATATTTATTATAATTTGTTTATATTACACATTTTTGCATCAAATAAGTAATATATTGGATATATTTTCAGTAATTTTAAGTTTTTTATTTATATATTGATGTTTCTAAATAGCCTTTCATCACACCTCGATCCTTTTCTTACATCCTTTTCCTCTTTTGTTGGTGGTATTGTTTTCCTAGATCTCTGAGATCTTTGACACGTGTCATCTTCTTTTTTATGTTTATTTCTTTCATGATTTTTTTATACATCTTGCAACTATGGTTCTGTTAAATAAAAAAAACAAAAATGTATATAAGCCTGGAATACAGTTAATATATTTTCTTCAGATAAGTAGTCAGGGATCATGATTTTTTTTGAGTAAAACATGTTTCGTTCTCTTTCAGGGCTGTCACATACCTGCTTCAGGACATAGTGTACTTCATAGCTGGGTTCGAAAACGAGCCCAACAAGTCTGAGGCCTTGGAACTGACGGTAATCAACCCCAACAGGGACAGGCAGAAGCTGCTGAGGGAGCAGTATATACTCAAACAGATCTTCAAAATACTTCAGGTAATTGTATACCTGCTTTATAAAATATATTATTATCGATAAAGATCATGACCGCTTTATACATCATACATTGTGAATGAATTAATGAAATATTTAATAGATAAAACATTTTTCATGATTACAGGGTCCATTCCAAGAGTCTGCAGACGGTGAGCCTCCATTCCTGAAGATAGAAGAACTGGGTGACCCCCGACACGCTCCATACAAACACATCTTCCGACTGTGCTATCGAGTTCTTCGGATCAGTCAACAGGACTACAGAAAGAATCAGGTTATCATCATGATAGCTGTAGACGACCAGTCAGCCTCGACTGTTCGAACCGCTCTACGGGCGGTGGGTGCGGGTCCTTGTCTTCTCGGCTCAGGTCCCGGACAGCTGGTTGTAAGGCAGTTGTTGTTCCGCTCTGCTGGCTGGCACGAAGTCTGCTACCTCAAAGCAGGTTATTCGTCCAGTGCTGAGAGCCGGAAGCGTCGAGAAGTCCAGGGGAGGTCCAAGGCGGGAGAGTAGTAAAAGTCCGAAGTAGTTTCAACTCTGTTCATTTTGGTTTTCTATATGTTTATTTATACCATAATCCATACGGGGAGGCGCGCCCGGCAAGGAACGCGGACCAATCAGCGTGGTCGGTTCGCACTCCCATTTGGCGCCTCGCCGACCGCCTTTTGCCTGGGTCTACGCGTCGAGGCTCGGGAGCTCTCACACGCACGTCTCGCAACTTTTGAGAGCGCTATTTGTATTGTGTACATGTACCCAATTTATCAAGTTTACCTATATCCTATTTCGGTGCCTGCGCGGTACGGCGGTCGTCGAGCCTTAACCATGAATGTTTCTTTATTCAGGCTCGACAGACAGCCTAACAGTACCGGGCGCCTAGAAGCTAAATAATTAAATAATATATCTTAATTCTACTTATTTCTACATAGTCGGACGTCCGTAACAATAGCTACTAATAAACTATTATATTAAGTTATTCCATAAGTAATTTAAATTTTTCCCAACAGATGACATCATTTATTTTTTTCACAGCCAACTTCACACTTAAGACTCGTTAATCATAATATATATTGATAGCTTATAAAGCCTGGCTTACTTGTTAAAGAGTTTGATTCTTCACAGTACTTTTTGGTTGGTACCCTTTCAAATATGGAATGTGAAAATGCACCATTTTCAGCATATTTTACTATCAATAAAGTAATGATGCTGTTTAACCCATTAGATGCGGCTTGCCTATATAACTGCATGACACTTTATGTGGCTAGATTGCGGCGTGCCGATATATAGCCAAGGCCATAGAAAACTGCTTCGCGGTATGTGACGATACAAAACCTGGTAAACACATGGGGAATGCGTGTCACTGCCGGACAATAACTCCATGCGGTGTGCCTATATATCGGCGTAACACGGCATGTCACTTAAAGTGCAAAGTAAAAACGATGTTAATGAATTATTTATGTTTGACTTCCAGGAGTACATTGCCAAGCATTTTGGCTTCATGCAGAAGCAGATAGGATACGATATCTTAGCGGAAGACACCATCACTGCACTGCTTCACAACAACAGAAAACTGTTGGAGAAACACATCACTGCTTCCGAGATAGAGACTTTTGTTGGTAAGGAGCTGAATCAATCTAACCTTACTTTTGTAGTTCATTGCAATGCATTATAATATCCTTGCTGAAGACATCAATGTGTAGCTCCACAACAACAGTGACTCATTGGTTTGAAGCTAAATTAACCTAACCTAACTTGCTAGTGAAGTGGTCTTGAGGATTTTCTACGGACAAGATGAGCGGTACAAGAGAATCACTCTCGGTCCCGATCATTGTCGAGGCTGATGTCACATTGCGAAATATCCTTGAAAATTTTGAGAAACAATTGAACGCAGCCAAAAAAAAGTATTCGACAAACAAAATTGAAGTTTTTTTCGAAATTTTACATTTTAAAAATGTATTTATTCTCTTACATGCCTCATCTCTGACAAAGTAGGATGCTAGTTCCAAACGTGCTTCGAATTTGGGGATGGAATCAATATACCTGTATGTGCCCATAGTTATGAAAGTGGTGTAAGTCAAGAAATTGAAAAAAAATAGTTATTCATTTATTTCAGTTCACATTGTTGTGAATCTAACATAAATTTAAAAAACTAAATATAGCATTTTATGCAACATGAAGTTGTCACTTTCATCGGTTTTCAACCAACATCAAAACACAAACCTTTAAATATTGAGTAGGTTAAAAGTCATCCAGATTATAAGGAGTGTTTTTTTTATGTAATCGCATGCAGGAGAGCACAGCCGGTCAAGATCAGTGCACTCTATGACGCTCAGCTAGGGAGGCTGGACGCTGCATGCGGGAAACGTGTATTGTGTTCGTTTTTGTGTGTGGGTTGGGGAGATTGCAAGTGTATATTTATCTGTCTCTTGTAGTGATCCAGATTGTAGGAAGGGGGAAATACAGACGCTGGAAGAGTATTCCAAAGCTTACCGGTGGCATTAAGGAAGGAACTTTGGAAACTGCCAGTTCTTGGTCGACACACATTAACCGTGTATGGATGTTCGGCAATTGTAAGACGAGTTTGTCGGTTGTGTCTGGGTGCAGGAGGAATTAGTTCTTTAAGTTCCGAAGAGCAGCGACCGTGGTAATAACTGTAGAAAAGACTAAGTGAACCAATCTTTCGCCTGAGTTCCATTGATTGCAGGTTAGACGTAAGAGTGTCATTGTTTATCAAACAAATTGCTCTTCTTTGAACTGAGTCAAGTGTTTTTGTTCGAACAATGAATGATCTGACAGTAAATAGAAATATTGCTCTAAATTGCTTAGAGTTGATATTCAGTGTTGTATTTTTTTTTTGTTCTAGGTCTTGTAAGAAAGAACATGGCCAACTGGGAGTCTCGCTTCTTAGACTACTTGAGTGATCTCTGCATCTCGAACAAGAAGGCCATAGCAGTCACACAAGAACTCATCTGTAAGAGTGTTCTATGCGCCAAAAATGCTGATATTCTCATAGAAACAAGGTATACACATCTTTGTTATAAAATAATGGCTTTCGCAGCAATATGAGTTGGCCTTCCACATGCGTCAGATATGACATTTAAATTTTTACAAATTATCCAAGGCATATTTTTGGTAATTTGTTTATCAGATTTTTAAAGAGATCGGATAAACCATTTGGTCCTAAAGAGACTCACTCCTCAACCCGATTAGTGACACACGGTTAGCAACAGGCGTTGGTCTATCCATGTTTTGGTCTGCGTCCTATTTGCTTGATTTCGGTAATGTAATGAGAACTGCGCTTTTGATGTGTTATTATCACTGGAGAACTGATATATTTGTTGTCTGTTTTCAGGCTGATGAAGACCCACTATTACACAGACAGCAGCAAGACTATAAAAGAAGACTGGACTGAAATTCTGGCCACAGAAACAACTCCTCAGAAGGCCAAGCCGACCACATCGGTGGAAGATGAAGTCCTTCTAGTCTGGAACAACAAACAGGTAGCATGATACATATTCCATCCAAAAACCAAATTTTGGTTGGATATGAAATCTGTACCTGCGCTCCTTGGGAGTACTTACCAAGGCATTGTTTTCAGAGCACTTTCTCGTTATACAAGTAACGGGCTTTGGTGAGCAATACCAAACGTGGGTGTAAAATTTCGTAGTTCAGACGTTAAAATTTGGACTTTTTGACTTCTTCGCCGAAGGTCGCCGCGTACACAGAAAAGGCATGGTACTTGGACTCCGTAGTGATGAGGTCGACATATCCAACCGGTCAAGGCTTCTGTTAGGTTAAGCTAAAGAGCCTTTCCTTACTTAAATCTAATATTTAGCAATGCCACAGAATGTAAAATAATTATACTACTTCTACACGTTGCGATATCTTTCCCTTTTATTAATTCTTTGTTTTGTTGCCGGTAGAAGTCCCGTTCTCTGCAGCAGCTGGCGACCACCCGGCAGAATGCTGACTCGGCGGCCATCTTGGAATACTACCGCCACCAGCTCAACCTGTTCTCAAACATGTGTCTCAACAGACAGTATCTGGCATTGAACAGTCTGTCTCAGCAACTGCACATAGATCTCATTCTCAAGTAAGATATTACTTAATTTATATACTACAGCTGCCTTGTCTACTAATCATGTGGATCTTGTCTTGGAAGATATTGGGAAGCATGTATAGTAACTATATATAATGTCAATTATCACATATAATGTTTTAATGTTTGTGCTGTACTCCATAAAGTTGGCACATCAGTTCTGTTAAATAAATAAATCTACTTGGGTAAAAAGATAGCTTAGAATGAAGCAAAGATTATGACAGCTGTGTGGTAGCAATTGGTATCGATCATATGTTTAACCAGTTGCTCCAGCAAACGCTCCGCCCCGGACCGAAAGTTTGTCAAATTTACCGAAATATATATGCCAATGTGCTTCTGCTTATATTGTGTTTATCATCTGCTCCCCATTCTTCCACTACGCGATCTAATAACTACCTGGGCGATGTGAAGTCAATCTTTTTTTTAAGGAAAGGGGATGTTAGTCAATACTGGGAGTATGCATTGCTTAAATGATTTAACCCTTACGCATCGGTTGTCGATATATCCCGTCAAAGATTCCCCGACCGTTGACATCGGTTGACGTGATATATCGTTTTGCTACTTTCATGCATCATGTGATAGCTAAACGATACCATAACCAATGTGATATATGCAAATAGTTCAGATAAGTACATTTATGCTTCAAATACTAGTTTTAAGCAAAAAAAATGGGTTGAAAAATTCACGCCGTATTGACAGTACAATTTGTATTCCACCAAGCCGTAACAAAAGGGTTAAGAAGAGGATATGGTTGAATAATTATCAGAACTAGGTCTAGTGCAGTTTAACAAATGTTGAGGTAAATTGTATACACTTTTTTTCAATAAAATATTATGTATGTATGTTTTGAATTGTATACATTTTTTTTTTCCTTAATTTATTTTACGAATACGAATTTGATTGTTCTTGATTTGAAATGTAGTTTTATATCATTTAAAAAAGTGTATATACTCATATCTTTCATTATCATCATCAGCCTGTGTCCGTCCACTGTTGAACGTAGGCCTCCCGCATGAGTCTCCATCCTCTTCGATCCTCCGCCTTCCGCATCCAGGTCACTCCCGCTATTTTTCTTATGTCGTCAGTCCATCTTGCAGGGGGTCGGCCAATGCTTCGTTTGCCAGTTCTTGGGCGCCATTCCAATACTTTTCTTCCCCATCGACCGTCGTCTCTTCGACAGATATGTCCTGCCCATTGCCACTTGAGTGTGCCTATTCGTTGGGTAGCATCCACTACTTGAGTTCTTCTGCGTATTTCCTCGTTTCGGATTCTATCTCTTAGCGAAACTCCGAGCATGGATCTCTCCATAGCACGCTGGGTGACCTTTATTTTATGTGTAAGACTTGCTGTCAGATTCCACGTCTCTGCGCCATAAGTTAATACAGGGAGGATGCATTGGTTAAACGCCTTAGTTTTAAGGCATTGCGGAATTTTCGCTTTAAAAATGTACTTTATTATATGTGTTATATTTATTATACTTTCATTATATGTGCCCATAATTATGAAAGTGGTGAAAGTTAAGAAATTGAAAAAAAAAAGAGTTATTCATTCATTGCAGTTCACTTTGTTATGAATTAATAAAATCTTCATCCAACATAAACGTTACAAATCTAAATAAAGCATTTTATGCAACATAAAGTTGTCACTTTCGTCGGTTTTCAACCAACATCAAAACACAAAAATTTAAATATCTCGGAACGAATGAAACGTGACTTTTATTAACTGTGGGCATATACATTTATACTATATCAAGTGTATGTTATTTCAAATGACACACGCATGATAGGATTCATCAAGAAATTTAAATTTTACGAGGAAGGAAACACATAGGGTATTTTAAAAATCTTACGGGTATTTTTCACAACTTGAGTGTTGCGTCTTACCAAGTCACGAACTAGGATAGTCTGGATTAATCTAACTGGCCATATGCTTAAGGGAATTAGATTGAAGTATTCCCATTCATATAATTTCCAAAATATCGATGTTTGAAACTCCAATAAACTTCCCACGTGTGTGACTGTAAAGGCTGCAAAAGTTTCACAGATGATTTGAACAAAAGTGTTGGCAGGCCGGTTGGCAGGTTGACCAATCAGAGAGTTCGGAGCGCTCAGAGTGCTGACCAACCAGAGCGTAGAATTAAAAGTATAAATAGCCGTGCAGACACAGAAATAAATCAGAGTGAACAAGCTTTCAAGATCGACAGACCTGCAAGCAGACTACACCCCAGCACGAGGGAGCCGACCCGGAACACAGCTGCCTTACAACCAGCTGTCGAGGAAGCTGAACTACGAAGACGAGAACCTGCTGCCGCCGCCTGTAGAGCGGTTTATCACTCAAGGCGGACTGGTCGTCTACAAAAGGGTTAAAAGAAATATACGTTTTCTTACTTAATGTTAAATATGAGCAAAATTTTAAAAGTCTGGATGCACAACCCATTCTTTGAATCGTAATAAAAGCAGCTTTCTCAATATTTCAGATGTATGTCGAACGCTACCTTTCCGTTCGACCTACGTGCGTCCTTCTGCCGTCTGATGCTGCACTTGCATGCTGACAGAGATCCTCAGGAGCCGGTTACTCCCGTCAAGTACGCCCGCCTGTGGAGCGAGATCCCGGTCAAGATCAGCATACATGAGTAAGTGTCCATACATTTCATCAACTAAATGTCTTAAACACTAGATCAACTAAGTGTCTAATAGTCAAGTTAGTGTCCAATCAGTGCCGGTTTTAGGGGATGGCGAAGTGGGTCGGTGCCCCAGGGCGTCGAATAAGCTAGAGGCGCCGAGAGCAAACCAATCTTGCTTAGATTTTTTAAATTTAAGCAATATGGGGCGCTAGAAAAAATTCCCTAGGGCGCCGCAGGGTTTTAAGCCGGTACTGTCCAATGCACTTGACTAAATGTTCTATATTCAATTGACTAAGTGACCAATACACTTAATCAACTAAGTGTTCTATGTTTGATGTACTAAGCATCCAATACACTTTTTGTACTCTTGTTTTATACTCTGTTATCTCAATATAATGTTACATTGATCGTAGTTAAAATTATTCTAATAATAATTTATTTCAAATATAACAACATCCTCCTCTCTTTCAAAAGTTGTTATTCAGTCGCGTGAGGGCATGATTCAGAGCAGATTAATAATACACAGACTTTTTTTGATAAGCAAATTGACATATATATGATAAACTTTACAAATTTATGGCTCGACCTAGTCAGAGAATTCTGGCCAAGCCAACAATACAACGTGCTCTCGCCGACTGGCGGCGCACGACAGGCGCGCTCGTGATAGGCTGTCGCACCGGCACCACAAGCGGCGGTCTATATAACTAGTCCGAAAATGCCAATATGGCGGACGCATTCATGTCTGACAAACGAACAGAAATAAGAGACGAAAAATTGTATATCGAGGTTTTCGGTACCAGTCAGCAAGGGCTACATCACGCTGATGTCAATAATATCTCTGGTTATATATGATTACGACGTTTGAATAGTTTAGATGTTTTAAAAGATGGTCTAAGGCCCTAGACAACCAGTCAAATTGAACAATTATTTTTCATAGCAATAAAATTCAATCACACCTTTCACCCACACAAGCAATTTAAACGCAGAATTTTAAAGATTGAGCTGTGTCTTAGTACATGTAAAAATTTCAACAAGATTTTGGACCAAAGTCTCCAATAATTCATATGACACATTATTTTTTTCACGATCATGATATTCCTTGCTATTTAAACCATTCGCACCGGTTTTCGATATACGCCGTCCAAGATTCCCCTTCCATTGACATCGGGAGCCGTGATATATCGTTTTGCTGCTTTCAGTACTCATTGTGACATCTACAGTAAGAAATTGGAACTACAGTCATTACCTTTATCAACCTACATGTATTCTTTACTGGAATCTCTAAAGCATGTAAATAAATATCGTTAGGTTTCGTCACAGGAGCGATTTTTCTGTAAACCACATGTGTCAATGCCACCACATGTATGGAGTTACATAATGAACGTTTGTTAAATATAATAGCTTTTATGCATCATCTGAAAGCTAAAGGATTCAAGAACCAATGTGATATATGAAAATAGGTCAGATAAGTACATTTATGCTTCAAATACTAGTTTCAAGCAACAAAATGGTTTGAAAAATTCACGCCGTATTGACGGTATAATTTGTATTCCACAGAGACGTAACGAAACGGTTAATATATTTGGTAATTTTTTGTAATGCTGCAGGTATTTTAAAAAAAATCCTAATTTTTTAGTAAAAGGTAAATTGCTCTATTTTTTTTTAACAAATTTCACTCAATAAAAATTATACTCGCTCAATCTTTCATTTGATTACTGCGCACATTTCAATACTAACAGTTCGCGGTCTAATTGATCTTGAATAATATTGTTCAATATTACTGACCGTTTAAGGTATTTTTACTTTCGTTTAAGGCCTTAGATCTGTTTTTTTGTGTACTTTTTAGTATTTTCAATGTTTTGAGCATTCACTTTGAGATCCATAATAAATTATAAATATTTATTTATTTACCTTGTTTTCACATGGATCACGTAACAAAAAGTTCTCTATTAGGAGACTGCAGTTTTGACTAACTCGTAGTCTTTCTCAATCCTTCTCTAGTTATGAGATAAGTGGTGTCATATCAGGAAAGGAGAGGGAGGTAGGTAGTGTTGCGGGATGAAGGAAGAGATAAATACATAAAAGTAGTTTAGGTATAAATTTATTTTATTTTTATTTTAATATTATTCTTATATGTCGTAAATATAATTTTTATACTTATTTATTTATTTAACGGAAACAATTTTAAAATTGGTGAATTAATTAAGGTATTTAGTTGGTTATTAATTATATCTTCTTTCTTATTAATGGCTTTATAAATTTCTAAGTATTCTAAATTATTTAATTTAACGGTTTTATTTTCTACATGTAATATGTTTAATACTTTTTCTAAGTTGTGCGAATGATTATTTTCTATAAGGTGGTTTGCGAATTCAGAAAAATTAGTGCTTTTTAGGCTAGGATACCACCTTATAAATAATAAAGATACTAATGATAAACGCAATAATTCTGGAATATATAAATTAAATTGCCAAGATTGTGAATCTTTTTATATTGGTAGAACGTCAAGAAATTTTAATATTAGAATTAAAGAACATTTAAGGTGCCTAAAAAGCACTAATTTTTCTGAATTCGCAAACCACCTTATAGAAAATAATCATTCGTACAACTTAGAAAAATTATTAAACATATTACATGTAGAAAATAAAACCGTTAAATTAAATAATTTAGAATACTTAGAAATTTATAAAGCCATTAATAAGAAAGAAGATATAATTAATAACCAACTAAATACCTTAATTAATTCACCAATTTTAAAATTGTTTCCGTTAAATAAATAAATAAGTATAAAATTATATGACATATAAGAATAAGAATAATATTAAAAATAAAAAATAAAAATAAATTTATACCTAAACCACTTTTATGTATTTATCTCTTCCTTCATCCTTGCAACACTACCTACCTCCCTCTCCTTTCATGTTAGACACACCCCACCCCCTCCCCTACAAAAATGTGTTACACCAGTTACAAGTACAACGCAGCTCAGTTATCTCTTAACTAGAGAAGGATTGAGAAAGACTACGAGTTAGTCGAAACTGCAGTCTCCTAATAGAGAACTTTTGTTACGTGATCCATGTGAAAACAAGGTAAATAAATAAATAAATATTTATAACTTTTTTAGTAAGTTTTTTTTTTATATAATGAATCATTTTAATTAAAGTTAATGTTTTAACTAGCCATTTAATTGTTTTATTGAATTAATTGTGTTTGCAAATGTATTTTTGTAGGTTGTCATATTTGAATTTTGGTTTCACGGGTTTCGGGTTGAATGCTGTGTTTTTTATTTTCTTCTGATAATTTGACTGCCATTACAGGGGTCATTATTTCAATATCTTGTATGAAAAGGTACCACTAAGTCTTATGAGAGACCAACGTTACTCCTTTCTCTGTCCTTTTGGTTATGAGCCAGAGGTGGAATTCATACAGTTCTTGATTAATGAATTAGCCTTTCAACAATATCAACAGAGATGTTGGGTTGGTATTGTGGCTTTTGGTTTTAGCCGTGTGCGGTGAATTGTTTAGATACAATATTTCGACCACCATTGCAGGGGTCTTCTTCAGGGTTGACGACTTTGTGAAGTTAGATGTTGGGTTAGTTCTAAGATAAAGGCTTCCATTTCTTGACACAGACCATTTATCATATAGCTCCATTATTGATACATTTTTAGAAAGAGTAGAATTATTCAAAAGGGTAGACTATTCTCAAAGCAGTGATTCTTAGTGGCATAATTTCATCACATCACAGCCTGGTAATGAACACTACACCGGTGGTGAAAATATCAGGTTTTTTTTAAAAACATTTACCGCATACGGTTTAACCCAAGACCCGTGAGATCCGAGTCATCATAAGTTCAATCAACAGTACATAACCTAAAAATTGTGTTCTTATTCGCATCATAGTGTTTGTCATCACGATTTTCTGAGATATCATGTTATATGTTTTTGGTTGTCGTACATATGTTTTATCATGACATTGTTTTCCTTGGTTCTACTGGCCTTTGGAGTTTAGAATGTGAGTGTTTTTACTTGGGTGTTTCTTTATTTACTATTATTACACCATACTGTATTCTATGTGTCCCTTCTCTATGTCATGTGGCTATGTATATTTCTATACTCTATGTAAATCCATTATTTTTATATACTCTGTATAACAAACACTTACATCGGTGTGATCTAATGACTACGTCGGAACATATTAAATACTTGAGGTATATGGGAAGAAAAACTATTTTTAATTGATATTGATATTGACATCCACCGTTTTTACAAAGGCGACAAGTTGAGGGTTTGTCACGTGGCCGCGTGGGGGAAGGATGCAGGAGTAGATTAACAACACAAAGAACTTGTTATTGAAGCATAATTCGCATTTATTTTTAATAAAGACTTGATTTCCTCGTCCGACCGGTAGACCACCCATTCATAGTAAATTCCTGTAATAATGATGATGCGTGAATCTCGGGCTGTAGTCTATGTCGATTGGCGGATCAACACTCCACATACAGCGCTAAGCCATATGCATCATGGTAAGCATCATAGAATTCCACAGATGAGACTTCAGAATCACTATCACCATCTGTCGTTATTCTCCTGTATGTGTTTACATAAAAAAAATATGTGTCGCTTTATATACTACACTTCACAGTCCGTCTTTATACATAAGCATGTTTTTTTTTAAATTCAAATAATGTGATAACAAAACATATCTTTTTACATTTAAAATATATATATTTATATAATTTTATGTATAGCTTTTTTCAACTGTAAATATTCATAATTTTGAAAGCATAATTCGGAATTAAATTTAATCTTTATATTTCAAAGCTATTTAACCCTTTCAGTGTGGCATAACTCTTATGATTTTTTTACTTTGATAATTGGCTGAAAACTGTTTTTTATTTAACAAAATTATATCATTACCCAACCAAAAAAGTATTGTAACTTTCGTTAACCTTTTAAAGAATATAAATATTATTTTTATACAAAAAATATTTTTTTTAACCCTTCGAAGTCAATTTTTAAAAGTTTTTTTTATTAAAAAATATTTCATAGAATATTACATGTACAAAAAACATTATAAAGTAGTTTGAATGTAATTAAATAATTTATATATATATTTATTTATAATTATTAAGTCAGTGGAAACAATTTATTTATTTATTGTATTTTGCTTGCTATGTAACTATACTCAATGGTTCTATGGTTATGTAATATCCAAGCACTCCCCCCAAAGTGTATGTGCCCCCCTTTTATTATTATTAATTAATTATTCTCTTAAATAAATATATTTAATACACTTTATTTTTGGACTACAGAAGGTTTGTATTTTTAAATGAGTATTTTATTTTAATTAAAAAAATACAATAAATGAATAAATAAAATGGATATAGGAATCTTTTTAAAAACATATTAAATTCAGATTAAAAGCTTTATTTAAAATTTCATTATTTTGATACATATTTTCATGTATATTTTCCGCACGCAGCGTCCAGTCATTGTGGCTGAACACTGGTCTCGATCAGTTGTGCTCTCGTACATGCGATTGCATAAAAAAATATTTATATTATGTTTAATGTAAAATTAATGACTTTGGAGACTCGTGCGGGAGGCCTACGTTCAACAGTGGACGAAGACAGAATGATGATGATGATAATGAATTTATGTTCAAATTTAATATAACATTGAAACATTACATTTTCATGTAGTTCTTTTTCTTAAAAAAATATTTTCTTTACGAAATATATTTTGATATATGGGAGAGAATTTCCCAATTGTATTTTCGTGCAATTAAATCGAAATTATTATTATTTTACTCTTGAATAATTCAATCAATTCAATAATTATGATATTGAATCAAAAAATAAAAACCAATTTTGATCTGAAATATTTTGAAATTTCAATATCCAAAATTTTCAAATAAATTTCGAATATTTTGAATTGATGTTTTTTGTTTTTTTTTCACAGCTACGCTTCGAACAAGTCAAGCCCGGACCCCAACAAGGATGCGGTCCGCGCCAAGTTCTCCTCCACCATACAGTTTGTGGAAGACTACCTCTGCAACGTCGTGGCGAGGATGTGGTCGTTTGCCGACCACGACCAGAACAAACTTGACCTTCGAAGTGGTCAAATTGGCGAGAGACCTCATCTATTTCGGCTTCTACAGGTATGTAATTACTAATTATTATCAATTTGTTATTGGATGGAAAATATTGACCGAAAAAAATTCCTCCCAGGAGGCCATCTCATCAACCATTTCTATTTCCTCATCCATTCTCACGTACTTCGTGGTTAGCAACAGGTTACCAAAGAAGGCCAATATTTTATATGCTCTAGCATACGAATTTTGCAGCCTTTAGACTGAGGTCTATTTGACATCTAACTGATGCACCTAGAATCACGGGAAGGCAACTAAACTCAAACATCCATACATTAAAATACGACCAGTCTACAATTAGCCAAGACTGAGCTCCGCAGGCAGCTCGCTAGGGAAGGGATTTGGAGTGGGGGAACTAAGGTACACTACAGAATCGCGGGATCCACCATAACAGCGCTTTTCAGGACTGTAGTACCATGGGAACCTTATTTTACGGATATCCCTCGTAGATATATATTAAAATCTTTTAATTAATTTAAAATTTAAATTAGCCCCGATTAATAATAAAATTTAAACAAGTTTTTTTTATAGGAATAACCAACATCTTATTATGACATAAGATAAAATTAGAAGAGAGAGACTGGAGGTGTATGGAATCTTCTTGCATATACCTTTGTACTCATCTATAAAACATACATTTAACCATTTAGATGCGGTTTGCCTATGTATCGGCATGGAATTTTATGTCGCTAGAGTGCAGTGTGGCGATATATAGCCAAAGCCATTGAAAAATGCTCACGCTATGTAATGATACAAAACTTGGTAAACACATGGGGAATACATGTCCCTGTCAGCTGATCACTGGATGCGGTGTGCCTATATATCAGCAGAACACTCTATGTCACTAGAGTGCAGTGTGCTGATATATAGGCAAGGTCATTGAGTTTTATTTAAAATATATATAGTTAGTTTTAATTGATGATTAGTTAATAAATAGGGTTGAATATTAAAAAAAATGGATATAGGTGTGTACACATGTATAAAATAATAATTCATCATAAAAAAATTTTATTTTTTTTATTTTTTCATGGATTATCGACACTTCTTATGATACAATGATAAAAGCAATAGCCACACCTAAAGGGTTAATTTTTTTATTGATAATTGTATTTTTTTTATTTTACAGCTTCAGTGATCTTCTAAGACTAACCAGGACCCTTCTAAGCATCCTGGATTGCGTGTCGGAAGCGGATCTTCTCAGCGAATCTGGCTCATCTCAGGGCGGCACCGATTGTGAGTTTTATCCCGTTCAATATTACGCACCTACAATACTAATAACATAGAAATGTTTCTAGTAAAGTAACTTTTTTATTTGTAACTTGTTACACATAGATTCTAGAATAATATTTTCTTTTGTTTAATTTAAAAGCTGCTGAGGAGGATAAAGAAAAAGGTATTGTAAATAATGAAATAGTTCCCGTTTTTGATATTGAATACATTTAGTAGCGGTTTTGTATTATCCAAGTATTTTAACCTCTTGGATGCCATGACCCTGAATATATCTAGGCAACACCTCGTGGGTTATCGAAAATTTGAATCCCTAAATGGTGTCCAATTTTAAATATTTTTTTATTGGGCAGACGATTGATGTCGCTATAGACCCAAGCTATAACATTGACCGAAAATATACTGTTTTATAACACACCGGTGTGCTCGCGGCACTGGCGAGCCTCCCGCAGCGGACCCATATTTGGGCTCATGGCATTCATACGGTTAATGATATTTTATTCCCTGACTAAAACAGTCAAATGGTGTGACCTTGTTTTTGTCTGATTTTAAGTTGATATTGACTTGTTTTTTTAATAATTTATAACATTATGTATTAATTTGTTATTATATCAGTTATTTTTTTGCAATATTTTTTTAAAATTAAATGAGTTAATATTTCAAATTAAATTGTTTTTTTAATATCTTTAGAATATATTTCAAAATTATGAGTAAAATACTTTATAGATAATTGAAAATTTATACCAATAATGTTTGCCCTAGATTTGTATGTATGCATCAATTTGTTAAAAAGTTGATATTTATTAGATGCAAAAGCTAATACTGGGAGCGGCAAAAAAGCTGAAGATTTTGATTGTTGTTTTGATTTAAAACTGTCTGCTTTTTTTGCTTTTTTTTCTCAATCCTTCACTTGTTAAGAGATAACTGAGCTGCAATAGTACTTTGTAAGTGGTCTAACCCATTTTATGTATGAGAGGGGTAGGGGTGTGTCTTTCAGGGAATGGTATGAGAGGGAGACAGATAGGGTTGCAAGGATCTATCTGTCTCCCTCTCTTATCGTTCCCTGAAAGACACACCTCATCGTCGAAAGTGCACCTTATCTTAGGCGTTTAAAATAATCATGAAGGGATGTTACATAATTCTAAATTTAAATTTAATTTATTTTTTAAATTGAATCTCCCATGAGTGTATTTTTGTCAGTTTTCATCAATTAATGCCTCTATTGTGTCTTTCATTCTCACAATTACTTTCCGAACAAACTAATAGCTGAAGTACGTCTCTTATTGAAACATATTGAAACATATTGAAACATTGAAACATTTTGAAACATATTGAAACATTGAAACATATTGAAACATATTTTAGCTGTTGTTCATGTCTAGAATGTAAAAAGATATTGCATGTTTTATTGCATTCTCATTTTTGATGATAACACTATTGCACGAATGATATATTGCATGGATGAAAAGTATATTTATATACTCGTATATATAGAAGTATATTTAATGGTTTCTGATTATTATTTTCAGCGGAAGGTGGTGTTTTGAGGTCTATAGGCGATATGGGGGCTGTGATGACTTCACTGGCTCTGGGACCAATGTCCAGAACGTCGGTTAGTAGTTTTCGCAATGGAGTGTCGGTGTGATGTGTGTGTTGTGTGATCAGGAAAGGAAGATGTGAACATAAAGGATGTGAATCTTCTTCACCGGATTCCGAACTGGAAGGGCAATAAATAATGATACTAAATAATGTCATGGGGAATTTAATTACAGGTAAGTTTAAATTACATTTGCACAGAATAAAATTTATGATAATATTTTAGTTGATAACTTCTTAGGCTTTCACGGCCAGATTTGATATTGTGGCTTTTGGGTTTAGCCGTGTGTAGCGAACTACTTCTTTCCAATATTTCGACCGCCAATGCAGGGGTCTTCTTCAGGGTTGATGACTTAGTTGGCTAAGTTATCAACCCTGAAGAAGACCCCTGCAATGGCGGTCGAAATATTAGAAAGAAATAATTCTCCACACACGGCTAAACCCAAAAGTCACAATATCATATTTTAGTCGAGTTAACGATAATCGGATTTGAGAGTTTCAAGTATAGTTAGTAATAAGTTTAAAGTCATGAATATTGATATTTAGAAAGTTCTGGAATTGATTCGGCCGAGAGTCGTGGAGTTAACCCGGTACTTGTTCAATGATGATAATGAATGGTAAAAATAGCATTGCACAGCAGCGGAGAGGCGGTTTCAGTCAGATTCCCCAACCGGTTGACATTGGTTGACGTGATGTATAGATTTGCTACTTTCAGTACTCATTGTGACATCTACGGTAGGAAATTAGAAGTGCAGTCATTCCCTTTATCAACCTACATGTATTCTTTACAGGAATCTGTAAAGCATGTAAATAAATATCGTTAGGTTTCGTCACAAGAGCGATTTTTCTGTAAACCACATGTGTCTATGACACCACATGTATGGAGTTACATAATGAACGTTTGTTAAATATAATAGTTTTTTTATGCATCATCTGATAGTTAAAAGATAGAAGATCAATGTGATATATGAAAATAGGTCAGATAAGTACATTTATGCTTCAAATACTAGTTTTAAGCCAAAAAAATGGTTTCAAAAATTCACGCCGTATTGACAGTATAATTTGTATTCCACCGAGTCGTAATGAAAGGGTTAAGAACCGCTCACTCACACGAGTTAATGTCTCTTTGTGATTGGTGCGACATCTATGGGACACACAAGACAAACATCAATGGCAAGTCATAGATAACAGAAAGTGTACAATTGGTCAATCCGCCACATATTTATATTTTTTATTTTGCATTAAATTGATTCTCGTTTGTGAATAGATCGGAGGTCAATCCATTCCGTCTGGAGGCTCATCACCCACTGGTCCAGGAGGAAGCAGACTTCAGAGATCAGCGTCAGCCATGTTACCTGCGAGAGAGCAGCCGCTCGTCATGGATACCAAACTCAAGATCATTGAGATACTCCAGGTTAGTATCTTTTAATCAAATGCTTCAGACCTTGAGTGCGTAAGAATTATAATCCGATTTTTCGAAAATTACTGATTCGCTGAACATCTATACACGGTCAATGTATATTGATCAAGAACTAACAGTTTATAAAATTAATTTCTAAATACCACCGGTAAGATCTGGAATGCTCTCCTAAACAGATCAATATAAACCTGCGATCTCCCTAATCCACATACAACCATAACTCACTTTTCCCATATGCAGCGTCCAGTCGTTCTGACTAAACACCATACAGCCCACTGATCTCAAAAAGAAAATTAAAACAGTTTTGAAATTTGTCTTGAAGAAGGTGGGATGTCATCGAAACCAGTTGACAAATAAATAATTAAATCAACAGTGATTTTATAAACTTTATTGTTTCATTCTGTAAATATGACAAGCTACAAAGTTACTGGATTCTAAAAGTATTCTTCTTCTTATTTTTCCTGGTCCTATCCTATTTACTTGGGATCGGCTCTCCTAATAACATTTTTCCAAGATGCTCGATCAAAGATAAGCTTGCTGTCGACTCCAAGACGTTCCATGTCCTTCTTGACTGTCTTGAGCCATGTTGCAGGAGCCCGGCCCGGTCCCAGTCTTCCCGCCTCCAGCTGCAGGGCTGCGTTCACAATGTGTGTGCTATCCCGCCTACACACATGTCCATATCAGCGCAGGCGGTATGGACATGTGTGTACTACTTTCTAAGAGTTTGTAAAATAATAATTGTTCCAGTTCATATTGGATGTTCGGCTGGACTACCGCATCAGCTGCTTGCTGTCAATCTTCAGAAACGAGTTTGACGACTCTGAGAAGCGCAGTTCCATCAGCTCTTCAGCATCTTCAGCATCTAGCACATCCCCATTGATCCTGCCCAAGCCAGACAAGGATAACAGCAAATCTGCTGGTGCGAGTGATGGTTCCAGTGCTGCAGCAAAGGCCAGTAAAATCAACGGCAACGACCACAGAGGAGAGCCTCTTGGAATCAGAAACGTCGATTTGGAAGCTGTCGGAGCAAGAGCTGAGGGCATATTCAGCTGCAGGTAATGATATGTTGATATCAAGGTGTAAATTGACTAAGCCAGGACATTGAGAATACTCGTTTATTTTTTTAAATTTCTTTATGTAAATACATACAGGAGAATACATACAGATGGTGATAGTAATTCTGAAGTCTCATCTGTGGAATTCTATGACGCTTACCGTGCTGCATATGGCTAAGCGCTGCATGTGTAGTGTTGATCCGCCAACGTCATAGACTAAAGCCCGAGATTCACGCATCATCCTTATTATTACAGGAATTTACTATAATTGGGTGGTCTTCGCGGGACGACTTTCGCCTACCACCAATTTTGATTAATAGGCTATGACTGGCATTTTACGGGTGAGGGATCAAATTTACAGCAACCGGGGGTATTTTAGAGCTTATAAATCGATTAAAAATCTTTTTTTTTAATCTCCGTCGGGGATCGAACCCACGACTTTTGGCTTACAAATCAAACGCTTTAACCATGGCATTTAAAATATAAAACAAAAATTTAGAATCGACTAAAAAACTATAGAATGCGTTAATGCAAATGCCAGAAGACTGAGCTACAGCCAGGAAGAGTGGTCCTAAAAAGAAGCGGGACTGACTCAACCTTGACCCGCTGCATGCCCGTTAGGCATCAGACTGTGAGCCATGTAGAGAGTGGTACTTTGTTCAACTATTGGTGCACTGCCAGGTGAAAATATTTCTTTTGTTGAACACTGTCGTCAGCGGTGTCACAGTGAACCCCACAGTTCTCTCGTCTGCCGCTGATATGCTGGCGCTACTGCTTAGCTTTTGTTAATGAGGTCATAAAGTACGACGCCGATCGACGCAAGATGACGACGACCGGTATCAGTGCTTACATAAAAAAAATGCTTACAGGGATGGACTGGACTTGGACGGAGCAGGTGGTCGAGTGGTGTTGCGAGTGCTACTGCAACTGTGCGCCCAGCACTCCGCTCCGGCCCTGGTCAGCGGAGCTCTAACCTTGTTGTTCAGACACTTTAGTCAAAGGCAGGAAGTTCTTCAAGCCTTCAAACAGGTCAGTTCTATTCTATCAAATACATATAGTCATACCCTGAAGTAGGATAAAGATCGAGAAAACGAAAATCCTTTCAAAAATTGACACACATACTCTAAGAAATTAATAGCAAATGCCATCTTATATATCATTTATTTTATCAATTAATGCGGTAGAGAAAAATTGTGGAAGTAATTTGGAATAATATTTTTGAATAAATAAATTCATTTTAGCCTTGAAAAAAATATGCATATAGTTATAACAAGTGCCATCTATGATACTACATATTAACTTTACAATATTTGTTTATTGCAAATTGACTCACTGGTCAATGTCGAGTGCAATGAACAATCAGTTGTTAACCCTTTCGCATCGGTTGTCGGCATATTTCGTAAAGATTCCCGACCGTTGACATTGGTTGACGTGACATATCGTTTTGCTACTTTCAGTACTCATTGTGACATCTACGGTAGGAAATTGGAAGTGCTGTCATTCCCTTTATCAACCTACATGTATTCTTTACAGGAATCTGTAAAGCATGTAAATAAATATCGTTAGGTTTCGTCACAGGAGCGATTTTTCTGTAAACCACATGTGTCAATGCCACCACATGTATGGAGTTACATAATGAACGTTTGTTAAATATAATAGTTTTTTTGCTTGATCTGATAGCTAAAGGATACAAGAACCAATGTGATATATGAAAATAGGTCAGATAAGTACATTTATGCTTCAAATACTAGTTTTAAACAAAAAAAAAAATGGTTTGAAAAATTCACGCCGTATTGACAGTACAATTTGTATTTCACCGAGCCGTAACAAAAGGGTTAATAATGTCTTTAAATTATAACTGGTTTATTAAATACCTAGAAACTTCTATTAAAAAATTTAATGGTTCTTTGACATTCAATAAAAGGCATTTTATACTTATATTTGTTTATTTTATGGCAATGTGAAATGTTGCATTGTATCAACAGAATAAAACTAATTAATATTTAAATTTTATTTTCTAGGTTCAACTTTTAGTTTCCGACAGCGACGTTGAATCATACAAGCAGATAAAGTCTGACTTGGACATCTTGCGGCAGAGTGTTGAGAAGTCAGAGCTGTGGGTCTACAAGAGCAAGGGACCATTGGAGGATCATTCACAGACCCTGAATGGTAAGAACCCATTATCGTGATTCATTAAATAAGTAGTGACATCAGCATGATATAGCCCTTGCTGACTGGTACCGAAAACCTTGATCTACAATCTTTCGTCTCTTATTTCTGTTCGCTTGTCGTACATGTATATTGGCATTTTGGACAAGTCCGGTCACGGGTGTGACGTTAGTTATATAGATCGCCACTTGCGGCGCTGTGTGTCCCCGACCACGGCACGGCAGTCAGTGTGTGCCGACGGCAGCAGAAGATCTTACTATGGCCGGCCCGGCATGTTATTCCGCTTGGGCCGGAAGTTTGTAAAGTTATTGAAATATATACCTGTATGTCAATGTGCTTCAGAAAAAGTCTTTGTGTTGTTAATCTGCTCCTCATCCTGCCACCACGCGACTGAATAACTACCTTTTAAAGAGAGGAGGATTTTAGTTAGTAATTTGATAAATAAGTAGATAATGCGATTAAGGTATACAACAAGTAAAACAGTAATAAAACATTGTTTAAAGTTTGTTTGAGTTTCAAATAACTTGTAAAGGAGGTGAAGTTATTAAAAAAAATGTAATAGCATAATACTCTAAACTGACATCAATCGATATAGCTTTTTCATGCTGGTGCCGAAAAGCCTCGATAAGCGATCTTTTGTCTCTTATTTTTGTTCGCTTGTCTGAAACGCATATATAAAAATGTTAGTTTAAGTTTTAGATTTAAGTTGTAGTATAAGACGCAGCGTTGCAGGCACCATTTAGTTTAAATGGATTTGACAGCCGCTCTATGGTATGTGGGGTGGCATAGTTCACCAGATGGCCGCTAGTAGTTTTCCGACCGAGTCAGTTTTCGCCCAAGCGCTGTGAAGTAAACAAGCTTGTATCCCAGACGAAGGTCTGAATTTTTGTCTCTTTACGTTAAATAAATATCGAATGTGTTTCTTGACGAGTTCTTCGCTTTGGCAACCTGCTCCTCATGAATCATTTTTTACTTTCTAGTAACATTGAGGAGTTAGTAATACATGTGCATAACTTCGTTCTAGTTACACCGGTATCGAAGACTAATCAGTACGAAGACGAGTTAGCAGCCGCTTTGGGAAGCTCGGGAGTCTCTCCGGCTGTTGCCGGGCGCCGCCAGTCAGGGGTGGTGCCTCCCCTGGACCGGGACATGTCTTCTGATTGCCTGCTGGAAGGTGAACCAGCCCCTGGAATGCATAATACGGAGCACCTCAGCGAATACCGCAAGATCAAGAAGGTTAGAAAGACGTTAGATAATTAATGAAAGGGTACTCAAATGCTAGATTCAATTCAATTGTAATAAATTGCTACACACATACAAATCTACATCAAATATCATATTTTTATGACATTTCTCTCCTCAATTTCGGAGAAAAAGAAATGGCAGACTCTGGGATTCGAACCACGAACCAGGCACCTGTCTTGAGTGAGTGAGACAAATTAGGATATTTTTTTTATAGATTGCTGCACTCATTCACAATTATCTATTGCAATGGCTCTAAATACAGGCAGTATCTAGAGGGTCAAAATGTGGAGAGATGCATGATTTATAATAGAGACTCCCCGGAGTTCCAGCCACGTGCTACCCGTGATTTAAAATGGCGGTGTCGAGCGGCTTACGCGGCGTAGAGCACGGGACCAAGTGTCTTCATCGAAGGCAGGAACAAAAGTGACCGACCGTCTTTGACGTTCTATGCCTGACATTATGGTGGTGGGTATGCTCCCTCCGCACAGATGGCATATATATATATATCTGTAAGAATGGTTGCCATCTGTGCGGAGCGAGCATACCTAACCGAACGACCATTTATTTTGAGGGCTGGCCACATGAAAACCCCCCACCATAATGTCAAGCATAGGACGTCAAAGACGAAAGTCGAGGCGGTCGGTCACTTTTGTTCCTGCCTTCGATGAAGACACTTGGTATATATATATATATATATGGCTTAAATCTATTTACATATAGATATCTTAACTCTAACTATAAACAATTCCTTATTTATGTGTCCCAGTGAGCGAAGCACAGATAACAGATCATTTGTCGCGGTGTGAGCCTGAAGGAACCATTTCGAGTAGATGTCACTATGTTCCAATTTCGATGATCTCAGCGAGAGTATCTCTAAATTATATACATATCTCCGAGTGATCATGTTTTTCTTCCTCAGATCCTGATGAGGATGAACAAGTTCTGCGTGCAAGGAAAGTCTGCAGCGGCTGAAGGCAGACCGAGGAGGCACGAGCAGAGACTGCTGAGGAATATTGGAGTACATAATATAGTACTGGAATTGCTTCAGGTAAAGAAAAATAAATGCGAAATTATAAGTGTCGTAGATAAAAAAAAATGATTTTTTTTTTCTTGCATAAAGAGGCATATTATAATCGCAGATCTAGTAGAATCACCGAAGTTAATTAACATTGGATGTGGACCAAAAAATGGATATGTTATTGCATCTTGATTAACGCATATCTTTGATTGGGTTAAACCGCCTCTTTAGACCAAATGATCCAGTCTCGGAAGCATCGGGCTATTCATCAGATCTAAGAGAAAAAAATGACTACATCCGAGACCACTATAAGTAGAAGTTGTCAATTTCTGTTTATAACAAAACATTTTATTTTTTTTAGGTACCTTACGATGCTGAAGATGTCTTGATGGATGAGCTGATGCAGCTGGCTCACGAGTTCCTGCAGAACTTCTGTCTCGATCATCCTCAAAACCAAGCGCTTCTTCACAGTCAACTGGATCTCTTCCTCAATGCTGGGGTTAGTCAAACAACCACATTAATTGTATACTAATTTGATAGAATATTAAAATAACTATAAAATACTCCATTCGCATCGGTTGTTGGCATATGCCTTCAAAGATTCCCCGACCGTTGACATCGGTTAACGTGATATATCGTTTTGCTAATTTCAGTACTCATTGTGAGATCTACGGTAGGAAATTGGAAGTGCAGTCATTCCTTTTATCAACCTACATGTATTATTTACAGGAATCTGTAAAGCATGTATATATATATATATATATAAAAATAAAATTAAAAAAAAAAATGATGAAATGTAAATTACTGTGTAAAAATGTATCTTTTTATATTTGATTAAATAAAAAAAATATATATCGTTAGGTTTCGTCACAGGAGCGATTTTTCTGTAAACCACATGTGTCTATGCCACCACATGTATGGAGTTACACAATGAACGTTTGTTAAATATGATAGTTTTTTATACACAGTTTTTTTATTTTTTTCCTTAAATGACATTACAAAATAGATTACATTTCAATTCGTTATTAAAGTACATACAAACATAAGTGTGGTGATGTAAATTTATTGACACATTTAGTGTCAATGACCTCACACTCAGAACTAGCGTCAGGAGACTCGAGATAAATAGTTTGACTTGTAACAACAAAAACCCTGTCATAAGTATATCATGATTGACACACAAATAACACGGCATTATTGTCACAGAATCAAACGTCCAACATTTTGCACTGAATCTGAAGCAATATTACACTAAATACGTCAATATCTTCACTTAAGTTGGTTTCAACCACTGTTCACTGCGATTCTTTCGTCTTACACGTATCCAGGGTTGAACGATGGTCCTTTCAGGCCACACTTCAGGCTCCATGAGAGACTCCAGCGAAGTCGCGATGACCCCGACTTTGAAAGAAGTTGACAGCGTCCGTTTGCTGACAATCCTCCTGATGGTCATCCAAGAAGGATTGAATGCAGCGGTCGCTGCCAAGAAGCTCTGCAAGTCGTCAGCCGTTGTATCCGGGTGAAGACCCTTGGCGTGAAGTTACGCCATCTTTACTCCAGCAACCTTCTTTGAAGGAGCTGCAGAACCGCGACTCATATCAGCGTGGTGAACTTCCCCGGAAAGATTGCTCGGAGGAGGTAGAGGACATCCACGGAGAAAGCATTCAGGTCCTCCAGTATCTCGAACGATGATTCGTCCTGGTTTAGAACGGGAGTCCTTGGGAGCCTTGCTCGGAACAGCAGGGGCTCCTTCGATAGTATCTTCCGAGGAGTCCTCTTCGGTGGCCTCACTCGAAGCGGCTTCATTGACGGCAGGCTCGGAGTCTCTGCTGTCACAGTTAAGCGACGGCGACACAGGAATGGTGACAGCTTCAGCGTAGGTAGCTGGAATTGTTTTGCACGCTCGAGGCATGCGCCTTCTGCGGGAAGTCGGGAGACTTGTTGGGTTGGGTGGAGAGTCCACGCCAACGGATGTCAGTGCATCTACCTTCCCGCATCCAACAGCCTTTAAGAGCCGCTCCAGCAGCAATCTTGTAGGTAGGATGACAAGACACGTCCGCCCAGTTTGAGTGTCGAGCGACGAATGATGCATCATCTGATAGCTAAAGGATAGAAGAACCAATGTGATATATGAAAATAGGTCAGATAAGTACATTTATGCTTCAAATACTAGTTTTAAGCAAAAAATATGGTTTGAAAAATTCATGCCGTATTTGACAATATAATTTGAATTCCTCCAAGCTGTAACGAAAAGAGAAGACCCTAAGACATGAGTGGTTTTCTAGACCTTAGTGTAGTTTTTGACAGGTTTTATTATACTTATTTTTTTATTTTTTTTCGGTTTTAGTTGCGTGAGGCTCAGACGGTTTGCGCAATATTCCGCGATAACACAAAACTTTGCAACGACGAGGTGAACGAGCGCGTGATTCAGCACTTTGTCCACTGCATAGAAGCTCACGGTCGGCGCCTGCAGTACTTGCAGTTCCTGCAGACCGTGGTCCGGGCCGAGGGACAGTTCATCCGCAAGAGCCAGGACATGGTCATGCAAGAGGTAAATCAACATAGCAAATAATATTAAACACATAATAACATCTTCCTCTCCTCAAAAGTTTGTTATTCAGTAGCGTGAGGGCAATATGAGGAGCAGGTCAGCAAAACAAAGACTTTTCCAGAAGCACATTGACATATATTTAAGATAAACTTTACAAACTTGTGAACCGGACCTAGTCACAGCATTAGGCCGAGCCACAATGCATTATGCTCTCGCCGAAGGGCGGGACACGACTGGCTCCGCGCGCTCGTCGGCGCTGCGGCTCTCGCCCAGTGCCCGAGCGGCGATGTATATAACTGACACACCCGTGAGCGGACTCGTCCAAAATGACAATATGGCGAAATATAAATGTATGACAAGCGAACATTAAAGAGGAAAGATTCTATATCGAGGCTTTCGGTACCAGTCAGCAAGGGCTACATCATGCTGATGTCAATAAGAAATTCATAGCTTTAGATCAGGGGTCATCAACCTTTTATGCGTAGTGTCCACTTTTGTCTATTTTTCATGGTAAAATTTCCCTACCAGGCGGTAGGGTTGGTGGGCACCAACCTCTATATTTAATTTCAGTATATGGGTGGAAAAAATTCTAGAAGGAATGTAGGAGATTGTAGAGAGACAAAAATCGCTCACCGCCCACCATGGAAGCCCAAATCGCCCACTAGTGGGCGGTACGGACCAGTTTTACGACCCGTGCCTTAGATGGATCACACTGAGCACTGTTTCACTTGATGGAATACTGCAGTGTCGCGATCTGTGAAAGATTCATCAGTTCCAATGTGCACAGACGCACTGACGTGCAAATGAATATTTACTGATCAAATTGATTTTATGTTTAAGTTGGTGAATGCTGGAGAAGATGTTCTGGTGTTCTACAACGATAAGTCGTCCTTCAACCATTTTGTGGAGATGATGAGAAACGACGCCCAGAACATTGGGGACAGCAGCGCTCTCAAGTAACACAGCAACTCATCATTATTTAAACTACTCCTATGTATGATAATGTGGCTTTTGGGTTTAGCCGTGTGTGGCGAATTACTTCTTCCCAATATTTCGACCGCCATTGCAGGGCGCACTGCACACCCAAAAATCACACTATCAAATCTGGCCGTGAAAACCTAAGAATGATACTCCTATATATGTTTGTTTTAGTATATCTGATCCATTTTTGGATACTGTGAATTGTCGTTTCACAAGTTCTGTAAGCTTAGATTGTCTATTCCTTGTCCTAGAACACCTATACACCTAGAAGTCCACATGGGAACATAGATGGTTCCCGGGAGCCTCCACAGCAAGACTGCATAGACTGCAGTAGTACCAGAGAAATATTTAGTTGTTCAATAATCAGTGGTTTTTTAGAAGACTGTATGATAAGCCTAACGCTCCTAAGGCTTGGACACTTTTTTTGTCTTGAAGAGGTGGCTCAACCCTACCAAGGGCATGTATTGTCTCATATATTGTCTTCTTCGTAGTATCAATCCGGTGGATTGGTTTGCAGCAACAGAATCTTGCATCTCCACTCCTCTCTGTCTTTCGCAACCCTCTTCAGCTCAACAAAAGAGCTACAACTCATGTCCTCGAACACTTGCTGCAAATAATCCCGTCTAGGGCGCCCTCTACAGTTTCTACCCTCAACCATCCCCTCCACAATGTCGTGAAGAAGACGATCGTGGCGCATGATATGACTGATCCATCGGGCTCGCCTCTCTGAGATGGTTCTTACTAGGTGCCTATCTTGATTGCTTTAAGGGTGCTATAATAATAAGTATATTGCATATTGTGTTTAGGTATCATGTCCAGCTGGTAAAGCTGCTCACTTGCTGCACTATGGGGAAGAACGTCTACACAGAAATCAAGTGCCACAGTCTTCTTCCTCTGGACGATATAGTCGCCATGATTTCTCATCCGGATTGTACCCCTGAGGTAAAATAAAACATTTTTAAAATAATAGTTTTTCTACCATATCCATTTCGAAACCGTGTTTAAAATGATTTTAAATTTTTAAGTGTGTGATGTACATAATATACGTGTATTTTTTATAATTTTTAGGTAAAAGAGGCTTACGTGGGTTTCTTGGATCACTGCTACATCGACACTGAAGTAGAAATGAAGGAGATCTACTCTTCCAATCACATGTGGACTCTGTTTGAGAACTCCTTCATTGGTGATATGCTCAAAGTCATCTCCTTCACTATACCGGGACAAGACAAGATTCCGAAAAGTAAGTAAAAAATTGGCATCATTATTAGGTCACGTGGTGGACAAATGAGGAGCAGATGAGTAACACACAGTATTTTTCAGAAACACATATTAAAATATATACTTATATTGACAAACTTTCGGCTCGGGGCAAAGGGTACGCTTTCAGATCCCAGCCGTATCACAGTCGCGATTGGAACACCACTGCTTACTGGCCACCAGGCGCCCGTGGTCGGTGACACCCAGCAAGTGGCGATTTAGAGAACTAATGGGGCGCCAATTACAGACAGCCACATACAATACTAATGACATACCTGTGACCAAAATTGACAAAAATCCAATATAGCGACATACGCCTAAGATACAAAATATCGATATCGATATCTAATTTTTACCGTAGATTTTTTACTAACCTTAATATGAGTGAGTTTTTGCAGACAAAACTGTATCTGGGGAGGAAGTTTTGATTCTAATTTTGTTTTACTTTGTATTATTTTATATGACACGTGAGAAATAATTGTCACTGAACATTAGTTATACTCGCGGACGAACATGTACGCCCGTACTCCATTAAGGAATGTTTTGTTTGGACGTACATGTACTTCCATACACTCCTCTACAAGTTGATTAATGAATTAAATATAATAATTAATTTTATATTTCAGTCCATGAAGTGGATGGTCCCGACTCCATAAGCGGGCAGGTGTCAGCGGTCACAGAGCTTCTGCAGCCATCGGAGAAAGCTCTCCTGGCCTACGTGACAGGCTCACTCACACACATCATCTGCACCTTCTTTGGATCTCCGTTCAGCGATCAATCAACCGCCGTTCAGGTACAATAGATCATTCTTATTTTTCCTATGTAGATCATTAGATATATTTATATGATGGTAAGTTTATTTTGTTGTAATTTTTTTATCACCTTAATAAACTGTCGGATGTGGGAGTGTCTTGGAAGTGTTGTTATCATTGAATTGATGTGAAGGAATTGTTGTGCGTGTTGGAAAGGGATCACTGGAACACTCCTTACATTCCGAACAAGAAAAAAAAGAAATAAGAACACAGTAATAATGTCACGAATGATTTAATGTCGGTAAGTAAGCTTAATATTTAAACAGTTTTAAAGGTGAAAAGTTACAAAAGATTTACATTAGATTGAATTGAATGATTAACGAGATTGTATTTCATTGGCAATTTCTAGAAATGATTTTTGGAATTATGAAATGTTACTAGTAGGTAGGTTGTGACTTGAAGTTCGTAGATCGGCACGTAACACAGTGCAGTTCTGACGGGCGGCTTGACGTTTGCTCGGGTTATGGAAGCGTCGAAGTGCAATTAAAAGAGATCTGGTCCGTCTGGTCGTCTGCTTATATAGAGCCAGCTCGACTCTCAGCTTGATCGGTGCAATAGTACTTGAAGCGACCTCTGGTGACGGCGATTGTATCGACATATATGGAATATATAAGTTAAATTTATTAGGTAGACATAGGTGGTGAAATTGATGCGATTAATAAAACAGAAGTCTGCCACAAAACCAATGAAAATTTATAGAAATATTTATCAATTAATATACATAAAAATCTATAACTATACCATCTTATATGACATTTATCTCAGCATTTTTTTCCTCCCATACCTGTTCGATATCTATAACATATGTTCACCACATTTGTAAAAATATTTTTAATACTTTGTGTTTTAATAATAAAATATGTTTTCTTATGTTCTGATATCCTCCTATCTAAGTTGAATATCGAATTACTGTGTGACAGGATGCAGGAGCAGATCGAAAATACAAAGAACTTGTTTTTGGTTCACAACTCGCGTTTAATTTCTTAGATACTTGCTTTTTAGTCCAGCGTCGCGAGCGAGCTGCCAACTGACGGCGCGCTCTGACATCTCGCGCCGCCAACAATTGCGGCATAAAAGCAAATTAAAGATGACAGTGGCACCAACATAAAATAGACCAACTGTCATAACAAATAAAATGGCGTATGCAAACACCGTGTATTATTATATAACTAAAACTAACATTATAAGATATGCATGTCAGGCGAGCGAACATAAATAAGAGACAAAAGATCGCTTTTCGAGGCTTTACGGCATCAACCTTAAGGAGCTATATCAAGCTGATATCAATTCAAAGGTGAATTTTAAAAATGATTTTAATATTGTATTTTCAGACAAGACAATCCATCTTTGTGCGTCTGCTGCAAACCACGTTCAGACTTTACCAGTGGCCCTGGCTGACGGTCGCTCAGAAATTCAACGCAGAAAATTGTATTAGAACATTATGTGAAGTCGGTAAGTGTTTCAGTAACCCTTGTTTTGAATGATATGTACGAGGGTTATCCGTAAAATAAGTTTCCCATGGCGCTACAGTTCTGTAAAGCGCTGTTATGGTGGATCCCGCGATTTGTAGTGTACCTTGGTTCTCCCACTCCAAATCCCTTCCCTAGCGAGCTGCCTGCGGAGTTTGGTCTTGGCTTGGCAGTCGTATGTGATGGATCTCCCCCTCGCTTCGCCAGCCAGGTGTGAGCTGCGCTCGGTGATCCGTTTCCTGTCTGCAAAAAACATTGCGCCGGTAGAAATCCATTCCCAGCTATGCGAAATTTGTGAAGACAAGTGTATGAGGGGTACTGACGTCCATGATGAGGAGCGTTTCGGACGGCTCATATATTTTACTTGGAATTACTGAAAGTAGGTACAAGGTATTAGTTATTTTGGAAGAAAATGTGTAACTTATCAATTACTTAAGTAAATACTCAACGATCATGTCATATTTTCTTGAGTAAAAAACATAGTATTTGTTAATTTTTTAATTTTTATTAGAATATTATTTTATTAAGTGTGGTACTTACTAAAATAAATAGATTGCCGGAAAGTAATAATATTAAGCTTGTGAATAAATGAAGACTGATTAAATAATAATAAAAATATACATACTTTGAATATATACTATGGCGACATCATGCGATGCTAACAATGATATAAATACTAGTTTCACCGCAAGTCAGTCTGGGCATAGCAATGGCGCGATTCGTATGAATACCTGGGCATAGTTGGTTTCCAAGGTCCGCGGTTCGCATCCCGCTTCTGCCGTTATTTTTGTGCTTGGATTAACGTTGAAAAAAGAATTTTATGTATAGTATATGTATATTTAAGTAATCATAGTATTTGTGTTTTTAAATGTTTTTATAAACAAAAAACTATACATATTTGTAAGTATGAGGTAATATAGGTATATTTTAACCTGAAAACGATTCAGTAATACTGTTTGAAGGAGTATGAAATAAGTTAAGCTCACTTTTAAAAATCATTACGGCTCGGTTTGATTACAGATTATACTGTCAATTATAAAACTAGTATTTGAAGCATAAATGTACTTATCTGGTTTATTTTCATATATCACATTGGTTCTTGTATCCTTTAGCTATCAAGATGATGCAAAAAAAACTATTCTAAGAAAGTAGCAAAGCGATATATCACGTCAACCGCTGCCAACGGTCGGGGAATCTTATGACGGCATATGCCGAAAACCGATGCTAAAGGGTTAACAATATTGAAAATGTATCTATTTTTCTATGTATATATTTTTCCATCTATAATAAATGATTGAATGATATTTTTGTTTGTTTGTAGCTAAAACCCGAAACATTGCCATTCCTTTGGATTTGGAGTCCAAGGTGCAGGCGGTCTTCCATAGAGCCGCCATGTTATCTAGACAGGCCAGTAAATGGCATCTCATTTCCAAGACACCAAAGCTTGAAAAAACACAATCTCAGGTAAGATTTTTGCTTCGTCAAACATACATACAAATATACATACAAACATACATACAAACATGCAAACATACAAACATACAAACATGCATGCATATAAACACAATTACAAACATATGTACACACCCACAAACATGCATACAAACATACAAGCATAGAAACATACAAACATGCATGCATATAAACACAATTACAAACATACGTAGACACCCACAAACATACATACAAATCTACAAACATACAAACATACAAAAATACAAATATACAATTATACAAACATACAAATATACAAACATGCAAATATAGAAACATACATAAAAACAGTCATACAAACATAAATACATACAAACACACATATTAAAATATATAATAACACACATTTTAACATACAAACATCACCACTATCCCAAACTAATGAAAACGGAAAATTGATAAAATTCCTAAAAAGATGATCAATTCATGGACGATATGTCGAAATTACCACTTTCTAGTCGTTTTGTTCAAGTTATTGAATATAAGTAAACTTAGGTGTGATTTTAGAATTCCTTCGAGAAAAAGAAAAAAAGTTGAATCTAATAAAATAGATTCCCCAAATCCCTCTAAAAAAATACATCGCAACTGTCATAAAGCATCGTGCTTAAATTTCCCAAGCATAATTATTTTGTATTTCTTTAGGTATTTTGCACCGACCGTTCAATCATGGAAGGTCTCCAAGACATTGTGGCATTACTGGAAGAACAGCTGAGGCCGTTAGTGCAGGCCGAGCTGGGCGTTCTGGTGGACATCCTCTACAGACCAAGGTTGCTGTTCCCAGCCTCACCCATGCCCATCCTCGCTTCTGGCCCGGCACACCACAGCAAGGATGAGAGCGGCATATTCATCTCAAGGTAACTGTTCTATACTGGAATTGGGAGAGGTTGATACATTTTATCCACAGTTCATATCAGCTCGATGTAGCTCTCGCAGGCTGGTGCCGATAAGCCCCGATATACGATATTTCGTCACTTATTTTTGTTTGTTCGTCTGACACGCATATATAAAGGTATTAAGCTAAGTTTATATTTAACTCTTTCATTACGGCTCGGTTTGAATACAAATTATACTGTCAATTATAAAACTAGTGTTTGAAGCATAAATGTACTTATCTGGTCTATTTTCACATATCACATTGGATCTTGACGCTTTAGCTATCAGATGATGCATAAAAAACTATTCTAAGAAAGCAGCAAAACGATATGTCACGTCAACCAATGTCAACGGACCGGGAATCTTATGACGGCATATGCCGACAACCGATGCGAAAGGGTTAAGGAGTCAAAAGCTATGGTGCTGTGTCGCCATTTTGTTTGTTTGACAGGTCCTGTCATCGGGGGGGCTGGTCCCGTAAATAGCCAAAGTATTAATTTTGAAGCTGGACTGTCATTCACTATGTGGGCTCAGTAGTGGTCGTCATCTGTCCGAGGCCTGAAGCAGAAAGTTTCGTCTCGGGCAGATAAACGAAGTTTGTCAAATTTTTATGTTAAATAAATTACAATGTGTTTCTCGGAAAGTTCTTTTGTATTGCTCATCCGCTCCTCGTCCCTCGATCACGCGTTCCGATGATGATCCCGGCGACATGGAGTTGTTCTTTGAGTAAACGGGGATGTCACAGTGTGTATCAATTTCCATAAACAAAGATTAAAACCTATTCTCGTGTGTCTCTATCGAGAATGTCAAGGACATGTAATGCTTAAACATTTTTATTTATAGACTCATCAGACATACAGAGAGACTTTTAGAAGAGAAAGAAGAGAAGCTTTGCGTGAAAGTTCTGAGGACGCTCAGAGAGATGATGGCGGTGGACCCGGAATATGGAGAAAAGGTACAAATTTTAAATATATTTGATTCTTCATAAAATTTCACTAATTTTAATATGGTAAACTTATGACTAATTTACCAGTAGTAAGCCTTCTTCATCATTTCTATGTCCACTCCCCTAGTTAAAGCATATAATTGTAAGAAACTGCTGCCATAAGTACCTTAAAAATAAAAATTTTTGATATTGTGGCTTTTGGGTTTAGCCGTGTGTGGCGAACTTCCTTCAACCAATATTTTGACCGCCATTGCAGGGGTCTTCTTCTGGATTGATGATTTTATTTAGTTTTGAGTTGGTTTATTCAGATTATATATTTTTTATGAGCGTTATTGATTTACATTTCCATGGCAACTCAAGATTCATTCCGGAGAAGCATAGGTATGTTCTAAGACTACAGTAGGTATGTCCAAATAATATGGTAGGTATGTTCTAAGAATTGTATATCCACGAACGTTATGTCGGACTGTGGTCGTCCTTGCTTGTCTGTACAGGTTTTAGAGTATGTGCTAGAGGTGGAAGCCATACTGTTTTGAGAATCAAGCCGTCATCCCTGTTGATGTTGATGGGATGCTTTTGATTTCAATGGCTTCCCTTACTAGGCGTGCATATTTTCCTTGTGTTCGAGCCACAATTTCGGGTTCGAACGAAAACTTATGTTCCATGTCAGCCAGATGCTCTGTCAGTGCTGGCGTCATTGGGTGGCCTAGTCTGCACGATCTCTCATGTTCACTTACTCTTTTACCTATAAAAACCTAAGAAGTCATTTATGAAATTGTTTGGTTTTCAGGGCAATCAACTTCGTAACACTCTACTAGGCCAGTATCTGGTTGGAAGGAAACCAGAACCTCGTCTAACAGCAATTCAGATAGCTCAAGCAGCATCACATGGGCCAGCAGGTTTGTTTCATCTAATTGCATTCATCATAATTCTCTAGCTGGATCATTGTGGAATTTTTGCTTTAAAAATGTTCTTAAGTTTTCCAAATGCTGCCCATTCCGGTTGTATACACCTCTCGATTTCTTTTGACAAGTTATTTCATCCTAGTTAGATTACTGTCCCTGATAAGTATATTAATTTTTTATTTAAAAATTTACAATATTCGCTCCATATTTAAAGCATACGGACACCACAAATTTTCGTTTCACAGTTCTGTATGCTCAAGTTATCTATGCCTTGTCCCAGAACACCTGTATACCCGGAGGTTCAACATAGATGGCTCCCGGAAGCCTCCAGGGCAAGAGCCTGCGAACCTGCATAGACTGCGACTGTAGTACCATAGAAATATTTGGGTGTTGAATAATCAGTGTTTTTAAGGAAATCAGATAATTAGCCCAACACTCCCGAACCCTGGACATTTTTTTTGTCATTAAGGGATGGCTTAATCCTACGGGCATGTATAGATGACAGCTTAGATTTGATTAAATATTTATATTTTTAATTTAAATTTAAATGAATAATATTATTTTCTAGCCAAGGTCCTTATTCGTACTGGGCAGACTCTGGCTGAAGTTCAAACCCACCTGGACAAAGAGGGAGCCTCCGAGCTGGTGGTGGAGTTGGTCATCAAAAGTGTCAACTCGCCAGCAATCTTCTTTGAAGCTGTTCAACTTGGTAATGCTCAAATATTTCATTTTGCAATGCTTTTTACCTAGAATATTTTCTCTAATTCCATATATATATATCCGGATATTTTTATTTTATTACAAAAGTTTTTAATACTCTATTCCTTTATAGATAATTGATCTATATCAATATTTAATTTATATAGACAATGTATTTCTTAGGTTTTCACGGCCTGATTTGATATTGTGGCTTTTGGGTTTAGCCGTGTGTGGCGATTTTCTTCTTACCTATATTTCGACCGCCAATGCAGGGGTCTTCTTCAGGATTGATGACTTAGTTGTGAGTTGTTGTCAGGAGATAGTTTAGCCGTTAGCCTAACATACCTCCACGAGCGTCATTGTCATCTCCATGACAACTAACATACTCAATTTCATTGATGCGTTCTGTCGGACCAATGAAATTCCGTTTACGGTGGGTATGTTCTATAAAGAGAACGTCATGTTGGACTGTGGTCGTCTTGCTTGTCTGTACAGGTTTTTGAGTATGTTCTAGAGGTGGAAGCCATGCTGTTTTGAGAAACAAACCGTCATCCCTGTTGATGGGATAGCTTTTGATTTCAATGGCTTCCCTTACTAGGCGTACATATTACATCGAAGTATTGGTAAGAAGAAATTCACCACACACGACTAAACCCAAAAGCCACAATATCAATGTATGTATCAATTTATTATTTACCATATGTATTTTTTATAAACAAGAATATTTAATAATAAAATAATGCTTGTTTAGGAATTGCGCTCTTGGAGGGCGGCAACTCCATAATCCAACACAGCTGCTGTACCAAACTTCAGACTGGTGACTTCTCCCAAGCTTTCTTCAAGGTTTGTACATACATTCATTTTTTATGGTTATACTTTTGATGATATTATATGGGCATTATCAGACCCTGGGAATTTGAAAAACCCATGAAGTTTTTTTTTGGTTTGTTTACAGAAAACTTCACATCGCGTTTTTTCTGTTCTGTAAATAAAGAGCGTTTTTTTTTGCTTGTGAAATATTTCTACAGTATTTTTTTTTGAAAAAGTGATATCATAGTTGACTGAAGAGTTATGAAATTTCAAATGAATTTGTACCTCATACGTATGAAAATTTAGCATGATTCCTGACTTTCTTCATAGTATCAGTCCGGTGGATTGGTTGGCAGCAACAAGATCTTGCATCTCTACTCCTCTGCAGTCCTCTTCAGCTCAGCATAAGAGCTACAATTCATGTCCTCGAACACTTGCTGCAAATTATCCCATCTAGGGTGCCCTCTACAGTTTCTTTCCTCAACCATCCCTTCCACAATGTCGTGAAGAACACCATCGTGGCGCATAATGTGACCGATCCATCGGGCTCGCCTCTCTGAGATGGTTCTTACTAGGTGCCTATCCTCCTTGATTATGCTGAGAACCTCATTGTTCGTGACGTGGTCTCTCAAGGAAATTCCGAGAATTCCTCTGCATGACCACATCTCAAAAGCCTCTAGTCTTTTTTTATCACTTTCAGATAAGCACCACGTCTCACAGCCGTAAATCAAGATGCTCCAAACAAATGTTTTGGCAAGTTGCTTGCGGAGCCTTGAATTAATATTTTTTGACTCAAGAATTTTGTTTTTCTTTATTGAACGCTAGCCTTGCTTGATGTATGCGACTGTTGACTTCTCTTTTTGTTCTGTATCCCTGACTACTTAATTAAAAAAAAAAATACTAGAATCTGAGCTTACATATTTTACTTAAAGTCGCTGAGAGTAGGTAAATACTATTAGTTATTTAAGGAATATATATTATTAAATTAATAAAAAATATTTATGTAAGTATTCTATGATCATGTTTTCTTTACTATAGTGTAAGTAGGTAACATTGTTGTGTACTATTTTTCAGGTCTTCTATGACAAGATGCGGGAAGCACAACAGGAAATCAAGTCAACAGTCAGTGTCAACACGTCTGAAGTTGCAGCCAAGCAGAGTCAGGAAAAAGACGGCAAGGATATAAACGCCTACGACAAACTGGGAAGGGGACACTCGGGTAATCGATATTCAATTACTTCCATTATCAAATTAATTTAGTTTATGTTCTCAAAGATGATGAGAGTCCTGGAGTTGCAGAAAAAGAATCCATAGTTAGTTTTTGGTTGTAGAATGTATAGAGAACAGTGAGTCTGATAAATAATAGCATCCTAACGTGTTAGCTCCAGTCTATGGAACTCATACGAGGGTGATCCGTAACATAAGTTTCCCATGGCGATACAGTACTGAAAAGCGCTGTTATGGTGGATCCGAGATTCTGTAGTGTACCTTGGTTCCCCCACTCCAAATCCCTTCCCTAGCGAGCTACCTGCGGAGCTCAGTCTTGGCTTGGCAGCCATACGTGATGGGTCTCCCCCTCGCTTTGCCCGCCAGTTGTGAGCTGCGTTCGATGATCCGTTTCCTGTCGGCAACTCTGGGTGCTTCCATTGTTTAGACTGTTCTTTGGTTTCGGGTGTGAGGTGGTGCACCCAAGTCTCGTCTCCAGTGACGACGGAGTCGAGGTGTTCCTCGACCTGGTCATGAAGAACATTTCCAAATAATTGTGTTTTGATTTATATTTTTAAAATATTTTCCTTGTGATCCATATTAATTGAAATGTCTATATTTTCAGGTGGATCAAAGGCAGTAATGATGACTGATGAGCTGCACGATGAACTGGCACAAGCAGCCAGGGCCACAGCTCAAGCCTTCTCCACAGTCAGGAATATGACTCCTGGTAAATATTGCTTAGCTCAGAAATTGATTATTTAAGTTTAAAGGAGCAATGGCCATGGTAATAACAGTAGAAAAGACTAAGTGCGTGAAGTGTAATAAAAACTTAAACTAGATTGTATCATTTTGTCCTTCCAGGTGCTGGCTCAGGTGTTGAGGAGCTGCTTACGGAGCGCAGGGAAGGTGGACCACAGCCCGATAGTCTTCCACCCAAGGTGGCCGTCATGCAGCCAGTCCTGAGGTTTTTACAGCTTTTGTGCGAAAACCACAACCCAGAACTTCAGGTCAATATTATAATTTAAGTTTTTAATTGATATCAACATGCTCCTTTCTCTCTAAAAGGTGTTACTCCGTCGCTTGAGGGGATGATGAGGAGCAGGTCAGCAAAACAAAGACATTTTCAGAAACACATTGACATTTATTTACGTTAAAATATTAAAAGCTTCCGGCCGGCCGTAATGCGACCCATGCGGCCCGTGGTCGGTCACCAGCGCCGTAAGCGGCGGTCTATATAACTAGTCCCAATATGGCGGATACATAAATATATGGCAAGTGAACAGAAAAGAGACGAAAGATTGTATATTGAGGTTTTGGTACCAGTCAGTAAGGGCTACATCATGCTGATGTCAATATCTATCCATTAAATTTAATATCAATTATTATGGAAATACTTGGGTAAAATGCTTTATTGTCTCGAGTATATTGTTGTTGATAAAAATTCTACTAGTCATGAGTTATAAAACTGTTAAATTAATTTAATTTTTTTGGTTCTTTAGAATCTTCTTCGCAACCAAAACAACAAAGCTAACTACAACCTCGTATCGGAGACGCTCATGTTCCTGGACTGTATCTGCGGCAGCACGACAGGCGGACTTGGCTTACTGGGACTGTATATCAACGAGAGCAACGTGGCGCTCATCAACCAGGCGCTGGAGACTCTCACCGAGTACTGCCAGGGGCCCTGCCACGACAACCAGAACTGCATCGCCATGCACGAGAGCAACGGCCTCGACATCATAACCGCGCTCATCCTAAATGATATCAACCCGCTGGGCCGTGCCCGTATGGATCTAGTGCTCGAACTCAAAAACAATGCTTCAAAGCTGCTGCTCGCCATTATGGAGTCACGAGGAGATGAGCAGAACAATGCCGAAAGAATCTTGTACAATATGAATCCTAAACAGCTGGTGAGTACACTTTTGACAATTTAAAATAATATTGTTCAACAACACATGCATATTTTTGAAGTGAGCTTATGTTTTGGTAAGGTAAATAAAAAGATGGTTCGGTAGGATATCAGAATGCTTAACAACGCTGGAAGAATCATGTAAATTATGAATCCTAAACAGCTTGTGAGTACACTTTTGTCAATTTTCAAAATATGGTTCGGCAGTATTTCAGGATGCAATTTTCGTATTGATCTTATGCTTTAGCAAGGTAAATAAAAATAAAATAGTTTGGTGTGGTAATTCAAGATGCAACCTTATGATAAAGTAAGGTGAATAAAAGGAAGATAATTTGAAAATATATGCTCTTTAAAGGTAAAAAAAATGAAAATCATACAGCGCTACTTCATGATGTTTCTTGAAGTAAGGTAAGAAAATTTGATTGACTGTTTTTTGAAAATAGTCAAATTTTGCGATAATTTCCCAAGCACAATACAATTTTCACTTAAGACAGATTACCTAGAATTTGACATACATTTTTTAATGAATTATATTTTTTAGGTTGATGTGGCCTGCAGTGCTTTCCACCAAGAAGTCTCCAATGAAGATTGTGATGACGACGGAGAAGGCGGAAGTGCAGTTTCACCAAAAGAGGTAAGAAAAAAACAATTTTTCATCTATTTTTAGTGCCAAAATATTGTTTATAATGTTTTTTAAATGTTGAAGTGTCTGTGTTAATGCCAATGTTTGTTTATTGATGTTTAGGTGGGGCACAACATCTACATCCTGTGCCACCAGCTGGCCGGCCACAACAAGGAGTTAGCCGCCTTGCTGAAGCCCAGCTCGGCCGTTGACCCCAAGAACCAGCAGGCCCTGCAGTACTATGCATCACACACGGCACAGATTGAAGTAAACAACCTTCAATGTTACTATTATTGATAGCATTCGCTACGAGCGTAAAAATATTTTGTATTTGTGTATATACAATAATGTTGACCGAATGTTCCAAAAATCGTCTGATCTTCAAATCAAGAGATATTGTTTATGGAATTAATTTGCGACGGACATACACTCCAGCTAGGTAACGTATATGAAAAAAAATGTACACTCTTCAAAAAAAAAACATTTTGTTTTGCTTAAATGGGAGATTTTGACAATCCTATTACTTTTAAATAATAGTTTTCCAAACCTATGAAACACATTTTTTTCCTAAACATAAATCTTTCAAATTATCGAATATTCTACTAAGAGTTATCGAACGAAAAAATCAAAGCAAATGTACATTACTTAAATTGTGGATTTCCACCATGAATTATCAAACAAAAAATTAAAACATGAGTGTTTCCCAAGCCTATATCATTGATATTATGATATTCCACCAAGAATGATTATTTTTACCATATCCGATCCATATTTGGAGCATATGGACACCACATATTGTCGTTCATAATTCTGTAAGCTCATATTGTCTATGCCTTGTCCCAGAACACCTTTATACCCAAATATCGACACGGAAGTATAGATGGTTCCTGGGAGCCTCCAGGGCAAAAGCCCGCAAACTTTATAGACTGCGGCTGGATTTGGGTGTTCAATAATCAGCGTTTTTAAGGAGATCGGTAGATCTTGATTTTGTTTTGTCCTTCAGAGGTGGCTCAATCCTACCGGGGACACGTATAGAATTTAGCAAAAATTAAAGATCGAAAAAATTAAACACACCTGCCTTTCATACCTACAATTTTGAAATTATGAAATTCCACCATGAATTGTCGAATGTAAAAATCAAACATACCGAATCTACATCATCGATATTATAGTATTAAATCATGAATTACCGAATGAAAAAATCAAATTTACCTGTTTCGCAAACCTACATCTAAGAAATTATGTTATTCTACCAAAAAAATTACAAACAAACAAAATCTAACAAATCAAAACATGTATTCTTTTCGTATTCCAGATTGTGCGTCAGGACAGGACTTTGGAACAGATTGTGTTCCCGATCCCCGAGATCTGCGAGTATTTAACAGGAGAGACCAAACACCGCATCCTCAACACGGCAGAGCAAGATGACCAAGGATCCAAGGTCACCGACTTCTTCGAGAGAACTCCTCAGATGTTCGACGAAATGACGTGGCAGAAAAAACTTAGAGGTTAGGGATTTGACTGGATAATTTAGTGATGCTCAATCAATGAATATAATATTTTGAATCTATTTAGTCTAAAGCCGGTGTCCCATCCAAAAAACCAAGTGTGCTTTATAATAGAGCCTGGAATAAAGACGTAAGATTGTTGAATTTAATCTTTTCTAACAATATTACCACAGCTGTTGCTCCTCTGAACTTTAAACATTAATTCCTATTGCACCCAACCTCAACCGACAAACTCGTCTTACACTTGCCGAACATCCATACACGGGTAATGTGTGTCAACCAAGAACTGGTAATTTCTAAAGGAATTTTTACATAGATTAGATGATTAGCTTGATGCTCCCGAGGCATGCATAATTTGACTCTAAGGGGTTCCTCAACCCAACCAACAATACGCGGTAAGCAACGGTAAACCATCTAAATTTTGATGCTCATAAATTGATCATTGAATTTCAGTTTTTTTTCGTAATGTCAATTTTCTATAGATAACTTTATTTTTCAGGTCAACCGGCCCTCTTCCGAGTGTCCTCCTACATGTCCTTGTGGAGCAACATCCTCTTTAACTTTGCTGTTCTTATCAACGTAATTGTAGCTTTCTTCTATCCCTTTGGCGGGAACACACCAGGTTAGTTATTATAACTTAATGCTGTCAAAACAAATTTCAGTAATTCAATGTTTAATGATTACATCGAACGATGATCTATTATGCAAGTATATTTTACTTTGTTTTATTTTATTTTGTTGTATTATTTTGTTATATTATTCACTTTTATCTGCACTTAAATACAGGGAGCGGCAAAAAGGTCTGACGGTTTTCTATAATCTCAAGTAATCAAACCAAAAGATATTTTTGCCGCTCCCTGTATTTAATAGTTGTTGGGTTAAACAGCATTGTCTGTGTCCCGGGCGGAAGACCGAATTTTGTCGGTCTCTTTTTGTTTAACGTAAGATAAATTTCAATTGTGCTTCTCTATGAGTTCTTTTCTTTGGTGACCTGTTCATTATCCGTCCACCATGCATACCGATGACAATCCCGCGGTCTGGAGTCGATTTAATTAAATGGGGGACGTCACCATATTTGGTAATAGTCGTATTGGAGCTGAAATGTTACTTATTGTGTGTTACTTATTTTTCAGAGGTGGACACTCGGCTGTCTCTGGCTGTATGGGCGGTGACGTTGGGAGCCGGAGGGCTGGTGGCCATGGTTCCCAGGGCATCGGGACTGCGGACACTAGGCGCAGGCTGCATACTCAGGCTCATACTGTCAGTGGGGCCGCGGCCCACCCTCGCCATCCTGGGAGTGCTAACAGTAAGCTTGATACCTCACACACTAGACAGCGGTGACCACATATACTTGAAACTATTCCAAAGACTGATGATTAGTTCTACAATATGGTCAAATTCCCAACTATTCATATATTATAGCATTTCCCTTATCAAACCTTTGTGTATTTTTACATTGTCATATATTTCCAGGTTATGGTGAAAGGCGTACATCTTGTGAGCATCATCGGCAACCAGGGCACGCTGACCAAGTCCCTGGGCAAGATCATCACGGACAAGGAGCTGCTCTACCACAGCACCTACCTCATATTCTGCTTCCTCGGCATCTTCGTGCATCCCTTTTTCTACAGTGTCTTGGTAAGAGTTTCATAAATAATATATTGGAGTGAAACTTTGCTTAACCCACACAAGTTAAAATATGACTGTTTGTCACTTGAAATGTATGTTGAGAAGAACTGTGTGAGAAGAACTAAAACTTAACTAAAAGACTCTAGAAGTAAAAGATATCTATACTTGCAAACCTTTTAGCCAATCATGCAATGAGGTTGGAAGAATTATTATTTCTATGTATTTATCAATTAATCTTCTTTAGATTCAGTATTATTGAGGCAAATTGAAATTGATTAGACAAAAGGTGAAACTCTTTTACTCATCTATCATAGACAGTCTATGCACAGGTTCAGTGTGTAATATGTTAATACGTAGCATAGAAGGCCAATAAATGCTTGTGTATCGTACCATACATTAGTTGAACACTTTGCTGGCGGGTATAGCTTAATGGTTGCTTGCTTTGCAAGCCAAAAGTCGTGAGTTCGATCCCCGAAGGAAATTAAAAATAAAAGGATTTTTAATTCGATTTCTGAGCTCTAAAATATAGTTGGTGTGAATTTGATCCCTCACCCGTAAAATGCCAGTCGTAGCCTATTAATTAAAATTTAGTAAGTAGAAAGTAGTCCTGTGAAGACCACTAATTCATAGTAAATTCCTGTAATAGTAAGGATGATGCGTAAATCTGAGGCTGTAGTCTATGACATTGGCCGATCAACACTGATATTATTCTTGAATAACGAGCCTTGAATTATGCTCGTCTTCGCATGCTGCCTATAAGTGTGAACAGAAGCGACGCGACTTGCTCTTTTGCTCCTACTTACTCTTCAAGCCACGCACTTTCATTGGCTGACGTATTTAGCAATGTATGGATTTCATCGAATTTTTCTGATATTGTAGCTTAATTTTATAAGAACGTTTTTTTATATTGATTGGTATGAACATGTACATTTGTAATTGCAGCTGTTTGACGTGGTGTACAGAGAGGAAACGCTGTTGAACGTCATCAGATCAGTGACCAGGAACGGCCGCTCCATAGTCTTGACCGCTGTGCTGGCTCTCATCCTGGTCTACATGTTCTCTCTGGTCGGATTCCTGTTCTTCAGAGACGACTTCCTGGTGTCTGTCGATGAGATCGATGAAGTAGGACAAGGTAATACTAAACATACAAGCCTAGAGTTGAAATAAACATATTTAACAATTGATACACATAGGAATAGTAGAAATAAGAAGCCACAAGAAAATACAGGAACAAGAAAAGCGGTCCAAGACAATTATTCATTCCCGAACATTGTCGATTGAAACCAATTGGTATTGTGGCTTTTGGATTAAGCCGTGTGTGGTGAATTACTCTTTTCCAATATTTCGCCCGCCGTTGCAGGGATCTTCTTCAGGGTTGATGACTTTGTGATGAGTTGGTGTCTGGAGGTAGTTTAGCCGTCAGCCTAATATATTTATCTCCACGAGGTCATGTCGGAGAATAAATTAAAGAAATATTGGAAAAGAGTAATTCGTCACACACGGTTAAACACAAAAGCCACAATATCAAATCTGGCCGTGAAATCGTAAGAAGTTCTTGAAACCAATTGGTTGGTGACACCAAACCCGATCCAGTTTTACAAAAAACATCCGAAGAATAAAAGTTGGGTACAATTGAGCAAACAAATAGGAACGAACAGACTGGAATGGGATGGGAACGGGATGGGAATGTGACAGGAAATATTTAACCCAACTTTAAATATTTTAATTTGACTAGAGCTTCTTTTCTTTAATGAATACGTGCGTTTTATTTTCAGCTGATATTGTGAAGGACCACGCGGAATGTGCTGACAATCCTGCAGCCAAGTACTTAAAAGGTTTGTATTTCAAATTATATTTTGGAAATTATAGCATCTATATAACATCTCTCTGACAGTTTAATAAAACGACAATGTTTTTGTTGTAGACTCAGAATACATGTTCTGCACGCCCCCGGGGGGCAGCGGCGCGGAGGCGGGGGTGGGGCTGGTGAGCGTGAGAGGCGAGATGAGGGAGCGCTCCTGTGACTCCCTGGTCATGTGCATCCTCACCACTCTCAACCAGGGGCTCAGGAACGGCGGCGGCATCGGGGACATCCTCAGAGCGCCCGCCAGCACTGTAAGCGACAACATGACTTACCTCTAACCTCCACTCCGAGATACACAGACGTAATGATATACGTATTTCATGGTTAGCAACGTGTTACCAAAGAAGGCAATTCGAGACTCGCTGTAGTATACTAACTTCGCAGCCTTAGACTGGGGTCTATTTGACATCTAAATGATGCACCTAGAATCACGGAAAAGCCTTCAGCCACTCTCTAACAAGTAGCTTTTTGTGTACATGGAGGGTTTTCATCAAAACCTAATGATATTTCATAATCATTGCTCCTACAAAGTAAGAGGATGATTTTGAACAAATAAAGTGATAAAGGGGTGTGTCGGGATACAATGAGTTGAGGACTAGAAGTGAATGTGTGCTTGGGTATGCATTTCTTTCGGTTAGTTCGTGTATGTGAGGAAATACTAATATTTTGTTGGAATTCAGTCTAGGAGACTGTAGTTTCGACTAACTCGTAGCCTTCCTCAATCCATCCCTTGTCAAGAGACAACTCAGTTTCTTTATTGTTTGTAGGAACCGCTGTATGTGGCGCGTGTGATCTACGACCTGCTGTTCTTCTTCATCGTCATCATCATTGTGCTGAACTTGATCTTTGGTGTCATCATCGACACCTTTGCCGATCTCAGGAGCGAGAAACAACAGAAGGAACTTATCCTCAAAAACACTTGCTTCATCTGCGGTGAGACTATTCATCAAAATAAATATTCTTCTTTTTTGCTGTCGTCATTATTGTCATTATTGAGTTATTATAAAAAGAAACTTGATATTGTGGCTTTTGGGTTTAGCCGTGTGTGGCGAATTTCTTCTCTCCGATATTTCGACCGCCTTTGCAGGGGTCTTCTTCAGGGTTGATGACTTTGTTATGAGTTGGTGTCAGGAGGTAGTTTAGCCGTCAGCCTAACGTACCTCCCCGAGCGTCATGTCGGGTAATCGTGTACGGTGGATACGTTCTAAGAAGAGTACCTCCACGAACGTCAATGTGCAATGGCGGTCGAAATATCGGAGAGAAGAAATTAGCCACACACGGCTAAACCCAAAAGCCACAATATCAAATCTGGCCGTGAAAACCTAAGAAGTTAAAAAGAAACTTGCTTTACTATAAAATAACCTTAAAATTAACTGAAAATAACTGTAAAATAACCCTAAAAATGTGATTTCAGGATTGAACCGTTCGGCTTTCGACAACAAAACAGTCTCATTTGAAGAGCACACCATGTCTGAACACAACATGTGGCACTTCCTGTACTTCATTGTGCTGGTGAGGGTCAAGGACCCCACCGAGTTCACCGGCCCCGAGAGCTACGTCTACTCAATGATCAAGGTCAGTTCAACTTAACCCTTTCGCATCGATTGTCGGCATATGCCGTCATAAGATTCCCCGACCGTTGACATTGGTTGACGTGATACATCATTTTGCTACTTTCTTAGAATAGTTTTTTATGCATCATCTGATAGCTAAAGGATACAAGAACCAATGTCATGTATGAAAATAGACTAGATAAGTTATGCTTCAAATACTAGTTTTATAATTAACAGTATAATTTGTATTCAAACCGAGCCGTAATAAAAGTTAAGTTAAAAGGTTTCCATAATTTTTTCATAAAGAAAAACTTTTCATGTAATGAATTATACACGGCTGTGAATCTTGTCATCAATAGCCAATGCAGCCATATAGTAGAATACTAGGGGTATACTGCTTTGACTTTGTGAAGAATAACGAGACGAGAGAACGGACAAGGCAGCCTCCCATACTATAGTTGGTCAAGAGACGAAGGTATAGCTAGATGGGACATGTACTTTGGATGCCGCAGAAGAGCATGATCTAAGCTACCTTTTTTTTTCAAGATTGAAATTGTTTTTTGAATATAATTTTTTTCGACAACAATGGTCAGGACCAGGAGTGATTCTCACTTGGACCGATAGATTCTTCTTCATAGTATCAATCCGATGGATTGATTTGCAGCAACAAAAAATCTTACATCTCGATCCTTGAGATGCAATCATTTTTTGCTGATACATGGGATGTCTTTTAGACCTTTAATGTGGTATTTTCCCCTTTATTTCCACATCCTAATGCCGTTGGCCATAAAGGTTCATCCGCCTTAGGAGGGCATTTACTTCCTCCAGGACAATAGAGTGCCCTAACCAGCTTGACCTGATGAGGTTAGCTAGGTGTTAACCAACATTCGGTTCCTGTCTATATTGGCCGACCGATGTCGCTCACCCCCCGCCACGAGAAGGAGATAGATCAGGATTTTCCTTTCATCAACCTGTGACCATAAGGCATTCTGCAGAGTCCTCCAGTACTTTTAGGGGGCTAATGGGGATTAATGATTGTACTGTTGCAGTCGTCTAACCTGGAGTGGTTCCCACGGTTGCGGGCGACATCTCTAGCCACCAGTGAAGGAGAGGCGGCGGATGTGGAATTGCGATCGCTGCAAGGTCAGCTGGAGCACACCCAGGCCATGGTGGCCACTCTCACACACTTACTGACTGACCTTAAAGACCAGGTGAACTTGTCTATATTTATATATATTGATATCCTCCTCTTCCATTTAGGACATCGATTAACTGGATGAAGGATGCAGGATCAGGTTCACATTATAAACAACTTGTTTCTGTTTCACGATACATGTTTATTGACACAAACGTCGCCCGCCACAGCGAACGCACAGGACGCACGCACTGTGACGGGCGCGAGTCAAACTTCAACTGCCAGCCCACGGCGCGATCTCACATCTCCACGGTACCAACTGCCAATATGACAGTCCTACCAACCAACAATAGGCCAACTGTCATAACAAACAAAATGGCGCATGCAAGCGCCGTGCAACATTATATAATTAAAATAAACATTCGATGTAGATGTCAGGTAAGCGGACAAAAATAATAGACAAAAGATCGCTTGTCGAGGCTTTACGGCATCGGCATTAAGGAGCTATATCAAGCTGATATCAATATATATATATATAATTATTTATTTTTACCCGCTTCACACCTGCACCACACCGAAAGACAATTAACTCTCCTTGACAATACGCTCATTCATTATAATCAGATGATATGACTAACCAGCAACTGATAAGTCCAGTAGGAGTTCCCTCTTAGCCTATGATATCGACTCGATATGGTTCCTTCAGGCTCACACCAAATGACCACGACAAACGATCTGTTATCTGTGCTTCGCTCGCCGGGACACACTAATAAGGAACTGTTACTTACCGTACTTACCATATCCGGTCCATATGTGAAGCAACTGGACACCACAAATTATTGTTTCACACTTCTATAAGCTCAAGCTGTTCCAGAACACCTGCACCCGGAAGTCCGCATGGAAACATATGGACCTCCGGGTCCCACCCAAATATTTCTCTGGTATTACAGCCGCAGTCTTATAATACATATAAATTTATTTTTTCGATGTAAATAAATCCATTTTTTGCAAGTCCGATTTAGTAATAAAATTATGAAATTCTACTGTTAATTATCAATTGAATATTAAAAGATTCAATTCATCATCAATTTTTTGTGGCAAATCATTAGCTAAACATTTTTCATTTGATTTTCAGATGACTGAACAAAGAAAGCAGAAGCAGAGGATAGGCCTGCTGAACTCCACTTCCACTTACATGCAAAACATGAATCTCAACATGTAACTCTCAACAGATGCAAGGGGAATACCCTTTATCCCACTGGCAATAATTCTCATAAGGAAACATCACTATCTACAAAGCAAAACGATGCAAATATATATTTTTTAATATCCTAATATAGGTATTTTACATCATTTTCATTTTTATGTATATTTAAAAGATTTGTTATGTATGCTATTGTATTTATAAAGAAAATCCTTCATAACTACCTCTTCAGAAAACTGTCAAAAATGTAAAAACCTCTTCCTGGCAACATTGACAGTTACAATGCTCAAAATTAAGGAAATGAAGCAGAATATAAATGGATTAATGCTAAATTATTTTAATTAAAAATGTAGATTTAGATAAAAATTAGAGTCTTAATCCTATGGCCACGGTTTCAAAATTGTAAATGGCTGTCACACAGGAAATGTGTTCATCATTAATTGCCGCTCTACCATTAGTTCCAAAACTTATATTGCTGCATTCCAACTATATATTATTAAAAGTTTTTTATGCTTTCAAACTCACACGGATGAACAACCATTCGGTTAGGACATACGAGGGCGGTCCAATAAGTACTTAGCCTCACCACCCGATGGCGCCACTATCGCAAGAGAAATTTACTATCATGTAGTACATTCTTGTAGACGGCTACTGTCGTTCCAAAGTCGACATTCCAACTACTCTTCAGAAGCTAATATTCCTCAATTCAAAATAATCTTTCAAAAATTTTAAACTTTATTCCGTCAAAAATTATTTAATAAATAAACTTGTGTCACATAATAAACAAAAACTCACCATTCCCTCCCTAAAACTGTCATATTCCTCTCCATTCAGGAACCGCTGTGTTGTCATCATCAGCCTGTGTCCGTCCACTGTTGAACGTAGGCCTCCCGCATGAGTCTCCATCTTCTTCAATCCTCTGCCTTCCGCATCCAAGTCACTCCCGCTATTCTTCTTATATCGGCAGTCTATCTTGTAGGGGGTCGGTAGGGTGTTATACAGTTCTGATGGCTTCCATATTCCTTGCCTCATCCCAAGTTATTTCTACATCCAATGCTCCGCCGAATACATAAATATTGTTTTGAACGATCCTCAGAACGAGAGTCAAGGAGATTAAACAGAAGGCAGCTGTAGTAACCAAGGTATATATCAGTATTAGATTGTATTTTTTAATACTATATATATATTATTTTGCATCCTTTTGCTTTTGAGGTACATAATATAAGATCTTATTTATTTTGATGAAGAAAAAATAATGTTTTTTTTTTCATTGGCAAAAAAAAATCTTGCACATTCATGACTCAAATATAATAAATCTATCATCATCATTTTTTTGGTGTTTTTTGTTAATAAGAAGTAAAAATTACAAATCATTAGAAAATCCCGATTTATCGGAATAGATAAAACAATATTATTATTTAATTTTGGTGTATTTTAAGCATAATTAAAAAAAAAGTGTATTTGAAAGGCTGACGAAGTGCACTGTGTAAAGAAAACCATTGTTTCAAGAAAAAAAATGGAGCTCAAAACAACCCATAATACTAAAATATTAATATGGACTTATTTTAGTTCAAAATGCATCTAATTTTTTTAAAAGATATTTAATAAAAAAATATATATGTATTTGTAATTCCACTATAATTACGCATTACCAATCCTTAAGTTAAGCGAGACAGCCAGTGCACCGTTTGTCCTGTGCGCCAAATATCCCGTGCACCAGACGTCAAGTGCACCTTACGTCGTTACCGATGAGTCGTTGAACGAATTGTCTGGGGACGAAAGGTCGTGACACCAAATAAAATCATTATGTTTTATTATTTTATATATTCCGAAAAATCACAAGTTTTCAATATATATCTACATAAAGAGTAACCCACAAGAGCGATATAATTTGCGTGATTGCTCACTTATTGAAATGAGACACAGCTATGCAAGCGTAATGATCTGAATACCTTCAATCACGTTTCAAATACAATTCTGATAAAAACAATAATTTTGAAGAAAAAAAAAGTTACTCTTAGAGTGACTTAAATCATAGATATCATTATGATTGTATAGCTTGGTGTCTTTTAAAAAATAAAGCAATAATTCAATTCTCATTGCTTGTCTGGGTTACTTTCTATATGACTGTTGTTACATAATTTAATAATTGTTCTTAATAATGTTTAGAGTGTAATATTTGCCATTAGAACAAAGAATTACTTGTGTTAAATGTTGATATTTTATGTAAATCCATTGTAATAATAATTTTAACTACTTTTTAATCATTTTACGTTCATCATATCAAACAAATAACATTGTCCCAAGAGAAGAGACGAAACTAAAAGAAATCTTAAAGAAATTATTATATTTTGTGCAATTTCACATATAAAACTAATGTTTTTTTTTTCGTTAAAAACGTAATAGTTAAATAACAGTTGTTTATTCAAATAATAATTATTTTATTTATTCAGCAACCAGAACCATAATAAAACAAAAAGAAAATACAATTTTTTAACATTTAACAATTTTAATTTTTAACAACTACTGACTCTCAGTGAGTGGAGCACTGGATCACCGCTGGATGGCTATGCGAAGTCGCATCCACATTATAGCAACATATACTTTTATATACCATTCAAGCCTTCCATTATTATAATATAAGATGTAGTTATTATAAAACACTGTAAATGTTGCCAATAATGAAAATAATCTTCCTCTAATATGATTTTCAACGGTTTCTCAACCTATCTTTCCCAGACAATTCGTTCAACGACACATTGGACGTCTGGTGCACGAGAAATTTGGTGCACGGGACAACTGGTGCACTGGCTGTCTCACTAACCTAAACTAGCCAAGCCTAACCTAAGGATTTGTTCATGCATCGTAGAGAGATACATAGGTCTCGTTAACTAAATAACTTAGGTTAGGTTAGCGAGACATCCAGTACACTAGTTGTCTCGTGCACCAAACGTCCAGTGCGCCCCACGTCGTTACCGATCAGTCATTGAGCGAATTGTCTGGGAACAAAATGCGACGGAACCGACTTTAATTTTAAATTAGATCTTATCTGTTTTCTAAATGTTGTCATTTATTATATTAAGATTTCTTTTAGTTTCTGTCCCTTGGATGTTTCATTGTATTTTCACACAAAATGGCAGCACGTGTCAACATTCCTCAAAATAATATAAAAAATAATCTCATTCCTATGATCTTTAATTGATAATTAAGTAATCCTTGTAAAGTCATTGTTCAGACTTTAAAAATCAAATGTATGACTCGCATTGCTGAATGTCGTAATAAGAAATGGGTAGAAGTGGCAAAAAATATTATTTTTTTAACTACTAAAATTGTATAAATTTCTCAATATTTGGCTAAAGGGTTATTTTATCATTTTATTATTTATAATTATGCTTCATACTGTCAATTTTGAGAAAGTATGATATCTATGCCTAAAAAGTCATAAATGAATCTATCAAATTGAATTAACGTTCCCAGATGGTAAACTGTTAAGAAATAATCTCATTTTTTATTTAATCTGACTTCATAATGTTAAATATCCACTTTAGAGACACTAGATATGACTCCAGTGTTTTAGTTGAAATATTTTACATAGCAAAGCCTATGAATGAACCAAGGACTAAAAACTGAGTGTTTCTGGAAGACGATAACAGAAAATAACTTTTTAGGTTTTCACTGCCAGGTTTGGCATTGTGGCTTTTAGGCTCAGCCGTGTGTGGCGAATCATCTCATTTGAATATTTCGACAGCCATTACAGGGGTGTTATTCAGGGTTCAGAAAGTCATCAACCCTGAAAAAGATCAGTGCAATGGCGGTCGAAATATTGAAACGAGATAATTTGCCACACACGGTTAAACCTAAAAGCCAAAATATAAAGAAAACAGAACTCGTCAATGTTAAGCTGTATTATAGCAAGCGTCATTCAATCAATAGATTGTATGATATAAAAATTTAATATGATACATCTGATGTATTCTTTAGTGGATATATTCTTACAATTTTATTTTTATTTTACAGTGGAACCTTGACATACAAGTTTTTTGATATACGAGCCGTCGAGCGAGCGATTTTTTGCTTTGAAATACGAGCAAAATTTGAAATACGTGCAATCGGCTTAGCGGGCCGGCCGGTTACACACGAACCGCGCGTCACGCTTTCCCGCGTGAATCCCCCGGCCACGGTCAGAGAATCAGTTATCAGTGTGCTCTCGCTGTCAAAGCATCTTTGATAAGTTGTGCTCGCGTTTTGTGGCGTCTGTACATTTTGTTTTGAGATGCGAGTAATTTGAAATAAACTCGTATGTCGAGGTACCACTGTGTTTTCATTGAATGTTGTTTTACACTTTTTTTTAGTATTTGTTATGTTTTGTATAAATAATATATTTGTTCATAAAAAGTAATCCTTCACAAAGAATTCTGTTATAGTGGGAGACTCTAGTATAATTCCATTAATATTCAAGTTCTCCCACTGTAAAATTGTCAGTTAAAAATATTTAAATTTTATTCATTTATTAAGTTACATTATGTCATAAGTGTTCAAATTGCGTAGTAAACATAAATTATATATATTCTATTACATTTTGACATAAACAACTCTAATGAAACATTAATTTACAGTTATTTTTTAATATATTTTATGTTTCAGTTGCATTTTCGTCTTGTGCAATATAATTTTAAGTATAATTAATAGTTGAGTAGTAAAATAAAATGATGACATCAATACGGTGAATAAAAAAGACATGATTTTTTTCAATGTTTTCAGCATTCACTTTGAGGTCCCTATTCTATTATATTTAACAAACGTTCATTATATAACTCAATGCATGTGGTGGCGTTGACACATGTGGTTTACAGAAAAATCGCTCCTGTGCCGAAACCTAACGATATTTATTTACATGCTTTACAGATTCGTGTAAAGAATACATGTAGGTTGATAAAGGGAATGACTGCAGTTCCAAGTTCCTATCGTATATGTCACAATGAGTACTGAAAGTAGCAAAACGAAATATCACGGCTGCCGATGTCAAAAGTAGGGGAATCTTAGACGGCACATATCGAGAACCGATGCGATAGGATTAACCTGTTTTGATATCCACTAACACATTTAACAAGTGAAAAAATATTTGTAATTGATTTGGTGATATTTTTAAGGATTCATGTTAACCGTGTGATCAAATGTGTCCCAACCACAACGGCCTAAGACACCATGGAGTTCATTCTTCTTCGTAGTATCAATCCGGAGGATTGGTTTGCAGCAACAGAATCTTGCATCTCGATCTCCATTCCTCTCGGTCCTCCGCAACCCTTTTCAGCTCAGCATAAGCGCTACAGTTCATGTCCTCGAATACTTGCTGCAAATACTCCTGTCTAGGGCGCCGTTCTGCAGTAATGTTCGAACATTCCAGGTGGCATATCTTGTTGGCTGAAGGTTTTTCTTATTTGTCTTGGTTGTTTTGTCTCGAGCAGTCCCCACCCGGAGATCCGATTGGGGGACTATTTTATCTCCGGAAAATTTTACTTGAGATGCGATCATTTTTTTGCTGATACGTGGGATGTCTTTAAGACCTTTAATGTGGTATTTTCCCCTTTATTTCCACATCCTAATGCCGTTGACCATAAAGGTTCATCCGCCTTAGGAGGGCATTTACTACCTCCAGGACAATAGAGTGCCCTAACCAGCTTGACCTGATGAGGTTAGCTGGGTGTTAGCTTATTCCGGCCAACATTCGGTCCAAAAAATCATTAATAAGTGAATATTTTCCAAATAGAAAAAAAGCACAGGAGAACATAAACCACATGTGAAATGCAATACAGCTGATTATATTTAACACTATTTATTTAGACATTTTCTATAGCAGGGGTGTGGTGGCCATATGATCCAATGAGTGAGCAGATTTGTCAAAATTAAAGTAAAGGTATTTTTACGTTTTTATTGTTTTTAATTAATATGTGAAGATAATGTCGCAAAGGATCTGATTTTGTTTTTGTAATTTTAAAAATCAATGGAAAACTTAATTTTATACGCTTCTATTATTGGTTTAATTAATTATATTTTTAAATTTGTTTTGTTTCATTTTGTGAAAAGTATAATTGTTTTAATTTTTAAATATTATTCTATTATACTGTACTTATGTATTTTTTTTATTTTTTATTTTAATTCCTTATAATTTCTTCACCGCCTCACTTTGAAGGAAGAATGTATTTTCTTCTTCGTAGTATCTATCCGGTGGATTGGTTTGCAGCAACCAAATCTTGCATATCGATCTCCACGCTTTTTGATCTTCTGCAACCCTTTTTAGCTCAGCATAAGAGCTACAACTCAATGAATGTCCTCAAACACTTGCTGCAAATACTCCCGCCTACGGCGTCCTCTGCAGTTTCTCCCCTCAACCATCTCCTCCATAATGTCGTGAAGAAGAGACCATCATTGCACACAATATGACTGATCGCCTCTCTGAGATGGTTCTTACTAGGTGCATATCTTCCTTGATTATGCTGAGAACCTCATTATTCGTGACGTGGTCTCTCCAGGAATTTCCGAGAATTCTTCTGTATGACCACATCTCAAAGGCGTCTAGTCTTTTTTCATCACATTCAGATAAGTACCATGTCTCACAGCCGTACATCAAGATGCCTGTTAAAATGGAACATTTACGACAGTTGTAAATATAAGTTTTAATAATTATTCAAATCACTAGTGGTTGTCGAGTGTGAAAATTAACCAAAGCTGCCTTTCTTCACTATTAAACCCCCTTAATAGTGAAGAGAGGCAATCATTTAAAAAAAAAAATACTACAGAATTCATTTGGCAATTTTTTAGACTTATTGGTTTGTTACAGAAGACTTGGCAGCCAAGGTAATGTATGTTGTGTCTGTGATGGTTATATGCTCCAACTTTGGAGTTGATATGTTGTAGAGAGAATGATGTTTGTGTGGCACAAACTAAATGTATCAATAAATGTGTTTGCTGTGGGAAAAAAAGGATTTGATTGTAAATTATACAATAATATGGAATTGATATTACTTCGATGTGCGAGGGTTATCCGTAAAATTATCCGTCTTATTTTACGGATAACCTTCGTACTTGTGTGTACAAGATAAAGCTAAATTATTAAGGGTCGGAATAATTGTTTTTCAATCTACATCAAATATTTTGATCACTGATTTGGTGGATCAAAAAAAACATTTCATTTATGACTATGGTATAGTGGAAATATAAAAGATAAGTGATGTTATTTTAAACATTCTTTTTAGTTTGTCTTTTTATGGAACTGAAGCCGTCGATTTGAATGTATTTTTTTATCATTATTTATGATATTCCATATATAAATACCAATAAAAAAAAATAGGTCAAGTGCCAAAAAAAAATTTCTTCATAAAAAAAAATTATGTGTCATTTACATTTTCATGTGTCGATGTTTATCATCGAAAAGTTTTATAATCCAATACAAAAAAATGGCACTAACATCCTTTATACTATAGATTTTTAAATGCTTTAAGGAGGTAAGACAAGGATAAGGAGAATGAAGGAGGGTATTGTATCAGGGTGACGATTGCTGGGACTTTTATAGTGTCTATTTTGTGTCAAATTAAATTGAGTGATACTTCACATTGATCTGTACTTACTTATTACACTAATTACTTATCACACCACACTTAGTGGGTCCTTCCACTAACCGTAATAATAGTAATTTAAAAAATATGCAATAAAAAATGTATACTAATAATTCTGGCTCAAAAATATTAAATTGTTAAAATTAGATGTTTTAACCGTAAGGTTGCCATGACCCTGAATAAATCTATGCAATGCCTTGTGGATTATCGAAGATTTGAACCCCTAAATGGTGTCCAATTTTAACCTTTTTTTTCTTGGGCAGACGATAGTTGTCGCTATAGACCCAAGCTATAACATTGACCGAAAATATACAGTTTTATAACACACCGGTGTGCTCACGGCACTCTCGGGCTTCTCGTAGCGGACCCATATTTGGGCTCATGGCATCCATACGGTTATATATTACAGTATTTAGTTTAATTGGATTACGATATTACTTAATTATTAATCTTGTATCTAGTTATGTATATTAAAATTTTCAAGTGAGACTTGGGACCCTTTCCTATTCATAGAAGTCATATTTTTTAAAATATCTATTCAAAATGTTTTAAGTCGTTCAGTCCAGAGCATTGTTAGTAGGTAATCTATAAAACAAATGTTCTAAGCATCTATGTGTCAAAATATTTTTAAAATTTTAAATAACTTGTAGAAAATTTTACAATGTAACAAAATTATTCCGTTACTTATGGTGTCACAACCTATCGTTTCTAGACGATTCGTTCAACGACTCGTCGGTAATGACATGTGGCGCACTGGACATCTGGTACACGGGACAATTACGAGACCTATGGATCTCTGGATTTACGATAACTGGACAAATTCTTAGGTAAGGTTAACGAGACATCCAGTGCACCAGTTGTCCCATGCATCAAATGTCCCCTGTAACAGACATCCATCGTTACTGATGAGTCGTTGAACGATTTGTTTGCCCTTACTATTTATACTAGACATATTAAATCCACATAAAAATTATATTTGTACTTATAACACTGGGATCAAATGGTGTAGGTATATAGTTATCAACCAATGCTTTAAATCTCTGGTCTAAAAATTAGAATATCGCAACATTTCGGGTAGATTCATCACCTAATATTTCTTTCATCGTGGTTGTCATTTCATTCTAAATTAATGTCAATGTAGTCAATGTGGTTTTCATGGAATTTAGAAATTGTTGTCATTTCATTTAATATTACTGTCATTACATTTATCATCATTTTTGGCATTTCATTAATCAAATGGTGAGATTACATCTGACATATATTATGATATTGCTCCACTATGTTCTATGAGTAACTCTCTATATTTGTAAGACTTACAGAGTTTTCTTCTTGAAATTATGATAGAAGTAGACAAATACAGTGGTACCTTGACATACGAGTTTAATTCGTTCCGCAACCTTGCTCGTATTTCAAATTACTTGTATCCCAACGCAAATTTCCCCTTTGAAATTAATTGAATTTCAAAGATGCTTTGACAGCGAGAGCACACTGATAACTGATTCTTTGACCGTGACCGGGGGATTCACGCGGGAAAGCGTGACGCGTGGTTTGTGTGCAACTGGCCGACCCGCTATGCCGATTACTCTTATCTCAAATTTTGCTTGTATTTCAAAGCAAAAAATCGCTTGCTCGACGGCTCGTATCTTCAAAAACTTGTATGTTGGGGCACTCGTATGTCAAGGTACCATTGTATTATACTCCCTATTAACACTCATATATCATAATAGTCGTAGTGATCATATCTTTTAATAGTAGTACTATAATACAGTTGCCATATCTAATATTTAAAGTTATTAATATTGTAATATAACCATATCCCTATATATTGGGCATAGCACAAAGAAAATGTATTCTAACAATATTAACTATATAAATATTATATTGAAGAAGTAAACTATGGTAATGTGTCAACACCATACGGACACGCCATTAAGCATGAGGGCTAACGCCAGTCAGTCTCCAAAACTCGGCACGTCAAGACACGCTACAGTGCTCGACACCAAAAGGTACCACGAACGCTGACAAATCTCGACGTTACATGGCTTTCATTGACAATTAGTTAGCAGAACTAATAGTGGAATCACGTCGGGGTCACCGAATTCTGGAGATGGACTGGTGTTAGCCCTCATGCTTAGTGGCATGTCCGTATGGTGATAGTAACTTCATAATTTTCATTTTATGATATGTGTATACAATATTTTGGTACTATCAATATCACTTAAAATATAGATGACTAATAGTAACATTCAAAATGTAACTTTTCCTAGTGTCTATAAGCAATCGGCACTTTCCAGTGCCTTTATGGATCATTCTATAGTAACTTCTTTTTTTTTCCATATCCGTTCCATATATGGAACAAATTTCGTTCATTTCTCGTTCTAGGACATATCTGCACCTAAAGGTATACTTAAGAACATATATGGTTCTCGACAATCTCCAGACTCCGAGTAGTTGAAAAAATGGTTGCTATAGTATCCGAGGCATATACTTGGATGATTGTTTAATCTGTTTTTTGTAGGAAATCAGTAGCCCGACGTTCCCGAGAATTATAGCAATTAATATTATTATTTAAGAAATACAACTACATTAGAAGTCGATACTACTATAACTACTATATTTATATAATGCAGTTTAATTATATTTATTGAATTATATATATAGCGAGGAATTATAGTTTTTACCTCTGATAATTTAAAATTTTATATTTAGTAATTACCATAGTTTACCTTTGATATTCGGTTGACTATATTACTATATGTAGAAGAGTGTTGTGCAAAGTTCAAATAATATTATTAATAATAACTTACAAGGATAGGTACCTATGTATAATCTTACCTACCAATTCAGCGATAATAATAGACACTTAAGAACAGGCCTTAAAATTCAAATTTTAAAATCAAAATCAGTGTGAAAAATTAGTAATAAATATTTTTGCCATACATCAACATTTGATTATTTTTTTTATAACCCAGTATGAACCGAAATTAATTTCAAATTAGACTCCAGTGTTTACTTATATATTGTGTATATAAATAACAAAGTTTTGTAATTGTTCTTTTAAAATTAAGTATTTTTAAGGTCTGTTCCAAAAAGTCTACACTTAGATCCAATTTTTTTATTAAAAAATATGATATTGAAGTAATTTTTCAGTAGAAGGCAGATGAAATAATAATAATTAAAGATTTGTATTTAGTGTCAAAAATAAAAAAATATTCTATAGTATTTTTTGAAAAATCTCTTCCTTAAATTCTATCTATTTATGAAAAAAAAATGTTTAAATTTATTTAGTCTTCTATGTAGAGATATTAAATTTCTAAATTGTGAGAAAAATGGTTGTCTATCGGATAGCAAATAAAGATATCCCAAAAAATATATTTAGTCATTTATTTAAATTTATTTATTATTTATCTTCCACTTACCTTTAAAGTTGAGTGAATTTTGCTTCTCTTTCTCTATTTTAAAAATCATTTATATCTAATTTATGTTTTTAAAAATGTGTATTATTTTTTCCTTACTTCTAATTACATTACTTAACCCTGTATCTTACTTTTTCCTTGTGACTAACGTTTATTTTTTTTTGATTTAACTCTTTAGATATGGCGTGCCTATATATCGGCATGACATTTATGTCGCTAGAGTGCGGCGTGCCGATATATAGCCAAGGCCATATAAAACTGCTCATGCTATGTAACAATACGAAACATGGTAAACACATGGGGAATGCGTGTCCCTGTCGTATAATCATTTGATGCGGTGTGCCTATATATCGGCATAACACTTGTTATGTTTGTGTCGCTAGAGTGCATTTCGCGATATATAACCAAAGCCACAGAGTTTTGTTAATAAAGGATATAGTTAGTTTTAATTGAAGGTTTATTAATTAATAAGGTTAAAAAATAATTAAATATATATAGGTGTGTGCATGTGTATAAAACAATAATTTATTGAAAAAATAAAAAATATCATTTTATTTTTCCATGGATTATCGACACTTTTTATGAAAGAATGATAAAAACAATAGCCGCATCTATAGGATTAATTTATTTTTATTTTAAAAAGTTAATACTAACCCTCTTTATGCATATTACTGAGTGTTTTACTGGACTGCGAATGTTGCCAGAAGATGTAAAAATAAGGAGATGGAAATGAGTTGGCGGCAATCTAAAAATGAGGAAAGCGAGAAGGTATCTAATAATAAAATAGTAGTTATTTTCTTACTTTATTTTTCATTTTTAAATATTTAGCACTTTATAAAATAACGTTTACAATTATGACTTCACGACCAACAAAAATGAAGAGAATATTTGTAAACCGTAAACAATACTTCGAACAAATTTAATGCTATATATTATACATATACTTAATTGTATTGATGTAGCTATGTAAGGTACAGACCGGCCGCCATCTTGTCTCGTCTAAATTGCACAAAATGGCGGCGGGGCGACTTCACTCTCGAATGACATGAAAAACTAAAACAACATTTACAGAATAACCGAGATGTCTCGGCACAACTTCTCATGTCACAGGAGATGATCGGTATTACAAATTTGAATAATACATTTTTTTTATTAATTACTTAATAAAAATGATGGCGGCGAGCTGCCAACCTTATCATATTAACAAGATGGGTCTTTTTATTAGCTAAAAAAAATGTTGCCAACATTGCCGATTCGACCAAAAATATCTAAACATTTTTGTTTAATTTATTGAAAAATCACCTTACATAATTTTACAAATATTATTTTATTTTTAAAATCGACTTTATAAGCCCCGAACAATGACTTTTCCTATGTTATTATTTATATCTTTTTAATTCTATGTCGTAGAAGCTTCATAACCGATGGCGACATCGACAAGTCCGCCATTTTAAAACAGAACGATGAACAAAATGGCGTCATTTAAAATTGTTAGTCTTTCCGTCGTCGTACATTTCAGGTATTTTATTAATAAGAAATATAATACATAAAAACAAATTGTTTAAATATATTTTCTAAACTTACAACCGATAAGCAATAAATTATAAACGAGACATCTATATACTTTTTACAAATTAAAAAAAACCCTACATAGATTGTATGTACATAATTTTCATTACAAATGAGGAAAAGTTTAATTAAAAATACCACATAACTCAACTACTTTTAAATGTTTTTTATAACTATTGTAAACCAAACAATTTAACACTACTCTAATAATATAATTGTGTTTTAATTTATATAATATAGTTAAGTAAATTTAGCAGTTCGAAAATAATTTTAATTATATTTTAGGGGTTTATTAAATGCACGAAATACCTAAAAAAATATAACAAAATACTTTTGTTTCCAACATTCAATTGTTAAAAAATTAAGGAGTCTCTAAAAACTGGATATTCAGCATTTATGAACTAAAAAGGTTATTTCATAAAAATTTCCTTATCTTTCTCGCATCATTCCTTTTGATCGAAGCATTTGAATTTTCTCACTAATATTTGTCTAAGTTACCCGACCATTGTGTATCCCCATTTTTTCATCTCCCATTTATACTTTTTTCACATTTTTAAAATACTTAGTCAACAAATGTGCGTACATTTTGTCTGGTTTATAACACAACTGCCATATGACATGCTGGTGTATGAAAACAGGTTTAAAAAAAAACCCTAAATTACATGACACACACTCGTAAAATAAGACATCATAACATTTTATTTATGTCAATATTTTAATATATTAGATGCTCAATTTTAAAAGTAAGAATATTGCTTTATGTGAAAATTATTTTCTTTTCCGATTGTTTTTTTTTTATAGTGACAACACTTTATAAATACCAATTAAAGAGTTGTAATAGTGATAATACCTGCTGCAATATTAGGTACGTATAGAGTATTGAAAATTTTGAAATTCTAAAATGGATAGTGGTTTTAAAAAAATAGAAAATCAATGTTAATAAAACACAAACGTTTGAGGTAGATGGACAATGTAATAGAGGATGCTTCCACATACCCAAATGACAAGTGGGAGTCTGCTGCCAAGACTGAGATGCTAAAAAGGAGTCTTTCACTCGACTGTGGACTTAAATGAGGTGAATTCAGTAAAAATTTAAGTTATTATAAATATTAAATAAATATATATATAAATATATTTTTAAATATATTAAATTAATTTCAGTCTAGGGTACTTATGAAAGAAACCAAGAAAACTTAAAAGAGCAATATTATTTGTTTCAGATCAATAATTCGTGAATATATTGATGCCGTAGATGTCAACGAAATCAGGGCAGAAACTTTATATAAAAAAAAACAGAATAATTTTAAAAGTATTTGGAAATCATGAAATATTCTATGGTTAATGTATTTAATCCAAAATATTTAAGAGAATATTGTTAAGTATTGATAATCTCAGCAGATTCAATTAAAACATGTCAAGTCAAATAAGTGTTTTACCGTCTGCATTATTTTTAGATATGTTGTTTAAATCTATTGGCAATGAAAACATTATAAAGTAACTAGGTTTGATATTTCCCCATTCCATACTATTGGCTTCAGTGCAAAAATTTGTTTTGTAATTTTGTGAATTGGTATCCTTGAATACTAAAGACCATCTATATATTGGCCTCTATTGACTTACAACCAAGAAAGGTAGGAAAGGATAATACATTTTTAAAGGGTGACGTTTGTTTTTTTTTTAAAGATAACTAAGCAATACTTGTAAATTATTAATCGGTTATTTGCAACTGAACACTTGCATTTGAGTTTTCATTAAAAATATATGTTTTTGTATTTACAAAAAAACAATTCATATTTTCAATAAATAAACAATGATTTCAAATAAGCACAGGGAATACTAAAAAACTATTTTATTCTCCATTTTAAAAAATTGCTTGATTACGGCTTTTTCAGAGGAAAACCATTTTCATAAAATAAATTTAAAAAAAAAACAACAAAATAAATTTTAATTTTTGTAATTAATTTATGTAATTTAATTAAGCAGTTTTACCAAAAAATCCAAAATTAACAATTTAAGTATCATTATCTAAATTAAAAATTGAATACTGAAAATAAAAAAGGCACAAGTGCCATGTCACTGGATTGCTTTTTCAAGCATCTTTGTGTGCACATTGGATACTACAAAGTATAAAAAAAAAAAACAAATAAAATCAGCCACATATGCCCTTTTTTATTTCCATAATTTAAATTTAAAACTGCATAAACAATACATTTCTGAATATGACATTTAACTAACAGTAACCTAAATTACAAAAAAAAAGTCTCCAATCATATTTTTTAAATATTTCAACAACGCCTATGTAAGTTTAATTAAATATTTAAATATGTTACAGCAAAACTATCAATTAATGTATTATAATAATATATTTATAGTTTTTAGGAATAATGATGACATCTAGGTTTTTTTAAATTAAGTTATCATGTTTTATTTATGTATATATTTAATCAAACAATTTATTTAATAATAATATATACAACTGACGCATCATACAAATGTCAGGGTTTACTGCATCTTTTATATATGTACAATACATGAACCTAAATTAACTACATAAGTTAACTTTTTAAATAATTAACATAATATTTACAGTTTCAACATGGGGCGTACTTCAAAATATGTATCGATCTACCCCACCACGCAGCCTCGGACACCTGCAGCATCTTCTATGCTCGGTTGAGAGTCTACAAAGATGACTTCTTAGTGGGAATCATCAGCTCCAATTACAGAGCTAGTGCAGTGAAAGGATACATAGAATACGGCCCCCGATACTAAGCGTTTGGATCGTCGGAAGACAATGATCCTTGATTCACAAAAGGATCAAGATCGACAGTGACGGGTCGACGTTTGATCTTTGTCGAAACATTTATTTATTCGTTTAAATGTGTTTTGTATTTTATTTTTACTTGACTAGAACAATAGTTGTTATTGCTAAAGTACAAAACACAAATTGTTCATTAAATAATAATAATAACAAAAAAATAAAACAAAATGCACTTTTGAATCAAAAATATTGCATTGGCCACCATTTTGAATAACAACCGAATCTACCCACTTTCACGTAATTTACGTCATTTGTTAATGCAGTGTATTTCTTTAAGACACGGCTTGTTATTAGTTGACAGATAATAATTGTGTATAGGTGGTGTTCGATTGAATTTGAATCCTAGAGTAAATTCGAAAAACAATAATTTCAATGTTTGGTAGATTATTTGAAAAATTATAATACATTTAGAAAAATTATGTGAAAATTACATTTGATGACGCAAGTCATTTATTTGTGATAAATTTGACAGAATTTGAGTTTTAACCTGTTAACCGAGGAATTTAATTTGTTATTTATTATTAATAATGTTACAAAGTGTGTACATACCGCGAGTAAACTAAGATGTACATGGTATACGATGAACAAACAAAATAAGCCGTAACTCGTCACGCCCGTTAGAGTGTAATTTCAGAAGTGTCTTGACGGAATATATTGTCATACCCGCTGCAGTTGCTTTCTTGGAATGACGGAACATTACGTCATACTCGGTTAACAGGTTAACCATGGCACTTACGTTAGGGCCAGACTCACGCACACGTTAATGTATCATTCTGTATTTTGAATTTTGAAAGGCGAAATTATTGTTTTTTCTTTTTTTCCAATAAAATAATTTTATTCAAAACAGATGTTCAATTAAATTGAAATGGGGAAAATGCTGTAAATTTATGGCCGTGAAAAAAACTTTTAAATATAACAAAAAAAAGGAAATGAAAAAATGAAAAATAATTATACAATTAATTCTCACATCCACCTACCAATAATTAACAAGACTATATATTAAAGAGAACCTTATTCTGTAAATCTAAGCATAATTAATGTATTATATATGTACATTAAACCTTAAAAATACACTTCAGCCATTTTTAATATTGCCTCACTGACGATTCATACTACACATAGTTAGTAATATTGTTTGTTTTTATTTAACTTTTATATTTTTCAATAATACCAACTATGCAAGTGTTGTCATTAATCGTATATATGTTTTAAAATTAATTATGGAATTTGTACATCTATAAGAAACGATACAGAACATTTTAAAACACTTTTATTAAATTGTTTTCAATTACTTTTCACTACATGTTCCGACATTAAATACCCAAAATAAAAAAGTAATCGGGGCAAAAAAAAAAATAGCATTTCTCATTTTATTTATTTTTGGCATTCTTTATATATTTATACTCACATATCATTTTTAGCCGAGATATGGCAGCATCTTTTGATATGGCAGGTTTTTTATGTCACCGTTTAGATTGTTCGTAGTGTTTTTTTTTATTTCTCAATTTTACTGTAATCAAAAAGCCTCATCCAGAGATGTGATCACAAAATAAATTCAATTCACCAGAAAATATGGCTTCTACTTAAAGTCGTAATGTGTTTATAAAAAAAGTCCAATCTATCTTTCTCTCTCTCTCTATGCCACGTTTATGATATTCTTATGCTCTCCTTTGACAACAGCTTCCTAGTTGGAGCCATCAGATTTCGAAGAACACAACCCAAAAAAATACATCTATGTCTAATTACATAAATAATACTGTTATTTAAATAACAAAATCGCAAGCTTTTTTATTTAAAATTATACAATTCTTATGTTCCGGACAAGACTTTTTCATACAATACATTTGTCAACTTCCGTACATTTTAATCTATGACTAAATTGATTTCGTAATGAAAATTTACATGGAAGCAGTGATTTGTGCCATAGTAACCTTGCTTTCAGTACAAGATTCGCTCCGATAAAAATCCATTTGCCACATTCTTCGCCTGGTAGCGTATCGTCCAAAATTGCTCCATGCTCCAGGATGATGAAAACCCGGAGTCTGAAGGAAAGACAGCTGTGCGGTTGCTGCGGGGGCGCTCATAATGAATTATTTTTACACGAGGCCAAATAATTAGTCCATCGCTGCGAAATAAATAAAATATTGTTATGTATATTTTAAATATCATTGTAATTATTGTTTAAAAACAACTTTAGGTTAGGGTCTTTCCGACGCATTTCCTATAGTGTAAAGTTGTCGATGCCTTGAATCTGACCAGTATTCAATAGATTTACCACAAGGTAAACTGTCACAACTCTGAGTGTATAATATATAAACAATGTTGCGGTAACATCGTTTTTACAATTCATTTAGTAAAGATCATTACAGGTCTAATGTTGCAACGATACCATCTTGTGAGAATGACAAGGTTATTGTATCTTATCACTTTTATTTCCTTTACAATTGCAGTGAGAGATGTTGTATAGCACTGCTTTTCTAAAGGTTTGTTTTTAATTGTCAACTCAAATAAAATTATAAACTACCTGTAAACTGCAACTTAGTTCATTTGTTTTGAAAAAGTTAAAATGTCTATCTCAGTTTTATAGCATTTTTGAAAATTTTGTACATTGAGAGCTTAAAATCAATATTATGAAATATATATATATATACGAAAATAATGTTTAGATTTTTTAAATTTTCAATCACGTTTAAAAAAAATGCTGGTCATCACTTACAAATAAAATGTAAAATGTATATAACGTAGATTAGATCAACTTTAAGCTCTTGATATATTTAGTATATAATTTTGAACATTACAACTGGAAGATATGAGGCTTGCAAAACATGGCTAAATGTTATGACTGTTGTACACGTTTTTTCCAGAGGAAAAGATCGCAGTCCAAGTCTTCTTACAATGTACGTATTATCTAAGCATTTTTGGGTAAATGTTGTTATTTTGCTATTCATCATATTTTATAAAAAACGTTATAGGAGAGTTGACTGCATATATTTATGCATATTGCATTGGATTAATGAGGAATTTGTTTCAGTTTGGCTCGCAATATCGTTAATGTTGTTGTTGGTTTGTGTGTTGTGGGTTAGTGCAGTGGCGGGGGCGGCCTGCGGCGGGCGCGGCGCGGTCCCGGGGCGGCGGGCGCGTGGCCGGCCCCGGGCGCGTCCCCGCAGCAGTGACAGGAGCGCTTGACTCCCCCGGCCCCACGCAGAGACGCCCGACGCCCGCCTCCTCCGGCCCCGGCTTCTTCCGGAGTGGAGCTGCCCGAGTGCACGACGATGCCTGCAAACAACATTCAACATGCATTCAACGACTGTTCGATTAAAAAACGTTTTTTTTATTGAATTTTCATCCAAGTTCCGATAACATAATAACGCACCGAGGCAAAAAAACTTTGAATAAAAAAATACGTCTCAATGGGTTAATTCTTCTTCTTCTTCGTGTCAGCGACGTCAAATAATTGGGGGAGCATGAAAAGAACCTCCACGCGGTGCCCCCTGGAAACGGAATCTCGGACTTCCTCTTCCGGCCAATCTTTTCAACCCAGCGACAACAAAACAATGGGTTAATTGATTTTTTTTAAAGCAATCGGATATTTACCAACTCAGTAAGTCACGGACCCGGTGATTTCGGCAAGCTGTCTATATACCCCTCATATTGTTCTCCAATTCTCAACCGTGCTTTCCGTTCAAACTCCCTCCTAATCCATCCATTTACAAAAAAAAGGCCATACAGGTCGGGGTGAGTTGCCCTTTAGGACTGAATAGTCCTGGCCTCAGGAACATGTTGAACATGAACAACAGGGGTATGTTGGGATACAATGAGTTGAGAACTAGAAGAGATGTGTGCTTGAGTATGCATTTCTTTCGCATAGTGCGTGGCGTGTTCAGAAATCCTGATATTTTGTTAGAAATCTGTTTGTTTGTCCCTGACAATTATTTAAGGATAAGGAGGCACATATTGTTTGTTCTTCCTAGATGTAATACCAACCTGCCAGAGACTACGCCTCTTGAGAGAGTGATCAGACTGTTCAACCATATCGCCTCGAATATTGATATATTCCACTTGAGAGAAGCCCAGTTTCGACATGAGCTCGACGAATTTATTTATCAAAGTAATTTCGTGGAGACTTCTGTTTAGCGAGCTTTGGGACTTTTTAAAATTATTGTTATTAATCATAAATACCTATTATTATAAAAAAAAACTATTATATCTTATTTCAGGATCGCATTAAATATTTGTATTTGTAATGTTTCTGGAAGAAATAAATAAATTGAATTGAACACATGTTTAATCAATAGATCTTTTAATTTTTTCTGATTAAAAACAATATCAAAGACATTTGTCAAAGTTACGTGTGGAAACATTTTTTTTATTAATCCTACACAGACATTACAATCACTCTCGTTTACTTGTGTGCTAAAAAAAAATTAGTCACCTGAAGATTTAGCCAGAACGCTGACGCCCTCCGAGCTGCTGGTCTCGATCTCCGCCCCCATGTTGATCTCAGCCGACAGCGAGCGCGGACTCAGCACCCGCCTCCCGCCCGGCCCCTTGACCCCGCGCCCCCAGCCTCGTCGCCCCGTCCCGAGGTCGCCTTCGGGACTCGTCGACGTGTTAGAATCGCTTTTATGAACCGCGTTCAATCCGAGCACCAGCTTTCTCGGTGTGTCCTGCCCTCCCGCGTTGGGCAGACTGCCCGTCAGAGCGCTGTGCAAGATCGGTCCATCGGCGGCGCTAGAATTGCCTCCAGAAGATTTGATAACGGAATTCATGCGAAGCGGATGCGGCTTGTTGGCGTTGTGTCCGCCCATGCTGCTGCTGTCTGTAGAGTTTGTTTCTTCGCACGAAGGCGGACTCTTGCAGCATTTATTGCTATCTTCTGAAGAAAAGTCTAATAATCCTGTCGGAGCGTGATGCGGCAGTTGTTCTTCGGATTGATTTGAATTGGAGTTGCTCTCCCAAAATAATTCGCTGTGCTGTTCTGGAGAGGAACACGTTAGTGTGTCTCTGTTGTCCCGCTCCATCATCATGGACTTTAACATCAGGGAGTCTCCCGGGCGAGTGTCGTTGCTGCTGTCGAGCAAGAAGCTGCGCCCGTTTTGCGCAAGCCCGGATGAGCTACCATCACACTTGCTGTCGGGAATAGACAGCTGATCGGAACCGGCGTGCCGGATGACTTGGGCGACATTTCTCTGAATGATGCCCGAAGAGACACAGACAGAGCTCTCCACGAGATTGAGGTTCTCTGATCTGTCTTCTATGATGCTGTCCAGGCGTTTGTCGTCTCGTTGGATGGCTTCCTTGCTCTCGGCGGAGTTCATGGAGTCGTCGGCAGAGTTGTCGTCTGAGCTGTGCAGGGCCGGCAGGAGGCGGGCGCGGCCGACCATGGAGAAATGGGCGGCAACCTTAGCGGCGGGGGCGGAGCCGGCCCCCACTGCGCCCTCTATGACGCTGTGGGCGGAGGAGCGCCGCTTCGTCGCGCGCTTTGTTGTCGAACTCCGGAAAGACATCTGGAAAACATTTATTGTGACATCACTTCCTACATATCATGGTTCCGTACAACTGATTTTTGTGCCAAGCTTTTAGGACTCATTTTAAATGGAGGATTTAAGTCTTTCCCTCTCAAAAGTATTTCCTCCATAACTTGATAGTTCTTTGAACAATTTGATCCACATTATCTTGTATTCTCCCATATTCTTGGTGTTCAGATATTCAAAATGTAATGTTTAAGTTATTGTTTAAATATACAAGTACGCTATCCAATAAAGTGGAACCTCCATATTTGATGCTACGGTTACCTGTGACATGTTATTTATGTCACTTGAACTATTCGGCATTGCGACGATCATTCATTCAGACTGACTGTGGTGTTGGCAAGACATGACTAGGCAAGAGCTCGCTAATATTACATATAATATTTGTATTGACATCAGCACGATGTAGCCCTTGCTAACTGGTACCGAAAACCTCGATAAACAATCTTTCGCCTTTTAATTTTGTCGCTTGCCATACCTTTATGTATGTGGCCACATTAGGACTAGTTACATAGTTTTACCACCGGCGGCGCTGGTGACCGAGCACGGGTCGCGGAAGTGCGGACGGACAGTAGTAGGTCACCACACTTTGGCTTGGCAAGGTCGCGTTGTGGCCACGCGGCATGTCAACCCGTGTGGTCGAAAGCTTGTAATGTTTTTAAAGTAAATATAATCTGTGCTTCTAAAAGAAAGTGTTTGTCTGCTGTCCTGCTCCTCATCCTGCCTCATACGATGTAATAACGCCTTTCTTTTTGAGAGAGGAGGATGTTAGTAGAATACGACAAGGGTCTTCAAAGTCCCCCACTTAGATGAGAGTTAAGAAAGGATTTGTTAAGATAATTTATTTGGTCTGGCGATCTCTTGTAGATTGTTCTTAATCATGCTCCACAAGTTATGAACCAAAAACCTATAAATAATGTATTGATTTTGCTTAGTGTTGTCTTTTATTTCTTTTCAACTGCAAGATTCTAAAAAATAACCCAAAAGCTTACATTCATTCCGGATTCTTCCACAACGTCCTCGAGCTCAATCTCTCCCGTGTGGAACGTGGTGTTGGGGTGCATTCTGGCGAATTCAGATTCCTCTCCCCCGTCCATGGCCTGGTCCTCCAGCAGCAGCTGACTGGCCGCCGGCTGCAGCCCGGAGCCGGCGCCCGAGCTGTGATTGGTCGAGAGCCCGGGGTGGGGGCCGGCCCCCGCCACGCAGCCGTCCTGCGATTGGTCGAACTGCGACGACGGAGAGGCGGCAAAAAGAAGTTCAGCTTCGGGGAAGAGATCTGACGCTGACGGAGAGTCCACGCCCAAGTCTTCACATTCTTCGGAAAGCGATTTCTGAAAATATATGCCAATTCATTGCATCGAATTTCAAATTAAAAATTATATACAATAGATACTTTGATACATAAAATGTTTGTCCATGTCGACTACAGATAGTAGAAACATATACAGGGTTTGCCTGGAAAGTTTTAGGACTGATTTTTTTCCGCCGCGACTGTACTTCGGAATGCGCACACCGACTGGATTCAGTAGAGAGGTTCCTAGCTTACCAACGAGCTGCTGGTTAGTTGTCTTCGAGCACCCGGAGAGTCAGGAGAGGCTTTTTCGCGCGAAGTGTCTCTGTGCATGGTGCAAGCCGAAAATGTTAGAGCAGAGGTATGCGATTAAATTCTGTGTGAAACTTGGTAAATCTGCGACAGAGATGTTTGATATGATCAAACAGGTTTACCCAGATGATGCTTTAGGAAGAAGTGGTGTTTCGGTGGCACAAGGCCTTTTCGGAGGGCCGGGAAGAGGTTACCGATGAAGACCGTGCTGGAAGACCTTCGAATTCGACAAACACCGACAATGTGACTCGTGTGCGCGAAGTTTTGAACTCAGACCGTCGACTAAGTATTCGTTTAATTGCCCAGATGTTAAATTTAACAAAATCTGTGGTTCAGGACATTGTGACGGAGCATTTGAGCATGCGCAAGGTGTGCGCGAAGATGGTCCCAACGCCCCGGCTCACACCACCTTTTTTGTGACCAGCTACCTGATCAAAGCAGGCATCCCAACGCTTCCGTAGCTGGCCTACAGCCCAGATGTGCCCCCCCCGGACTTTTTTTTGTTTCCTCGCCTGAAAAGGCCGATGAAAGGCAAGCATTTTGAGACGACAGAGGGGATCCAAGCTGCTTGCACCGCGGCTCTAAAGGCTATTCCGGAGAATGCCTTCCGCGACGCCTTCAATGCTTGGAAATCGCGCTGCCAGCGCTGCATCGACGCAGAAGGAGCCTACTTTGAAAGTTTTTAAAGAATTGTAACGATTGGCTCAATATTTTTTTTTAAATCGACTCAGTCCTAACTTTCCGGACAAACCCTGTATATTGATAAAATTAAAAAAGATACAAATACAACAAAATGTATCCAAATTATTTGTTTATATGATAAAGCAAATACATACAACAAAATGTAGCTATATTTAAAATATATATATATAATGTTGTCATACAATTTTTAGAGGGATTTTAAGAATAGGTGAACTAAGCATTAGATGTGTTTGGTTATTTATCAAATTTATTGTCTATCAAGTTTATACCTATCCCTTTGCCTACTTTCTGCGTAACTCTTCTTTAGAAAATTAAAAAATAAAAACATTGATAGTGAAACTGCAGTCTTCCAGCGAGTGAAACAGTGCTCAATGTGACCCATGTTAAAACAAGGTATGAACTGCTTATCATTACCTGCAGCCGCAGTTCGTGCTCCATGACGGCATACTTGTGGCGCAGGCTGGCGGCCGCGGCGCTGCCGGGCGGCTCCGGGCCGGGCTCGGCGCGCGCGCTGCTAGCGCCGTGGTGGATGGTAAAGGACACGGAGTTGCTGGTGTGCAGAGTGACGGTCGAGCCGCTCGACTGGTGCGACTCTTTCTTGAGGTGTTGCTGCAAAAGTGACCAACCACAAATTATTCATGTGCATAGAAACACCTTACGCCTTTTTTATGTGATACATTAGTTCCGGAAAACGGCGCTTAACTTAAATAACTTCTTAGGTTTTCACGACCAGATTTGATATTGTGGCTTTTGGGTTTATTGGCGAACTTCCTTCAACCAATATTTCGACCGCCATTGCAGGGGTCTTCTTCAGGATTGATGATTTATTTAGTTTTGAGTTGGTTTATGCTGAGCTGAAAAGGGTTGCGGAGGACCGAGAGGAATGGAGATCGAGATGCAAGATTCTGTTGCTGCAAACCAATCCACCGGATTGATACTACGAAGAAGAAGAGTTGGTTTATTCAGATTATATATATATTTTTAATTTTTTCAGGAGCGTTATTGATTTACATCTCCATGGCAACTCAAGTTTCATTCCGGAGAACGTAGGTATGTTCTAAGACTGGCGCTTAACTCTTTACGTGCGAAATAAGATTTCAAAAAAGTAACAAAATAAGTCAATTAGTCAATGAAAAATAATGTTGAATATTTAAGGACGATTTTTTTTATGTGTTTTGATTGGTCGGTGCTGCATTTATATTCACCTTCAGAACGAAATTAAATAAATTCATTATTATTTTTAAAAAAGGGCAAATTTGAAACATGTGTATGAGGAAGGAATGTCATAATACGAAACAAAATTATATTAAATCTGCATCTTGCACTGAAGTGACGTGTTTTTTTCAGGGGGTGGGATAAATCCGCACCTCGCACTTAAGAGCAGTGCAAGTTGGTGCGGATATATCCGCACTTCGCATCTAAAGGGTTAAAAAAAATGCGAAAAAAACAACTTTCATATAATTCTATGAATCATATATTCAATATAACTTTATGTAAAGTCAAACATTTATACAGTGTTAGTAAAAAACTTGTAAAACAATCTACACAATTTCCAACAACACAGTCCCGACTTTCGTGTAATTGGAAGATTTATTGTACATGTTATATAGCAGTGAGGCACTGACCTGGACCGTGATGTATTGCTTGTCCCTGGAGTCGCTGTGGAAGGGCTTCTTGCCGGGCGAGGAGATGAACATCTTGTGGTAGAGATGGCGCGGGCCGGGCGGGGAGGCGCCCGGGCTGTACGAGTGACACAGCGTCCCCTCGCTCCCACCTCCAACCTTCAGTTCAACAAAATATATCATCATGACTTCATTTGCTTTGTTCGATGGAAACAATTTATTTATTAGTTCGGATTGAGCCGCCTCTTAGCACAAAATACTCCAGGCCTCGGGAGAGCCGGGCTAATCATCCGATTTATTTAAAAAAAACAAATCGCCCAAAAATATGCCTCGGATACTACAGCTCTTCCTGACCCTCCCAAAACTTAGGCTTAGATCATTAGCGACACACAGTTAACATCCCATTCGTATTTTTGAAGTGCTTGAATTCGATTTCGTAATAGAGAAGAGACGGCCATGAATGCACGACTTTTGAGAAAGGGACTTCGATACCCAGTTTTCTCCCTTTACAAGCCACAATACTGCCAGTAAAGCAATCAGGGTTCCGCCGACCTGAATCGAAAGTGGTCGGGATTTAGTTGGTGAGATAGCCTCAAGCGCATTTCACTACCAATGTTGTAGTTTTCAAGTATTACCATTAAGTATTACATGAATTGAGGTATGTCACTTTAATGTCGTAGCTTTCTATTTTGGTATCAATATAGTAACCGTATAGCTAACATATGGAGTTAGATCTACTATAATACTCAGAGACAAGCAAGACAAACCTCCTGAATGTGCGACTCCTGGTGGTCGTCTCGGTGCACCAGCCCTGGTGGAGAGTCTCCGTAGCTCACGTGGGAAGGAGAGCTGTGAGACACTGCGCCGCCTCCATTAGAGCCCAGGCTAGACAAGAGTGTCACAATAATGTAGTTAATTGGAGAATACACATTGACACAATGAAAATGTAAAGCATTTGTCGAAAACATAATATGCATTAAGGAGAGAGAGCCTGTAACTCGATAAAGGGACGGAGTGCAAAATAAAAGACAAGTGGGCAATTTTAGATATTAAATAAAGGTAAAGTGAAGGAGCGTCAGCAGCAATACACTAATCATAGTCATACTTTCTCACTTTCTAATGCACACCGCTTGCAAGAATATACGAAAACGGAAAGTGAGAAAAAGCACAGTTCATTTCTTGTCCTTTTCCTATAAAAGGAAACTACAAGTGTGTAAGCGGTCACTCTCGCTGGAGCTATTCTTGAAAGTGATCGGGTGAACATCTTTTCTGTATATTTGTGTATTTGTTTAGTAATAGTAACGATAATTGTAAAAAATCATAATAAAATCACAAAGCTCACCTCCAGTGAACGTTGGTATCGCTGTTGCCGGTCTTTTCCATCATGTCATCGTTGGCGTCCTCCAAGGGCTGATCTTCGGTGTGCGTCATAGTGAACGTGGCGTCTCCTACCGGTGAAGCTCGCTCACTCTGCGTCACATTCTCCGCACCGGAGCTGGCGACAGTTTGAGCAACAGAAGTCGGCACCGCCCCCACGGTTCCCAGTGTGAACTGCTGTTGTCCGTCCAACTGCTTCCGTACCAACATCAAGCTTTGGGCGCACTCTTGAACGTCCGGTGAAGCTTTGGAGAAGTCTTGTCCGCCCAAGTTTTGTATATTGACGGCTTGGAATGCCTGTCCTAGTGAGTTCTTTGTCGCCATCTGCAACAAGCTGCTCAAGCCGGCAGAGTTCTGGACTGAGAAGATTTTTCCGCCGTCGGCCGAGTTCAGCGAATGCACTTGTATCAAGTTAACCGTAGCGTTTGTTGACGCTTTTGAGACATGAATCTGATGCATAATGTGCTGTTCTGGTCTGCTCTGTACAATGGAGTCTTGGGTCGTGTCGCTCTGCCCCGTAAACACCCCTTCGTCTGAAGATCTATTGGTTTTATTGCCCAAGTCGTCACTCGAGGAATCTCTAGGTGTCGCGACGTTCTCGCTGCTCAGCGACAGATTTTCATCTTTAATGGATTGACCGTCTGAAATCTCCGACTTTACGGAATCAGGGTTAACGTCAGATCCGACCGTGACCGTCGGGCTATATTCTACGAGCAGTTTGGGCTGCTGCGTGTTCAACCAGCTCGTCTCTTGATGACCGATTCCGGCAGACGTCAAGTTGAAAGTTTGAAGGTTCTGAACCGTATTGGCCGGCAGCCTGACATGCCGGACTTGTCCCGGCCTAGCTAGCATCGGCTTCAAGCCGGCAGGGCTGATCAATCGCTGTAGGAAAAGAGTGTTTGTCGTGCCGCCTTCGCCTGTGTGCAGAATCTTCGGTCCTTGATTCGTCACTATGGTTATGGGCTGTCCTCCTTTGAGCATCGACATCGGTAGCAGATAATTGGCGACGACCGCTGTGCCTTTCCCTGCCCCGGGTCTCGTCATAGTTATCGCTTGACCGTCGGCGATGATCACATTTCTTTGCGGTTGCGGCGTGACCACCCCGGGTCCGTCCGGCTCCTGTTGGAAGATGAGCTTTCTGGCTGCCTTCTGCGGGCTTCCTTGAGGCGACTGACTCTCCGGGCCGTGGGTGCTGTTGTCAGCGCACTCGCCTTGCGACAGGCCGCAAGAGCTATCCTCCGAGCCCATCGTGTGACCTCCGTCTTCTCCGCCGAGCGGACTCATCTCCTGCAGACTTTGCCCGTTCCCTTTTTTAGAACCGGATCCCTTTTTGCGCTTGGAAGACGTAGACGGGTTGGTCGGGGGATTGGAGCGCCTCCTCGGTGCCGGCTTGTCCTTGTCGGGAGAGTTCTCCACCTGTTCCTTGTATTCGGCCAAAATGTAGAGAATCCGCTGTGTCGTCTGTTCATCTTCTAATGGTTTTTGAATAGACGTTTTTGCTGCGACAGGAGCCGTTTTGGATGAACTGGGCGTGATGCACGGCGGTTTGGTGGGCTTCGTCTTGATAGACTTAGCGCTGACTTTGGTCGGAGTGTTGGGTCCCTGCTTCTGACTCAACCCGTGAGATAATTGGATATTAGGCGAGTTTTGTTGAGACATACTTCCGATGGAAGACTCTGGACTTTGCGCATAAGAAGTGGCCAGAACGGTCGGAGTGGACGTCAAGACCTTCTGGTTGACGTACGTAACGTTGACGGTCTGATTGGGTCCGATGGAATACAGAACTTCTCTCTGCCCGGACGCCGGGACGGAGGGCGAGGCGTGCGAGACGGCTATTTCAGAATTGCTCTCGACGCTCTGCCTCTGAGGTGACGCTTCTGAAAATGCCGAGTTGCTGTTATTGCCCGGCTGAACCGTGCTCCTTTCCTTGACCTGCTCCAACACCATATCGAACTCCCTCAGCTGCTCCAGCGTGGAAGTGCTCAGGTTGGACTCCTGCGGGGCGGTCGGGGGCCTCGGCGGCCTGACGGGAGTCGGCGCCTGTGCCGGTGTCGGAGTCGGAGCCCGTAAAGCCGGAGCCGTAGTTAGAACTAATTGCTGATAAACTCCGGGATTTCTCTGTATTTGCAGCATCGGTCTGACGACTCTGGCCCCCGCCTTGCTGAGCATGGGCACCTTGATGCGCATCTGCGCCAGCAAGGGATGCGAGCCGAGGGCACTCTGCGGGTGCTCGGCAAAGGCTTGGTTCGCGTCATCCGAAGCGGCCTCCATGTGGCAGACCGCATCCTTGGAGTCCTGTTCGGCGTTGGCTTTATCTTGCGCTTGCTTCTGAATGGCTTGCAATTGAGCTTCGTCTATGAGCTCCGTGCTCGGCACCGTTATCAAGTTGATGGTCTGTCCCCCGCCGATGTTGACCGGGATCTGCCGGGTGTAGATGACGCCGCCGTGCACGGTCTGGATGTTCATGGACTGCTTGAGTTGCCCCAGGCCCGGGTGCGTCCCCGGCGCTTGCGGGCTCTTCCTGATCAACAGCGGTGGGCTGCTCAACTGTCCCATTTGCCCGAGGCTGATGGTCTGCGTCAAGTCCGGCGCGCTCTGCTGCTCGGACGTCGGACTGGACGTGCAGTCTACGGGTTCAGTCTTCGGCTCGATGTTATCTTGAAACACGGACTTCCCGAAAACTTGATTGAACTTGGGCAGACTTGTCGATTTCTCTGGACTGATCGGCGAGGCTTTATTGGATGAATTTTGGATAAACTTGGCGTAATTTTCTTCATAGACCGACCGAGACTTGATCTCCTGCTGCGTCTGTTCGTTCTGGACGACTTTCTTCAGGGCCGGTTGCAGCAGCGTCCCGATGACTTGGCTTTCGTTCTGTTTCTGTTGCATCTGAAGGGAATTTTCAAACGGCTGCAGCCGGAGCACCATTCCTCTCTGATGAGGTGAATTCAACTGTATGGATTTCCCGTCGGCCGACTTGCAAACGAACTGCACCATCTTCTGTTCGTTATTCCCTTGAGAGTTGGTTATGCTCGTCAACAAGTTGACCCGTTTGAGAAGCTGCGCCGTCGCGGCATTGTTTTTGTTCTGCGTGCCCGTGTTGACGATGTGCAGCACTTGGTTTCCTTGCTGGGAGCCTCCGTCCATCAAACTCAATCCGCCGAAGGTCGTATTGGCCAACTGTGAACTCCCCATGAGTCCCGGCGCTCCAGAGTTAGCCGTGCTCTTTCCTTGAACGATGTGCAGGACTTGCGTCGCCCCGGAAGAGTTGATACCCTGCTGCGAACTGTCGACCAGCAGACCGCTGAAAGCGCCGGCGTTCTGTCCTTGCGTTTTCCCTTGAACGATGTGCAACACTTGAGGACCGGAATGTCCGACGGTGTGGGTCGATCCGTCCGCCGAAGCTTGGCTCAGAGGCGGAGGAAGAATTTGGGCTAAAGCTTGCTGGAGAGCCATCGCATTGATCGGCGTCCCTTTGGCGAAAGTGGCCATCTGGACGTGTTGGGTTCCGCTGACGGGCGGCCGGACGATCTTCTGCGACAATATGTTGACCAGCGCCTGAGCTCTGCTGACCGGGATGAAGCTCGCAGGCACGGCGGCCGTATTCAAAGCGTTTTCTGTCAGGCTAGTTGCCGTTTGCGTCGTTTCTTTATGGGGCTCATTGCTATTGACAAAATTAGCTTGAGACGTGAAGACTAACTGCACAGAATTTTCCATAGTCGTCATAGTCGAATTCGCTGCAGTCGCGACACTCGATACGGAAGCGGTCGTCGTCGGAAGAGAAACACTATTAGGAGGTGCGGTTTCTTCGGTGGTGACTTTAGAAGTGTCATTTTCTTTAGCCGTTTCCGCACCGGCTTCGTCGACGACGTCTCGGGTGTTCTCTTTGAGCTGCGGCACCTGGTCGACTTGCTCCTCCCTGGCCGGGTTCTGGTACTGCTCGCCGGCCAGGTGCAGGAACTGGCCGGGCGCGGGCGGCAGGCCCTGCTAGGAGCTCGCGGGCAGCTGCCCCTGCCCCAGTTGCCCCAGCTGCACGACTCTCACAACGGTGGTGGACGGCAACGGTCTGAAGTAGCTTAAATCCCGTGCGCCAGGAACTCGCGATATCACATCGCGAGCGCTGTCGAACCGATATTTATCAAACGCTTTCAGATCGCTGAGGATCTTCTGCGTCATTGAGTTCGTTATTTTCTTTATCGATTTGTTTTTGTTTGCGAGCGGTCGTTTCTTCACGGAGTATATCGTTTTCTTTCTGTCGAATCCTTCGTTTTCGTCGGACCGGCGTCGTTTCGGGAAGTGACCCGTGGCGGGTTCGGAGTTGGAGTCCGGCAGGACGCCGAGTGGACTTCCCGTGCGACTTTCTGATGAGCCACCGGAGTTTGCTCTGCCGGACTTGTCACCAAAACCCGAAACGTCGACCCGGTCGTCTCCGGCGACCTCCCCGTCTTTGTCCTTGACGGCGAAATCGTCTTTCTCGGTAAAAATTGGTGAATAGAATGCAGCTCTGCCGTTGTCTTTGGAAGAAACGACGGCGCCTTTTGGTGTTTCAGATAAAAAATCATCCAGATTGGACATATCGAAGGAAGTCAGCTCGGCGTCCTCTTCCGTGCAATCGATAGTATCCAATATGTCATCGGGAAAGTCGGCCAAAAATAGCTGTTTCATACTTTTAGTGCTGTCGCCGGTGACGACGTCTTCTCGATCGCTCAGCAGATCCTTGTCCCTGGGGGAGGCTGACGGCAAGTCGATCCGAGGACTTTTCTCACGGACGACCGAACCGGGCGGCTCGGCCGTTGACTTTCTTTTTCCAGTCGGCGATAAGCCGTGAGGATTTTTATAAGTCTTTAAGCATCTCGGCTTGATCTCGCTTTCAAGAGATGCATCACGGCAAGTCAAAACTAACATATTTTCAGTCTTAATCTTGCTTTGGATAGTAAATACGCGTGAATCTCTGTCCCCGAGGCTCGGGATGATGTCCGGCCGCTGTGCCCCGGCGCCGGACTCGTCGTCACTGGTGCTGCTGATGAGATCGGGGCAAGGTGAAAGAACTAGAGGTTTCTCAACGTCCGCTTTCTTAGATGCAGATATTTTACAAAGCGGAGATGTTATCGTCGAGCGGCTTCCGCTATCAGAAGAGGACGGCTCGGCATTTGAAAATGCAGCAAAAACGTGAACTTTTTTATTACCTGTTACGTCCACTTTTCTACAACTTCCGCTCGCACTGGACGCTTCACCGCTTTTACTCAGAAAGTTGTTGAGGATCTTAGATTCAAAGTCGGTGGCCGTCAGATCTTGCAGGACGTCGGGCGTCGAGCAGTGATCGCTCAAATTCGAATTTACGGAATCGTTTTTCACAAAACTTTCAAACGCCGCTGCGAAATTGTTTGTTTTGTCTGGCGCTTTGGCTTCATCTCCGGTGACGACTTCATCGCCTGATGCGTCGGAGTCAACATTACTGGCGGCGTCCTTATAGCTCTCTAAGGTCACAGAATCTTCAGACTTTATGGCTCTCGCATCAAAGTAGTCTTCCTTTTCAACTGGCACCTGCTCTTCCTCATTGTCAATATGATTCTCATTCAGATTTTCGTAATGACTCAAATCCTTATTGTCGTAATTCAAATCTGAAGTGGCTCCCGTTTTGGTGTTTGTGTTATCATGTGGTGCACCGTCTTCTTCCACCTGCTCTCTCACCACGTGCAAAACTAACATATTGGATGTTTTACATCTAACAGTACGACTGACTCTACAGGTGTTCATTTTTTCAAGACAGGTTTTAAAAAGGTTTTCAGTTCTGCTAATGTTCTGTTGTCTTTCTGGTGACACACGATGAGTTCGAGAATTATGAAAGATAATTGAATGCGGTTCTTGAGAATCAGATTTGTTTTTTGGTAAATAACTTCCTCCTCCATCATCTATGACATTGGCATTATCTTGACATTCGTTAACAACTTCTTGACTATTATCATTAACGACAGCGACATCAGATATTTCTTCAGCTGCACCGTGACAATCAATTTGACTTTGGGCATCATCACTAATGACATCAAAAGAAACTTGAGAGCCGTCATTATGACCTGTGGCATCTTGACATTGTTGACTGTCATTGAGTACGACATTATCATGACAACTGGCTTTATTACTTTCTTGATTATCGCTATTGACAACAAAAGTATCTTGAAAACTATCAATCTGGTATTCTTTATTACCGACAGGTTTGAAACATTTTTCGATTACATTACTAAAAGCGGCATCTCTTTGACTTTCTAGATTGCCATCATTGATGTCAGCTATTTCATGTCCACCGTCAACGTCATCATGAAGCCCTTCCTTATCAATATCTCCACTGTTATCTCTTATACATTGCTCCCCGAGCTCTTTCCCACAATCTTCAATAACAGTATCCAAGCTGGTGTCTTGAATCGCAGGTTCAGGTGCTACATTTTCACTCTCAGGGCGACCCTGTTCAGCCCGACAACTCTTCTTGGACGTATTACTGTCATCGAAATTATTTCTGGTCGTCAATGAAGATTCTCGCTTCGCATTTTCTATATTTATATTATCCGGGACAAAATTTTCGTTATCAACGTTGCCCAAATCTCCACCGCATTGCAACGTCGTATCTTCAATCTTTATCTCGACGTTGGCTGCAACCTCACCGGTGTATCTTTTATTCTTCATCTCCATCAACCTCTTCTCCAAATCCATCCGTTGGATATTCACGCGGGACACGAGAAACAATTTCTCCTTTTCGACGAGAAGGCTTCGATCGGCGTTCACGATCTTGTCCTCTACTATAAACAGCAAGTTGGCGTTCTTGGACTCGTGTTTGGACTTCTTGGGTTCGCGTCTCTTCTGCTTCTTCATCGATAGGAACTTCCGTTTCTTTCCGCGTTTTCTTTTGCACGTCACGAATGACTCCGGATCTTTCCGTTTGAGCATCAGCACTGCCGGTTTGTGGACTTCCGCGACTCGATCGGCGGCTATCGGATCGACTGTCGGATCGGCGGTCACTTCCACGTCGCTGTCATCGGACAGTAGATCGATCACGTTCGGATCCACTTTCACGAGTTTCTTCTGCAACGGCGGAGACGAATATTTATTGAGCGGAAAACTGTTTGCGTTTTTCAAAAGCGAAGAAAGTTTCGGATCACCTTGCACACTGTCGGCAACTTTACTGCAGTGCTTGAGAGCCGGAATGTATTTTCTCGGCCCGACCACTTTCTTGAACTGAGGATGAGGCGATCTCAAAGCTGGCCTCTCGGGATCGACAATAGTTTTGGCTATCAATTTATCTTTTTGGATATCGGTTTGATTTTTTACTAGCGGGTCGACTTTACATTCTTTCGAAAGGTTCTTCTTTATCGAGACTCTTTTATTGACATCGTCGTGGCTCGATTCCGTTCCATCTGAATCTGTTTTAACCTCAAAGCTCTCCTTGGTTTTGTTAAACGAGAATGACTTGCCCGCCGTGGTCACTAAATGAACGTTACATTTGGATGAGGAAATGTTTGTCTTCTCTAATGGTTTATCTTTTTTGTTAACAATTGATATATATTGTTTAGTCGCATCCACAAGAGCGGTGCTCTTTAAACTGTCCTTTTCTAATAATGGAGGTATTTTGTTTGCAACTGAAATATCTTTTGCCGGAACGGTTAGAAGCAACGAATTCTGAAAATTGGATCCCATCAAATTATCAATTGTAACATTCTGCATACAAGCTTTAGTACTGACGGGAGGCATAATTGTTTTATCATCCAAAACTGCATTACCAGTATCCGAGGTAGTAGTCGGAATACAAAGTGAAGCGGTTTTGATTTTCTCTGCACGTTTTACTCTAGCAGGTGATACTGTTTTAGTTTCGGTTGGCAGACTGTCTTCACTTACAGTTTTCGCTTGTACAGAAACTTTATTTGACTCCATTGAACTTTTATCAACGTCCACGGAATCTATCATGAGTATTGTGTTTGATTCACTTTTTGCTTCCGTTGATGATTTTTTGTCAGTTTTCGCTACGTTCTCCATTTCTTGTAACTTTGGTTTAGAACTTTCACTGCGTATTTGTGAAGGCGAACACACTACAGGAGGTATGGACACTGGTTTATCACTGAACACGGGTTTACTTAATGCGACATCACTTTCATTAGAAAGTATAGGAACGTCCGTCTCATTCACATTCTTGGATTCATCTGAGCTCTGCATTTTGTCATTTTCTGAATGTCTCGTTAGAACATTACAAACGGGCAATACGTTCTCAACGTCCATTGCTCGTGAATCATCAAACACTCTTGTAATTTTCGTCATAGGTTTGACTAATTGTTTGGGTTCGGTGACAGTGGAGAAGCTTTCTTCTTTTGTACTTTTGGTATCTTTACAATCGTCGGTGTTCTGCATCGCCGGAAGCTGGCAATCGTCTTTGTTTACTGTACAACTATTGATTACTTTATAATTATTAATACTCTTTAATGCAATATGACTATTTGTGCTCGGCGGGGCGATCTCAGTCTTGCTCTCTGCGGGGGCGTCGCTCTGAAACAGCTGACGCTTGACGTCCGAAGCGGTCGGCGCATCAAAGTCATGCAACTTGACGTCATCCGTCCACAAAGCGTCCGTCTTCTTCATCAGGCTGCTGAAGCTCGGCAGGGCAACGTGCGTGATCTTCACTTCAGGTGGAATATTTTTGGTGTGCCGCAATCCCCACTCTTGCGGAGTCCAAGGTTTCTGTTCGACGATCTTTGCGTCGGGGGTTTTAACCGGATCCGCCGAGTCCCGTATCTTCGAGGGAGTCTTGGCTTTTTGAGAGGCGGTCGCGTGCTTGGACTTTGCGCCGTCGGGGACCAAACCGAATCCTTTAATCGGTATGGACACTTCGCGAGCTTTGCCCGACTTGGTCCTCTGTTTGGCGAGCTGGAGCCGGTCGGCCGCTTTGATTTCCACCCTAAGAGGCACCTTGTTGTCGTCACTGGCCACCTGCTCTTGCCCGGGACTCTTCACGGCTTGCTGGCTAGCGGACTGCTTCTTCATCTGATTGGTGTAATTTTTTCTCGCGTAAGTTCCGAAGACCGGATCACTCTTCTTGCTGGCGACGCTGGAGGGGATCTTCAAGTGAATCATCTCGAGAGCGTCCTTGAAAGGCTGCAGACTATTAAGTTTGATGTTCTCGTGGATGACAATATTAGACTTGGTCTTGTGGGATGAATTGTCAACAGCCAAACTGGTTTGACTGAGAGCGCTGTGACTCAAACGATTTTTTACGGAATCGAATGGGGGATTTTGGCCAGCCGTCGGATGTGAAGATACGCTAGAGCCTTCTGAGGCGATGACATTACTTGGAGCGGCTTTATTAGGAGTTTTCCTGAAGTTCAACAATGCAGACGTAGGTTTAGGAGGACTCTCCTTCACTTTTGATGTCTCGGCGTCAGGGGCACTGTACGGTTCCGCTTGAGTGACATCGGAGCCGGCGTTTGCTGAATCCAAAAGACTTTTCATAAACTGTTCATATTCCGTGACTCCTTTTCCGGCTTCATCAGATTTTGGCATTCCACAAATAACCGTTTCCCTTTGTAGGATTTCTTCGCCCGGCCCCGCAGCCGACTTGTTAACGTTCCCTGCGTTATTAGACTCTTGCAAACTGCGTACAAAGTCGGCCACACTCTGCGACTCGGGGAGATCAGATTTCAAATCGACGGAAGCGTCCAAGGTCGGTCTATTCTGATTCAACGGCTGTATTTTAATTCCTTGAAATTTCAGTTGCGATATAAATTTGGAGACATCCTTCTTCTGCTTGGCGTTGACACTTCCCGATCGATTCAAATTTACAGCCGATTTTTTTGAACCGATTTTAGCTTCGACACTTTGCAATTTTACATTAGAAATGTTCGGGCCCGGTATCGTTCGCTGCACTTGACTGTCTGCATGTTCCATCAACCGGGGAGCGTCTCGTAAGGAAGCGGAGCTGCACCTGTCTCGCTTGACTTCACCGATAGCACAAGTTTTAGGATGTTTGACAATTTCACAATCTAACATTGCCTTTGCATTGTGATTAGTATTCGCCAACAATTCTTTAACAGTCTTCTTTTCGTTTATTTTGATGCCTTCGCATGTCGGATCTCTGGATTTCGATGCACTTTGAGAAACATCCTTCGCCGTACTGTGAGGCGTTACTTTCTGCACCGAAGGAAGCCCGCTGATGGGTATCGGATACTGATAACACTTCCCGGTGTTGACGACAGACGCGTGCATCTTCTTCACCTGTTGTTTATCGTCGATAAAGGAATTGTCTTTAACGAACTGTTCCTTACTCTGCGCGAACTCGGCGTGCGTCATGATGTGAGACTTGAGAGCGTTCTTTACGGAAGCGTCCAAGTGTTTGACGGGAGCGAGCGCGGGTCCGACGTTTCCCCCAAATTCATACCTTTTAATGCCCTGATCTTCACCGATCGTTGCTTTATTAAGAACTGCGGTGGAAGCGGATTCAGAAATAAGATTCGGATGACTCGGAGAATTTCCCGCGATCGCTATTTTATCTTGCGCGATAGCTTTTATATGATTTTGCTTTCTGAAGGATAAGAGACTGGATTTGGGAGGCGGTTTATCTTTAACGTGACCTTTGCATGTTTCTTTGACAGCGTGAACGGTGGACGTTCCTTCCGCCGAGTTCGGGGTGAAGGTGTCAAACTCGGCTAACACTTCTCGGGTCATACATTCAATATCCCTAGGGCATGCGTACTGCCCCACCGGCATGCTGTTGTACTTGAAGCTCTTCGGGGTTATGTTTTGAGCGATGTCGCAGCCCGATTCTCTTTGGTTCACGTTACAAGTTTGCTGTTTGTCAACATCAGAAACCACTCGAGTAGAATCAAATGCAGAGCTTGAAGGTTGATCAGCTGAAACAGTTCTTGGAATATTGTCGGGAGATAAGAGCGGACCTTCAGGAAGTCTGCGAGCAGGTTGTGAAGTTTTGGAATCACTTGAATCTGTTGAGGGTTGCTGTCCATTGGTTTGTGGCGGGGTTATTCCTGGTTGTTGCATTCCTTCAGACACTCTGAAGGATCCAAAAGTGCTGGGGAATCGTGGAACTTCAGAGCGGACTCTTTGAAGGTGTGCAGCGGTCGAGGGTTGCTGTTGGATTGTCCTCTGTTGCCCTTCTGTGACAGCTCTGTGAGCACTGAAAGCATTCAAGGGTTGTTGAATTTCAGGAGTCGTTCTCGTAACGCTTGAATCGGGTTGGCTTTGAACGATCCTTTCCATCTGCTGCTGCACTTGGGAAGCCGCTTTAAGAGATCTGTGAGAATTGAAGGATTGTTGTTTTTCAGCAGTTTGCCGTTGAGCAGTCATTGCAGTCTGTTGCATATCTAAGGCCGCTCTAAGAGATCCCACAGCACTGGAGGGTTGTTGAACAATGGAAGGAATTCTCGGTTCGCAGACGGTTGGCTTGTGTTGGTTTTTCTTCATGTGTTCCTCATTGAATCTGAAGAGATCCGTAGGATTAGCAGTCGGGTGGGAAGATAGTCTCAGTAAAAGAGCATCATCAGAGGTCACGTTGGCCTGCGAGTCGGTTGTCAGTGATCCAGCAGCAGCCGAGTGCTGGTGTCTGGCAGCAGGATACTGTTGGTTAGGTTGCTGTTGACCGTACGCTCTCGAATGCTGTGCATTTCCGCCGTAGCGACTCTGCGGAGCGCCAACAGATGGATGCGTTTGGAATGCTGTAGAACATGTAGCGCTCGAGGGTAATCTTGATGATTGGTCCACAGCCATTCTATTTGGTGCATATTGAGAGGTAGTAGCTGTCGGTGGATTTGTAAATATTCCGTGTTGATAGGCGGTTGTTCTTTTATGATACTCGTTACCGTATCTCAATCCGGTGCAATTTTTCATCTCCAACAGTCCGGCTACGGCGTCTTCGAAGTCTCCCTGTCGGTCATTAGCGGCCGGTGGCTTGCTGGTCTCCAATTTTTCGTCCAGCATCCTTTTCTTGTCCTTCTCGAAAGCCTCCATTTGCGCTCGGTAAAAGGACATGGTGCTCGATGGCTCTTTAACGACAGCGACGGACGGTTCTTCCTTTTTCACTTCCGCCGTTTCACTGCAATGGGCGACTTGTGGTTTCACATCACTCTGGAGGAGCAGAGCCTTGCGGGCGGCTTCTACCTTCTTGAGTCTGCGCGAGCGCGCCTACGACCTGCGATGGTTGATCTTGATCTCCTTGTACTTGTCTTCAGTCATGGGGCCGCTGATCGGCAAGCCGTCCAGGTATTCAATAAAATAATCTCTTTTAAGTTTGTACTCGTTGATGACGGCTTTAGTTTCCGGCGACGACTCCGTACTGGAAGAGGACTTTCGTCTTTCTTTCTTGTACTTTGGTTTATCCGAATTGCTTTTCTTTTTACTGCCGTCCGACTTCTTGGTGTTGGCTTTCTCGTCCCACGCCTTATCGTTTTTCTTTTTTGTTAGTTTCTTGAGTTTCTTGACTTCCTGTGCCGAGTCTTCCTCTGCAGATAAGACAGTCCGCGGCTGCTCTTTGACGGGCGCCTCTTCTTCGTCTTCAGAGTCGTTATCAAACTCTAGGAAGTCTTCGTAACCTAAAAATAGACAAAAAAACAACATTATAGACATTGTAAACTAATGTAGACAAATAATGTAACTAATGTCCAAACATAGAAATAAGTAAAAAATATATATTAAAGTTTGAAGAATAAAGGAACAATACAATTGATACACTGCATAGTTGTAGTCATCTAATGAGAACTTTCATACATAGTAATTGTATAGTATGCAGCGGCCCACGATATATTATTGTGCAACTGATTTTTTAAATAATATTAACATCCCCATTCCTAACAGAAAGAATGACTTGGGATAGTTATCGGATCGCGGGGAGGTGGCGGAATGAGGAGCAGGTGAACAACACAAAGACTTTTTCAGAAGCACATTTCGTGTTTATTTTCAGTAAAAACATTGGTTTCTTTTTTTAAAAAAAAATAATAAGAAAAGTAAAACTTTGAATGAAACCACTGAGTTTAATTAATAATTACTCTACCGGTTTCGGTGACGAGGCACCTTCGTCAGGAGCTAAAAACAAACTAAACCTCAATATAGAGCAGTCAATTAAAGTTACAAAGAGAAGTGGAGGGAAGAGAAGAAATGATATGAAGTGTACGAGTATGTAATTTTTTATTTTATTCCATCGGGGAATGAACCCACGACCTATGTTATGGTAAGCAAAAGCATTAGCCACTAAGCTATACCCGCCGGCAAATGTATATATATATGACTGACCCTTCTCGATGCCGTAGTAGACGTCTATCTCTGGGGCCGGCGCCGGTACGTAGTTGCTAAAGTCCGGGTGCAGATGCTTGAGCTCCGTGGTGAAGGCCTTGGTGCCCTCGGCAGTGGCACTCATCTGCTGGTGGCAGTACTGAGCCAGCTCTTCCCTGAAACACCCGTCACATCATTAGATCACACACAGATCAGAGTTTAGATGAGTTACCACAAATTGTCACCGCTCAGTTCTGTCAGTTGCCATTGCGCTTCGTCACAAAACATCTTTGCAATATATATGGGAATATGGCGGATTGATCGATTGTATACTTTCCGTTATCTATGATTCTCTAATGATGTTTGTATTATATATACCATACATGTTGACTAATCGCAAGTAGCAGTTGCCTTATAAGTGTGAGCGGCTGACAGAGTGGGCCCTATATAAATAAGAGAAGGCCAATTCGTAATATGTAATCACTTAAACATAAATGTGAAATTAAAGTAAATATTTTTAATTTGTTAATTTTCAAATCAATATACAATTATACTTATGCAGTTTCACTACATATTGTCAGTTGATAACCTAAATGTCATTCAAGAGTTTAGCTTTAACTTTCAATATTTCCATTCATTCAATATATAGTTCGGTTCGAGACCCGAGTGGTACATACTAAAATAAATAGACTGAAGGAAAGTAATAATATTAAAAAGCTTGTGAATAAATGTTGACCGATTTAATAATAAAAAATAATAATATACATACTCTGAATATATACTATCGAGACATCTATCGTCATACTATGATAACAATGGTATAAATACAAGTTCTAATACGTGTCAGCTCAGGCAGAGAAATATCCTAGAGGGCTAAGCGGTATATAAAGACCTGGACAAAGTTGGTTCCAAGGGCCGCGGTTCGCATCTCGCTTCTGCCGATATTTTTCTAAATGAATTGATGCGTATAAAGAATTTGATGTTGAATTGAATGTATGTGTACATTTAATTACTAATAAATTGACTAGTCCAATGGTTTGGATTAGCTTCATTTTTGGCATTGGCATCTCCATTCTATTGAGGACGGAAGAAAGGAAGGAATATGTGTGTCTACCCTTAAGCGAGGTGAACCATCTGCTCTGCCTTGCTGCTAGCGCCGCTGGCCTTACCCTCAGGAGTAAAACAAGTGTCCCTGACCTCCGCAGAGGAACCACGTCTGTAAAAAGAGATTAACGTGTAGCATCACTAACCAGCTGCGACACCACGATAGTTCTTTGTAGCGAGGTCCGCTCAGCAGCACGGCAAGGTCCCTGCGCAGCACCATATCCAGCCCCAGCCCCGTACCCTCCAGCACGCCAGGCAGCAATCCTCCCCTTCCCCCTCCCCAGTCAGTTGCCGCCTCCTCCTCTGCAATGGCCAGACTTTTAACCGCATCGGCTAGCTTTTCTTCGTTGTTTTTCTTCATGGCCTCTTCGCCGAAGATGGATATCAAATCGTCGTTGATATCGCTGCTGACAGTCTTGCTCTTGACCGTTTGTTTCCGCAGGTCCGCGTAGCGCTCCTCCACGAGATGGTAGTACTTGACGCACGGGTGCAAGGAGAAGGCGGTCAGGACGCACTCGGCGCTCAGATCGCGGTCCGCGGCCAGGTAGGAGCCCAAGCTCAGGAACCAGGCGGCCAGGCGGTGCTGGCAAGCAAAGACCGCGGGGGCGTCCTCGCCCTCCACAATGCGCAGACGCTCGCGGTCGTTGATCCCAGTGGTGAGGGCGCTGATGTACAGCTCGCACACCAAGGGATACAACTGAGAGCCAAACTGAAACAGATTCAATTAAAATGTTTTTACATCTTTTTTTGATTACATTACAATATACTAATAGTTATAGATAATTGAAGATTTATAAAAATTTATAAAAGAAGTTATAAAAAGAGAGAATAACGACAGATAGTAATAGTAATTCTGAAGTCGCATCTGTGGAATTCTTTGACGCCTACCATGGTGCATATGATTAAGCGCTGCATGTGGAGTGTTGATCCGCCAACATCATAGACTACACCCCAGATTCACGCATCATCCTTTATTATTACAGGAATTTACTATGAATGGGTGGTCTTCACGGGACGACTTTAGTCTACAACCAATTTTGAATAATAGGCTATGACTGGCATTTTACGGGTGAGGGATCAAAGTCACACCAACCGGGGGTAATTTTAGAGCTCAGAAATCGATTAAAATCCTTTTTTTTAATCTCCGTTGGGGATCACACCCACGACCTTTGGCTTTCAAAGCAAACGCTTTGACCATTGAGCTATTACCTGCCGGCGTAACTATAACTTTTGTGATTCAAATCGATATTTTGATGATAAACCAATGACAATTATCTACGCATTATTGCCAAATTTAATTTTTCCATATTTTACTACATTAGTTTCGAAATATGCAATTTCTTTCATAATAATCACAGAAAAAATACATCAAATAATTCTAAGAAGAGGTGTACCCAAGCGTGTGCGGTGGGCGGGCGGTAAAGTGTTCAATAGACGGGGGATTTCACCTGTTTCTGAACGGCGCAGCAGACGAGGTAGACGTGCTGAGAGGTGAGGGCGGGCTGCAGCAGGTCACGCAGCGAAGAAGCCAGGTCCTCAGGATTGTTGCGGAACAGCATCAGGTACTGCAGCAGCAGCGGCCCCGACTCCGGCCCGGGCGATGGCCGCTTCAGCCATGTCACTACCACCATCTTAAAAAACAGACAAATCATTACAAAACATGACAACGACAATAATTTTTAAACCTTTCACAATTTATTTTTTCCTTAAATGACATTACAAAGTATATTACATTTCAATTCGTCATTAAAGTACATACTAACATAAGTAACATAAATGTGGCGATGTAAATGTATTGACACATTTAGTGTCAATGACCTCACACTCAGAACTAGCGTCAGGAGACTCAACATAAATAGTTGGACTTGTAGCAACAAAAACCCTGTCATAAGTATATCATGATCGACACACAAATAACACGGCATTATAGTCACAAAATCAAACGTCCAACATTTTGCATCCATAAACACCAGCACAGCCTAACCTAACCTTAGCCAGCGGTAATAGCTTAGTGGCTGAAGCGAAGTTTTGGTATTCATATATACTTTAGGATTATTATTTTTTGATTATAAGTAATTAGTATTTTTTACACGCAAAACAGTACAGGGATTTTAGCATATACCACCCGAAAATGTTTAGGGCCAAAAGGGTTAATGCCAAAAATTACATCACCCGTCCAACCAAAGATGACTCCGGGATCGTCATCAGGATGCATAATGAATGGATGAAGAATATGTCACCCAAAGCAAAGAACTTGTCAAGAAGCAAATTAAAATTGTAAATAAAAGAACTGACAAAATTTTATCGTCTGCCCGGGACGGAACAATCTGTGTGCCTCACAGATCCCAGGCAGACTCCAACTGAATGGTTTGAATGAATGGTTTGAAATAATAATAATAATGAATTTAATTTAAAAGATCAGCTAGTATTTATATATAAGTTATGTACCTGAGAGCACAGCAGAGCAGTCGGGTGTGAGTACCTCCACAGCCACACTTTGTCCTCCCTCCTGGAGGAGAGGCGCTGGATGAGCCTGCGCCTGACGTCAGGCTCAATACGGTTGAACTGAAAGTCAAATTACTCATGACACACTTGAATAATAACTGATTTGCATCTGCACCGCCGCTCGCGCAGATCCACCACACAAATACATATCATCGTAAAGCAAGGGTTAATCTGTTCAGGGATTTCCAAGTCTGTCAAGGTTCTCTTGCCAGTTGGGAGGCTTTCCTTTGGCATTCATTGGCAGAGCTGTTGGAGAGTCTTGTGGATGTGTTACCTCCTCTATGCACTGCATGGTGTTGCCGGCGCGCACCAGCAGCACGAGCTGCACCTCGAGCGCGAACTCCAGCAGCGAGCGCGAGGCGGTGCCCGAGGCCACCACGCCGCTCGCCAGGGGCTTGGCCAGGCGCAGGTAGGCGGGGCCCAGCTCGCACAGCCGGCGCAGGCGCTCCACCACGCCCACCGAGCCCTCTTCGTCGATCCACTCCAGAACTGAAACAACACACACTTATATACTCGCGTATGCTTTAATCAATAATCATCAACATATCATAATCTTAAAACACATTCGCATCGGGAAAGGTATTAATACCCGTTACGGCGATTGACGGTTAATCACGGGAAGGGTATTTTTACCTTTTCCGTACTGTGATAGTTAAAGTCGAGTAGGGTATTTATATTTGTTTTTTTTTTACAAGCATTTGACTTTTTCTTGCTTATGAGGGTCAACATTATCAGTTTTACAAAAGTAAACACGTATTTAAGAAACATGATCACTACAAAATCGTTTCATTTTTTAGAATAAATAATGTTTGCTTATTTTGTAAAATCAACATATATTTTTAATTTTATTGCATAATCGCTAGTATTTTATGTATATTTTTTGTGATACTAGGCTTTATACTAGGGTTATTATTACCATGAATATCATACTCTAAGTATTACAATATATTTATAACTCTAAAAAACGTACCTTTTAGTTTTAATGTGTATTTTCAAGTTGTGGACATAATTAAAAATAAGTGTAAGAAGTTCTATAAGTTTTCGGTGATTTTACTGGTGGTGATGTAATTGGTGAGTATCATATTGAAAAAAGTATGTAGTTATATTGGATATTTTTAAAGTTATGGCAGTTTATGTAGAAACATATTTTTTATGCGCGACATGGATTTATCGCCCGTATTAGAGTATCAGCCGAGCGCGAATACCACCCGATGTGAATGTGTTAACAAGATGGTGACAACTGCTATCAGCTTAAAGTGACCACACGGCCAATTTTAAACAGGACTGTCGCCTTTTTGGGTAGCTTCTCCCGTTGTCCCTAGCACAGCCACGGAAAGTCAAATGCAAAAATCAACAGTGGTGCGTAGTATAGCTGTATTCATATGATTATATTCTTGACATATACACACACTATTCCGTGAAAATTGAGTTTTTTTTTTTATGTAAACGCATGCAGGAGAGCACACCCGGTCAAGACCAGTGCACTCTATGACGCTCAGCCAGGGAGGCTGAACGCTGCATGCGGGAAACATGTGATGTGTTCGTGTTTGTGTGTGGATTTGGGAGATTGCAAGTGTATATTTATCTGTTTCTTAAAGTGATCCAGATTGTAGAAAGGAGAAAACACAAGAAGAGCATTCCAAAGTTTACCGTTGGCATTAAGGAAGTAACTTTGGAAACTGCCAGTTCTTGTTCGACACAAATTAACCGTGTATGGATGTTCGGCAAGTATAAGACGAGTTTGTCGGTTTTGGGTGGGTGCAGGAGAAATTAGTTCTTTAAGTTCCGAAGAGCAGCGACCGTGGTAATAACGGTAGAAGAGAACCAATCTTACGTCTGTGTTTCATTTATTGCAGGTTAGATGTAAGAGATTGGATATCATACACCTCAGTACGTTATTGATCGAAGCTTTCACAAATCGCGACACTACAGTTTTCCACCAACGATATGATTTATATTAAAACAAGGTATGGAATCATTATTGAATAGGTGTCAACCTTGCTTGGGCGTCGCCTTGTTGGAGAGCATGTCGGTGAGCGTGGGGTGGTGCCAGGGGTCGTGGGCGTTGCGTAGCAGGTTGCGCAGGCGCGCGGCCAGGGGCTCCCCGGCGCGGGCCATGGCCGCCTCGCAGGCCGCCACGTTCTCCAGCAGCCCAGCTCGCACCTCCTTTTCCAATGTGAACCATTCATTCTCCTAACGATAAAACAACACATTTCACTAAATAACCCCGACACTTCTTATTTCCCACTCTGTCGTAGAGTTTACAACAGACGCGCCTTATCGCTTCCCCCACTGCCATCATACACCCGCCGCTACAACGTAGAGGGAGTGCTTAGTTTATTTAGTTATTTATTAATGCAGTTTTTGCAAGTCTACTTCACCCTTAATTAAAAATATTAAATATATTAATTTAATTTAACGTAAAATTATTAAAACCATACATGAAATTCATCCTCATTCAAATAAAATTAATCCTTTTTAAAAAATTATAATACAAATTATAATTAATACGCATATGTAAAAAGCACATATTCCTTAATTAGATTTTTATATTTTTCAATATGTTTCTTAAAAAGGATTAGTTTCATTTTGAAAAGAGTAAATTTCATTAGCAAAGGGGTGAAATAGACTTGCAAACACTCTATTAGAAAATTTCCAAAGAATAAAAAAATTAAAATCAAAAAAGATCTTCGGCATCAATGAAGTATTACCCTTGGCAGTCCTTTACATGCAATAACCACCCTGCAGTTGAGGTGGTTTTTAACAATTGTAACAATAAGAATATTAATTCCAACTAACAGGTCAGTAAAATATTTTTGTTTTGAAATATTAATCTATTTAGAGAACTGTTTTTGTTTTTGTATAAGAAATTTAATTTTTATTACTATCTTCTGTACTGTTATGAAGTACTGTCATTTATCATTTTTTCAACCTTACAGCAGTTCCCTACATATACAAAAAAAAAACATTTAAATGGAGAAAGAGTTGATAGCGTTAACCCTTTTGCATCAGTTGGCGGCATATACCGTCATGAGATTCCCCGACCGTTGACATCGTTTGACGTGATATATCGTTTTGCTGCTTTCTTAGAATAGTTTTTTATGCATCAGCTGATACCTAAAGGATACAAAACCAATGTGATATATCAAAATAAACCAGATAAGTACATTTATGCTTCAAATACTAGTTTTATAATTGACAGTAAAATTTGTATTCAAACCGAGCCGTAATGAAAGGGTTAAGCATATTTATTCAACAGTTTTCAGGTGACGATTGTGTGGTGGTGAAAAATTCTCTTATAAGCGCCTACGGCAAGAGCTTCCATGCGTAGTACGAACGGAAGATTCAAATGCGACCGTTGAAGTATGAACAAGCCGAAATTCATATGCGCAATAAACGCTGGCAGTGGATCAGCTTGTATGGATCGCGAAACATAAAAAAAAGAAGCTTAACAATGCAAAAAATATACAGTGGTACCTTGGCATATGGATGCCCCAACATATGAGTTTTTTAAGATACGAGCCGTCGAGCGAGCCATTTTTTGCTTTAAAATACAAGCAAAATTTGAGATACGAACAATCGCCTTAGCGGGTCGGCCGGTTGTACACGAACCGCGCGTCACGCTTTCCCGCGTGAATCCCCCGGCCGCAGTCAGAGAATCAGTTATCATTGTGCTCTCGCTGTTAAAGCATCTTTGATAAGTTGTGGTCGCATTTAAAGTTCAATTAATCTCAATGGGGAAATTTGCTTTGAGATACGAGTAATTTGAAAAAAGCAAGGTTGCGGAACGAATTAAACTCGTATGTCGGGTACCACTGCATATATGTGCCCATGATTATGAAAGTGGTGTAAGTCATGTTTTATTCGTTCTGAGATATTTAAAGGTTTGTGTTTTGATGTTGGTTGAAAACCGATGAAATTGACAACTTCATGTTGCATAAAATGCCGTATTTAGATTTTTTAAATCAATGTTGAATGAAGATTATGTTAATTCACAACATTGGGAACCGAAATAAATGAATAACTCGTTTTTTACAATTTCTTTACTTACGCCACTTTCATAATTATGGGCACCATTATATTATAATGATTTACATAAAATCCAAGTATTGTTAAATTGAAATTTTAATAAATAATACTATTTTCTCAGTGTAAAATTCAAGTGATACGGCGCTTCCTGCGCTTCTATGGGCCGGCACGCCTCTAGCACATTTATCTGTTTCTAAGATAGATAGAGAATGCTCGTCAATGTACCTGCAGAATGTAGACGGAGGTGTGGTGATGCAGCCTTTTGAGTTGTCGTGTGTCCAGGAGTGACTGTGAGGCCATGAGCCAGAACTGTCTCTGCCGGACGCCCCTCTCACAAAACGATTCATGGTCAAAATCTTTCTGCAATAAATACTGAAAACCGAGACAAAAAAAACACTTTAGATTTCACTGCATATTCATCAATATATTTTTTAATACTATCGCACGCAGGAGAGCATAACCGGCCGAGACCGGTGCACTATATAACTTTACGGTTGCATATAATAAATTATGGTTGTAAATTTAATGTAGAGTAAATTATTTTTTTATGCATAGTGATTACATATCACGTTTGGTTCTTTTTTAACAATGCAATAATGTATTTCGACCTAACGCGTAGTAAAAATTATATGCCGTTATTTTTTTATTTTTTTTATTTTATGCTATCGCATGCAGGAAAGCACAACCAGCCAAAACCATTGCACTCTATGACGTTCAGCCAGGGTGGCTGGACGCTGCATGAGAAAAACATGTGTTATGTTTGTGTGTCTGTTTCTTGAAGAGATCCAAATTGTATGGAGGAAACAGACGCTGGAAGACCATTTCAGAGCTTACCGGTGGCATTTAGGAAGGAACTTAGAAAATGATGTTCGACACACATTAACTTTTATCCGCCCAGTGGTCCCGTACGGGACCGCAGATTTGCGTCGTTGAATGTCCTAACAAGCCAATTTTTGTAATGTTTCGTCGCACAATACATTCTTCCATGAACTTACTTTCATACTATTATTACAAATTAATGTAATCCTATTGTGAAATGAACCATAAGCACTTCCCGTAGGGCATTAAACGACACAAGTAAAAAAAACTGCTGGGCGTTTAAAGGTTTAAGCGTGTTTTGCAAGTGTAAGATAAGTTTGTCAGTTGTGGGTGAGTGCAGGAGTTCATTCTTTAAGTTACGAAGAGCAACGACTGTGGTAATAACAGTAGAAAAGACTAAGTGGATAAACGTAAGAATTTTGTTATGTATCAAATGCATTTCTCTTCTTTGAAATGTTTAAAACTATCTATAAGTTATATCATAGTTTTGAATGTGTAAAGAATGAGTTAATTTTACTAGGCTCAATACACTACAGTGAAGAGTTACTAACAATAATGTTATTTCTGTATTGCAATGTATTTAGACAATTATTTTATTCAGATTTGCCAGATGTTTAAGACAATTTTGACAAGATTAGGGACACATACGTTTTGACACTCTAAATTGACAGGAAAAATAGTATTTGAAAAATAATATAGTTAAATAATAGTTCAATTAATGTTTTGTAATGCGTTTCGACTGATATTTTGTTATTTACGATGATACATTTACCAATATTTTATGTGATTCAATTATGGGCATTTGACACATAACATGACACAGTTTTTAATTAAATATCATATATCATAGTTAAAATAATGTTTAATTCTTGTTTTATGTAGTGTTTGAAGAAATATTTTGCCGTATTTTGATAAGACTCAACTATTTTTCATGTGACAAGTGTAATTGTGGCCAAGATTGTGATATTGATACTTTACGTGACATATAAAACAGTAATAAAATATTATTACAGTTAAACTAACACGTGATAAATATTCTACACTGAAATATAATTGTTTTTATATTGAGGATGGTGAGATATTTGACAATGTTTTACGTGACAAGTGTAATTTTGGCTCCATGCATTTTGACATGACACCTGCCTTGTCAATATTCCACGCGTAAATTGTCGAAAAAGCAAAATGATTGATTGCTTTAATTAATTTATTATTTTTAATCGTCGAGTTTATTAAAAGTTATAGTTAGAAGACTTCAAAATTTTAGATTCAAACAACACCCTGTAGGAGGGCAAAACATGGCGGACGCAAACTGAAGTCCTCCGCGGCGTCGCGACAAGGATGTCTTTATTATTGTTGCAATGGCGAGGCTAACCTTCTCGATTTCTTCCGATGTGGGAAGCCCCTTATTGGCTTTGTCGTCCGTTATAGTTTTGACATCTTTATCCTCATTTTTGGAAGTCATCGCTGAGGGGAATGTTACGGGGAGACATTTATGATGCCTGTTGTGTTTTCTTGTTTCTGTCAAACGCAGTGATGCCACATTGCGGAAATCCCTGTTTACCGAACTGAGAGCGATCCAAGCAAGCACTTATTACAACACTGTGCATTCAAAACATTAAAATGATGGTAGGTTATCTTAAAAGTATACTTTTATTATGTCTCTGCTACGGATATGGAATTTCTTCAATATTACACAAAAACAAAACATCAAAAGTGATAAGCACAAAAGATCAAAACGAGATTATAAAAATCTTGTGTAGGTAGTAAATTACAATTAGTTACTTTAAGAAGTGCAACCCTAAATAAAAAAATGTTTTTATCATTGGTAAATATATTCAAGAGTATTGTAAAAAAATGTAGGTATGTATAATAATAATTGAAGTACTTCATATATTACGGATAAGAATTAGAATACGCGGCTGTATAAAAATCGAAAGGTAAAAGAAAATAGTGAGAAAAAACTCAATCAAGCTTATAAGAAACCAAAAGCCACCTATAGATTTGGAATTGACAATTAAAATGGGAGTACGATATATACTTTATTGAACATTATATTGTCCTTCTTAATATTCGATATTTATTTCTTGAATACGTTTTTCTCGAAAGTTTTTTTTCAATCGTGCACGCCATTTCAGAACACCATGTGTTTATTTACATTACCATGCATTATTATACAATATCAAGACAATATCCAAGAAAAAATCCTTAAAATACTCTATTTTGTAGTCAGAATATAAATAAAAAGACCTCCAAGACCGAATTACTTTCCATCATTACTTCCCTAAAAAAAATCACAAAAGAGAGTTAAAAAAAACAGCCCTCTAATCTATCATATCCAGAATAGGGAGGATGAGTTCGAATTGCGCAAAGCAGGATAGGCATTCCAAAGAAATCCGATGTTATCAGTGAATTTTAATATGTAAAGGATAACTATGAGATAAGTAGAAGTAGAAGAAGTATAGTTTTCTCAATATTAGGCAAATATTTTTTTTTATTTAAATATGAATAACTAATTTACTTATAAATTTCAATATAAAACACAAATTTTATTACATAATCAGTTTTTATATTTAAAAATAAATGTTTAATCAAACGTATAATACACTTTGTAGTGTTAAAGATATCCTGTACTTTATAAGTGAATACTTTATTTTTGATTTTGCTAGGTATTTTTTAGTATTATTCCCTCCATAATGACATTCCCATTAAAACATTCATTTTAAAGGGTTTTAACTGAAATATCAATGGTAAGATGAATTAAAATTATAAACTTTGTATAATGTAAGTAAATACTGCCTACGGCGTCACATACTTTTGCCGAGAAAAAATGGTTAATTGCATGCAAACAGCTGTGCAAACATTAAAAAATGTGGTCTTACTCGGTATTATTTATTTTTATTTAACATGAGCGAACTGAATTTTTACTAATACTTTTATAAATAATACAAACAATTTTACGTTGAAATCTTAGTAAGGTGATACAAAAATTCCGAGCTTGCAACATTAATTTATTACACAAATTTGTGTGTGCATTTGTGTAAGGCAGTGTATCATAGTATGCGTGTGCGGATGCCATGCATAGACATAAAATATTATATTTAGGTATTATACGAAAGTTAAAAAACGGAATGTTAACAAAAATTATGTATTTTCATTTATATACATGACGAAGAAATATAACATGATGGTGACAAAAGTAAATAACAAATAAAATGAATAAGCGAATTGCGATCGAGTGCAATTTTTATCTCTAGTTAACTCTTTACCACACTACGTAATAATAAAATTGATTTTAATTTAATAAAGTGGTATTTCTTACCCATATTTAATTTATTAAAATCTACATTTTTATTCATTTTATTTAGAATATAATTTATCTAACGGCTGTTAATAAATTCTTAATTATTAATTTTTACTTCATTTATCCGTGGAGATAGATGTATTTTGTTATTTCCAATTCCACTGGCTGGTCGCTTTGGTTAATACAACACTTTCTCTTTATATTAGTAAGGATCTATGGTAAGAAACACTAATTATGGATGTCGACGAAATAGAAATTGAAACCTTTAATAAACTAATTTATGCCGTCACCTGCTTGTTTTTTTTTCATGCATATAAATAAAATGATATTCCTACTAAAATGAGTTATCATTGACATTTATGGTTACGACAATACATATGTAGAGATACAACTATTTAATATCTATTTTCTAAAAAATAGCGATTTGATGTTCGAATTGAGCGTTTTTGAGAAAATAATAACAAATTTTTGCATCTATTTAGCGTTAATTTTTTAATCACAAATTTAATGTTTAAAAGTCTATTTTAAACTAAATTTGCCTAACAATGTACAATATTTTGTCGAAAACATTAGGTATTATGTAAAAATATAAGAAAAATACGTTCGTTAAAAATAACGGTTAAAAATTATCATCGATCTTCAATTTTTATGAATAATTGTTTGAATCTAGTATGTACATTAATCGTCAACAATTAAATTGCGTATATTAAAAATCCGTAAAAAATATGATTAGACGGCAGCGTTATCGAATTCCATCTTTGTTAAAGTAAAATTGAATGGTATCTACTTTTACGCCACTTTTAATATTAGACCATAAATTATATAAAAATGTGATTAACTCTCTGAAATCTCTAAAAATATTGGTTGTTAATATTGAATATAGAGATAAGTTTTTCAATAAAAATATTGTTTCTTCAATTTGATAATTTCGTTTACATCCAGTTACATGCGCATTAAAAGATGATTTAAAGTTTCATTAAAGAAGTGCATCTCAATTTTTATCTCAATGTGGCTAACTTTTAACATTTTTGTACGGGAAACCAACTTATTTGTCAAGATTTTGTATTTTTATCCGTTGCAAAAAATATCATCTGGTTTTAGATAAAACAAATGCCACTTACATATGTTATGGCCGAGAGATTATTTTTTATAATATCATCCCACAATGAATGTAAAAAATGTACGAAGATTTTTCTAATTTTTTCAATTTAATTGATAAATTTATAGCATATATCACTAACAAATTGTTATTTTTGTAAATGTATTTGTATCCTTTTACTACACTTTTTAAAACCGAGTTTTTATAAAACTTATAGTGACTTAAAATACGAGTATGTGCTTAAATAAAATTTCACATCTATTCGCATATTTTAAAAATTTCGCATTTATATTTTAAGACGCATAACATACGTTTACTTGTACGAAAATCTTCGAAGTGTATATCCCGAATATCTAAAAGAGAAAATGAACATTTATTTTGAAAGGGTTACTGAACTTTTGTCTAGTATAAGGAATAAAATGAATGTGAGATCTTCCAATGCTTACTTACTCCAAAAATAAGCTTTATCATTGTAAGAAGTATGATTGTCTCACGTCGAAAAATGAATATATTTATATGAACAAAAGCACAAAATATATAAATGAATTTCACTTGCAAACTGCTGTTCTATAAATAAAAAATTCGACCTGTCCTCGAATTTATAACCCAGCATTGGTTGAAAACACAATATCATTTAATTATTTCATTCAAAATTATAAAATAACAAGAACCTCACATATATGTATATTGCGGTGTGTTTCGCACGTTACCATTACATGAGATTTTTGCAAGCGTCTCCCGATACGTATTGTTTTAAGACATTCCTCTCAAAAAATCATATGCCTAGTAAGTAAATAATCATCATAAAAAACCAAAGTAATAATGATATGATCATTAACTGTACCCATTGATAGTTTTACGAATCCAAGTCTCCATACTAAACACTAGAAGCTTGCAACATTATTATTTTTATTAGTGTGCATGCGTCCGCGTGTCCGTGTGAGCGCGCAGTATCCCAGTGTGCGTGTGCGTATGTCGTGCATAGAGATATCTGTATTTGATGCTGACAGAAAGAAAATAAATCAGGTAATGAACCCAAGCGGGGTGCGATCCGACCCGGGGATCATCCCAAGTGAAACACCCGCCGTGTAATCGCCGTATTTGATTAATATTCGCGCGAAAAGCCTCGACATTGATCTCCTCGCCTCGAACCTGAATAATGTCAATGTACCATAAACAAAAATGTCAGCGATCCCCAATTTTTTTTTGTTTTCATCGCATAACTTGATCAATTTCTCACAAAAATCGACGCATTTTCGGCGATTCCACAACAAATAATGCCCGATTTAATCAATTGACTAACCAATAACACGTTTCCGCCGCCGCATGTGAGTATTCGACAAGCTTATAAGTGAATATTTTGACATTATGCTAGGCAGTGTCTCATTGTTTATGCAGTCCAGTTAACCTGACGTTTTTCTTCACGTTTGACATGAAATTGATCATTAATTCACACAAAATAATATTGAAATGCGTAGGTTTCATCATTCTAAGCATATTCAGAAGGTATATATTATCCAATCATTTGATTTGTTTTGGCAATTTTCCCACTCCATGCACATTGTTAACCTGACATTTTTCTGTAAGCTTAATAAGAAATAACTCATCAATTCACTCAAAAAAAAACTTACAAAATACTTACATTTTAATTCTAAATGTCATGAGTATGTATTTATTACCCAATGAAATCAAAATATGAAGATTTGTTTTGACAATATTCCCATACATTGCACATTGTTTTAACCTGACGTTTTACTATGCAATTGATACAAAATGAATCATAATTTCATTAAAACAACACTGGAAACCATATTTTTAGACTTCCATGTTTTAACTGAACATATTTACTGTCAAATCAACTCATCTCGTCATTTGAATCTTCTATAATTTTTCTATTCCATGCAAGTCTATTTGCATGGATCTATTTACATCATGCATGCAAACATTATTCTTTATGAAAATGCTTATTAACATTTCAATTATATCAGCCCATGCATTAAAAACAATCTAAATTAAAATAATAATAAATATTTTAGTTATATTACTGCTACATTAATTATATTACACATATTTTTTTCGTAGATGTAATTATTTCATAAAATATATCAATTTCCAATTTAAAAAAGGGGAGCTGTAATACAAGGGCTTAAAATAGTTAGGTTATGTTTTTTTATTTAGATAGTGTGTCCATTATGTAAAAAGAAAATCCCATGTTTTACATTCATCTAATTTAAGATGTTTTTAGGTTATGTTTTTAAAATTAATTAATGTAATATTATGTAATATTTTTTTTATATTCAATCAATGTGGTTTTCAATTATAAAAAGAGTTTAATGGTACCGTTATCGAAGGAGAAATTCCATTTATCGAGCGTAGGTTAGGTTTATGACCAATAAATGCCCCATGTTTGGTGATAATACAAACTATACAATCTCTTTTTCGGTTTGCGGCTTACTTTATACGTCAGATTTTTACGTGGCTCCCTTAAACCATCACGGCGTACGACGTCTATAGCGGTCATGAACTTTACATGGAATTTGTAGCCTCATATTACGGCTTTATTCTACTGTTGTAATGTTCAAAATTAACCTTTAAACGCCCAGTGGTTTCCTTATGGGACGACAGATTTGCGTCGTTCAATGCCCTACAGTCCCATATAGGAGTTCTTGTGGATCATTTCACAATCGGATTACATTAATTTGTAATAATAGTATTAAAGTAAGTTCATGGAAGAATCTATTGTGCGACAAAACATTACAAACATTGGCCTGCTAGGGCATTGAACGACGCAAATTTGCGGTCGTATGGGACCACTGGGCGTTTAAAGGTTAACTCACTATGTAACTGAATATAAAATATATTGTTTTCCAGTCAAAAACTATAAGCAATATCTGATATGTTTGCTTACTAGAAAATATATTACAGTCTATATAATATGCCCAAAAATCTATTAAAATTTTACCAAAAAGATTGATACATCAGGAAAACTAACCATTTTAGAAGCGGTTAGCAATGTATCAGCAAAAAATTTAAGACAAATACTATTTTCCTTGGAATAACATAAAATATCTAATTTAAACTGTTTGGATGATATTCATATTAAGACTAGAGAAACCACCATGTTCTTGGTTGCAGCAGCTGTTCTTGTGTCCAAATGAATTTAATAAGTGTTCAACACGCAGTGGAAGTGTATTTTAATGCTGGTTATATATAATATATAAATTAATTAAACACATTTATTAAATTCACAAACAATTGATTGAAATTGATGAATATTTCGCGGTGCTCTTATGGCTCATACTTTGGGAGCCACTGGTCAAGTATATAAAATGTAAAACACTAGCATCAACAAAAAAATTGCTAGCCTTAGTAATTTTCTTTTTGCTTGAATATCAGTTAGAGAATTCCGGATTTTAACTTTTAGATATATTTGATGAATTTTATTAAACCATCGAAATAACCAAATCCAAATTACACTGCGATACAATTATTAGAACATTAAACACTCAATGGTGTTTTTTTGCAAAATTTGCTTTTTATATTTTTTTTATCACATAAAAATATATTTCATATTTTTTAACCCCTCACATCCTGGTGATTTTTATTTTCATTCTAAATAAAATAAAATTTACGAAAAACATCCATTAACCCCTTGACTGCCATCATATTTCACATATCTTCAACCTAGATGCCAATACGGAAAAAATGATTTTCATGTTCACAATCATTATATAAAAAAGTATAGATTAAAAAAAAAACAAAATTACAGACTATATATATTATATATTAGATATTTAAGACTTCAACTAACATGCCCACTACTGAATACAAAATGTAAAGAATCGACAACCCCGACCAGGGATCGTGGCGCTTCGTTTGAGTAGCCGAAGAACCCCGATCGGGGTTCGTGGCAGTGAACGAGTTAAAGGAATACAAAAAAAAATTGAGTGAAAAAATAAGCTTGAATATTCTCACCTATGCGTGTGTAAACCTGGAATAGATATATTCTCGGAACATATTTTTTCGTCTTGTATGCATTTGCACACGCATAGGTGAGTTATTCCAGCAATGCACGGATTTATTTCTCACCTATTTGTGTGTAAAAATGTTGTTTATGGGTACATGTATTTTTTCTGTTTTGTACGACATGGCCCGGATTCCAGGTAAACATGAGATCTGCAGATTGTTATGTGTTAAAGTTTGTTTTATTTGATAATTTTCAGTCAAGTTGGCGAAGGCACGCAGAGGAATGATAAAGGACAAGGGGGACCGGGTTGGCGGCAATCGGAACAACATCAAGGAAGAAATCCCTGATTCCGATGCCGGTGAGGACTCGTCACACGTTTATTTAGCACAATTAAAAAATATGCAATGTGAAAATAAGAACTCTTTAGTTATGTGGCACACAGTGCGATGACATGGCCACTGGTAAGCAAACAAGACCATTGACATCCCCCGTCTAATCAAAGTGACTCCTGATCGCCAGTATTGTCCTCGGGATGCGTGGATGGATGAGGAGCAGGTCGCCAAAGCAAAAAACTCGTCAAGAAACAAATTTGATATTTATTTTACGTAAAAGAAGACTGACAAAATTGGATTGTCCGTCCAGGACAGATTATTTTGTGTACCTCAGGCCCCAGACGGACTCTGACTGAGACTGCCGGTAGCAACACTCCTACCTACCCTCCAAACCGTGCACTTTAATAGTATAATATAAGTTTTCTGATGTCGCATTATTTGCTTTGAAGATCTTCAATGTTGCCAGTTATCAAGAGCTTCACCATATTATAATTTTCAAGCATTTACCAGACACGGAATATTTAGAGAGTTACTTAAAAGGTTTGGCCTCTCTTCTTGCGAGGCTTGTCTATGTGATCCTAGCAAATAACAGACAGTGCAACATTCTCTGATGGAGTGCATTATTCATGAAAACAGGAAAAGTGTTTCGTGTTGTCGCCTACGAGTCTCTGCCATTTCTTGAAAGGACCTTCCTGAACTGCTGCTTAATTCTGACGTCCCTTGCTGTTAAACTACATCAAGGATATCGTTGGAATTATGTGCGCAGTTAACGAGGCCGACATGGAATACACTACTATGTTCCAATGGTTTTTCTCAATTCGCATGATCTAACCTTCTGTGTAGTAACTTGTGGGGTTACAAGGAAGGAATCCCACGCCTCCTAATCTGAATAAAATTGTGTTAGTATGTTATTAAAATATTTTACTGCTTTTTGCACTTTCGCTATATGCCTTAGAAGGCCAGGTCAAATCAAAATCTCCCAGTTTTAAGTAATGTGGAAGTTGTGGCAATTTAAAGTTGTATATCTGTCAGGCTCATTGCGACCGAGGGTTAAGTGTGTTTGTGTTGTTCCCAGGCCACGCGTCCCGGGCCAGCGGGCCGGGCGGCGCCCTCAAGGAGGGGGAGGAGGCGCCGCGCGTGAAGCTGGAGCGCGGCGAGGACTCCGAGCTCGGCCCCGCAGACATCAAGACAGAGATGGAGGGGCTCATGGACAACGAAGGTAAGCTTAACTCAAAACTTAATGTCTCTGCGAGTGAGTTTTTTTCCATGATTTTCAATGATCGTCAAACGCTAGTATGGAAAAAAAATCAAACATTTTTTTAACTCAAACTGTAGTCAGTATTATAAGGTTAGTGTCTTAAAACTTTGTCAAACTATGCTCAGATATCACTAGATGGCACAATAGGTCTTTTATTTCTAATAAATTTGACTGAATTTTAATTTTAGCCACGGACGCAACATTGTGGCCACACTCTCGCACAGGTTAAACGTAACGGCAAAGAAGAGCAATTCGTCTGATACGCCTGTGTTTCATTATGGCTTTTAGGTTGAGCCTTGTGTGACAAATTTTCCTCCTCTAATATTTCGATCGACGTTGCAGGGGTCATCTTCAGGGTAGATGAATGACTTGTAAAAAATATGTTAAAAATAGGCAAAATGTTGAGAACTTGTCATCTAAATAATTAAATATTTAATATTATTATAAGAATTTAATGATTCTATCATACTTTGATGATTAATTAATTTTTATTTTCTGTTACAGGTGATCCGACAAAGTCACCCCCGTGCGACATGGTTGGCCCTGGCTCCCTCAAGTCGGAGCGACTCTCCTCGGACTCCAACGACATCCTGGACCCTCAGACCGGCCTTCGGGGGCCACCCATGCCCATGCAGGTAACCACAAGCAATTATATATTGCAGAAGGTATATCCTCTAGTGGCAGATTCCCCCATAAGTGTCTTTTCCCTTTGAAAACATGACTTTATTTATTGTCTATACATTACATAGGTTAATTAAGTTTACTTTCGAAATGAGCATATTCGGGGTTCATTTCGGGTGGCCCCTATACCTGAAAAGATAAGGGAAAACCGCCTAAGATGGTATGGGCATGTGACACGGAGAGATGAGGACCACACGGTGAAGAGAGCCCTCAACATACCCACGCTGAGAAGACCTGGAAGACCACAGGCAACCTGGACTGCAACTGTAAACAAGGATCGGAAAACTCTGGGTTTGACCGAGAATGCAACGCAGGACAGACAGACATGGCGAATGTGCACAAGGAGAGCCGACCCCAGATGATGGGAAATGGCGAGGCTAAAGAGAAGTTAATTAAGTTTACTGTCACTGTATGTCATAACTAGTCATTGGAGGGTTAAATTTTACTTTGCAATTTAATAAATTCATAATTGGATTATTTATATCATTGTATCACCATTTATAGAGAGCTTTTTTTGTGACCAAATGGTCAATCCTGCAGCGCTTTTTGTCTCCCTTCAGGCAAAAAACTGTGTCTTGAGTCTGCCTCTGAAGGATGCCTCCGTTTTTACGTCTCATACTTTCCGGCAGCGAGTTCCAGGCCATTAGTGCCGCAGTCCTAGCCCAGTATATTGCTAAATACTGGGCTAGGACTAGCTCTCGTTAGCTATTGGGTTGAATTTTTATACTAGATAACTAAGTAAAATATATTTTTTCTTAAATTTAATTAAATATGGTGATTTCAGGAGAGCTGTCAGCGGGGCGGAGGAGGCGAGGGTCCCCCCTGCCGCCCCCCCGAGGGGGTCCAGCCGCTGCCCTCCAACGTCATCTCCAAGCAACCCAGCAACATGGAGGTCACACATCTCCCTTGACACATTTATTTCAATATATTTTTAATTAAGTTCATATTTTCAACATTTTATACACATCTATAGCAATGCCATCTTACACGACATTTCTTTCATTAAATTAATCAGAGAAAAAGAAACAATTGACCTGGGGATTTGAACCGGATATCTTTATCTAATTCATTGCACTCCACATTGATCACTGAGTCAATGTCACCACCTTATTGAGTCGAGATACTAACATATTATTAGCGCAAATCCTCACTTCTACCGTTTCTTTTCTCTCTGATTTATTGATGAAAGCAATGCCATATCAGATGGTATTTAGCTATAGATTTTTATGTATATAAATCAAATTTGCTGGCGGGTATAGCTCAATGGTCAAAGCGTTTGCTTTCCAACCGAAAGGTTGAGGGTTCGACCCCCAACGGAGATTAAAAAAAAAAAGGGATTTGTAATCGATTTCTGAGCTCTAAAACACCCCCGGTTGGTGTGAATTTGATCCCCCACCCGTAAAATGCCAGTCGTAGCCTATTAATCAAAATTGGCGGTAGACAGAAGTCGTCCCATGAACACCACCCATTCATAGTAAATTCCTGTAATAATAAGGATGATGCTTAAATCTCGGGCTGTAGTCTATGACGTTGGTGGATCAATGTATAGTTTTTTTTGTCAATATTTTTTCCATTAAATATTAATTTATTTACCTTATTTTTACATGGATCACGATACATATGGCCTCTATTTAGGAGACTGCAGTTTCGACTAACTCGTAGCCTTCCTCAATCCACCACTGTCTAGAGACAACGTTCAAGTCAAGTTTAGTTAACAACTTTCAATGCAACACATGTCAAGAGACGAGTTGTCTCTTGACAGTGATGGATTGAGAAAGGCTACGAGTTAGTCGAAACTGCAGTCCCCTAAATAGAGGCCGTATTTAATGTGATCCATGTAAAAACAAGGTAAATAAATAAATAATTATTTATTAAAAAAACATTGACTAAAAAAATGTAGACCATATTTATGCGCCTTTATTCCTTTTATGATTTCCGATATTCACATTTTCTTTTAACCTTTTGGCTATGGATGCTATATTTAATTGATTTTGTTTTAGAAATATATAATTTATAATATTCCTAGCAACATAGGTTATATTTGGTAAAGAGTAGCTAAAATATATTCTGCAGCCAAAAGGTTATTACAAAATAAAACTTGAGTTCACTGTGTAGTCCACTTCACAAGTAATTATTATTTTGAAACATAGAAATATATACAGTGGTACCTTGACATACGAGTGCCCCAATGTATAAGTTTTTTGAGATACGAGCCGTCAAACGAGCGATTTTTTTTTGCTTTGAAATACAAGCAAAATTTGAGATACGAGCAATCGGCTTAGCGGGTCAGCCGGTTGCACACAAACTGCGCGTCACGCTTTCCCCCATGAATCCAGAGAATCAATTATCAGTGTGCTCCCTCTGTTAAAGCATCTTTTATAAGTTGTGCTCACTATTAAGTTACCACTGTATTTATATTTTTACCCATCGTCTTTTTAGCGAACATTAACAAAGTAATTTTTAATCCCTGACCGATATTTTACATTAAATTTTGAATTGTACAACTGATAGTAAATTTATTGAAATCCGACTTGAGATATTATATTATGATTTGAATAATATGAATATCCATTACATAAAATAAAGACAAGAAATACAAAAAGCAAGGTGCATGATTCAGGCATTAGGTAAACTGATGGTCTAAATTAAAAGTAACAAATCATTTTATGCATGAAAAATCATTGACAATAAATTTATTCATGTTAATATCGTTGATAAAATAATTACGAATTATATTTTGATGAAAAAATATAATTACTAAAGTTTTTTACGTATTATTTTTATATTAGAAAATATTACGCTACCACCATATAAGTGGCGAAGAAGGGCATCTGAAGGAGCATTCCCTTTACGATTATAGACTGTACAATGGGCACATTTCCCTAGACAAATTCCTTCAAATCCTGTCAAACAAAACCCGTCCAGGCTTTGTAAAATGTGCTCATTACTTAAAAAGAAAAGTGAATCACGATGGGAATGTGAGAAATACTTGGTGGCTCTCATCGCCTTCCACATGGCAGAATGTTTCGAGAAATATCATATCCTTCCACAACTGCAAGGAGATGGATTAAATAAATATCCTAGTAACAAAAAAATAATTATAGTTCTATGTTGTACCATTTTAATTTTATGTAAAGTTTAGTGTTAAAGTTTCTTTGAAATAGAAGTTGTAATAATTAAATGGGGGTCAAATGGGTTAAGTGCTGTTGCATCGTTTTGGATGTAATTTTTTCCGATTGCGTGAAGTGGGCTGGGTGTAGGATAGTGTGTAGGTGCCCGGTGGATGTTAAGTGTGGCGTATTTGTCAAGTGCAGTACTCCCAGCAGCAGTCGCAGATCTTCGTGTTCTCCACGCAGCTGGCCAACAAGGGCGCCGAGGCCGTGCTGCAGGGACACTTCCAGTCCATCATCGCCTTCCACTGCGCCCAGCCCGGCACCAAGAAGTACCTAGAGGTGAGCCAATGTATACATTAGTGAATTATCATCAGATTTGTGATGGAGGACGGATTCAGGGTCACCCCAAGCGGCAATACCTCTAGCTATGCCAATGTGTGGATCACAAAGTTTCCAAGACCATAGAGAGCAAGCTCCATCAACATGCTTGGATTATCAATCTCGAATAGTCAAATATTTCGAGTCAATTAAGCATAAAGCCGGTCTCGCTTCCAAAAAACTAAGTGTATTATATAGATTACTGAGGTATTTCAACGATAAACAACTTCTTCTATATAAAGGACAAATCAGACCTATCCTTGAATACGGCAGTCACCTTTGGATTGGAGCCCCAAAATACCTTCTAAACTTAATTGACTCAGTTCAAAGAAGAGCAATTCGTTTGATAAACAATGACACTCTTACGTCTAACCTGCAATCAATGGAACACATGCGTAAAGATTGGTTCACTTAGTCTTTTCTACCGTTATTACCAAGGTTGCTGCTCTTCGGAACTTAAAGAACTAATTCCTCCTGCACCCACCCACAACCGACAAACTCGTCTTACACTTGCCGAACATCTATACATGATTTATATGTGATGACCAAGAACTGGCAGTTTCCAAAGCTCCTTCCTTAATGCCACCGGTAAGCTATGGAATGCTCTTCCAGCATCTGTGTTTCCTCCTTACTACAATCTGGATCTCTTAAAGAAACAGATAAATATACACTTGCAATCTCCGCACACGAACACAACACACGTTTCCCACATGCAGCGTCATAGAGTGCACTGGTCTTGAACGGGTGTGATCTTCTGCATGCGTTTACATAAAAAAAAAGAGAGCTCAGGCTTTAAGAATAGTCAGCTGTAGTGTCAGTGACATCTTTGGAATTTGCTTATCAGTTTTTTTAAGTTGGAGTGATTATCATGAAGCTTCCACAGCCTTTAATTTTTAATTTGCGTTTTCAGAAACATCCGCTCAAGATGGGCCAGTTCAACAAACAGAACTCGGCTCAGTGGTTAAACAACCTGGCCATGGTCAAAACGCGAGGCGCGATCCGAGGGTCCGGGGGTCCCGGGGGTATGCCACCAGGCATGGGTCCCCACCACGGCGCTCCCATGCCGCCCATGATGGGGCCCAACCACCACATGGGCATGGGCCAAATGGGGCAACCCAACATGGGACAAAACATGGGCCAGCCCAGCATGCAGCAGCAGCAGAGCATGCAGCAGCAGCAGCAGAACATGCAGCAGCAGCAGAGCATGCAGCAGCAGAGTATGCAGCAGAGCATGCAGGGCATGGGGCAGCCCAACATGGGGCAGATGGGCAGGGGCGGGCCCCCGTCCGCGGCGCAGATGATGATGATGAAGGGGGGCGGCGGCCACATGGGGCAGATGGGGCATATGGATGGATTTCCCGGGAGCAATGGGCCCTGCATGGATGGTATGCCGGGCGATGGAGACATGCCCTGGGACAATGTGAGTTTAACTCTTTATATTGAACTATTTTTCTTTAGTCACCTAATGCACATGATTGTTTATTTACTGATGTGTCTCAGCCTTATTGAAGCTGGTTTTCTTTTGAATATTTCGTTTGTGTTTACTCCAAGTGGTAATTGTATAGAATTTATTGGTTTTCTGACACTAATCATCAATAATAACCCACTTTTAAGTTAGTAGTGAGCTAGGCAGTCTTCCATTTAATGGTCAGTGAAGGCACAACCACACGAGGAATTTTAAAGGGTTCAGACTGCTCTACCACATCGCCTCGGATGTTGATATATTCCATGCAAAGGAGGCCCAATTCAGGCACAAGCTCAACAAATTTGTTTGAAGGAGTAATTTGGAGTTGTTTGGAGTTGTCTGTTTACTGAGCATTGGAACTTTCTGTTGCTTGTCTTTCTTCTTTTCTATTTCTTAGTTGATAATCATAAGTACCTATATGTAATATATTGTTTCTTGTACTTTCTTGCACTTCGGTACTTCTTTTTTTTGTTTATTGTTTGTATTGATTTATATTAATTTATGAATTTTTATAAATGCATTAAACTACCGATTGTAATGTTTATAAAGTGAAAATAATAAAAGGGTTCACAGCCACTAGATTGACTGGTAGTGAAAGGCCAGATGAATTCCCGCTATTTATATGTCCAGCTTAACTCTTGATTCTTAACTCTTAAGATAGATGGAATCCCCATTGCATAGTATCCTATGTTTGCGGTTAACCACTCGAGGACCAAATGTGTTGAATTTTAGTGGACATACAGGCGATGTATATTATTTATATATATTAGCATATTCATTTTTTTTTTTGTGGCCATAGGCCCCCGGGCCGATCGCCTTGTACCTGCGCTCCTTGGGAGCACTTACCAAGGCATTGTTTGCAGAGTACTTTCTTGTTGAACAAGTAATGGACTTTGTTGAGCAACACCAAACGTGGGTGTAAAAGTTCATTCATCTGTAATATATAATAGTTGCACTGTTTTTGGTTAGCTTGGTACCTCTATGAACTTGGCTGTATTCTCCCCAGAAGAACCCGATGCACTCCAACGGCGGGGGACCTCACATGGGCGGGGGCGGGCCAGGGGGAGGGGGGCCGGATGGGGGCGGGGGGCAACCGCCCGTGTCCCAGGCCGGGGACTGCCCCGCCGACCTGCTTAAACTACCCAACCTGCAGGGTATGTATCTTGTAATTTTTTTTTTAAGATTAAATTAAAAATTGCTTTAATAAAAAATATTTTAGCTACACATATAAAACATTTTGATTATTTCCAGTATATATATTTATATTGTTAAATATAATTTATCATATACACCGATACGAAGAGACATTCGTTGTCTTAAGGTAATCAACTTAACACCTGTTGGCAGACATTTCTTAAGATTTGAGGCTTCCTCGCTTTAATAATTCTAAATTAAAGTTCCTATTATAGGTCGGTTATCATTATAAGAAATGTCTGTGTATACGAATCTTAATTTACTTACCTCAAGCCAAGGAATGACTCTACGGATGTTGATATATTTCACGTAAGAGGGGCCGAATTCGGGCATAAACTCCATTTTTTTTTTTGGAGGAATGTTTTGTTGGCATCGTCTGCTTGATGAGCATTGGGACCTTCTGTTGCTTGTCTTTATTGCTTTGTTCTTAGTACTTAATCATAAGTACCTATTATTATATATATATATAAATATATATATTTAATGGAATTGTTAATTCTAATTGTAACAGATTGAATTTTTGAAATTTGTAATGTTATTGTAGAAAAAAAATAATTAAATTGAAATACATATGGGTGATTGGGTACCTATATAAGGCATCTTGGAACAGTAACTAAAAAACAATGAGGCAATTTCTTTTGTATAGTATTTGATTCACAAATGTGTGTTCATGTGTCTCTCTCACATATCTTTATCACTCAATGTGTATAAAAATTATGCACACACATACTCTATTATATGCATTATTACGTTTGTCTAAAAAAAAATAATAGTATATTATTTGTGGGATTTAATTGATTCAATTCAAGGAAGAGCAGTACGTCTGATGTACAATGGCATACTTAACTTTTGATCTCTTATCTATTTTGCACATACATTCAGTTACCTTTTTTCATTCCTACAATGTCATGGACGCTACTCTTTCGAAAACTGAGTCTCTTTAGGCAGCAGATTAACCCATTTGTTGTGTATGACGTCTATAGCGGTCATGAGTTTTTCATGGAATTTGTATCCTTATATCACAGCTGCATTATATTGTTGTAATGTTCAAAATTAACTAACTATATAAGTGAATATAAAATATATTGGATTGCAGTTAAAAACTATAATTCCCCAAAAATTGATTAACAAATCCCCCAAAAAGGCACCACATTCAAAAGATTAATAAAAACACATTGCTATCTTCTCAATACCTATATGCACGCAACTTCTATTTTACAACACATTCATTTACACACGAATCGTCCAGCCAACTTTGGTTGAGCGCCCTGTAGTCTGTGGAGGACCTAAATACTCTCATATGTATGTGTATATATATATTTGAATAATTGGATAACTATGCAGGTAATTGTCTGTCTTTGTGTCGTGTACTACTAACCCGTGTGAGGCTATAACATGTGTGGTGCATTTGTTTTGCTGCTGGCCGGGCAGGATCCTACCACGGGGCGCCGCTCATACGCTTCCTGACGCACCCCAGCCTGCTCAACGCACACCACTCGGGGGACACACGTTTGTCACATCCATCTACTTACACATGCGTAGCGAGCAACACTAATAATTATCTCATTGCACATTTTAGAGCATTATCAACTTCTACGAATACGCACGCAGAAGTTTTTTTTTTAATTGATTGAATTTAATGAGCATTCCTTATTATTATAATATGATCCATGTGACAGTTTAGTAATTTCTTCGGACACAACGGGTTTTAAGGATGTTCAGTAATTGTTAAATATTTTTTACAATAATCATTTAATCCTCGCTTTTAGTAAATATCATGTTATTCATGTAAATATGCCACATAAAATTAACAATAGTGAAAAATTAATACATATTGTTATAAAGTAGAAATAAAGTGTAGATTTGTTAATATTAAAAAATATTTATCAATGTATCTGAAAGTCACCATTTCATTTGAATGTTTCAAAGAAAATGTTTTTTTTTTTTTTTAAATGAGTGCATAGTTTAGTAATCATCAAATTGATAAAATATTAGATTTTTTTAAAATATTCTACATATGATATACTCCCAATTCCATAATTATGGTTTGGTGTTTTTGAAATTATTTTTTGAGTTTTTTTTGAAAAGTAAGAAGTAAAATGTTCTATTCTGCATATAAACAATAGGAGATGTATTGTTAGTATTGCGAGCTATGAATGCAACTACATGTTTTATGTTTTAGTGGTTAAGTGTACCTGTAATATACATTTGGTATAATATTAGAGTGAAATATTATATTGTGTATAGAGGACCCCAAAAGTGCACTGTCTTAAGTCTAAATTTGTCATACATTTTGAGTTGATTATTTAAAAACACAAGTTTGTCAAAAGTATACAATTTACCAATCAACAGGGTACAGTTTTGAGTAACAAAAATGTGCAATTTGGGTATAAAACAATATTCAGTTTTTAGATACGACAATGTTACTTTTGGGGGTGCTATATGAATTTACTGTAATATTATAGTTTTTTTTTTGTTAATTTTTACCATAGGTTTTTTTTTGTAAACAGTAAAACTCAAAATATGTTAATTAAACATTGTGTAAAAAAAACCACATATTATGAAATATTATCTGACAATAGCATTGATTGAAGAAGAAGAGCAATTCAAAACCAACTAAAATGTCTTACACTTGCCGAACAACCATACTCAGTAAATGTGTGACTACCAAGAACTAGCAGTTTCCAAAGTTCCTTCCTTAAAGCCACCGGTAAGCTTTGGAATGCTCTTCCAGTGTCTGTGTTTCCTCCTTCTACAATCTGTATCTCTTCAAGAAACAGATAAATATACATACTTGAATCTCCGCAACACATGTTCCCCGCATGCAGCGTCCAGCGTCCCTGGCTGAGCGTCTTAGAGTACACTGGTATTGACCGGCTGTGCTCTCCTACATGCGATTACATAAAAAAAAAACTTTTTAATTAAGTCCTACTTTTAAATGAATAGGATCTAAATATGTTGACCAGCCATCATAGTATGTTGCAATACCAGTTTTCATTTGATCACAATATTGGACAAAAAACATACTTTACTGTTAAATGAACAATATATGGCAAAAGTTTATCATATTGTACTCGGGCAGAGACAGAGCTATTCAGATTATTATGTTTGTACAGATTTTTGTGTCTTTTCAATAGTTGAGCAAACATGCAACTGGTATCACTCTTGTGGCCCTTTATTTGAAATCGTCAAAAGATTAAAAGTTTTACTGTATTGATCTGCATGTTGTATTTTTTGTAATTATTGTGTTTTTTAAGTTGTATATTTAATGGGGGACATAATCCTCAGTTGACTGGCAGTTTATTTTTCTTTCCAAGGACAGGAATGAAAACACGGCTACAGTTCATGTAATTATTTATATCACCTATATTGGATATTTTTCAAACTATACATAATATAGACAGTTAAATTTCTGCTTTAAAAATGATATTTAGATAGTTTATCCAGCCAGAGTGATGAAAAAATAACAAAAACGAATCTTTTGAAATTATTTCCCTCAACTATTTACATATATCAAAAAGATGTACAGAGTGGCATCTCGACAAATGAACATTGCTTGTATTTTAAATTACTCTTATCGCAAAGCAGATTTCCCCAAAAGTCACAAAACAGGAGCATAACTTATCAAAGATGCTTTGACAGAGAGAGCACACTGATAACTGATTCTCTGACCCTGGCCCGAGGATTCACGCTTGAAAGCGTGACGCGCGGTTCGTGGGCAACCGGCCGACCCGCTAAGCCAATTGCTTGTATCTCAAATTTTTCTCGTATTTCAAAGCAAAAAATCGCTTCGTCGACGGTTCGTATGTTAAAAAACTCGTATGTTGGGGCACTCATATGTCAAGGTACCTCTATATTTAAACTCAAAACTAGTCTTTTTACCACTAGCATTATTTTAAACTGTTGAAGTGCGGCATGAGGATATATTGGCATATTACTTTAAACTCCGTATGTGTAGTATGACGATAGATACCACGGGTTATTAAAAAAAAGCTGCTCACGCACTACACATATGCGAATTTAACTTATCATCATGTATTTAACAAGTCATCATAAAAATAAAAATACTTAATTTTTTCAATGTTTTCAGCATTCACTTTGAGATACATTATAAATAATAAATATCTATTTATCTCCTCTCTTATCAGCCTCTGTTTAGAAGCCTACAGTTTCGACTAACTCGTAGAGTTCCTCAATCACTGTCAAGAGACAACTATTTTTTTCTAGATTACTTTAACTCTTCTCTCTTTAAACATAAAGCGTTAAAATATTTTTAAATTTATTTTCATTATTAAAACAATGGCAATTATGACTTTTTCAAAATGTTTTTTGCTAGTCAAAGTAATAATTATATGAAATATAATTTAAGATTTTTAATTTTAGTAAAATTAATTCCTCTATTTCAAGGGTTTATTTATTTTTAAAGGGTTTTTGTTTTTAAAAAATAATGCATCATTTAAAATATTATTTACTGTGATATTATAAGACAAATAATTATTATTGAGGTGCTTGAAATGAGCATTAAAAATTATCATATTGCTGAATAAAATCAAATAGATATAGATGAAGTGAAAGAGACCCACCTGTACAGGCGTATGGATATTTGTTGCATGTAATTTACTGTTTTTTTACAAGCATCTTCTATAATTTTATATTTTATGCTTTGTGATTAGGTTGATACAATGGTTGTATTGTAGAAAAAAAAATAGAAAAATATTGTTTTTTCAAAGAAAAAAATTAATGATTCCTCAATTAGACCTAGAGTTTTGTATGAAGTATTTTATATTCTTAATTTTATTATATTTATATGTTTTTTCATTGTTTTTTTGTACTTCTTGAATACCAAATTTTAACATTTATTCACTGAAAATTCTTAGCTAAACTCAAAATCAAAATGAATTAATTACGTATTACATAGATCCACTGAGGACAATAACACATATTTAAATCAAGTTATGAACATCCAAGTTAAGCGACAATCTAAGCTGACGAAAACTTGGATGGGTTAACGCTAGTTGCTTACCGCCTTTCATTAGTTGGGTTAAGCCACTACTTATTACTGTTAACTAAATGGTCCATGCTTCATAAGTGTCAGGCTAATCATCCTATATATATAAAAATATCGGATACTATAGCTGCTGTCTCTAAGTCTTCTTCACACTCCTGGAGTAGTCAGGAATCATATATGTTCCCAGGTGGACCTTCACATGCAAAGATTTTTTTGGATGAGGCACGAGAAAGAACAACTGATAACTGAGTGGTGATAATTTATTTAGAGTTATATGTTATTTACATACGGAAAGGAAAAATGCACAGCAGATGAAAAATTTTAAGATAATATTATGAGCAAGTAGTTATTCAATTTGGTAATTTTTTTTTTGTTCTGTGATTTAATGTGAAAAAAAACATTTACTTTTAATTTAAAAATTGTTTTGTTAGAACGTTAAAATTAATTAACTGTATGTAACTATACAGTTTCACTAAGAATTATCAAGTCAAAAAATCTATTTTGTTTTTACCATTTTTTTTTACTATTTTTTATTTTTTAAATTGATTTTATTGTTTACGTTGTGTAAAAACAGTAATAGCTTCTTACCTTTATGTATTTTTCAAGTTTATTTTTATTAATTTTTATTTATTTATTAATTGCTTGTGTATTTTTCAGGTGTGAAAATTCCTGATGAGAATCTGACACCACAGCAGAGAGCACATCGTGAAGAGCAGCTAGCTACCATCAGGAAAATGCAGCAGATGCTGTTCCCAGAGTCGGGTATGGGCCCGGGTGGACCACAGGGACCCAACTCGGGACAGATGATGGACCCGTCACAGAACCCTGGCGAGCAGAGTCCCATGGGCGGCCCCAACCCAAACATGCCGCCTAGTTCCGGTGCAGGACCTAACATGGGTTATAATCCTAACCAAATGGGTCCTATGGGTTCAAATTGTCCTATGGGACAAATGGGTCCTAATGGACCTATGGGTCCTAACGGACCAATGGGTCCAAACGGACCGATGGGACCTAACGGACCAATGGGACCAAACGGACCTATGGGACCTAACGGCCACATGGGTCCTAATGGACCAATGTCTAATATGGGTCCGAACATGGGGCATAACGGTCCGATGGGACAAAATGTTCAAATGGGTCCTAATGGTCCTATGGGTCCAAACGGTCCTATGGGGCCAAATGGTCCCATGGGTCCGAATGGGCCGATGTCGAATATGGGGCCGAATGGGATGATGGGGCCTAATGGGCCGATGGGGGGCGGCATGGGAATGGGTCCCATGGGCCCGTGTATGAAGGGAGGCATGAGGAACCCGGCGTGTGGTGGGCCGGACATGAAACCATCAATGTGCGGGGATATGCATATGAATAGGCCTTGCTCAGGACCTATGGGGGTAAGGAATATTTATTATTAATTCACCCATTGCTTTAAATTTATTTTTACAATTATTTTTCACATTTAAAAAATTTAAAAATTAAAATAATAATAAATAGTGTAATACTACTCAAAACAATAAAAATAGGAAAGTCAAGCTGCTGATAGAGATATTTAAAATAAGAAATACAAATAAATGGAATTTGTGAGGTTATGTTTTTTTTTTTTTTTCAGCGGATGGCGAACCCTATGGGGGGCATGAAGCCCTGCATGATGGGGGGACCCCGGATGATGCCAGGGGCCAACATCAATGCCATGAACGGTAAACATCCATTTTTTTTATTGTTTATACATAAAACAGGATATGCAGCCATATGAAAAGTTGGGGGGTAATACATACGCGCTTTGTTTTAATTGAGTATATCTACGAGTCCCACATATGATAATTTAAAAATTAATTTTAATTAAAAAATTAATAAATTCAAAATATTTAGTTTTGATTCACAATTTATTTTAATGATTACATGTTTCGGCCTTCCTAAAGACCATCTTTAATAATGGAAAAATTAAAACAGGCAGTGGCTTATATAGGTATGGACAAGTTCCTATATTAGTACACACATAATTACAGGTTGTATATGTGTGCAGGTGCAACAATTGAAAAAGGTTACTTCTAAACATATCGTTATTGAAAGTGTAATAAAGTTTATTTATAAAACTTACCAAATAAATGAAGAGCGCGCCAGTATTTATCCATAATCATAAAATTAATTGTTCATTTAAAACGGCACGTCTTAAGATGTAATTTTTGTATGAGCGGCGCTCCCTTCACAGAAAATTATGCGTTTTAAGACGCTTTTTGGCAGTTAAAGGGTTAAAACATTATATAATAATATATTTTTTTGTTTTCAATTTAAAAAGACATTATAAAATACTAGGTATTCGTTATTTGAAGTATTAAGGTAATTATACCACATATGACGCATATAGTTGAAAGACGCTCTTAAGAATTGGGAAGCGATATAATATAATGGTGAATAATCATGTTTCAGGTGGCATCATGATGGACGGCAGTGGCATGGGCGACTGCGGGGGCCCCAATGATCATCACATGGGCGGCATGCCGGGCTCCATGTGTGATGACTTTCCTCGCGGTCGCAATGTGAGTACTTGCTAATCATCCAACATCCCTAGAAGCATCCATGTCCAGCATTCTGCGATTGCGTATAATACTTATAGTTTTTTCTGCAAAAAAAACTCGCTCGTCTATACTCAAGAAAATATAGCACGATCCCTATCAGTTTAACCCTTTGGTTACTAAGAACATTTTTAGCGAACTTGCAATAGCAACTATGCTACAGAACCGTAGATTTTATGTTGATCATGAAGGTAAGCGCAGCAGATGGCGCACGAACAAAAATGGACTGCCTCAAGGAAGCGTGTTAGCGCCCTTACTCTTCAATGTCTACACAAACGACCAGCCAATACTGAACAATACCAGGTCCTTCATCTACGCAGATGACTTGGCGCTCACAGCACAAGGGGTCTCTTTCGAGGAAGTAGAAACCCAGCTTACTAACGCACTCACCACCCTCTCTTCGTACTACCACCAAAACCGATTACAGCCAAACCCAAGCAAGACCCAAGTCTGCGCCTTTCATCTTAATAACAGACTTGCCAAGAGAAAGCTGCACATTACCTGGAACGACTTGGTGTTAGAGCACTTCGACACACCTAAATACCTAGGGGTCAAGCTGGATAGGACCCTCACTTATCAGAAACACTGTCAGTCTGTTAAGCAAAAGGTGTCCACCAGAAACAACCTACTCCGAAAAGTGGCAGGTACGAAGTGGGGAGCCCAACCAAACCTGATCCGCACAAGTGCTCTAGCTCTCTGTTTCTCTGCTGGCGAGTATGCTGCGCCAGTATGGGCGAGGTCTGCCCATACCAAGAAAGTGGATATTGCTCTGAATGAAACGTGCCGGGTGGTTACGGGGTGCCTAAAACCTACCCCAATATCAAAGCTATATCAACTCTCGGCCATTGCCCCACCAAACATACGGCGAGAAGTTACTACCAAGAAGGAACTCACCAAAGCAACCCACGACGCACTCCACCCTATGTTTGGGTACCAAAAGATAACTACACGGCTCAAATCAAGAAGAAGTTTCCTACAGTCGACAACGGAACTGGAGATACCTGAGGCCACCCTGCGGCTGAACATGTGGAGAAGAGCAACTGAGGGGAATACTTGGATTGCCCCGAAAGAGGACCTAGCCCCTGGACATGACCAAGGGTGGAATATATGGAGGTCCCTTAACAGACTTCGGACCGGAGTATGCAAGACGAGGACACAAATGAGGGCCTGGCAGTTTTACAGCGGACCGACTGAATGTGACTGCGGCGTGGAGCAGACCCTGTCACACCTTCTGGAGTGTGCGCTGTGCCCGAGTGGCTGCACCCAGGAAGACCTGATGATGGCCAGAAGTAACGCCATCGACGTCGCCCACTTCTGGGCAGACAGGATCTGACCCTGTTGTTTCCGACACGATTATATATATAGCGAACTTGCAAAAAAAACAGCGATTGTAAAGCATTTTTCAGTAGGTACTTTTAAAATTTAACATAATTTTTATCTTTTTTACGCTAGATTGTAAAAATATCAATTATTTTCATTCCAAACAGTTCATACTTCAAATGAAAATTTAATCAATAATAATTATATTTGCCAATAAAAAATTAATATTAACACAAAAAAATAAAATATCTAAACTAAGATTTTGAGATCATATATGATGTAAATAATAGATGTTTATTACTGTCAACTTGTGTTTAGATGAGCCAAGAATATTCGACGCTTCGTCTTTTGCGCATGAAAATCGACCATCGAATATTCGACGGTTAGTAACCAAAGGGTTAACTAAATAAATTATATTTATTGAAATCTGTTCTTATATAAAGGTAAAATATTTAAAATCATTGAAAATGGATACCAAGCTATCAGTTGGTATTGTGGCTTTTGGGTTGAGCCGTGTATTGCAAATTATCTTCTTCCAATATTTCGACCGCCATTGCAAGGGTCTTCTTCAGGGTTAATGACTTTGTGATGAGTTGGTGTCTGGAGGTAGTTTAGACGTCAGCATAACGTGCCTCCACGAGGTCATGTCGGAGAATCGTGTATGGTAGGTATGTTCCAAGGAACGTACCTTCACGAGCGTCATGATGACTATGTTCTAAGGAACATACCTACAGTGCTAGAGGTGGCAGCATGGCTTCCACCTCTAGTGCATACCCAAAAGTCACAATACCAAATCTAGCCGTGAAAACCTAAGGTATTATTTAAGCTATTAGTTATTTGGGGAAATCATGGGAAACATTGAAACATAAAAATAATGAAATAATGAGCTTATATATTTCTTTACTGGTTTGGGTGACATCCCACCTTCTTCAGGACAAACTTAAAACTAAACATAAATACAGAACAATTTATCAATGGGAGAGAGAAGTGAAGAAACATATGATTCTTTCGTTGACTTTCCTGTGTCCCCCACCCGCGGTGATACGGAACCAAAGTTGTCCGCTTGCCCTGCCGGTAGTAGAGCATTCTGGTCTCTCGCTAACTCTATTGGCAGCAACTTTTGCACTTCTTCTTTTCCACCGCTGACTAATGCCGATGGCTCACTGGCTCTAGCCTCCAAAGAGAAGGCTGAACTTCTTGGTTCGCTGTTTGCTTCCAATTCCACACTCGACGATGGTGGGGCCAACCCCCATCCATTCCTCACTGTGGCAAGCAGATGGGGGCTGTAAAATTCAGCCTCAAAGCCGTACGTCGAGAACTTCTCCAATTAGCAACCAACAAAGCCAGTGGCCCAGATGGCATACCAGCGGTGGTATTAAAAACTTGCGCTCCTGAACTTAGTCCTGTGCTCACCAAACTTTTCAGATTGTCCTTTAGATGTGGTATTGTTCCCCAGGGATGGAAAAAAGCACTTGTTCACCCAGTTCCAAAAAAAGGAGACCGAAGTGAGCCCACAAACTATCGCCCAATAGCCATCACATCACTACTTTCCAAAGTGATGGAACGTTTAATTAACAGCCAACTTCTAAACTACTTAGAGAAGAATGATCTTCTGTGCGATCGGCAATATGGCTTCCGCCGTAGTCGATCGCGGCGATCTCTGGCATATGTCACACATGTTTGGGGAAATCCGTCGAATGCTATGGAGGAACGCAAGCTGTTGCCCTGGATATCTCCAAGGCGTTCGATAGAGTCTGGCATCGCGGTCTGGTGAATAAATTACCGTCTTATGGACTAACTCCCTCCCTGTGCTCCTGGATTGAAAACTTCTCGAGTGATCGAAGCATCATCACTGTCGTAGATGGCTTTTCTTCTTCCTGCCATAAAATCAACTCAGGAGTCCACAGGGCTCTGTGCTGTCGCCCACTCTTTTCCTTCTGCATGTGAATGATTTGCTTCAATGCGCAAACATTCACTGTTATGCCGACGACAGCACTGTCCATGAGAGTATAATCTTCCATAAACCTCCGAAACATTCGGAACTATCTGCTGCTAGGGAATCTCTGGTGGAGAAGATGAACATGTCTCTTGAAAGGGTTTTACGATGAGGCGACCTCAACCTCGTCAGTTTCAACATTTCAAAAACCCAATCATGTACTTTCTCCACCAAGAAGACTGCTATGGATCCTGTATCTTTCAACGTTTGTTCTCTTCCGAAAGCAAGCTCCATCAACATGCTTGGATTATCAATATCGAATAATGTCAAATATTACGAGTCAATTAAGTGTAAAGCCGGTCTCGCTTCCAAAAAACTAGGTGTATTATATAGATCACGCCGGTATTTCAACGATAAACAACTTCTTCTTCCTATATAAAGGACAAATCCGACCTATCCTTGAAAACGGCAGTCACCTTTGAATTGGAGCCCCAAAATACCTTCTAAACTTAATTGCCTCAGTTCAAAGAAGAGCAATTCGTTTGATAAACAATGACACCCTTACGTCTAATCTACAATCAATGGAACACAGACGTAAGGTTGGTTCTCTTAGTCTTTTCTACCGTTATTACCACGGTCGCTGCTCTTCAGAACTTAAAGAACTAATTCCTCCTGCACCCACCCACAACCGACAAACTCATCTTACACTTGCCGAACATCCATACACGATTAATGTGTGTCGACCAAGAACTGGCAGTTTCCAAAGTTCCTTCCTTAATGCCACCGGTAAGCTATGGAATGCTCTTCCAGCGTCTGTGTTTCCTCCTTCCTACAATCTGGATTTCTTCAAGAAACAGATAAATATACACTTGCAATCTCCCCAACCCACACACAAACACGAACACAACACACGTTTCCCGCATGCAGCGTCCAGCCTCCCTGGCTGAGCGTCATAGAGTGCACTAGTCTTGACCGGTTGTGCTCTCCTGCATGCGTTTACATAAAAAAAAAAAAAATATGGTTCTCTTGTTGGCAACCAATTTCAGTGGCGTTACTGGTTAGTTTTTGCAAACGTGATTATGAAGTATGACGATTGACGCATGGAGGCAACGACCGGTATCAATATATAGATGTATATGCCTGTAAAATTTCTAATACATGTCAAGAAATAATAGTATAGAGGTTAGGATCCATCTTGATGAAGGATTGCTTTGTGTTAATGTGATGCTGTTATTGCACGTCTGATTGATATGTGTTGGTGGCGCCGTGGTATTCGCAGGTGGGCCCCGAGGGGCGGCAGCTGGGCCAGGGGGGCCAGGGGGGCCAGATGGGCCAGCTGGGCCTGCGCAGCCCCCGCAGCCCGGCCCCCGACCTGGACTGGCAGAAGCTGCATCATCAGTTCTTCGAACACGACCACAAACCCAACATGGATGGAGACATGGGTAAGACCAGCAAACAACCAGTCATAGAGCCCACCGGTCTCAACCGATTGTACTCTCATATTAACATCATCCACCCTTACATTAATTCAATTAATTAATACTATTTTATATGTTCTTATCAATTCACGGCTTATCTGTCGGTAATTTTTTTTTTCAATTGTTGTACATTTTTTTGAAATGACAATAATATTTTGTTATTTTTGTATCAAAATTGATGCTCTTATAATGTGTTTTTTACTGTTACAATTTCTTGTCTCCGTCGCTCGGTATTGTGTCGCCTCTCGTGCCGGATGTGAATTAGCTTACATTAAATACGTCATACAAACATTAATACTAGATGTCCCTTGCGAAATTTTTTGTTGTTGTTTAGATTCATTATTTATTTATAAATCCATTGAAATATGTTTATAAAGATAAAAATAAATAATTTAATTAACTAAAAAAGGGAGCTCTTAAAACAGTGTAAAAAAAGCATAAAATAATTTATCCCATAAAAAATCTTAACTCCATACAAATACTATTGAAATTTTTTGATTGTACTTTTCGTAAAAGAAATATATTACAAAATAATAACTCCTTGTGAACTCTTACAACCCATATTTTTCATTTTAAGATGGGGTTGGAAAATTCTTTTTAGTGAGACTTATTTCAATAATTAGTATTGATGATGGATATTAAAAATGATGTGTTTATTAGGCGGTGGTCAAGTGAAGTCCCCTTGCAGTGAGCGCGGGGGCATGTCTTCAGGGGGCTGCTTGCCTCCGCCGCCTTACGCCGCCTCACCTCTGCACAGATCCGCCTCCGTTCCCATAGGTAACTATACTACATGCACTAACACATAATACACATATTCTATGATGAAAGAGGAAATTATTATTACATCAGCTTTTATAGAGCTCTTTTTTACGGACAAATGGTCATTCCAAAAGCGCTTCTTTGCCTCCCTAGACAAAAATATGGGTCTTGAGTCTTTTATACTTTCCGGCAGCGAGTTCCAGAGTGTTAGTGCTGCGAAACTGAAGGTTAAATTGCCAAAGAGCGCTAGGACTACCTCTCATCAGCTGCAGGGAACTTCTATTTGTTCTGGCTTATCTGAATATCAAATATCTCGGTGCAGTTCCGTTGTGTGCCTTAAAAGCTAAAAGACAGAGCTTCTTGTACTTGGATTCTAACCGGTACTCTCAACCAATGTAATTTATGAAGTAATGGAGTCATGTGATAAAATATTGGCGCATTGTACACGAGTCATGCCGCTGCGTTTTGTAATGACAGCAATTGCTTTAATTTTTTTGGCTGGCTGGCTTATCTAAACTATCCAACAACTATTACATTAACCTTTAAACGCCCAGTGGTTTCCTTACGGGACCGTAGATTTGCGTCGTTTAGGGCATTAAACGACGCAAATTTGCGGTCCCGTATGAGACTACTGGGCGTTTAAAGGTTAACCTTGCCAATTAGGCGTGAAAAGGTTTTACCTTACGTGCTGTTGGAATGCTCTCAGCCTCTGTTGATTGAAAGGCTCAATAATTAGATTATTTTACAGCATCGCCTGTCGGTCGATTAAACACAAATACAATAGTTATCGCACCTGATTCTGGAATACTCAAGGTATCGTTTGTACAGTAATCAATTTTGGAGACTATAAACGCATTCACTAAGTTCTTTGTAGCGTTTCTGGCATGACAAATGTAAGTGTGTGTTGTGCTTGCAGCCACCCAGTCTCCCGAGCCAGTGCTCGAGTATCCAGATGCCCATGTCGGCTGAAGCCTCCCGCGCCAGCTCGGCGCTTAACAGCCCGGCCGAGTGCGGCGCCCGGCCCCCGCCCGCTCCTGCGCCTGCGCCCAAGGGGCTGCCCAAGAACCCGCTCGATGGGGGACCCGGTACATAACACACTACTACTACTGCATACATGAGGATCACTGAAGGAACGTTGCGTATCACTCAGTTATGCTCAGTCATATTGATGTTTAACCGTTTTAGTGCCCTTGATTTTTACTCTTCTATACCAAAAAATGCTAAAGTTTTTGTTTTTGATGTCATATACCATTATCACGAAAAAAAAATGTAAATTTTCCAAAAGTTTACCATTTTTAAAATATCTTTCACCTTGTACATGGATAGTATAAATACAAAGAAAATTACGGAAATGTTTATTGTGAACGAAAATTATAACAAAAACAAATCTAAAAGTAAAAAAGTTATGTGCCAAACAGACTCCATGGAGCCATTCCTTACAGCGGGCACAAAACAAGTTGCTCCTCTTCTCAGCTGTATCCATGCTGCTGCCCACTATGCAGCACCGTAAATTACGACCATTACCCATTGTACTTATTATAACTTGAAAAATTATCACTTTCCGTCGAACTATTTTCGTATTCCAACATTTTGGGTTTAATTTTCTCTTTTTATGGACTCTTTTTTATATTGTCTTTACTAATTAATAATTTAAACTGTATGCAAAACAAACGGTGTTGGCGGTCAATGTGTTGAGCCACATATCACAAAAAAAAATAGATGTATTTATATGAACACGATCAGTTTATATATCATGTTTTAGAAAGCTCCATATTCTTATCTACTGATGTTTCAAAAGAAGAAGACAAACTAAGTCTTTAAAATTAGATGAATGTGATGTACAACGTTCTTTCAGGGAGCCTTTCAATTATTTTATTTTTATTTACTTTGTAATTGCACCGCCTTTTTAGCGGATTTTTAGAATTGTTTTTTTTACATTAAAAAATTTCAGAACTTATTTTTACTTCTTATCATTCTTATCGTATTTTCAACATTTTGGAAAAATGACATAGTAAAAGTACTTAACCCTTTCGCATCGGGACCCGATATATGGCGTGTACGATTCCCCTACCGTTGACATCGGTAGCCATGATATATCGTTTTGCTACTTTCTTAGAATAGTTTTTTATGCATCATCTGATAGCTAAAGGATACAAGAACCAATGTGATATATGAAAATAGACCAGATAAGTACATTTATGCTTCAAATACTAGTTTTATAATTGACAGTATAATTTGTATTCCACCGAGCCATAATGAAATGGTTAAAGGAGAACATGTCTTTGTTTATAAAAAAAATTGTTTAATAACTAAAAATATCAAATATAAGTCCAGGTACTTAACTTTAGCATATTTTAATTGTTAAAAAAACATATATTTTTACTATAGAAATATTTTTTTTATATTTATGCATGAATTATTTTGTTGTTGTTGATAGTTATGCATTTTAATTGCTTTATATATATATTCTTTAATCTAATCAAAGCTGTCTAAAATATATTTATAGTAATGAAATTAAACATTTGTCAGGCGCACTAAATTATAGTAAATCGATGCAGATTACATATTACTATGAGATTAATATATGTATTTTGGACAGTGTTGGATCTTTTGTTTTTTTTTAAAAATATTTTTGTTAGAATAGCATTTTGATTTTGTTTTTTTCTTTTTCGTTTTTTCCTGTGCGTGTGTATGTGTGTGCGTTGCCCCCCCCTGCGCTCCCGTGCCGGCCACGTCGACCAACATGAAAAAAACCCTAAAATTAACAATAAAATAACCCACCCATTGAAATATAACACAAATGGCGGAAATTGACTGGATACCAAAAATATTAAATTTGGCATTAAATGGGTTATTATTGTCAATACATGAATTATTAATAACAAATCACACTGTTTATAAAACGTGAATATTCATTTTTCAAAACAAAATGGTGGATACCCATGATTCAAAATGGATGATGACCATATTATGGAATAATATATTCTATTATAAATGCTGAAACATAACGATAAAAAAATGACGTTGTTTTGTATAATGGTGCATTTTTATAATAATAAACATAATGGTGGACGCCTGGAATGGTTGTTGGTTGGGTCAGAAGAGGGCATGTTTGTTCGGACACTGCAGTCGCTGGCAGCGCAGCAGCAGAAGCAGCAGAAGGAAGCCAACCTGATGCCGGTGCCCTCGCCACAGAAGATACAGTACCTCGCCGCCTTCGAAGGTAACCGGGGCTCTGCGCCGCTTCCAACACCTCTCTAGGCTAGCACACACCTCGCAACCGAGGGGGGGCAACACAATGCATAACTTGAAGGTTCAATAAATGTCGCTACCTTTTTTTTAACAAAGTCTTTGTAGTTAATTTTTTTTATGTAAAAGCTGTGTTAATTCTATTTTTCAGAGAAATATTGTAGTTAATCAATGCCTTATTTGAAAATCAAAGTAATTTTGTCATTTTTCATTGTCGAAAATGCCTTTACTCACTGGTAAAAGGAATCCCAGTCTTATTAAAAAAAATGTGAAATAAGACTTATATTTTTTTATTAAATTACTACTCCTCTAATCTCCTTTAATGTTTATGAAGCAAAACAAACATAATGTTATTGTTTCATCATATAAATTAAATTCATTCAAATTATGCTGTAATATTGTTCCTTAATGTAAAAGACATTCCTCAATGTTCAAGTTATGCTTTAGCATCCTCCTCTCTCTCAAAAAGGTGTTATTACGTCGCGTGAAGGCAGGATTAGGAGCAGATTGATAACACAGACTTTCTTTAAGAAGCACATTGATTATATTTACGTTAAAACTTTACAAGCTTCCGGCCAGGCGGAATGACATGCCCCTGGCCGTTATGCGACCTTCTCGTCAACACATAACTGCTTAGCTCGTGATGGGGCTCTCGCCTGCGCCCCTTGCGGTGTCTACAATTAACACACCCGTGAGTGGGCAAGCGAACAGAAAATAAGAGACGAAAGATTGTATATCGAGGTTTTCGGTACCACTCGGCAAGGGATACATCGTGCTGATGTCAGCTTGTATCGTCTAAAAATAAGTAGTACAATTGAAAATTTCCAACAAATCAATTACACAATTCTGGTCAATGAAGCTGATATGAAATAAAATGATCTTCGTGGCTGCCGGTTATGCCACATTTCGTTCCCAGACAATTCGTTCAACGACTCATAGGTAATGACGTGGGACGCACTGGATGTCTGGTGCACGGGACAACTGGTGCACTGGATGTCTCGCTAACCTCACCTAAGTTATTTTGTTAACGAGACCCATGGATCTCTGGACTCTACGATCAATGGACAAATCCTTAGGTTAGGTTAGCGAAACATCCAGTGCACCAGTTGTCCCTTGCACCAAATTTTCTGTGCACCAGATGTCCAGTGCGCCCCACGTCGTTACAGATGAGTCGTTGAACGAATTGTCTGGGAATGAAAGGTCTTGACACCGTGGCTCTCACATACATACCTTTTCATACTAATTTTATTTATATTTCATTTAATTTTTGCATGGTATTTTAGTGTAAATTTTTAATGTTGCAATAAACATAAAGTTTTAACGGCAATGTTTTTTGTAAGTCACGGTTTTTATTATTAATTGCCTGATTTTTTCTTAATTTTTTGTATAATAGATAATTTTTATTTTATTTAACTTTTTTTCAAATATTTGTTTGTCTTTCATGAATTTTAAATTGTGTTTTTATTACAGGGCAAGAGTTGACGATACAGAAACAGCCAAATACATCGCTCAAAGATGGGCCCCCGTCAAATCAAAAATCACCAGGGTAAGTTAATATTTTTTTTTAACAATTACCCACATTACTACTACTACTGGATTTTTTTTTACCTTGATACATATTTTTCATCTATATTATTTCACCTCAGAAGTTTGTTCATTTCAAATAATAAAACTTCCCAAAACACAATAGAATTTAATTGAATTGAATTATTTTTGTGTATTACTTAACTTTTAGTTCCATTTTAAATATTTAATATATGATATGAATTGATCTTGCTTTAATATAGATCATATTCACCGGCGATCATAGCTCAATGGTCAAAGCGTTTGCTTTGCAAGCCAAAGGTCGTGGGTTCAATCCCCGACGGAGATAAAAAAAAAAAGTATTTTTGATCAATGTATGAGATATGACGTGTGAATTTGATCCATCACCCGTAAAATGACATTCATAGCCTATTAATTATAAATTGGTGGTAGACAAAAGTCGTCCCGTGAAAACCACGCAGTAATAATAAGGATCATGCGTGAATCTCGGGCTGTAGTCTATGGCGTTGGCGGATCAACACTCCACATGCAGCGTTTAGCCATATACACTATGGTAAGCGTCATAGAATTCCACAGATGAGACTTCAGAATTACTATCACCATCTGTCGGTATTCTCCTGCATGTGCTTACATAAAAAAAAAAAATGAGTAACTGTTAACCCTTTGGTTACTAAGAATTTTCTTAGTTGGGTTCTATAGATTGACTGTCCTGTTGGTAGCCTGTGTTGGCGTGCATCCTCGTGGGTTGGTCGCATGTCAGCATGCTGTTGCCACAGTAGTTTAAAAGTACATATTTTAATTGTTTATTATTTATGTTGCCAATGTATTAATATTTTACTTTACTTTTTTAGGATGATGCCAGGAACACCGGAAGGCCCCATGGTTGACCGAGCGGGGAGGTACTCACTAGACCACAGTCCGGGCTTCCCAGGCAACAGTAATCCACAGACACCTAACCCCAACATCACTCCAGGTTCGTCCTAACGTATCCTTACCATGACATCACACCAGGTATGGCTATGAACTACACAATAACACAACATCAAGGGATTACAGGGTTGTGGTTTGAATAATTTTGAAATGCTATCCCAGCATATGTGTTTCCACTTAACATATATTCTGAGTCTCTTCAAGAAGCGTACGGGAGGTAGTCCTAGTCAACTCGTTGTGAAAAACATATTTTCCGTGGAGAACCGAACACTCTATTTATGCTCTCCTATCATGGCAAAGACAAATAAGTTTATCTACAAAAATAATACTGTTCAACCTGCGGCGAAGTATGGTTTTGTATCAGAAGGACCACCTGTAAATATATATGATTCCTGACGACCTTCAGGGCAGGAACCTGGGAACTTACATTTTGAGTGATTTGTCAATCTGAACTTTAAGAAAATCGGATGAATAGCCCGACGCCTCTGAGGCCTGAACCATTTCGACCTAAGAGGTGGCTCAATTCATAAGTTGTATTATCTATATTGATATCAGCTTGATATAACTCCTTTAGGCTGATGCCGTAAAGCCTCGAATCTTTTCTCTTATTTTTGTTTGCTCGCCTGACCTGCACATCTAATGTTAATTAATATTAATTGTATAATGTTGCACGGTGTTTGTATGCGCCATCTTGTTTGTTATGATAGTTGGTCCATTTCATGTTTACCACTGTCATAATTACTTCGGATGTCTGCCGCCATGATTTGGCGGCGCTAAATGTCAGAGCGCCTAAGGGCGTCCCTATAACGGGCGACGTTATTGACAAATAAACGAGTAATATGTGAAACAGAAACAAGTGTATGTATTGTGAACCTGAACCTGCATCCTTCATCCAGTTAATCGATGTCCTAAATGGTAGAGGAGGATATCAATATATATAAAAGAAAGTAGTGTTAGTTACACCATTTATAACTCAAGAACGATTAGACATAATTTCCTGATCTTTGATTTGTTGCATTCGCCTTGAACCCTATATAATAACTATTAAAACATTGGAAAAAAAACACGGGAAAAAATTATGAAGGAATAAATTTTTCCATACATTTTGTATGAAACGGCTTTGAAGATTTGTGCTGGTTTCAGTAGATGGAGTTGTGCTCATCATTACTTTGCACACAATGCCATCTCTGCTTAAAAAACTTCATTTGAAATTATTAAAAAACTGAATTTAATTTAACTGAAATAAGTAAAGGCGAAGTTTGCCAGGTTTGCAATAATGAAATAAAAATATATTATTAAAAACCGTGCTTTGTTGATTTTAGGCGACAAACAGAGACCCAGCCCTTCATCGAATAGATCAGGTCAGGATCCCAACTCCAAGACGCCTTCCCGGGAGCAGATGGGGCCCTCCACGCCGCAGCAGCCCGGGCTCAGCTAGGGCCCCTACGCTCCCAGCCAAGGCCCGGGCAGCAAGGGGGGGCCAAAGATGGCGCCCGGCATGGACGACAGCCCAGGATCATCCATACCCGGACAAGACGTGAGTTCTACATTTTTTTTTTTATTAGTTGTAATATTATTAGTCGACGCTGAAATTAATAATATTTATTATCTGATACGTAATTTAAAAATCAGTTTTTTATCCGTTGCCATTGAGTTAACTAGAGTTGTATCATTTTAAAGTAAGATGGACTCCAGGGAGTCGGAAACATGTAATCACTTAAAAATACATGTGAAATTAAAACTGAATATTTTAAATATATTTTTAATATAAAATTATATTATTGATGTGCATTTATTTTACAGAGATTTAAATGTTGATTTTTTTGGTTTTCAGGGCGGAGGCGGTATGAGCCGGGGCGAGCACGCTCCCCTGGCGCCCGGCGGCGGCCCGGGGGGCCCCGGGGGCTTCGACCCCATCTCCTCTCTGGCGCAGATGTCCCAGCAGCTCACAGGCGGGCCGCCGCACCCGCTGCCTCACCACCACCTCATGCAGGACATGGGTAAGGAGATCACTGTCTTTTGTGATCATTTTGTTTTTCTACCGATGCTGGCATATGCTCTCTTTGGAATACAATATTTAAATTAGAAAAAAATACCTGCAATTATCAAATATGCAATACAACACAGAAACAGGACAAAATATTAACAATTTCAACTTGTTTGTGTCTCTTTGAAGATTTAAATATTGGTCCTTGGGATTCTTCACATACACATAAATATTAATAAGTGTATAAATTTTATTATGGATTTCAAGTGAAGGTCCATGCGATATCAGTAGGCTGTAAAATATTAAGTTTAATATTTTATGTTTCAGGTTGCCACATGGAGGGCATGGGCTCCAACATGGGCCCCGGCATGGGCCCCATGGATGGCATGCTCGGCCCCGGCGACTTCCCTCCCGACATGAGCATGAGCCCCAAGATGGGCACACCCATGGGCCCCATGGGACCCGACCCCTCGCTCATGGGCCCCCGCATGCCGCCCGGCAAGATGCCGCCCTACAGCGGAGCCAGCGTCCAAGTCAAAGCCAGCGCCCCCAACACCATACAGTACTTACCGACACGACCACAGCTTCCATGCTCGGCTGGACCTAGAGGACCACCGAGCTTAGATTTCTTACAAAGAGTCGCCAACCCCATGCACATGGACGCCAAACAACAAAGTATGAACAACATGGGCGGGTATTTCCGGGAGGACCGTGCGGAGGACCCATGGGACACAACGGATCTCCCGGAATGGGCCCTTCACGCATGGACATGCAGGATCAAATGGGCCCCATGATGAGGCCACAAGGCCCGATGATGGGACCGATGCGACCCGGAATGCTAAGAATGCCGCACGGGTATCCCGGCGGTTTTAACTCGCCACCGAAAATGGGAGATCCTTTTACCGGCGGCATGGGCCCCAACCCCGGAATGATGTGCAATCCCAACTTCAGGCCGCAGATGATGAAGGGGGCGGCGCCCATGCGGATGGGGGGCCCGCACACGTCGCAACCGCTGCCAGCCTCCATGGGTGGCCCGGCCAGCTTCAAAAACTCACAGAACTTTGTCGTCCCGAGCACGGCCGACCCCAACTACGCTCAACAGTTCCACAACTTTCAGCAGCAACTCTACGCGACGGGCACGCGCTCGCAAGCTCAGCCGGGCCCGCACTATCCCGGGTACATGCCCAAGTAGCCCCTAGCATAAAATAATAACTAGTTTTTAAGGATTTTTTTTTCGATGAAAGATTGAATGCATGACGAGAACGCTTTGATTTTTTTTTGTGTTGTTCCAAATCGAGAAGGGATTGTCAACACTTTATTGTTAACGGTTATTAATATTATTATTGTGTACATCATATTTTAAACACAACACTCTCCAATAAGAAAAGGACCGGCCGATTGGATGAAGCACTTTTTTTAGTACAAATGTTGTCTGTATTTGCTTTATAATTGTTATTATACCCGTTCTAATGCAATGCAATAATTCATATTGTAATTTTTACTTATGAAAATCACAATTCTTAGGATTAATAAATGCATAATATTTTGTAAATTATTGGAATTTTATTAAATTTAAAATTTGGAATGAAATTTTGAAAATTATCAATTTTTTTGATATTGCACTAGAACAGGGTTAAGTTGATTGAATTGCTCGAGTTATATCCAAAGCTGACAGCATTTTATTAAAACATTATTAATAATAATTGCAATATTACTTGTTTTAGTAATGTTATTACGAAACTCAAAATAAAAGCCTTACCAATTGGTTGGATCCTGAATATAGTCGCATGGCATTGCAGATAAGTATACTTATTTATTTGTATGTACAAACGAGTGTACATATCAAATTTATATATATATACGTTTTTCGAAGTGCAATGTGACTTTTTTTATTATGTTTTAGATACATTTTGACAAAGCAATTGAAAATGCAAACTCAAAAATAACTTGAATGCCCAAAACAAAAAAGCCAAAAGTCCCAAATTTGTTTTTTATGGATTTGGTATTTTTTGGTTTCATTCTTGTCGCTTTTTGTTTCCGGTATTCACTCGACTCGAATAAACTCGGAATGAGTTGATAGAACTAGCTCACAAAATACAAATAAAAAAAAACTGTAATATAAAAAAGTATAGTAATTTTTTATCGACTAAAATGATCTATCTCAGAAACTAAGTAATTAAATAATAATTAATTTATGTATAGAGAATATCCGTGGCACTGTTGTGCCGTGGTATAGTTTTAGTTCTAGGTTAACTCAATGACTTGTTTTGTGAGTTAGAACTATTGCAATATGATAACAATCTAAAGAATAACTGGCCACATGAAGACATCATGCTTTAGCTTTGTTCGGAAAGTTCCCAAAGAACTGAAGTATGCATCTCTTGTACTTTGATAATAAAGCCATACCTTAATCTTTTATAATTTATTTTATTTTTTACATTTTTTTATCTTATTGTAGAGATGCTGCATCTTCTATATTATTTTAAAATTTGAAGTTATTAGTCTTATTGGTCTTCATACACCAGAGACATCTGTCAGTGGCCAGTTAATGCCGATGTTATCATATTTCCGAGCATTCACAGATGGCAGTATATAATATTCATATTGGATTAACGAATTTATTATTATTTTTAGTTATTATTGTTTTTTCATTATCGAGTGCTTTGTTTTAAAAGTCTCATATATATATTTATATATAAATATTTAAAACTGAGGGTATCAAGATAAATATTCATTTTGAAGGTACCGAGTGTCCGACTAATCATCCGGCGTATTTACAATAAAAATAGTTTCTAACCCAGCGCAGTATTCTCCAACAGATTAGCTTCTACAAAGATTATTACTTATCTATTTGGGTTATCTAACTTAACAGTGAGATTCCGTGGACGATGCGTGAATGCCGCGGTGTTGTATAATGGCATTGGTCTTCTCAAAATAAACTGTTGATTTTTATAAAAAAACGCTCATTGTCAATGCTATCATTATCATACTCCCAATATTTAAATTGATTATAATTTTGAATAAACATAGGATGGCTGAAATGGAAGTCTCTCTCTTGGGTTTTGTGTGACAGCAAGATTCCAGTTAGGACCAAAGGTAAAATCTACAAAACTGCTGTAAGGCCACCTATGCTCTATGGATCAGAGTGTTGGACCCCGCTGAAACGTGACTTGGATAGGATCATGTGGCAGAGATGAAGATGCTGAGGTGGGCGGGCGGTGTGGCTAGAGTGGACAGAGTTCGGAATGAGCATATTCGGGGTTCATTTCGGGTGACCCCCATATCTGAAAAGATAAGGGAAAACCGCCTAAGATGGTATGGGCATGTGACACGGAGAGATGAGGACCACATGGTGAAGAGAGCCCTCAACATACCCACTGAGAAGAAGACCTGGAAGACTACAGGCAACCTGGACTGCAACTGTAAAGAAGGATCTGAAAACTGGGTTTGACCGAGAATGCAACGCAGGATAGACAGACATGGCGAATGTGCACAAGGCGAGCCGACCCCAGATGATGGGAAATGGCGAGGCTAAAGAAGAGAGACGCAGACAATACATGCACAAGTACCTTAAAAGTAATATTTCTCTGGTACCTCAGTTCCGTAATGTCCCAAAGTACAACAATTGTCTCTCATAGTTCAAAATATACTCTGTTTGGTTCTTTGTATGTGAATCTTGTTTTTGAAAAAGCCCAAATGTGTTTGTTGTTTTATTTATTGTAATATATATTACGACTTGACGTAGTAAATGAAAAACGGATCGTTAATTTGGTCTTCCATGCGTGTTTTCTGCCTTAATAAACAGAGATTGAATGAAATCTCATCAAATTCATTGTCATCATCAGTGGAGGAAAGCCGCCATTACTGCATTAAAACATGTGTTACACTCTATAATATCTTTTCACTAAAATCAATAACTTTCCTGTATATATATTCATTATTATTTATATTTTACTGTATGAAGGTTAGTGTCTATGTTTTTTTTTATATACATATAAATTACTTAAAATATATATATATATTTTAATAAAAAATAAATTTAGAGGTAGCCCGACACTTTTTCTTCAAGATTGTTCATCGTCAACTCCATAATGTATGCGGTGGTACTTCTTTATGCTGAGCTAATATATTTCCTGAAAATTGTGTTCTGAATAACTTCTTAAGTTTTCATGGCCAGATTTGGTATCGCGGCTTTTGAGTTTAGCCGTGTGTGGCGAATTGTTCCGATCCAATATTTCGACCGCCATTGCAGGGGTCTTCTTCGGGGTTGACGATTTTGTGATGAGGTAGTTCAGCCGAGAGGCAGGACACGCACAACTCATCCGCAAAGTCGTCAACCCTGAAGAAGAGCCCCGCAACGGCGGTCAAAAGCCACTATACCAATTGTGGTCTTCATCAAAAACTTAACCCTTTCGTTACGGCCACGTGGAATACAAATTATACTGTCAATACGGCGTGAATTTTTCAAACCATTTTTTTTTTGCTTAAAACTAGTATTTTGAAGCATAAATGTACTTATCTGGTCTATTTTCGAACATCACATTGGTTCTTGTATGCTTTAGCTATCAGACGATGCATAAAAAACTATTATATTTAACAAAGGTTACATAAACATTATATAACCCTAAGCACGTGGTAGCACACCTGTGGTTTACAGAAAAATCGCTCCCATGACGAAACCTAACGACATTTATTTTACATGGTTTACAGATTCTTTTAAAGAATACATGTAGGTTGATAAATGTTATCACTGCAGTTCCAAGTTCCCACCGTAGATGTCACAATGAGTACTGAAAGTAGCAAAACGATATATCACGGCTACCGATGTCAACGGTAGGGGAATCTTGGACGGCATATATCTGCTACCGATGCGAAAGGGTTAATTATTTTTTTTATTAAAAACTAATCGCATATTAAATGTTGACCTTTGCAATTCAAACACCTAATCTCTGTCTGCTGCCAGAGTCTGATTAAATGTAAAAAATGTGGAGAAAAATTATTCAAGATCATAGGTGCCAGTTAAAGAAAGAATTAATTAATTTAAAAATGTATTATAATTAAACGCATTTGCGGTATATTTCTGATTCACAATTTTTACTTTTTTTTTTTTAAATATTTAAAACCATAATGTTTTGAACTTTTTTTTTTTTTTTTGGGTTTTTATTGGTAATTTATTAAATTGGCCTGAATGTTGCCTCGATTTGAATTAATAAAATGTTCTGTATCTTAATGAATATTATATCTCATTGTATGAAACACGCGTCATAGGAATGTTTCAATAATTGTAATTTATTTGAAGAAAAAAAATCAGATGGACTAATAAAAAAAATGTTTTGTTACTGATCAAAGGAGGGGGCAATTTAAAAATTGTGTTTAAAATAAAAAATAATGCAAAAATATAAATAAAAAGTAATCCCTTTGTTGAAATGCAAAATTGTTTTGTGCAATGAACAATACCCATTATTGATGTAGGAGAGAGACTCCTAATATATATATACTCCTATAATAAATGTGTTTGACCACTTACAAATTATTATGCAGCTCAGTTGTCTCTTGACAGTGATGGATTGAGGAAGGCTATGAGTTAGTCGAAACTGCAACTTCTCCTAAACAGAGGCCATATCTAACGTGATCCATGTAGAAAACAAGGTGAATAAATAAATATTTATTATTTATAATGGATCTCAAAGCTAAAAACATTAGTCGTTCTAAATTCTTAGATGATTAATAGTCCAGTTGTCCTCCTATCGAAGTCAATTTAACAAATAGGTTTTTTTTTTTACTATAATTTCATTTACGAGATTGGCAAGATAGGTGACACTGAGTGAACAACTTCAACAGTTGTTTTTTTTAATTTTCATGAAATGTCAATTAAAATATGATTTTTAGTGTTGTTAATTTTATTTATATTTTACATGAGTTATCCTTGCCCCCCTTGATCATAAAAAAATATAATACAAGTAATTTTTTTTTTTTTTTACTAATTTATTAACATTTTGAGATTTATTTTTTGATCAATTTTTAACTGCAGCGGTTCTTAAAGGGTGGTGTAAAGTGATTTTATTAATCCTTATAGGATTGGTATGACAATTTAAAAGAATACAAAGAAAATTTCAGTTATTTTTAATTTTATTCTTGAATGTATTTTTTCTTAAATTTAACTACATTGTTTAAAAAATTTAATATTTACTTTGTTTTAGTTTTGTTCTTGAATGAAAGTTTAATTTGCAAATGGTTAAAAATAATATTGAAACTAAAATGAATGACGAGTTGAAAAAAATGTAAAAATAATATATTTGTAATATTCTTAATACTTTATAAACTAATGAAGATTAATGCAAGTGTTTAATAACTGATACACATACAAATTTATAACAAACATCATCTTATATCATTTTCCCCTCAACAATAGTCTATGTTTCTCTAATCGTAGAAAAAGAAACCACGGAAATTTATGAATAATTTAATTGATTGAACCTTGCAAAAATTAACGTACATACAGTTTATAAAAATCGCCATGTGGACTGGACTTTACCCGCCTCACACCCGCAACACACCGGAGTACAGTTAAGTCTCCTTGATGATGCGCTCATTCAGATTGTGATCAGTTAGCAACTGATAAGTCCTGTGGGAGTCCCCTCTGAATAATTGTGGCCACTGCACAGAAGTGCTAAAATGAAAGAACTTGTGAAGGAGATTAGAATCACATTCACAGGTTGTAAAGAGATGGAAGATAAATTCTCTCGCTTAAAATACGAGCGAAAATGGTAAATGCATGGAAAAAAATTTAGTAGCTACAGACAGAGTCTGCATGCCCGATAGGGCCAAAGCGATTCCCTCGAACTGCATCAAAAAGGACTCATCTTTCTAACAAAAGGAACTGACAGTCTCAGAGAATGTGCTCTGAGGTCTGGAAGGGGGCGCTACAGGTGCAACTAGGGTTTGAAACTAAATTAAATGAGTATAATCTGTCATTAAAGCCCGTGTCCAGTCATTAGTTGGGATCTAACGACTGGGTACAAAAATGACCATCTATAAATAATACATATTCACCATATGATATGAAATAATTTCGTAGGTTTTCACGGCCAGATTTGATATTGTGGCTTTTGGGTTTAGCCCTGTGCAGCGAATTTCAACCGCCATTACAGGGGCATCTTCAGTTTTGAAGATTTCGTAGACGATATACAAGGTTATTTCTCGGTTCAATAAAACGGAGTAATTAGACGAATAGTCTTCATTGTGTGTAATGTACTAGACACGGTGTACTGGTCTGTGTTTCGAATCCTCGCATCCGCCATTCATTTTTCTCTGATTAATTGATGAGAGAAACGTCTTATAAGATGTTTGCTATGAATGTGCATCAGTTGTTGAATGACGAGAGTGGCAAACTATTAATGGAATGGCTCAAGTTTAAGAACCGCTGTATTATTTGTATTTAATAAGACTTGTGAATTTATTTTACAACTTTGTTTATATTTTTGGTTTAGTTTTGTCCCTCCATTTTGAATTTACGATACGTAATATTGTGTTTATTATTTGTATTGTTTACTTGTAACCTGCCATGTTTTGTTTATAAGTTGTATGTAAGCCTACCTAAGCATTGTTTAACTCCTACTTGTAATAATTATAATATAATTTTGGTACGAATAACTCCTTCACGTGATCCAAAAGATGCAAGTCCTACACAAATATGTTAATACACTTCAATAAGGGAACAATTACTGCAACAGTACGAAAACAGTAAGACAAATGTATGGAAATAAAGAAAGTATCTTTATAAAGATATTACATTTAAAAAATACATAAAGAAAAATGGTAGATCTCATTTTATGTAATTCTTGCCAGAAGGTGGGAAAAAAGTTTCTCATTTTTATTATTTTTCGTTGTAGAAAATGTCTGTCACGTCGTATCGTCCCCAGACAATTCATTTAACGACTCATCGTTAACGACGTGAGGCGCACTGGACGTTTAATGCACAGAACATTTGGCGCACAGGACAACTGGAACACTGACTAACCTAATCAAAGGATTTTTCTAGTGATTATAGAGACCAAAAATCAATAGGTCTCGTTAATGAAATAACTTATGGTAGGTTATGATAGCGAGACGTCCAGCGCACCTTTTGGTCCAGTGCACCACACGTTGTTACCGATGAGTCGTTAAACGAATTGTCTGGGGACAAAATGCGGCAGAACCGAAAATGTCACCTTATTCATGTATAATGTTTTTGTTTGACAGTGATAATTCTGTGTCCTTGGTATAATTATTTGGAGGAGTTATTTAGTAATTTATAAAACTAACCTAACCTATATTGAATGAAAAAACGGTGTAGACATCAGTTCCTGTCAATATTTTTATCATTTATTCCTTTATACCAGTGTTTAATGTATGGACAGTATAATTCCTATCCCCAATATGATATTTTGCAGCCAATGGCTTTGAACATGGAAGACTAGGTAATTTTTTTCTCAATACCTCTAGTCCATGATAAAATGTTCACTTAAAAAAAAAACAGTTAACTATAACTTTTTAAATGTATAATGCCTTTGTATAAAAAAACTTAAAATACAGGAAGATCTAACAGTTTTCGTCTCGTTGGTTTGATTTAAAAACCAATCTGTTTGCCGCTACCTGTATTATTTTTTCGTTGTGAAAATCACATTGAATATTAAAATCGGAATAACTATAGTTATTTAATTTTTTGGGTAAATTAATCGTCTTTCTTTTAACAATTTTTACCACAGCGGCATCTGACAACAAAAACATATTTTTTCGATTTAATCAGTCATATGCACCGAGTAGAGATGGGCGAGGAGAGCACAAACTTTAACTGCCTTCCAACTCCAATATTTTCAGTATCCTATATTGTTCTCTAAGTTGATGTAATAATGGTGAAATTCAAATGTTTCCATCGGTGATATATGCTTCACCTCAGAAGCAGATATTAGGAAGGCATGGATTTTAAGTCTAGACGCATAATGTGTATTTAAAAAAATTTGAGATTCATTTTAAAGTATTGTTTTTTTTTATATTAGATTTTTGATGATTATTTTTTAATTTATTTTTTCTCTCTGAGACTGATGCATTTTTAATTATTGTTAATGTACGTCGGTCGGTCGTAATTGTTCATTTAATTTAATTTTGATTATTAATTGGGCAATAATTAAGATTATTACGCTACGAATTATTAAAATATAGCATTACACGTTATATTATAACTAAATATATATTATTTTTCACTAATAATCGATGATAATTCCATAAAAATACTTGAACATAAATTTTTGCATAAAAAAACAACTAATAAATATACAACAAAAGTAGTAGGTTTTAGTGATTTATATTTTGTATGAATAACTTCTTAGTATTTCATGGCCAGATTTGGTATTGTGGCTTTTGGGTTGAGCCGTGTGGCGAATCGTTTCGATCCAATATTTCGACAGTCATTGCAGAGGTCTTTCTTCAGGGTTTACACAAAGTCATAAACCCTGAAGAAAGATCCCTTCAATGGCGATTATATGAATATTGGATCGAAACAATTTGTCACACACCACTAAACCCAAAAACCATAATACCCTACATAATGTATATATATTTTTTAGTACATTTTGATTAGGCAAGCTCTATTTACTGCTTTCAATGAAGCAACTTCGACAATTTGAATTTGGAATACAATTTTTTAAAATACGTAATCTTAAAAAAATACATTCAAGTTATAACCTTATCGCAATGTATAAAAACCCATCAATTCTTATGTAAGTTTTTTTCTGGTGTTATTGTCGATTATTGTATTTAATCTTAACATTTGTTAAAATGTGAATTTGTGAACACACATGCAAGCATGAGTCGTATTATACAGCCATATTTAAATTTAAAAAAAAAACGAGCGTAGAACGATTCACATTGAAAAGAAACAGCAATAATTGTTAAATTGAACAGATTTAAAAAAAAAATAACACTAAGATAATATTATGTTTTTAAGGTTAATGTTATATTTAAATAATCCCCCCTCCCCCCTTTAAACCTTAAAAATGTAAATACTTATTGGTACGTGCAGGCGACTGAGAGTTAATATAGAATATTTTATATTATATATAATTATTATATTTATGTACTCTAATTTTCCCCGCGTTATTTTTTTATTACGGCGACACTGGGCCACCGGGCCGCCGGACGATGAAGCATAAAACGCAATATTAAGACGAAAGAAACACTCTTGTATAACTTTTCATAAATGGTTGTTGTGTTTTTAATAAATAATTTTTCCTAACTAGGATAAATAAATTTAAAATTACACCACTTTTATTACAAACCTTAACCCTTTAGGAACGGCGATCCTATATATCGGCATAACACGGCATGTCACTAAAGTGTGGCATGCCGATATATAGGCAAGGCCATAGAGTTTTAATTGATGGTTAATTAATTAATAAAGGTAAAAAAATTAAAAAATGGTATATTTGTATAAAATAATAATTTTTCATAAAAATCTAAAATATTATTTTAAGGATTAAACGCCTCTTATAAATAAGATTTTTTTTTTCAATTGCTGGATGCACTAAAAGAGACCTCTGTCGATTGAAAGAGACACCTACACAGGTAAACATATTTGAACAATAGTTCCATAGAATATTTCCAATAAGATATAGTGTAAAGATAAGTCCTTTAAAAAAAATCTTTCCACATATTTTTTCAGTTCTAAAACAAACTCATAAAACATTGGTCACAGAATTATTGGTCATGGACAAAAGATCATAGGTTGCTTGTAATTTTTTTTTCTTAATTTCCCATTTAAAATATCAGCCTGTATCCGTCCACTGTTGAACGTAAGCCTCTCGCATGAGTCTCCATCCTCTTTGATCACTGCCTTCACATCCAAGCCACTCCTGCTATCCTTCTTATGTTGTCAGTTCATCTTGCAGGGGGTCGACCAATGCTTCGTCTGCCAGTTATTGGGCGCCACTCCAATACTTAAATTTTTTTCAACACTGAAAAATAATACTGTAATTCATTGAGCGCATTTAATGTTTTTACAATTATTATGTTTATTTATCTATTCAATATATATAATCGTGTCGTAAACATCAGGGTCAGATCCTGTCCGTCCAGAAGTGGGTGATATCGATGGCATTACTCCCGGCCATCATCAGGTCCTCCTGGGTGCAGCTACTCGGACACAGCGCACACTCCAGAAGGTGAGTAACATAACAAAAGGTATGCATAACATTCTTTATTTGTCATAATTTTAGGAATATCTATTTACATAAAACTGGGAGATAAAACTATACATATAAAAACAGAAACATCTCAAACAAATAATGGTCGATAATAATAATTATAAACTACGTAATTGTGTTTTACTACTTAATTTGGGATGTAAGGACACAGTGCAACTGTGAAAACAACTACAACAACTAGTGCACACCAACTGCCAGTTATATCAAACCAACATCACACATCACCATCAAAACATTGACTTTTAATATAATATGTAAGTGGGGTAATAAGGTGCTATTAAAAAAGTGGAAAATACAATTTTATATCAATAAAATTATACATTTATGAACGAATTGCGAATTTGTCCATAAAAATGTGAATAGAAAGAGAAAACAAAAAAAAAAACACATTTTTCAAATCAATAACAAAAATCAACCTCCCTAGACAGGAGCAGAAACAACACTTTAGGTTATAATCACTTGCAACTCATTTATATACAATTGAAATAAATATAAATAAATTAATAAAGAATTGTTTCACATTTATTTCAAATGGCATTGTGAGTTACAAGAAATTATATGATTAAAATGGTGTCACGACATACGTTCCCCAGACAATTCGTTCTACGACTCATCGCTAACGACGTAGGGCGCACTGGACGTCTGGTGCAAGGGACATTTGCCGCACAAGACAACTGGTGGACTAGATGTCTCGCCTAACCTAACCTAGTCTAAGGATTTATCCAGTAATCGTAGAGTTCAGAGATCCATAGGTCTTGTTAACGAAATAACATAGGTAAGGTTAGTGAGACTTCCGGTGCACCAGTTGTCCCGGGCGCCAAATGTCAAATGCACAGGACGTCCAGTGCACCCCACGCCGTTACTAATGAGTCGTAGAATGAATTGTCTGGGAACGAAATGCAGCGGAACCGATTAAAATTTAACGATTCCAATAATCTGTGGCCACTTATCACTGTTATATCATAAAAACACAATGCATTGACTGATGAAAAAAAACAATACATACAATATCATAATATTAAGGGAATTTTTTATAAAACAATTTATAAAATATATATCTGACAGTGAATTTTGCATTACTTTTTAAGGTTTTTGACAACAATACGAGAAGTGAGCGTGTGTTAGTGTTTATAATATTATTTTAATATCAAAAGCGGTGCTTTTAACACGGAGTATAAAAAGGTTGTTTTTTTATCACGAATTTAAAAAAAACTGGCAAACGGCACAAAATAAGTTTTATAAATATATTTTAAATATTAATTATCATGGTATTTGTATGAAAAGTTTCACCAAGAAATAATCAAAGCAAAGCCATTATTTTAAAGAAGTATTTTGTGTTATTATTTCATTAATAAATTCATGTATTCAATTTATAGTTAATATTTTTTGTGGTACTTAGGGTGGATTTAAATACGTATACTTGTATATCATAATAAAATGCTTAGTATTAGGAATAATGAAAGTTATTTTCAGAAATAAAATTCATCACACGTATCAGATATAAATATAACGATAGATGTAGACGGATATACACCCACCCTTGAATGCAATATTTTGGCTACTTACTATACAGGCTGTGAAACATAAAAAAAAACTGCCAATAATAAGGATTCAAAAATACAGGAGGCGACAAAAAAAGCTGACGGTTTTCATAGTTGTTTTGATTTAAAACCGTCAGCTTTTTTTGCTGCTCCCTGTACTGTATCAACTACATACAATTTGCAAAATGTAGTCAATGAAAGTGAGTTATTCAGGACTTCTGGTCATTTATTGGTAATAGTTTGTAGTAGACATATGTTTCCATATGGACATGGCTGGGACATATACTTAGAATGCCGCAGGACAGCGTGAACTCTAGCTGCCTTTTCTTCAAGAGAACTATACATAGAATTTACTCCGGTGGAGCTGCAAGAGGCAAAGCTGACTTGGGATGAAGCGAGGACTATGGCGGCTGACAAAGCATTGTGGCGTCAGTTCGTGAATACCATGTGCTCCAGTTAGGGGAGCGGACAAGGTATGATGATGATATGCTTCCACTAGCTGTTATGGTAAAATGAAATGCATCAGTTGCACTGTTATAAAGACAACCAGTTGCATACTGACATTAATCAGAAATTATTTAAAAGGACCATCGTGACACGTCCCCTAAACAATATAAAAAATACAAAATATTAAACAATTTAACCTGCCGACTAGTCTCTATAACAGTGGCCAAAATATCAGATATCAGTATCACAAAGTATCGTGGCTCAATTTCATCATCTTACGCTTTTTGAGATTGAAGTAAAATATTTGAGCAGAAAATGTATTGTTTTCCCTGTACTTCATTATAAATATAAAACTAACCTCACTTTTTCACATATTTCTAAATTGTATTTCGTCTCCGAGGACTAAAAAGGAATGCTTCTTCATGAAAACTCACAGCTCCTTATTTGTATTGTACATAATATTTACCATTAAAACATATTTATTATTGAATCACTTAATTGTTTAAAAGTCTTTGGAACACAAAAAATACAACACATAATTAATTAAGGCAACTATTTATATAATCAGTTTTTAATTCCTGAATGGGCTGTAAATATTAAATAAATCATGAGTAATAAATTCAATTCATACCTATAATAATATACAAGTATTATTAAGTAATAGTCTCGGCAAAAGTGTTCAACTCAACTTTTATAAGCAACAACAAAAACTTATAGTTTCAAAAGGTTCTTTTCGATTAATTAAAGTGTATTAATGGAAGTTTAATTTAAAAGAATTTAATGAAATCGTTAAAATTTAATGAGATGATTTAAAAGTTATTAATTAAGAGTCAATTACATTACTGATAACATCACAATTAATATATCTCTACTCAACATAAGGTCGCAAGACATATTACTGACAATTTATTGAATATGTAGACATAAATGTAATTAGAAACTGATTTATCAAATGAAAGCCTTAATATGTTAACCTTCCTTAAGAATGAGATCAACCAAATCACTAAAACGAAAAAACATTTTTGTCTAAAAAATAATTGACTTAAAAAACACAGTTGTACCCTCAGGGTGAAAACAGGACTGGGGAAATACTGAGGAGGTACTGGAAAAAATGTATTTTTTATCTCTGGTTAAACTTCATCAGATGGTGAGAAATTGTGAAGAATAATGAAATTAGGGAGCGGCCCATACAACTTTACATCGTCCAATGTGTCAAGAAGCATAGATGGATGCTGCAGGCGATCATAAATTAAATTTTGCTTATTTTTCATGGCCCTTAAAGGAAATTTGTGACGACAATTCGCTCTAGCAATCAATGGGGAATACATAAGGCAAAAGTGTTACCGTGTTGAATTGTTGAGGTTACCTACTTTTCTCTTGAGATAATGCGGTTGTATCGGCGGGGTATCATTGTGATTAGTTTTACACGGAGTACACTTATAGGATGTAATATTTGTGCTCCAAAGACTAAACTAAACGCATTGTATGTGATAAATGATATATTATACCAACCCAAACCAATCAAATGGCTGTATTATTCAATGGGTTTATAATTAAAATGATTTTATTTCACATAACTGATAGTTCAATTTTGTCTGTGGCGTGTTTTTGCTACAAAAAGTATAGTTTTTACTGTTTATATATTGGAGTTTTAGATTATGTGAAGGAGTTAGCACAGATGCTAGAATAGTATTCTGGCTGGAGACTTTTACAGCCACTAAATAGCAAAAAGTAGAAACCACTTCACGAACAATGAGGTTCTCAGCACAATCGAGGAAGATAGGCACCTAGAAAGAACCATCTCAAAGAGGCTATCGGTTACATCATGCACCACGATGGTCTTCTTCACGACATTGTGGAAGGGATACATGAGGGTAGAAACTACAAAGGACGCCCTAGATGCGGAAGTATTTGCAGCAAGTGTTCAAAGACATGAGTTGTAGCTCATATGCTGAGCTAAAGAGGATTACAGAGGATCGAGAAGAGTGGAGATCGAGATTCAAGATTTTATTGCTGCAAACTAATTTACCAGATTGATACTACAAAGAAGAAATAGCAAATTTCGATCGAAGAGTCGAGAATGAAAGGTTTGATATCAGACAATATGGAGGTTATTCCAAGTCATATGCTCCTACTGGCGAGAACATATGACAACACTAAGTAAGGAATATATACATTTACACATACGATGCATTAAATTTTTGTAACAAGCATATCTTGTAAAATTTATAAATCCTATTTGGCCAAATACGTTTTTCATTGTATATGTAAGAATCTTGTATACTTGTACTTACATTCAATTTAGAACAAATGGCACCAAAAGCCATCACAAAACCTGCCTCCAGAGATATATTTGTATATAAATATTACAAGATAGACTCACAATTCAATAAAGCGTTCATACAAAATAAACATTATCATAACACTCTCAAAGACAATTATTATCTTCCTAATAATATTTCAAATAAATTCTAGCGTTGGATACAACATTCAAAAAACATCACTACTGACTACGCCACGTCTGCTCCCGACCCGGAGCACGTGGCCACCACAATCTTAACCTTAAAACATTGTCTATTGTGTATTTTGAAAGGCCAGTATTTATATACCCTCGATTCGTATCAAATATTATTTTTTCATGTAAAGCCATATCACTATGACCGCATTCATCTGTAGTCATATTTATTACATTAATTAAAACTCCCAAACTAGACGTATGACTGTCTTATGCTTATAAACATTACGTGTTGCGTGCAATATTGTATTTTGCAATTTTAAATAGACTAAAACAGATGATTAAGAAATATTGCACAATCATTTGTAAAATATATCTTTTTTATGTTAAAATTGCAAAATATTGAACATTTACACTCACATTCGTAGGTTGGCTTGTAAGCTTATAGCATGGGAACAAACCACCAAGCTGACCTCTTGTCAAAGTCCACCAAGTCTTTTACGTGAACAACTTTTTGAAATCTACTTTTTTTTAAAACTTAGTTCTATAATCTTACATAACTACACATTGCATTTTTTTAAAACAGTATGTCTTAAATACTATTAAGTTTATAAAGACTATAACAATCTGGTCAGTAACTGTAATCACCAATTGGTCAGCTTTTAGGGTCAATACCTTATATTCATATGTCGACTTAACGGTTTTACCAAATCCTTTGGAATGATCTCTCAGAATCTTTTTTGAACCCCAAGGCTCAATTAACCCATTACTTTATACCTGCATTTTTGAGGCATAGTTTAAAAAGCACCCAGAGCACTGTCTCGAGAGTTCTAAACTTCTAATGGGTAATACAAAATGCTAGAAGTGATGATAGAGATGTTATTTATATCGCAGTATCTGAGTTTTCTCGCCCATACCGTCTAAATCTCTTCAAAAGCAGATTAACAAACACATTCGTTACACACGGAACATAAAGCTCACCAGCTGAACTTCATTGACTCCATTGAAGTCGGAGCTCTCCTGCGTAAAATAGCAAAAGCATTGCTCACATAATACACAAATAGTCATCGACTTGTTAAAGGAATAAAGGTAGTGATTCTAAAGTAACTGATGATCAGACTTACTAAATGATTTATTTTTGGTACTTTTGTTAACAAATTGCCTAAGTATGATTCAATAATGCGCAACACAAAATAAACTCTCATTCGTAACTTCTATGCTGCAGCATAAACAATACTAAAGTATTAAAATTATTCATCAATTATGCAGAAAATATTCATTCACCTCAAACCATAAAAAAAATTGAGGCTATAATGTATCCTATACGCTTGCACCATCCAGCCATTGTGGATGCAGTCCACTTGACCAGTATTCTTCAACCTACATACAAAAGAACTTGTAAATGGGATTGCGGCAACACCATGCTGACATGCGATCAACCATGGGGATACGCGCCAACACAGACTGGACCGGACTTTACCCGAAAACAGTTAAGTCTCCTTGACGATGCGCTAATTCAGATTATATTATCAGTTAGCAACTGATAAGTCCAGTGGGAGTCCCCTTTGAACAATTGTGGCCATTGCACAGAAGTGCTAAAGAGAAAGAACCCGTGAAAGAGATTATAATCGCATTCACTGATTGTAAAGAGATGAGAGATAGATTCTTTCACCGAAAATACGAGCGGAAGTAATAAATGGGCAGATTTTTTTTAGTAGCCACAAAGTCTGCATGACCGATACAGCATGCCCCCAACACAGGCTTCCAACAGGTCGGTCATTCTGCCGGTCTGGACACGGCACATCAGGACAGGCTACAGTCCTCGAAACCAAAAGGCCCCACGAACCGATGACAAATCTAAGCACTGCATCCCATCCAGTGACGATTAGTTCATAGAACTTACAGGATAAACAAGCATTCATTTCTATAAAATGACATGAAGAGATGAAAAGTAATGCATTCCGATGTGCACTGAATTATTTATGCATCAAAAATAAGTTTAATTAGTTTAGTTAAGTTTATGTTACAGAAATAGTGAAAATAAAATAATCTGTAAAATTGTAATACATTATAATGTCACAGTGTGTATAGAAAAATTTGGCCAATTTCCCGACTATTATCCTCATAAAAGTGATTACTTCAAACGTCTTTTAAATAGATAGTGGTCACCCATCCAACACACACAAATATTTACTTAACATGATATTCTTATAGTCATATATATTATACTATATATATATATATTCGCTCCCAAATCAGAGCATATGGCTACGACAGTCAAATGTCAACTATCAAATTCTCTGCCGTGTTGGTGAGTCAACTTTGAATCTTAAAATTCACACAGATGATGATTTTTCTAAGCAGGTCTGATCTGGTATGTTCTCCTACAGTGACTGCTTTCTAATTGAAGCATTCTACCACTGCTCCAGGTTCACAGTTGATAAAAGCTGACGAGGTTTAATACTTAACACATTTATGCCAACAATGTCCATGACAGAACATTAACATTTTGTTTATACTTAAATTTTATTGACTTATAAAATATCATTCGATGTTTCCAGTTGTATAAAATAATTTTGTAATCATTATTGCATTAGAGATATGGCAACGTAGATAAAAACATACAAATCTATTATTATTAACTAATCAAGCATAAATTATATAAATTTATAATGTAACATTTGAACCATAGTACAAGAATTAAATTAAATAATAAACTTTTTAAAAATTCCATCAGCCAAAGTTTATTGCTTATGACTAAGCGTCGCGACACCAAGGATTTCCCACATGTGGGAGACTCAGAAATGCGATACCATGGTCCCCGAGGAAAACAATCTCCATGTGATCCTTATAAAACAAATCATAATTAGTTCATCAATAAAATTGAGAATTTAAATAAATAAACTTTTGATTGAAATAAGATTGAAGAAAATGATGAGTGTCTAATAATAATAAAATACTTTTGGTCACAATAAAAACATTATTTTTAGGTTAGGTTAGGTGTCAAAACAAACCTCACCTAATGATATAAATTAAAACCAATTTTATTTTACATTCTGCACAAAAATTGGAATTTAATCTGACCTTGAAACGTAATAAAAAATATGAACAAAACTCTATTAAAAAAAGTCAATAGTTTTAAGATTCTAAATATAAAATGCAAAAAGCATGAAATCAACATAAATTCATGTTTTTTATGTCAAATGTATTTGTAAAGAATATTAGAAAATGGTCACTTGCTAAAACCGCATTACTGACAGCCATATGCTTCATTGGGGGTGCAGTTATAACAAGCTATTTTTTCAAAGAGTTCAATGGATTCAATGACCCTTGCCATTTTTAATAACAGCTAAATGCTGCCCGTGTTGTGTTGATCTGCCAACATCATTAGACTACAGCCCGGAATGAAGAATCACAGCAAACTTTTTTTTTTGCAGGGACTCACTGTGAATGGGCGTTATTTTGTTGTCAGCCACCATGTATCTGGTAGTAATATTCCAAAGACTAACAATAATAGATGATTGTTGATCTCGGTCGGTCGTGTTCATCTCTGATAGAGATAGTTTCGTGTTACAGGGGCGGAGTCAGGAGATCCGCGTAGTGCAGGAGCGCCTCCCGCAGGGGCGCGGCCACCTGCGAGCCTCCGCTGCCCGCGGCGCATTCCACCAGCTCGGGATACAACCCTGGAAGCATTTATTTTGTATTATTAACTTGTGTATCATATTTATTTATTTATTTACAGAGCTATTCCTATATAACAATAAAAGTCTGTTACAAAAGGATAAAATTAGTAAGATGACGACTGTTACATTCACTGTTATTTATTTAAATTATAAACCAAAATACATTAATTTAACATGCAATATGCTTAATATACATAATGCAGTGAGGCTGAGGCACGGCCAGAAAGAGCGGTCCTAAAGCGGAATGGACTCAAACCTCGACCAGACCTCAAGCGCAATAGGCGTCAGACTGCCCAGGACACATGTGAAGTGGTACCTTCCTCGACCACTATATACTTGGGTGGCACCACAGGGAAACACAATTCTCTCGTCGACCACTTGGACCAAAAAGGATGTGAAAATAGGATTGCGGTGTGCTGGTAGCGCATTTAGAAGCACCATCGCAGTTCTACTGAATTGAGTACTCGAAACTCCACAGGTACCAACTGGAATAGAAAATGGATGACTACGCGCACAGGTATATTTATCTTAAAAATTAAATCATTCAAGTACATTAATTTCATCATATAAATGGTTGGAGAGCAAAGTTAATAATCACCCTTCTTCTTCTTCGTGTCAGCGACGTCAAATTATTTTTTCCCAATATCTGGCAACATCGATAGCTCGTGTGCTGCCCAGCATTAGGTCCTGAGATGTGCAACTTGTTGGGCACATGGAGCAGCATCGTAGGTGTGAGGTGGTTTGCAGGTCTCCACAGTCGCACAATAGTGTCTCTCCCTGCCGAAGCATTCCCCACCGCTCGAGGTTGTCCTTTGTTCTGCCAACTCCAGTTCTTAATCTGTTTAGGGATTTTCAGGTCGGCCAGTCAAGGCTCTTGCCAGTTGGGAGGCCTTCATTTGGAGTAATGAAATCCTCTGGTGCGATTTGTTGCCAGAGTTGGAGTCTCTCATTTTTAGTGCCGGATGTGAGAGGTTGTGTGGATTTCAGAAAGCATGGGGAGCATGAAAAGAACCTCCACGCGGTGACCCCTGGAAACGGAATTTCGGACATCCTCTTCAGGCCAATCTTTTCAACCCAGCGACAATAATCACCCTGCCCAAGGATGAGACTTTCTTTGGTTAAAGAAAGAGTATCATGAATAGTTGAAGTTACTGGTTAGGCAAAAAAGGCAAATATACATTTGATTGGTGGTTTGCTGACTCTACTCCTAAAGAGACTATATATACAAGTTAAAGTTACCTATAAGTTTCTCCCAAGCTTTCCTATCAACCTTCCCCTTGGGCGCCTTCTTCATGGACTCCACCAGCGTGGCGATGGCTTTTAGGACAAATGAGATCTCGGCCAATTTGGATCTGGGATTACAAAAAACAATCCTAATAAATAATTTACTAAATAAAACACAAGATATATGTTTATATAACAAAAAAAACCTTTAGTACAAAATTGACAACCTTGAAGATGACTCCGGTCATCTTCAAGGTTGAAGTTGATGAACCTAAAGATCTATCTGGCAAATCTGTAGATCGAATAATCAACACAACTTTCTCAATGCCTGGACCTTATAGTCTTAAGGATCGACTCAACCGGCGACCCCCTTGTTCAGCAACAAGCAGTGACCAATGCATGTTTTTGTCCGCGCGCAACGTTGCTTAACTTTTGTGATCCAACGAGTGGTATCGCCCTGTTAATTGATATCATGGGAAATTAAAAAGAATACTTGATTACTCAACAATATAAAAAACAAATTCATACGGGGTTCATCCCTAGCGCCATCATAACCTAAAAACTGACTTGTGACAAAAATGTTTTAGTATCATGTCTAACCTGGGTAGATCAGCTTGCGAGCTGGCTTGACTGTAGCTCCTGACGGCTTCTCCGAACCTCTCCAACAGGGCGGCGACAGCTAATTCTCCTGAAAATTATAATAAAATTATTCATACTCTTTACGTACATTTGATTTTTATTAAAAAAACATCAATAAAGCAATAACATTTTATATGAAGATATAAATAGATGAAAGCCGCGTTACTAGAGGTTAATCTTATTTATCTGTAAGTAAAGAGAATTTAACTTAACCCCTAGATGCGGCGTGCCTATATATCAACATGACATTTTATGTCGCTAGAGTGGGGCGTGCCGATATATAGCCAAGGCCATAGAAAACTGCTTGTGCTATGTAACGACACGAAAATTGGTAAACACATGGGGAATACATATCCCTGTCGGATAATCACTCCATTCCACATGCCTATATATCAGCATAACACTTTGTCACTTGATTGCGGCGCGCTGATAAATAGACAACACCATAGAGTTTTATTAAACAAATATATAGTTTGCTTTAATTGATGGTTAGTTTATTAATAAGGTTAGAAATGTAAAAAAATCGGACATAGGTGTGTACATATATATAAAATAATAATTCATCATGAAAAAAATATATATAATTATTTTATTTTTCCATGGATTATCGACACTTCTTATGGAACAATGATAAAAACAATAACGCACCCAAAGGGTTGAAACTACAGCATTTATTGGCATTAAGGGCATTAATTCAAATGCCCTTAATGCCAATAAATCCGCTAACAAGGCGTCGCTATCAGATGGTTAGTATTTAAAATCCTAGTTGAGTTTTGTTACCATTTTCTGTTGTGAAGCTGTCCACGTTTTCTAGTAACGAAAACTGTAGAAGAGTCTCGAAGCAAGTCCGAGCAAACTCCTCCCTGATCTTCAGTTCAGTCTCACATTCTGTAATAGACAATATATTATTATAAAATATACCAAAAACATTATTTCATCTGTATAATTACAATAGTATCTGAAATCCTTCCTGTATTTGTGTTTCCTCCTTCATATAATCTTTAATCAAGCCGGCGGGTATAGCTTAATGGTCAAAGCGTTTGCTTTGCAAGCCAGGGCGATGGTTCGATTCCCGACGGAGGTATAATTTTTATTTTTTTTAATCGACTTCTGAGCTCTAAAATATCCCAGGTTTGTGTGAATTTGATCCCTCACCCGTAAAATGCCAGTCATAGCCTATTAATTAAAATTGGTGGTAGACGAAATTCATCCCGTCAAGACCACCCATTCATAGTAAATTCCTGTAATAACAAGGATGATGCGTGAATCTCGGGCTGTAGTTTATGACGTTGGCGGATCAACACTTCACATGCAGTGCTTAGCCATATGCAGCATGGTAATCGTCATAGAATTTCACAGATAAGACTTCAGAAGTACTATCACCATCTGTCGGTATTTTCCTGTGTGTGTTTACATAAAAAAAACTGAATCTCTTTCTAGAAACAGATCAATAGACACTTGCAATCTCCTCAACCCACAGACAAACCACAAAACATTTGTATGCTTTTCCATATAAAAAAAATGTCGAGAAAAAAGGATCATATTATTTGATACAAAAAATAATGAATTATTAAATTAAAATATTTTACAAGCCGTGATCTGAAACTAAAATTGTATGGAGAAGGTGTATTAAAGACGAGCCCACAGACATATTATGATGTGGGTTAATCAGCATTTTAGGAGATTGAATGATTTACTCGATGCTCTTGATCTAACCCTTCTGGTTCTAAAGGGTGTCTCAACCCAAACAAAGACACACTATAACAAGCAGGTGATGATGCATACAAATTTTGGTCTGCGTCCAATGTTTTACTTCAATGGCGAACGAACGAGAACCGCACTTACAATGTGCTAGACTGGACTTTACCTGCACTTGACCTTACTTACACCTGCGTCACACCGAGGGACTGTTGATGCACTCATTTCGATTCGAGCAAAGAAGGAACCTCCATGTGTGCCCCCTGGGAACGGTTATTTACAATGCCGGCCAATCGTTCTACTACGGAAACATCAATTGATGAGTCCAGGGGGAGTCCCATCTTAACTGTTATGGCCACTGCACAAAATATACTAAAGACAATGAAACTGTGGAAGAGATTAGAATCACATGCACAGGTGGAGATGGAAGATAGAATCTCTCTCAAAAATACGAGTTTATTTTATGTAAACGCATGCAGAAGAGCGTACCCCGTCAAGACCAGTGCACTCTATGACGCTCAGCCAGGGAGGCTGGACGCTGCATGCGGGAAACGTGTGTTGTGTTCCTGTTTGTGTGTGGGTTGGGGAAATTGCAAGTGTATTTTTATCTGTTTATTGAAGAGATCCAGATTGTAGGAAGGAAGAAACACAGACGCTGGAAGAGCATTCCATAGCTTACCGGTGGCATTAAGGAAGGAGCTTTGGAAACTGCCAGTTCTTGGTCGACATATATTAACCGTGTATGGATGTTCGGCAACTGTAAGACGAGTTTGTCGGTTGTGGGTGGGTGCAAGAGGAATTAGTTCTTTTAGTTCCCAAGAACAGCAACCGTGGTAATAACGTTAGAAAAGACTAAGAGAACCAATCTTACGCCTGTATTTCATTGATTGCAGGTTAGACGTAAGAGTGTCATTGTTAATCAAACGAATTGCTCTTCTTTGAACTGAATCAATTAAGTTTAGAAAGTATTTTGGGGCTCCAATCCAAAGGTGACTGCCGTATTCAGGGATAGGTTGGATTTGTCCTTTATATAGAAGAAGAAGTTGTTTATTGTTGAAATACCGACGTGATCTATATAATACACTTAGTTTTTTGGAAGCGAGACCGGCTTTATACTTAAAGTAAAATGATAATTGCGTTTTTTTTTACTTCCAATGTACTATTGTTGTCGGTTGAATAGTCTTTACCCGTGTTGTGTGCAAAGGCGGTGTGGATGGATCCCTTGTTGAGCAGCGCCACGGTGGCGGCCAGGAAGGGGCGCGGCAACAGCGCGGCGTGCGGGAGGACTTCAGAGCGGACCACCACCACCAGCTCGCAACACAACCTCTCATCCTCAACTCTGGAACATGTAAAACAACACATTTAATAGAAGTCAATCTAGTGTAGACAATTAATATTCAATAAAGATATGTTAATGTGAAGTCATGTATATTTTCAGGACACTCTTCTACTGTAGTTGTATAAAACATAACTCATTAAATAAAAAAGAAATAAACAATCTCATATAATTATAAATTACATAGTACACACATCCACAAGAATAGATACACTCAAGAGGGAATGGAAAGACGTTGTGAATGTGGAACAGGTATTAGTGGCACCTAATTGGCAAACAGAGTGACGGCCGACCCTTTGTAAAATAGACTGAATGGAAGGAGGCTGGATATGGAAGGGGAAGGATCGAAAGGGGTGGAGAGTCATGTGCAAGTCCTATGATCAATAGTGGACAGACACAGACTGATGATGATGATAATGATGAACTGTATGTTTAATATCTGGTGTGTTCTTCCAGTATTTGTTTTTTCCTTTATACAAACTGGATCACTTCAGAAAACAGATAAATACACACTTGCAATCTTTCTTACGCACAAACTCACGTCTCTTCCATGCAGCGTCCAGCCGTTCTGGCTGAACAACTAATGTACACTGGACTTGATCGGTTGCGATCTATTGAATGCATGCAATTGCATAACAAAATAATATAGCTGAAAAGCTCCGTGTAAAGTTCATAGCCGCTATGTTTACCGCGCGTCAAACAAGAAACATTCTATGACGGAGGGCAGAGCGCCCCAGAAGTGTGTGTAGTTGTCGGGCTGCTGGCGGGCGAGCGGCAGGCCGGCCTCCAGTGTCTGCAGTAGCGCGGGCAGCGGCGCGGCGGGCGGCGCCTCAGCCCCCGACGCCCCCTCCTTGCCCAGCAGGGCGCAGTCTCGCAGCATCTGGCAACATAAAACGTATTCTTAAAAGTTCCACAGCAAATGGTATATTTCGGATTCACATTGAGCATTTTGTTGTAAGACGACACTCACCATGATGATGTCGTGCAGTACATTGGCCTGCAGCACGGGCGGCAGGGTGGCCGTGGCCCGGTAGAGACGCACGGCCTGCTGCAGCGCGCGCTCCCCCGAGGGCGCGGGCCCGAGGCAGGTGCCCGGCGAGGCCGGCTCGCCCCCAGCCCAGCCTAGGCGCGCCAGGCGCAGCAGGGCGCCAAACAGCCCGGGCAGCAGCAGGGGACGAGACAGCGCTTCCTGCAATTCACCAACACAAAAATTAAACGATGATCATAATCCATACGTACATACTAACATCCTTCTCTCTCTCAAAAGGTTGTTATTCCATCGCGTGATGGCATGATGAGGATCAGGTTAGAAATACTTTTTCAGAAGCAGATTGATGTATATTTAGGATAAAACTTTACAAGCTTGTGGCTCGGACCTAGGCGCAGCAGTAGGCCGAGCCACAGTACAATATGCTCTCGCCGAAGGTCAGTAAGCAACTGGCGTGATGGGTTCGCCGGCGCTCAAGTGGCGATGTATATAACTAACACAAATGACAATATGGCGGACACATTCATGTACGTCAAGCGGACAGAAATAAGAAATAAAAGATTGTATATCGAGGTTTTCGGTACCAGCCAGCAATGGCTACATCATGCTGATGTCAATACTATTATCAAATATAACTAGTCATTGCATAGTCCACACGCACGTCGTCCAAAATGTTACATGACCTCTCGCAGCGATGAGCCAAAACTGACTGGACCTCTTAGTACCTTTATTAGTTAAACTTCAGTAGGAAGAAAAAAAAATGTTTTTAATAAATTAAGTTTTTAAGTAAAAAGAAAAATATTTTCACTAAAGTCACAGTCAAAAACTAATGCTATCTATGTATAGAATAAGTTCAGGTAATTTTTTCAAAGATGTACATTTCATTTTACTAATTGTAAGAAATAAAGATTCAATTATTTTGCTTACAAAATAAGTATCATTCTTTGAACAAGTACAGAATATGCGTTGTTATTGAATGTCTGCCGACAGGTCTACGCTGGCATATCTCACCTGCTGTAGCAGTTCCAGACAGTGGAGGATTGCAGAATGTAAGAGAGCCACTGATCCAAAGTCCACAATGGACTGCGGGGAGTGAGACGACACGATGATGATGTGCTCCAGGAGGGTGCCCAAGGTGGTGAGATCTTCTATTGTAAAACTGAAACAATAAAGTCATATCATAAAAATAATATATATGCCGTCTATAATATTATTGTGTTGCTATTAACCCTTTCATTACGGCTCGGTGGAATACAAATTATACTGTCAATTATAAAACTAATATTTGAAGCATAAATGTACTTATCTGGTCTATTTTCATATATCACATCAGATGATGCATAAAAAACTGTTCTAAAAAAGTAGAAAAACGATTAATCACAGCTACCGATGTCAACGGTAGGGGAATCTAACACGGCATATATCGGTACCGATGCCAATAGGTTAATATTATATTATTAATATAAAAGCATTGTCTTTAATACCCAATAAAATATAGCAACATCCCTGATTAGTTATCTATTACAATATATATTTAAATAGAATTTTTAATAATTCACATATTTGCCCCAAATAACTATTAATTTGTACCTGATTTTATTTAAGTATTCAAATTTACAAATCGAGATTTTAGTATAGAAAATTTATTATGTTAAAAAATCTGAACCATTGAAAAGTGAATAATAACAATAATTACGTAGTTACCTGGCTTTGATGTTCTGGAAGATGGTGGGGAAGATTTGCACGAGAGCTGCCAGGAATGCTTGCGAGGGAATGTATTCTGCATTGTTGACGGTCGGGTTGCCAGAGCTGGCGTCACTATTGCCAGAGGTCATCTCTAGTCTTTGGTTGACTGAAATCACAACACACAAACAAATAGATGTTTCTAAGCTCTATAAATACCTGGTTGGTGTGAGTATGATTCCTCACCTATAAAATGACAATAGCTAATCAATTAAAATTGGTGGCACACGAAACTCGTCGAACACTACCCATTTATAGTGAATCTTTGTAATAAATAGATGGTGTGTGAATCTCAGGTCTATAATGTTGACGGATTAACACTCCACATGCAGCCTTTAATCATATGTAAAATGGTAAGCGTCATAGAATCTTAAGATGAAATTTCTGCATCACTATCAACATCTGTCGGGTATTCTCGTGCACGTAAAAAAAAAACAATATTGCTGAAGCTTTTTTTTTGTGTGTGAATGCCAGACACTTGATATTTCAAATTTCATATATCATTAGGTAATAAATTGTATATAATAAATAAAAAATTAAAAAATGCCTTTTTATTACACCCCCAAACGTTACAAATATTTACATTATATAACTAATATTTACATGAATTGTAGATAATTAAATAATATATAATATAGTCACTATTTTACTTTCTTTTTGTCCTTGCGCTATTTTTTGCTATATAAGTGATTTTTTACTAGTAAAAAGATACATTCATTTCCAAACTGCGGTTTGATTTCTGTGAGTAACAGTTACTAAAAAGTAAACTATATTAAAACAATTAAAATTAATTTAAATATCTATTAAATATTTTAAAGTAATATAATATATATTAACCTAAAGAGGCTTCCCGGGCTATGTGCACCCAGACCTGCCACGACAAGGAGCAAACCTCCCGCTCCAAGATGGCGTCTGGACATCTCTTCATCAGCAGGACTTCTTGGAATGACTTTAAAGCGCCAACAGAAACCTGAAAAACAATCCGTACCAGAATTAAAATAAATATTTACAAACCGACAGGCATACGTAAAACTGGGATGGGCAGCATTTGGAAAACTTAATCCTCCAGAGACTAAAGTTTTCTTTTGATAAAAAAATAAGTTTTTAACGTTAACCTATCAATATCCTAGTCTAGCAAAAATATTTAAAGAAAATAAACAATGACTTCTTAACAAAATGACAATGTTACTGTATAGTGTAAGCTAGTCCTTACAGGGTTCCATATTGTTGATGAAATGTCTATTTTCATAAAAATAATTTAACCGAAAATAAAATAAATTGCGAGGGTGTTTGGTAGTTAAATAACTTCTTAGGTTTTCACGGCCAGATTTGATATTGGGGCTTTTGGGTTTAGCGGTGTGGCGAATTACTAATTTCCAAAATTTCGACCGCCATTGCAGGGGTGAGAGAAGACCCCTGCATTGGAGGACGAAATATTGGAAATTAGTAATTCGCCACACACGGATAAACCCAAAAGCCATAGTATTTGGTAGTTGTTTTCATTTTCGCGGCTGTAGGATAACTGTAGTAGAGACATCGAAAGTCTTCTGAACCGACATTCAGTTATAACTACTATGTTTAAGTATAAAAAGGACCAAAGTCGGGGTAAGTAGTCATTAGTAACCACCGTTACTGTATGGCCCCTGAGACGAGTATACACTGATAGTGATAACTATCCATTGACGCCGAAGAAACAGCAGTCTTGTGGAAGAAAAGTGTTGGAGAGGCACCCACAAATTGCCAAACGGAGCATTGACCGAACCTCTGTAAGATGGACTGACGACAACATAAGAATAACTGGAGTAGCGTAGATGTAAGGGCGGAGGATTGAGAAGGATAGAAGGTCTATGTTCAACAGTGGATAGACTTAGGCCGATTATGACAATGATGAAAATCTCTAAATTGAACATTTTATGGAAAAGCTTTGAAGAATTAGAACTCTCCTTTAGGTTTCCTTGGAGACAGCCCATTATAATGTATAATATAAAGTGGGACTTACATAAAAAGTGGTTTTGAATAATTTTAGGTTATGTTTACCTCGTGGTTCTGACACAGAGCAAAGTTCTGTATGAAGTCCAAAAGCACGGCCCACGCCCGGGCAAAGTCACCGAGTCCCTGGAGAACTTGATGCTTCGTATGGAACACTCGAGCCACACCAGATAATGTCAAAACCTGAAAACATCACAATATATTCGATTAAATCTTTTTTAATTTGTCATTCTCACACACAATATCAAAAAGGCATTGCACTACTGGTAGTGAAAAACACATTATTTCTCGATTACTTAAGAAGGTGAGGTTATGCTGACCTGTGTCTCTGCCCACTGCTTCTGCGCCGTGTTCCTCGAGTGATGGATAAGGATATGTTCTCCGGTGTCCACCTTTTCTGAACTTGCCATGTTTGCCTGGTTCTGGACCTGGAACAATAACCATTGACTGTTTAAATAAAGAATGAATATTATTTATTATGCAAGATTAATATTTTTTTCTTTCATATTAAATTATAAACGCTTCTTTGAAAGGATTAAAAAAAAAAAAATTTCAACATAAAATTAGTAAATACATGGAAAAAAAGTGCGTAAAAGTAGTTTTTCATAACAGATATTTTGAAATTAAATAGCACGTCAGTAAACACATGTTTCGTTATATTACATTTAAGGTTGGACATATACTTTGGATTCCACAAGAGAGCATTAACTACAGCGGCCTTTTCTTCAAGTCCCCGGGTTTGCGCCATCTTGGAAGGCCGTCGGGAACTATGGATAGAATGTACACGGCGAAGCTGCGGGAGGCAGAGCTGTCATGGGATGAGGCAAGGACCATGGCGGTTGACAGAGCTTTGTATCGGGAGCTCGCAACTACCATATGCTCCAGTTAGGGGAGCAGACATGTGACAATGATGATTATTTTTCAGAAAACTATGTTAAAGCAGTGATTTATTGTTTAAACATAAAAACTAACTAGTTAAGTGAATTGAATTGTTTTAACCAATCAGAGTGAGAAAAGTATTACTGACATCTGTCGACAACAGTAATGTCTATTTTCATAAATGAACAAGTTTATTGAATTTTATGATATATATATATATTTTTTTTAAATAATAAGTATAATAGTAATTTTTGCATAGTATTTATATTTATTACCTTGTGTAGCATAGGGAACAATACAGCCCATAGCAGGGGCCTCCAAGCTGCTGGCTGCAGGGAGCCCCCGTGCGCCCCCACGCAGCTGAACAAGGTCTGGCAGGCGGCTCTTCTCACACTGGGCCTTCCTTCCGTGCAAAGTTCACCTGGAAACATAACGCAAACAATGTAAAAAATAAAATGATTAAAGACTCTGGAATGCTCTTCCAATACCTGTTTCCTCCTTCACACTCTTAAGAAATAGATCAATATACACTTGTATTCTAACCCAACTCACACATAAACACTTTAACTTGCTATGCATACAAATATGCAGCAAATACTGTGATATACAACATTGTTATTTATGAATTAATCAGAGAATGTTACCCAGTCGGATGTAGAGGCACATCCACAGCTTCTCAAACTGCGGCAGGTCCACGGTGCCTGGGAACTCCGGGTACACGCTGTTGTCTTCACTGAGGACCACTGTCAGCTTCTCTTGATTGTGATACAGGTAGTCAGAGATGTTCCACTGAAAAACAATCAATAATAATACACATTATCACCATAGTCAGCCTGTGTTCATCTACTATTGCACGTAGACCTTCCATGTGAGTCTGCATCCTTCTCTAGCCTTCGCCTTCCGCATTCATGCTCCTCCCGCTATTCTTCTGATTTTTTAGTCCATCTTACAAAGCCTTGGCAAAAAACTTCGTTTGCCAGTTCTTGGATGCCACTCAACACTTTTCTTCCCCATCGTCCTCCATCTCTATGACAGATATGTCTTGCGCATTGCCACTAAGTGTGTACATTTGTTGGGTAGCCTCCACTATTTGAATTATTTTTCGGTTTGGTGACTTTAATTTGAATAAAATAATACAAAACTCATACACAACCTTTAATTAAATAATAATTATATGAGCACCGTTTCTTTTGGAAGGTCGACCGAGAAATGGTAGTATCTAAAATTTAATCCAGTTGTCACTTACTAAGTGTTAAAATGCAGCTTTCTGAAATCTACTGGGTAAGCTGATGGACAGGTGTGCTGTGTATAAATAATATATATTAACATCCTCCTCTCTCAAAAAGAGGGCAGTTATTACGTCGCGTGAGGCAGGATGAGAGGAGCAGAACAGCAGACAAAGACTTTCTCTTAAAAGCACAGATTATATTTACATTAAAAACATTACAAGTTTGTAACCACGCGGTATGACATGCCCGCGCGGCCGCAACGCGACCTTACTTCGCCAAAAGGTGGGGACCAACTGCCGTGTGCGCTCGCCGGCGCTACGGATCTCGCTCAGCGCCACGAGCGGTGATGTTCTTAACTAACACACCCGTCAGCACGGCGCGCCTAAATGCACGACAAGCGACCCGAAATAAAGAGACGAAAGATCGTATATCGAGGTTTTTGGTAACAGTAAACAAAGACTACATCATGCTGATGTCAATATTTATATGTTGTCTCACCATAAGTCCCACAGCGGTGAGGCTGACATTGAGATCCTGTGACTGTCGGGCGAACCTGGCAGCCGCGGCTGCTGCCCGGCGCAGGCTGGCCGCGCCCCCGGCGCCTCCCCCGGCCACCAGCTCGGCACACACCACTTGCAGACATTGGAACGCCGAACGTACAAGAACGGGACTGAAATTACAACATTAACATTCAATTTTTCATCATCGCCAGCATGTGCAATATTTTTTTTAAACTTCCAGATTATATGTGATATTTTAAAACATCTGTTTTTTTTTACAAAAATTTCACAAAAAAATGTAGTCTCTGGAATTTTATTGCCGCATTAGAAGGAACACCAAATAGAAAACCACTCACTTTGGTGATTTCTTCCTCTTTTTTTTGCAATCTTTTAGGAAAGCTTCTCTGTTTTGATGCGACAATACTTTGTTTAATTATGGCTATTTTTATTATTTATCATCACACCATGTCCGCTCCCGTAACTGGAGCATATGATTGTCACAAACTGCAGCCACAAAGCCGCCACAGTCCTCGCCTCATCTCTTGTCAGCTCTACCTCCCGCAGCTCCGCTGAGTACATTCAATGTATATTTATTACCACAAGGAGCTTACCAAACCAGTAAGTCACTTGCTTGGCGATCCCGAGATGTCTGAACCAATGGCTGCCTAGCATCCCATATCCTCTCCGGGCAGTGTTCTTCCATCTTCAATTTGCTTCGCATATATACTCCTTTCTAACTGCCTTGTAGATTGCCGGGAAGGAATGTTCCCGGGTGGAACTTCAGATGCAGAGTTGTCTTGGGACGAGGAATGGACAGTAGGAACTGACAGAACTCAGTGGCAATTTGTGGTTATCATATGTTCCAGATATGGAACGGATATGGGTACAAAATTGTTTGTTTATTGTAAACATTATAAATTTTACTCGTCACTATTCAAATTGTGTTGAAAAAAATTAACCCTTTCCGGTCCTATGTCGAATGTCTTTCGACATTTTTCATATTCTTCAGTTTAGCATCAAAATACAAGCAAACATATTTTTTCTGACTCATATTTAGTGTACACGGGGACGAGAACACATTCCCATGCTTTTATGAACGTTGAAATGTGTAACTTTTAACCTGAGAATAATACAATAGGTTTTTTGGGAGGCTGGCTCGGTGCGCGTCACTCGGACACCCGGCCGCGTGCGAAAAACTCGATATTGACTATTTTTAGGGACAAAAAGGGTCATTTTTTATACCCCAACCCTCAAGGAAAGCATAAAGATTGCTTGGTATGCTCCAACAGAAAAATTGCTGTTTATTCACCAAAAAATTCAATACTTTTACCGATATCATACTTTGGATATGTATATAAAGTAATATTTAGAGTTATAATTCTAATATTCTACACACTCAAAATAAAATTTAAAAATAAATATAGGTTTATTAAAAAAAACCCGATGTATTGTTTTACCCTCTAATTCTATAAATTTATTGTGGACCGGAAAGGGTTAATAAGATCACTGAACGTCCTTACAAAGTTGAATCAGTAGAAATTTATGAACTGTCATAAGGATCGTGTTATGAATTCTTGCCTGTGATGGTCTGCGATGGCGGCCACTATGTGCAGCAGCTGGGGATATGCGGCGGCCAGTGCTTGGCCGTGCGAGTGCAGCAGCTGCGAGACGCACTCCAGCTGTCTCTGTCTGACGTCAGCGTGCTGTATGGAGCTGAGCGAGCTGAGAGGCTCCACCAGGAGCACCTCCAGCTTCTAATGGTAAAAAGTTAAACAACAAACACATAATTGTTGTACCTAAAGCCTTCATAGTAGTGACAGGCCACAAAGAAGTAATTAGAAATACATTCTCATTGGTTCATTTAAATCGAAAAGGCTCTCCATTCGAGTGCTTGTTCTGTGAGGTAGCAGTAGAAAACAAAGGTATGTTGGTAAGTATAGATTAGTAATATAACATATGCTTAGATTACCGAAGGACTGGGTTTGTTGATCCCAACGGAAATGAAAATATTTTTCAACTGATTTCTAAGCTCTATAAATAGCCCCGTTTGGTGTGAATTTGATCGCCTCACCATTAAAAAATGCCAGTCATAACCATTAAATAAAATTAGTGTTAAATGAAAGTTGTCCCGTGAAAACCACCCATTCGAGTCTCCGTAAAAATGGAAGAATGTGTGAATGCTGGGCTGCAGTCTATGACGTTAGCGGATTAAAAATTGTACAGCTCTTAGCCAAGCTCCATAGCATCCACAGATGAAATTTCCTCATTACCATCTGTTGGTGTTCACGAATTATATTATCAATGAAATATATTATTGCATATCAACATTGGAAATGATCAACTAACCTCTTTTCCTTGATCGGGATTCTTGAACTTGTAATGCAGAGCCGACTTGACCAGGTACGTGATGGCCTCCACTCCCCACTCCCGCATCCTTATATGAGGATGTTGACACACCTGGAAAATCGATGCAGATAACTTAAAACTAATATATAACGTTACCTACCATTAACAATACATAAAAAATCGTCTATCCATCATCTAATTGATCGCTAGCAGCTTTCTTAGCATTGCTGTATCACTTGGCATTGTTAAAATATTACAAACATTAGCAATTCATCACATTGATATCAAGAGGTACATAGATTAAAGGTACAATGCTGTTTAACGCACACACAATGACCGGTATCTATGTTTATAAACGAGTATATTATTTTTTATTAATGAAAACAATGATTAAAATGAGTAACTTGGGTGCTTGTATTGCAGCGTGAAATCGTATAGCATGAAATCAAAAACCATGTTCTATATACAGGCGGACCTCGACTTTCGTACATGATTGGTTCCTGAAAATGTGTACGAAAGTTAAATGTCCGAAAGTAGAGGGATCATCATCATCATCATCATCAGCCTGTGTCCGTCCACTGTTGAACGTAGGCCTCCCGCGAGTCTCCATCCTCTTCGATCCTCCGCCTTCCGCATCCAGATCACTCCCGCTATTCTTCTTATATCGTCAGTCCATCTTGTAGGGGGTCGGCCAATGCTTCGTTTGCCGTTCTTGGGCGCTAGTAAGTAGAGGGATGTACAAAAAAAAATTCCAAAAATACTTCAAAATGTTTATTTATCAAAAATTACAAACTAAGTACATATTAAATAAAAATTATATTCTCTTAATAAACTTGTCAAGGGTTAATTGTATTTTACTCCTTTTTTTCTTTTCTTCGTAGAGAGTTCTGTAACATGCAGTACTATTATGGATCGCCCTATCGCACTTGAGATTTGCGTTCTCCATTGGGATAACATTTTTCCATTATATTCATTTCAAAAATGTCTCGAGATGCGTAAAAGCTTCGTTCATGTTTTTTATTGTTAAGGTCTTGATGATTTTTTCTCGTTCTTCTTCCTCACTTTCAATTTATATACTATTTTCGTTCTCTTGAGATTCAATCATCTCATTAACATCTTCACTGTTAACATCTAGGTTTATTTCGTTCATTAGGTGAACTATTTCAAGTGTGATCTTTTCCGGAGTTTCAAGAAAATTTCATTTTGATTTCAAGAAATCACTCATCATTTGTGGGCATAGTTGCTTTCATGAACCTTTCATTGTTGGCTCTTTTATTTCAGCCCATGCGTCTCCAATATTGTTTATTGCGTTCCATATGTTATAATTCTTCCATAAATCTTTTAATGTGGGCCCACCTTCCATGTCAGTTGCCTTGATGGCCTGATTCATTATCGACCGCATATAATATCGTTTAAACGTAGCTATCACCGTTTGGTCCATGAATTATATGAGACACGTGGTATTGGGGGGAAGAAACACAACATTGAAGTCTGGGTATAAATTTTGTAGAGATTTTGGGTGTCCTGGAGCATTATCTAAGATTAATAATGCTTTAAATGGTAAATTATTTACTTCACAATAATGTTTTACTGCTGGTGCGCAATGTGAAGTGAACCAATCTTTAAATATAAAAGCAGTAACCCAGGCTTTTTCATTGGATTTCCAAATGACTGGAAGCAATTTTTTATATTTCCCTTTCAATGCTCTAGAATTTTCTGCTTGATAAACTAACATTGGCTTCAATTTTAAATCACCAGCTAAATTTCCACTAAGAAGCAATGTCAATCGGTTTTTAGAAGGTTTATGACCAGGGACAACTGGTTCGTCCTTTGAAAAGAATGTACAATTAGTCATCTTCTTCCAAAATAAACCAGTCTCATCTGCATTGAATATTTGACTAGAGATATATTCTCCATCTTCAATAATTTTTGACAATGACGAAATAAAGTCTTTTGCAGCATCTTCATCCGCATCAGCTGATTATCCAGTGAATTTAATATTGTGTAAAGAATACCTTGTTTTAAATTTTGAAAACCAGCCGTTACTTGCATGAAACACCGTGTTAGAATCTTCGTTTAGCCTTCCAATCTTTATGCAAACCAAGTGCCTTACCTTGAATCATTGAAGTACTCATAGGGATGTTTCTTGATTTTGATTACTTATCTAATCACACAAAGATTTCTCCATTTCATCCATCACTATGCCGTGTGTTTTGGAAATATTTTTTGATGTTATATATTTTTTTACATAATCTTTAATTTTATCTTTATTCTTTAATATCGAACATATCGTAGACCTTCTTATATCGTACGAACGGCCGATTGAAGCATAAGACTCTCCATTTTCAGACCATTTTATTATATCCATCTTCGTTTCTATTGTATGAAGTTTATGGGTTCTTGATTTTTTTTGGCAATATCTACTTCGCAGTTTCTTCGTTTCTCACTCATGTTAAAACGGGTAGGAAATATTTAAAACAAAACTCGCATAACAATGTACCCGTACGTGGGCTGGTCTGACCTCGATACGTAAGACTAAACGTATCGAGGTCAGACGGGAGTGTGTACAAATTAGTACATACAAACGCACGTTCGGACTCGGTCGCGCCCGTATGTTAATGCATAAGTGCGAACAGAACGTAACATTTTTCACAGTACGGACCTGGTTCATATTCATTACATAGTGCGACAGGGAAACAACTGCACGAAAACAAAACATTTTTGAATTTTCGCCAAAAAAAAAAAAATATTTTTCAAAAATGTACGAAATAGCGAATTGTACGAAAGTCGAATGTACGAAAGTCGAGGTCCGCCTGCACTCCGATTTGACTCATATTCACAACATCAATTTGTTACATAGGAAAATGATTTTTAAGAATTATGTGCCACTTGAATCGAGTTAATAAAAAAAATGTGCATATTAAATATGACCATGCACTGACAGCATTATATATTTTTTAGTCTGATTTGGCTCATTTTCAAAATGTATGATGGTTTGAACATGACAATTATTTCAGCTTTATTGTTCACCCGGCAGATAGTGCTGGGTTTGCAATATTTGAAAGTATTCATTTAGGCATTTCACTAGCGTAAAAAATATTTGCAGGACAAATATACAATAATTGCGATAATTCTTATATTAGTATTACAACATAAAAAATAAATGAATTACCTCAAGAAGGTGAGTGGTCAAAGGCCTCCACATGACTTCCACTCGGTGAAGGTTGGCCAGCCCTGTCTCCAGAAGCTTCGCCACAGCAAACAGAGATGGCTCCTAAAAATTATTAAATAAAATTTTGAAAATGACATTTTTAATATTCCATGCCAACAACAATAAAAGAAATCTTAAGGGTGCACGAGTTTTACAAAAAATATTTTGCTGGAAACCTCTTGTATTTTTTTTTCTATTGTAGCAAAAACTTAAATTAAATAATACCGATTAATTATAATAATTGCAATCAGGAGTAAAATAAAATAAGACTGATGTGAAAGATGGATTTTCTCATTAGTAAAAATAATTACCCTATTGGAATATGCCAGTTCCATGGCTTCATTTGACAGCTTGCACAGAGCGTCCAGAAGATACTGAAGCGCTTCTGCGTCCAGCTGGCCTGACGACTCAAACACTTTGCTCACCAATCCCGAGAGCACTATAAAAACGATAACACAAATTAGAAAAACATTATATTTTTTAAAGACATACTATTTTACTTCAAGAATAAATACTATTGTGTAAAAATCAGGGCAGAGTATTAGCATTTACATTTTTTTGTCCCTGTATTCTTCTAAATATTGAAATTCAAAGAATAAAACATAAGATTATTTTCTTGGATTTGTAACTTCAGAGGATTCTACGACGTTCATTATTAATATGAATATGTCTGTAATTACTTGGAAGGTCGGCCATGACAGCTGCAGTGCTCATGAGAGCATGAGAGTCGGTGTGCGCTCGCCCGGCCTTCAGACTGCCCCCCGTGGATGGCTTCAAGCCCAGGATCCACACCTGGAATCGAATTATGAAAAAAGGCCATCAACGTAACGGCTAAACATAAAAATCGACATTGAAATTTGGATGCTGGCATTGATGCTGGTCAACCAAAAAAATCATAATTGAAAATTGAAAAAATGTAAGAATTGTGGCTGTTTATAACGGTTGACATGCCCCGTCTTTAAAAAGTCGCGGGTTTGTCACGTGGCTTCGTGGAGGAAGGATGAAGGAGCAGATTAACAACACAAAGAACTTGTTTTTGAAGAACAATTTGCATTTATTTTTATTAAATACTTGATTTTCGTCCGACCAGTATGGCGCTCGCCGGCCGGACGCCATACCGGTCGGACGAAGTTATCTGATAACTGCCAAAATACTGTGACATCCACCGCCGCCAAGATAATTAAGGCAAAAAAGCAAATTAAAGATGACAGTTGCACCAACATGAAATGGAACAACTGTAATTTTATATAATTAAAACAAACATTATTAGATATGCATGTCAGGCGAGCAAACTAAAATAATAGACCAAAGATTATTTTTTGAGGCTTTTCGGCATCAGCCTACAAGAGCTATATCAAGCTGATATCAAGGTATTACTAGTAGTAGTAATATAACTACCAGATGTTGCAGTGTTGTCAGTACGGGTAACCAGGCTTGCTGCAGGGCAGCTCCGTGGCGGGCGGCCAATCTCAGCAACACGCGAAGTCCTGCCACTTGCCGACCCGTCACCACCACCCAACCTGGTTGACCTTCAAAATAGAAAACAATAATTTTAATTAAATTCATCAGTGATTACATCACATATCTACGTTAACTATATATTTTTAAATACATAAATATATAATTGTGTCTGAAACAACAGGGTCAGATCCTGTCTGCCCAGAAGTGGGCGACGTCGATGGCGTTACTCCCGGCCATAATCAGGTCTTCCTGGGTGCAGCTACCCGGACACAGCGCACACTCCAGAAGGTGTGACAGGGTCTGCTCCGCGCCGCAGTCGCATTCAGTCGGTCCATTGTAAAACTGCCAGGCTTTCATTTGTGTCCTCGTCTTGCACACTCCGGTCCAAAGTCTGTTAAGGGACCTCCATATATTCCAACCCTGGTCGTGTATAGGAGCTAGGTCTTCTTTCGGGGCAATCCAAAAATACATAATCATAGCAAATTATTAAAAGGACACAAAAATGACAGTACATCTTTGACAGCAACACTACAATTTACATCTCACCTTATAGCCTAAACATTTTAAGCTTCTCCACACCTACTGAGTTATTTCATCTCAAACAATCTTGCCTACAACCTTACAAAAAATATTTGAGGATAAGGAGGCGCAAATTGTTCATTTTCCCAAAGAGTAATACTAACTTGCCAGGGACTATACCTCTTGGGAGAGGGATCAGACTGTAACCACATCGCCTCAGATGTTGATATATTCCACGCAAGAGAGGCCCAGTTCAGATATGAGTATCAGTACAATCGGCCTGGCGCCTAACGGTGACGGTCGCCTCTCGAGTGAACTCCGGGTTTTTGTCATAATTTTCTTCATTCTCTAGATTCAAAAGTGAGTCTATCCAGATGGTGTCTGAAACATGTGCTCTTAACTTGTAGTGCTCTCAATCTCCGTTCGGAACTCTGTGTGCAGCAGTGTCCGCCATTTTCTGACGCGTCACGTGACCAAAGTGCATAGACAAAACACCATCTGTGTGATCACTTTGAAACTACTTAACTGTCATTTTGTAATTGATATCTGTCTTCGAATCTGACGAGTACTTTTATATTGTTGTTTACGTGTGAACTGTCATTGTTGGACTTGTGATGTGCAAACTACTGCAGGCCGGCAGCAATAGATGTGATTACTGAGTGAACATGGTTTTAACATACGAATACTCATACGAAGACTTAATCTCCTTCAATAAAGCCACCCTCGGCATTGAACTTAATATAAGGGACCGTCTCGAATCACTAGGCCTCACGCAGTACCCACCGTAGAGGAAAAAGGGGTGGAATAAAAACAAGAAGGAAAATACTAAACCAATTGAAGACGACAACTACAAAACAACCTGTGCTTAATGTTTCACTTGCGCTATGGAATGCCAGATCCATAAACAACAAAGTCGACGAAATCCATGAGCTCATCAGAAACAAAAAACTAAGCATTCTTGCTATTACCGAATCTTGGCATGAGAACTATGAATCGTCCTCACTGAAACGTCTTCGAAGATTTGGATACCAAATTGTTGAAACTGCAAGGAAACTGAGCCCGTACTCTAACCAAGACAACGTTAATTTATATAGACTTATTAAAATAACCCTAGGCCAATTTAACACTTTTGAGAGTCTTGGATCACGTATATACTTAACAGTTATGACCATTTATAGACCTGGGTCTAAAAATATAACGACAACCTTCTTCAACGAGTTTCGCACTCTCATGGAATTGCTAACCCTCCGCAATGAACCTTTTGTCATCGTGGGTGACCTTAACATAAGACTTGACCGCAGTACTGATTCGTCAAGCAAAAGAATTTGCACAACTTCTCCATGACTTTGGGTGCATACAACGAGTTTCGGTCCCCACACACAGAGAAGGTGGATTGCTCGATGTTGTCATCACCAGAGAAGAAAATCCTTGTGAAACAATTGTCGAAGACACAGGTCTATCTGACCATAGTTTAGTGCGTTTCAAGCGAATCTGAATAAGCCACTTCGGTTTCTCAAACCGTCACGTCTAGAGCATGGAAAAAGTCGACATTCAGGACTTCCAACAAGACATTCTCAAAACTAATCTTGAACCATATGACCATTTTTCCGATCTTGACCAAGACACTTATCATTTCACCACCCGACTCAAAGCATTGGCAGAGAAGTTACAAAAACTGTCAAAATAAGGCCTTCCGATCGATGGTTTGATGATGAATGCCGGGAAATGAAGAAAACTACTCTTGAAAAATAAGGCTGAGTCCAATAGGCGGAATGGATAGCGTCCCTGAACAATTATAGAACACTGGTTTGTAACAAGAAATCAACCTTCTGGTGTGGTCTTATTGAAGAAAACAGAGCTGATCCACGACGACTCTGGGAAAACATTAACAAAATATGTGGCAACCAACAAGATAGGTTAATGACGGAAGCTCAACCTGAGGAATTTTCAGACTTTTTTGGTGAAAAAATTAGCAGAATCCGCGATAGGACTGGTTCCGCCGGCTACCAGGACTCGGGGGACCGCTTACAGTTTTAACACTCTTGAAGAGACAACTGTTGCAGAACTTACCAAGTTTATTAACAGTGCTCCAAACAAACAATGCGCACTTGACCCAATCCCAACTTGGCTCTTCAAAAAAATGTGAGAAAGAACTTGTCCGTGGCTTCTTGGAATTATTAATAAATCACTCACCAGCAGAAAAGTCCCCTCTTTATTAAAGGAGGCCTTAGTGACACCAGTTCTGAAAAAACCGCAACTAGACTCAAAGGATCTGTCAAATTTCCGACCAATCTCCAATTTCGTTCGTTTCCAAAGTAATAGAAAAAATTGTGGCTCTAAGACTCACAAAATACTTGGAATGCAACAATCTCTTTGCTAAGAAGCAATCGGCATACAGAAAATACCACTCCACAGAAACGGGCCTAGTGCGACTATGTAACAACTATAGAAAAGGGAAATATCGCAATGATGACTCTTCTAGACATGAGTGCAGCGTTCGACACTGTAGATCATGCTATCCTTCTAAGGAAACTAAGAATACATTACGGTATATCTGGAAAGGCCCTAGACTGGTTTCAGTCATACCTAGAAAACCAAGCAAACCATCTGTCTACAGAATAAAATGTCGAGACCATCTACTCTATCATGTGGTGTCCCACAAGGCTCAGTTCTCGGCCCATTATTCTTTATTCTATACACCAAAGAAATTGAGGAGATTGCTGAGATGGGAAATAAAAGTACACTGCTACGCAGATGACTGCCAGCTCTACTCTTCCTGTGGACCCGAGGAAATTGGCAACATGAAAGAAAGGATGGTCGGCTGTATAGAGGAGATCGGACAGTGGATGTCAGCAAATAGGCTCGCTCTTAATCCGGAAAAGACGGAAATACTCTTTATGGCCACAGCTCGAAGACAACATCTATTGGACTTACAACCCTTGGCCATTTGTGGTAATGATGTCATCCCTTCTACAAGCGTCAAGCTGCTGGGAGTAGAAATTGACCAGTTCCTCAATCTTAGCGGTAATATTACAAAAACGGTGAAATCTGGATTTTTTAACCTGCGGCAGATACAGTCGGTAAAAAGATGCTTACCCAGAGACGCTACAAAGAGTTTGGTACATGCGTTTATAGTCTCCAAAATGGACTACTACAACGCACTGCACGCAGGCCAGCGAGCCAAACAATTAAATCGATTGCATTCGTTACAAAACGCAGCGGCACGACTAGTCTACAACGCGCCCAAATTCTGTCACATTACTCCAATACTACACCGACTGCATTGGTTGAGAGTTTCGGCTAGAATCCAGTATAAATTATGCCTCTTAGCTTACAAGGCACTCAACGGAACTGCACCGGGCTATCTGACAGAACTTATTAAGCCTTCAGAAATAAGCGCGCGTGGAGAGACACTCAGATCGGCTAGAGCAAATAGAAGCACCCTGCAGCTGACGGGAGGTAGTCCTAGCACGGTCTTTGGCAATCGGGCTTTCAGCTACGCTGCGCCAATGGCCTGGAACTCACTACCGGAAAGCATAAGAGAGCTTAAAGCAGAGTCATCCTTCAGAAGCAGACTCAAGACCCACCTTTTTACTCAGAGAGGCAAAGAAGCGCTTTTGGAATGATCATTCGGTCATAAAAGAGCGCTATACAAATACTAATATAATAATAATAATAATAATAATGAGCTCCACGAAATTGTTTTGAGGAGTAATTTGTTGGAGTCGCCTGTTTAATGATCATCGGATCTTTCCGTTGCTTGTCTATAAATTGTTTAATTTTTTAATTTTATAATGTTAAAAAAATGTACTACTTAATATTATACAGATACCAGCCCATTTTTACCCACCGGTACAGCTCAGTGGTTAAAGCGATCATTCAGGTAGAAAGCAGATATGGAAGAAGAAGATTGCATCATTCTGTGTGACTGACCTGGTGGTGGTGTGGCAGAGGGCAGCGGTGTTCCTACAGCGACCACCTGATGGCGAGGGTCTGGGTCGGCCGTGGGCCCGGACGAGGGCTGCATGGGGCGGGGACCCGGCAAGGCGCCCAGGGCGGCCAGGGGGTAGTGGGCGGGCAGGGCCGCACGGCACAGCGCTCCAGCACAGGCGTCGCGGGCTCCACAGTGACCGACCTTTAACAGATACAATCCAAATGTTTACCAAAGTTAAAAAGGATTCAAGTTATAAGTAAAATATTTATCTTTAAATATTTGAAATGTATCTCAAAGTAAATGCTAAAAATATAATTAGAAGTAAATAATTAGATTATACCTTGGCGCTGACTCTTGCCAGGGTGTGAATGGCTCTCAGCACCAGTTCTAGTTCACCGACACTGGCCTCAGCCAAGACGGACAAACCCCAGACTAGTCCGCACCAACTTGACTGTACCAACTGTATACAAAGAAAAATATTTTATCAGTCTAGAATGCAGGAATGTTTTACAAAATATATTAAAAAAAAAACGATTATGACCTGCAGATTCAAGATGGACTCCTTCTCGTCATCATCAGCCTTCTCGTTCTCTGCGACGGTGTCCTGTATCTCTATGGGCGCGTTGTTGCTCTCTGTGCTGTTGTCCTTTTTATAGTCGATGGCGTTCCTTTCGTTGTTTCTAATTTCTAAATCTGCAAAATCATAAATATTAATTTAATAATATAATTTCAACAGGTGATTATTCTGACACTACCGATGTCGGGACCATTTGTTCTCAATATCTCCCACTCATAATTTGAATTCACTCTAAAATGAAAAAAAAAGAGTGCACTAAGTAATATATTTTATTTTAACAGGTTGAGTGAGTGCAATACCTAACATTTAATATTTGAAAGTATATAAATAACTTAAAAATAAAAAAGACAATGAAAAATTAATAATACAAAAATTAATAATAAAACATGTAATGATCAGCACAATTATACTCAAGAAAACATAGCTTGATCACTTAGTATCTACTTAAATAATTTATTAGAATTTTTAATGTTTCACATGTTTGCCACAAATAACTATAAGCTTGTGCCTACTTTCATTTTAAGTATTTTTACTCTTATATAAAACTACATTAGAGTAAATATAATTTATTTAGTTAGATAGCCAATGGATTATGCTAATTTTGAGCATAGACAAGAATGCAAAAAGACTGTCAACAAACACAGCTGTGGTCCTTTTATTAAATGATTAATCATGTTAAATATATATTCAATAAAGAAGTATATGGATTAATAATAATGCTACCGTACCTGGAGTATCGTAATCCTGATCGTGAAGGTATTCCGCTCCCCCCACAGTGAGGGCTATGGAGCGAACAACCTCGATGAGACAGGCGTAAGCTATGGAGATGCCATAGCCATCCTGCACCTGGGGAGCTTCGGTCCTGTCCAGCATCTCTAAGCTAAAAATAAAACAAACAAGCAACATTTCAGTTTAATTTTTGTTGGTTTATATTTTTATGACGGATTATGTTGGTTATGTCTTCCAAATTAGGATTAAATATATCAAATATACTGTGGCAACACCATGCTGACATGCAACCAACCACGGGGGTGCGCACTAAATACAGGCTGCCAACAGGCAGTCAATTACCAGAACCCGGCACGCCAGGACACGCTACAGTCCTCAACACCAAAAGGCTGCTCCACGAACCGCTGACAAACCTCGAAACAACATCTCCTCCATTGACGATTAATTTGTAGAACTAACACTACCAATGAAAATAGCACATTGTAAGCAGTTTCTCGTTACATCATCAAAGTTACGAAAGATTGAAGACGCATAACATTTTTACATAACCATTTTTCAAATAAATAACTGTGTTCATTACTATGTCCATTTGGATGTTCCAGGAGGGAAGGTGACACAGAGGGGCAGCCAAACTCCCTTCCAGAAGAATCCGGCTTGCTGGGGCACACCTGTCATACCTGAAATAAAAACAGTTATTATTAATGAAAACATTTAAAAATACAATTAACATAGGACTGACTAGTTGTAGTTCTTAAAAAAAGGTTACATAAATATTTATAATGGGCCGATATAAAAAAATCCAAATATATAATAATAATGGGTAACAGACTGCAATAAAAGATATTATATTTTCATATTTAATAATTTTTCTTGCAAGTTATATGTTATAAGTTAGATGCGATTTTGTTTTTTTAAATTCCTAAATTTTTAAGAACAATGTCAGTGTGGCAAACACTTAGATAATTAGGTATTTAATAACAATATCAGTGTGGTAGGTATTTAAAATTTTCCTACATATATATTTTTTATTATTTTAAAAACAAATAATATAATATAAATTAAAATGTATTATGAAATTTTTAAAATAATTTAAATAGAATAAAATGAAATGAAATATATAAAAAATAAATAAATCAAAATTTAAAATTTGTGAGGGGACATTGTATTACATTTATATGAGTAAAATTTAATATTTTAAAACTCTTAATCAACTTTTAATTTATAAGGTTTATTTTGGAATGAATAATTTACAGCTTTTTAATTTATATCTAACCTAACACATTATTTTAAAAATAGACAATATATTAATTCTGACTTGCCGATTGGTGTGTGACCTAACCTAAAACAACCTAATGCTCTTCATAATAAAATAAATTTAATAATTTAAGCTTACCGACTGGTGTATTGACCTGGGACGCCACAAACAGACTCTGCAGGTAAGCTCCCAAGGAGTTGACAATATCCTGGAAGATGTCGGTGGCATGTGGGCGAAGGTCGTAGCACTCACAGAAGGAAGTCAGCAACTCTGGAATTCACAACAAACATACATATCTTCAACGTCCTTTGAAATCCATTTCAATCTACAGCAATACTTATTATGTAAAAAAAAAACAAGTATCTATTTTGTTGAATATTTTTGGATGGGAATTATAACCTCATTTTTTTATTTTTAATATATCTTTATTTTATATACTTTAATATATGATTATTTAATATATCTTTATTTAATATCTTTAATAATCTTTTCTAAAGTTATGATGAATCACCTGGTCTGATTGACATCTTGTGCAGGACTTCCAGAGCCAGAGCTCGCTGCCACAGAGGTTTATCGGGATCCAAGAACTTGATGGTCAGTGATAAGAATATTTCACACTCGGTAACCTGAAAATAAATAGTTAAATCAAGTTCATTCTTAATTGTATAAATTACTGCAAGAATTAATTGCAATTATGGTGGGTTGAGACTCCCTCCTATCACTATATGAATAGACAGTCAGTCTTTAGCTGCATTTGCCGATATATATAAGATATAGTAAGCAAACCAAAACATGGATGAGTCACCGCCTGTTGCTAACCACGTCTCGCTAATCGGGCTGAGCATCTCTTTAAGACCAAATGCTTCAGGCTTCGATAGCTTAGGACTAAAACATTCAACAACAAATCAGAGATAAAAATGGAAGATGCTGAGATTCGAAATACGAACTTTTGCAATCATGTTCATTTCTTTAGTTCATCTCTTTTTTTCTAGAGTCGAGCATTAATTGCGTATTGTATTATTGATACATATTATTTATAGATAGCACTTGTTCTAAAAAGTAAGTATATTTATCAAGATTCAATCAATTAAATTGACTTCTTTTTAACTTTTCTATAAGTCCAGATACATATTATATATAATAAAAGAAAAAATAGGACTGAATCATTAATACTATAACCTATATTAAATATATTGTTTCTTGTTGTAGTATTTTTATTTCAGAATCGTAATAAATATAATGTTGTAATGTTTCTGAAAGAAATAAAAAAAAAATAGAAATACTCTTGAGTATAGATACTTATTTGCCTAACTGTCTATTTACAACATTATTGACACACATAACCTATATTAGGCACTGGCCACTGACATCAGCATGATGTAGTCCTTGCTTACTGTTACCGAAATCCTCGATATACGATCTTTTGTCTCTTTATTTCGGTTCGCTTGTCGTTCATTTAGGTGCGCCGTGCTGACGGGTGTGTTAGTTAAGAACATCACCGCTCGTGGCGCTGAGCGAGATCCGTAGCGCCGGCGAGCGCACACGGCAGTTGGTTCCCACCCTTTGGCAAGGCAAGGTTAGCGTTGCGGCCGCGCGGGCATGTCATACCGCGTGGCCACATTACTATTTTACAACAACTACTTCTCTTTGAGAGAGGAGGATGTTACCACATATAACAAAAATTCTCACCAGCATGGAGTGGTACTTGTGCACAATGACAGACACCATCCGGAGCAGGCGCATGCTAACGGGGAAGTGTGGACGGTCGTGGCCGGGCAGTGACGGCGTGGAGTTGGCGCTCTGCCCCACGACTGTGCCCCCGGCCCCCGCTCCGCCCGTGCTGCCGCTGCGGTATTTGACATTGGGCGAGAAGAGCCGGATGATTAGGGCGCAGACGTGCTCTTTGAGTAGGAAACGGAACTCTGTAATCTGTAAAGAAAAAAGTGAGAGATAAGAAAACAGTAAACTTATGTCCCATATTTCTGAAATTAAAAAATAAAGTAACCAAGCATGTTAGTTGTCACATATAGTAACACTATCAAAAATATAATTATAATAATTTGATTAAATAGGAGCGGTGAAAAAAAGTGAAATACAACGTTAATAGCATAAAAAATAAGCTTATCAAAATTGAGGTGCTTTTTTACGTGAAGTCTTCCTTTATTTTCATATTTTAACCCTTTGAATGCTAAAATGACGGTATATCGTTGTTTTGAAATCGGCGAAGATTGCTAACGACGATCATCTTTCACATTAACTACAAATGTAGCATTTTTCCCTTGAATTTTGAAAAACCTCTATATCAACCAAAGGGTTAAATAATGTTTTATAATGCTTTTCCACTAATTTATAAATAAAATGAATTGTTAAGATCCTTAGCCAACCTAACCTCATTCAAGTATAAATGGTAATGTAGATTAATATATTTAATACTTAATGGCGAGAAAATTTAAGGTTTATTTTAAAAATACAAAGTATTAAAGTGAAATACGGACCTTGAAGAAAATCTCTGAGAAGTCGGTGAGAACTGTCTCCAGCAGTTCCAAGCCAAAGGTCTTTGAGATGTCGGAGACTCCCACCAGCCAATGCGGCTGATCTCCATTCACCAGTTGCACTATGTCCTAGAAATAAGTATTAAATATAGTCAATTTATTACAACCTATTGATACCCAAAAGGTATATGACTAAAGCCACAACTGTTGTGTTTGCTCTTATTGATTTAAAATAAAACCAAAATACAAGAATTGAACTAAAAACATGCGTTAATGCTAATGCCGTGAGGTTAAGCCATGGCCGGGAAGAACAGTCCTAAAGCCGACCGACTCAATCCTCGACCGGCCCTCAACCTAGTTCGGCGTCAGACTCCTGAGGCCACATGGGAAGTGATACCTTCCCCAACTTCTATATCCTTGAGTGCCACCGCAGAGAAGCTTGATTCTCTCGTTGACCACTGTGTGACAGTGGCGCTACATTGAAGTGCAGATCCAGATATCGACAGTGGCGCTGCTTGGTTGGCTTGGTATCAATATATTACATAAAATCATCAAATATCTTTATGTAACTGTGATGAATATTGTACAGTTCTGACAATTCATTGAAAGTCAGCTTATCTTGATAAATCAAGATGATTTCAGCACAAACAGGATCAGTAGTTAACAATAATATCATTATCGGCCTCCCGCATGAGTCTTCATCCTCATCGATCCTCCGTCCTCCGCATCCAAGCTGCTTCCGCTATTCTTCTGATGTAAGCAGTCTATTTGCAGGGGGTCGCCAACGCTCCACTTGTCAGTTCTTAGACGCCACTCCCAACACTTTTCTTCCCTATCGATTGCCATGTTTTCGAGAGGTATACATAATTAAAATCAAATTATTTATATGCACACAATAACATAAATATAATCATATATGGTAATCATTATTCATGATATTTCTCAATTAAGTAAAGAAAAATAAAATGAATCAAGATCTCTATCTCTCAAATAAATAACTTGTTGAAATCCAAGCTGAACGAACAAGACTTGTTTACTTTCAGTTTGTACCAATATAATAATTTGGTTCATTTTTGTGATTGTAATGTTCACGTGGAATCTGACAGCAAGTCTTACCCATAAAATAAAAGTCACCCAGCGTGCTATGGAGAGATCCATGCTCGGAGTGTCGCTAAAAGATAGAATCCAAAACGAGGAAATACGCAGAAGAACTCAAGTAGTGGATGCTACCCAACGAATAGGCACACTCAAGTGGCAATGGGCAGGACATATCTGTCGAAGAGACGACGGTCGATGGGGAAGAAAAGTATTGGAATGGCGCCCAAGAACTGGCAAACGAAGCATTGGCCGACCCCCTGCAAGATGGACTGACGACATAAGAAGAATAGCGGGAGTGACCTGGATGCGGAAGGCGGAGGATCGAAGAGGATGGAGACTCATGCGGGAGGCCTACGTTCAACAGTGGACGGACACAGGCTGATGATGATGAATGTTCACGAGTATATGCCAAGTATTGTGGGAATCTCATTTGAATTATTGTGCATATTTTTCTTATTCTATTCTATTCCATATCTTTTATAATTTTCAGTACTTGAAACATGAGGTAAGCATCAGCAGCACACGGCCTGAGGTCTCTAGGAGCTTTACTGTTTGGGGGACGGACATCACAAGGATTCATCTCGCGCTGGTTTTCTCCTGGAAATATTTAACACAATCAATTAGAACTTGTAATATTGAGGAATTTTCTACTATCACAGTTTTAAAAAAAGTGGAGCATTAAAAACAATGTGTAATAAATGTAAAAAATCATAATGGGCCAATTGATTAAAAATATAAATAACATAATAGAAAACAAACAGACTTGTCTTACACATGCTGAATAACAATGTTAATGGACGTCGACCAAGAACTGTCAGTTTACAAAATTCATTCCTGCGTTTCCTTCTTCATACGATCTGTATCTCGTCACAAAACAGATCAATATACACTTGCAATATCCCCAACTCACAAACACAACAACAGTTTCCCGCATGCAGCGTCCAGTCATCCTGACATTGTGTGTCAGAGAACTCACTGGTCTCGTCCAGTTGTGCTCTACTGCATTCATAAAAGAAAAACAATAATTTCAAAATATTTCTTAACAATTTTTTTACTAGCCCATACACCTACACCTAGCCTCGAACATTTAGTTCTGAAAAATTTTCATGAAAATATTTTCATGATTAAGAACATAAATTCAGTTGCTGAGTTTGTAAGTCACATTAACATGGATTCGTTGCAGTGTCAGGAACAGGAGGATGCACAACACACTCTACTCTAAAGACAACATTGTATGGCAAAGGTTTACTAAAGTCATGGAAAAAATTATAAATAGATAGCATTAAGAGACATTATGGCCATTACCTTGACAGTCATTAGTGGCCCTCTCAAACACTAACGACACCAGCTGTCGCACCGTGGCTCCTGCAGCGTGCTGGGCGCCCCCGCGGGCCCCCTGAAGCTTCAAGCACACCACTAGTGTCTGAAAACAATCAATTACAAAAACATAAATAAACCTAAATAACTTCTTAGGTTTTCACGGCCAGATTTGATATTGTGGCTTTTGGGTTTAGCCATGTGTGGCGAAGTGCCAAGTGTGAGTCTAACTAAGTCATCAACCCTGAAGATGACCCCTACAATGGCGGTCGAAATATTGGTAAGAAGTAATTCGCCACACACGGCTAAATCCAAAAGCCACAATAATAAATAAGCCTATTAAAAAATTATCATTTGAGGAATAATGCCAAACCAAAAGTGCCATTTATATAGCATCTGTATCGTACCCATTCTTCTTCACGGTTGTGAGATTTCACATCTCATCATAAGCTAATACAGACATATAATAAGTTTCGAAAACATTTTTTTTGCGTAGAATACTGTGGGTACATTGGTTTGACTTTGTGAGGAATTATAATTTTAAATTATTTTTTTTAATTAAAAAATTAATAAAATAGAAATATTTACTTTTGATTCACATTTATTTTAAATGATTACATGTTTCGGCCTCCCTGGAGACTATCTTCAATAATTATTGATGTATGTATCTTCAATAATTATTGATAATAAATTTAAAATATTTAGTTTTGATTCACATTTATTTAAATGATTACATGTTTCGGCTTCTCTGGAGACCATCAATAATTATTGATGGTCTCCAGGGAGTGAATCGATATGAATGTGAATCAAATTTAAAAAAAAATATATAATTTTTTAATTAAAATTAATTTAAAATTATAATTATGCAGTTTCACCAAGTATTGTCAGTTGATAACCTTAATGTTATTTTGTGAGGAATGACAGTGTAAGAGAGCGGAAAAAGCAGCCTTGCATATCACAGTCGGACAAAAAGCGAAGGTGAACCTGGTTGAGATATATACTCGTACTACAGCAAGATAACATAGATAGCCATAGCTGCCTTTTCTTCGAGCTCCCGGGCTTAAGCCATCCTTGAAGGCTGTCAGGAGCTATACAAACAATGTACTCAGCTCGGCTGTGGAAGGCAGAGCTGGCATGGGATGAGGCGAAGACTATGGCGACTGGCAGAGCTTTGTGGCGGCAGTTTGTGAAAGCCATATGCTCCAGTTAGGAGAGCAAATATGGTATGAAGATAATGACATATTCTCATACCCTAGCCAGCGTGTCTCCCCGGACGAGGTCAGAGGTGGTGAGCAGCAGCGCGGCCGTCTGCAGCAGGCGCGGCTCCAGGCCCCCGGCCGCGCCCAGGCCGGCCAGACAGTCCACAACATGGCGGGCCCCGCGGGCGTCGACTCCTCGCCCGGCAATCAGCCGCTGCATGGTGCCCAGGCAGAACTGAAAACCACACTTGATGTTGACAAACAAAGTATGCATAAAATGCTTCTAATACTACAGCCGGGCGACACAGTCCAGCAGTATTCAGACACCGTCGGTTTAAAACTCGACAAATCATGATTTTTAAAAATACATTTAATCAAATCTAAGCTCTATAGATGCCCCCAGTAAAGTTGGGCCATTCCTTAACAACAACAAAAAAATATCCAGGCCTCAGGAGCGTCAGGCTAGTCATCAGATACTTCTCTGGTACTACAGACGCAGTCTAGGGATATTCGCGAACTCTTGTCCTGGAGGCTTCCATGAAATCGCCCCCATACAGCTATGATTCTTGATATCTTGTCAAGAGCCAATGCAGCCATATAATCCATAATCATCAACGCCAAACATTACACCTGCAATGGCAATCAAAATATCGGAAAGAAGAAGAAATTCGCCACACACGGTTCAATCCAAAAGGAACAATAAGATAAAATTATATGACGAATGATATAAATATTAAATTAATGGTAGTTAAATCACATAATAACAAATCATAATTTAATGATAGATATAACAGATATTTGTATTTGAGATACCCCCAACACCCAGACTGAAGTCGCGAAGCAGCTTTCTGAGATCCACACAACCTCTCACATCCGGCCCTGAAAATGAGAGACTACAGATCTGGCAACAAGTCGCGTCCGAGGATTTCATTGCTACAAAAGAAGGCCTCCCAACTGGCAAGAACCTTGACTGGCAGACCTGGAAATCCCTGAACAGATTAAAAACCGGAGTTAGTAGAACAAAGGACAACCTCAAGCGGTGGGGAGTGCTTTGGAAGGGAGAGTCAGTATTGTACGACTGTAGAGACCTGCAGACCGCCTAACACCTAAGATCCTGCTGCATGAGCCCAACAAGCTGCACATCTCAGGACCTAATGCTGGGCAACACACGGACTATCAATATTGCCAGATACTGGGCAAAAATAATTTGACGTCGCTGACACAAAGAAGATTTGAGATACCAAAATTGTATTACCTTGATAATCTTGATGTCCTTGGATTCGCATCCCTGCACCAGGGGGTACAGGATCTGGTTGACGACGCCATAAAGTGAAGCCTGAGGATTGTTTGCGGCGAGCGACAGCTTTTCAATCGCTTCATCGCACGACTGAAACATAACAATTTAATATTAAATAAAGTCTACAGAATATTAAATAATAAAGTAAACTTAATTCAGTGTAAGAGTGAAAGAGATAGTCGTACATGGAGAAACACTCAGATCAAGCAGAACAAGTAGAAGTATCCTGCAGCAGACGAGAGGTATTCCTAGCACGGATTTTGCTAATGGTGCATTTAGATTCGTAACACCAACGGCCTGGAAATCGCTGACGTAATTTATAAAAGGACTAAAAACAGAGGCATCCTTCAGAGGCAGACTCAAGAGTAACATTTTTACTTAGAAAAGTAAAAAGAAGCGCTTTTGGAATGACCATTTGGTCATAAAAAAGCACTATATAAATGCTGATATAATAATAATAGTCTCCAGTAAAACGTTTTCTAACTTATACTCTCTATCTATGACTGTGAGTGAAAAACACAAACTCAATAAGCGGAGTTCCTTTCGAATACTATCATTACATTCGGTTTAAGTAAGCAGTTATCCCATTCAAATGTCCATAACTATATCAATGCTTTTTATCAGTAGTAATTATTATTTTAATCTATAAACACTGTGACAGAGACTGAGCTGAAACTTATATGTGAGCATTACAGCCTTGGATGAAAGATAAAAGTTGTTTTATCAGCAATTAAAGTGTATTAACTGCTTCATAAAAAAAGCTGTTTACAATAAATAATCGTAAGAACCTTTGTTATGAATAAAGCCACAATTTTACAGGTACTGGTTTATCATGAGCAGAATACTTGTTAATATCTTTTTGACAGTAATGTAATGCATTTTTGATTCTACTGTGTCAATAACACTTTTAAAGCAGGCAACCCAAATTAGCAAGATTGAATATCTAGGATAGAAAGTTAAGGTTAGGTTTGATAAATGTTAAAATATTAAATAAAAATATATACAGTGGTACCTCGACATAAGAGTTTAATTCGTTCCGTAACCTTGCTCTTATTTAAAATTACTCATATCTCGAAGCAATATGTACAAAAGTCACAAAATGCGAGCACAATTTATCAAAGATGCTTTGTCAGCGATAACACACTAATAACTGATTCTCTGATCGTGGCCGGGGGATTCACGCAGGAAAGCATGACGCGCGGTTCGTGTGCAACCGGTCGACCCGCTAAGCCGATTGCTCGTATCTCAAATTTTGTTCGGATTTCAAAGCAAAAATTGCTTGCTCGACGGCTTGTATTTCAAAAAACTTGTCTGTTGGGGCACTTGTATGTCAAGGTACTACTGTACTATGAAAAAATTCAAGTATTTCTGAGATATTAAAATGATTTATTTTAAGAAAAAGAAGAATGGATATGGTAAAAACATGTGTATTATTCTAGATTCTACAATAAATTTTGTATTATAGTGATACTACGCATTCATTTACAATATATTATCAATAAAAACAACAAAAATCAACACTATCAGGAAAAATCAGTTGTCATTTTTTTTCCAAAATTCTAGGAACAATTTTGTTTTTTTTTAAAATTACCATTACAGTTTTGTTTCTAATAAGAATATTTGTTTGCTCTATATTTTATTATTGAATCCAAATTAAATATGTATAATACAGAAATCCATACACTATGAATAATAATTGTACAATCACAAAGCATAATGGGTCCCAAAAGTCGTAACTATAATAAAATAAATTATATTATTAGGTATTGTATAGTACGATTTCATACAAAGGGTTACTGATTAAAAGAAAAATACAATAGGCTTCCGGAAAGCGTTGGAAGCTTTCACATGACAACACTGGGGAAAACCTCTTAGCATATTAACTAAATATCTAAGCATAATTATATCAAAATTATTTTTGACATTGCATGATTCAAAAGTATTTACTGTATTTTTTTCAGATATTTTTATTCTTTTAAAATTGGTGATATTAGAGTATTTAAAAGACTTTGAGAATAAAAATATACATGTTTATTTTGGATTATTGTCATCACGCACTGAAATAAAAATATATGGTTATACTTGACTGTAATGTATCAAGTTTTAAAACATTTTATAAAATTAATACATGCTTTAGGATATTTAAAATCTATGATGAAGCAAATGAACTATGGTCTTTATAGTATCATTTCTCATTGTTAGATTCACTATTTCACATGTAAAAATGACATTTTTCACACTTTGCTTGCCATTTTTGACAGTTGTACCTACTAATGAAAAAATACTTTTTTAAGTAAAATAATATTTTGGGAAAACTAATCGCCTTGCTAGTTTATTTGAAGCGAATCTAACTTAAGCCAAATAAAAAAATTAACTGAATAATAAACACCCTTTTCAAATAAATTAAGTTCTTGAGTAAGTATTCTTTGCTGTCAAAATCATAGTAATAAGTGTGAAAATAAGGTATTTTAAAAGTATAAAATAGTAAATCTTTTCATCAGGAATGTTACAAAGGAAGTATATTTGTCATTTCCAAGATAGCATAGATATTGTAAAGCTCAATACACTACAGGGAAGTGTAATCAAATATAATTGCTAACAAAAACAACAAAAACACACTGCCAGGTAATACCCCAGTATAGGTAAATAACAAAGCATCACGATTCTTACTACAAATGTTCAAAAAACAAATGAGGTGTTTTGAAAGGACTTGCCTCTCTTATTTGTGGGTATTTCTTCTTGGTCTCGATGCTGAGCTTCTGGAAGTCCGTCTGTAGCAGCTCCAGGAACTTCCTGGTGGAGTCGTCGCCCGTGACGGGGGCGACGTACGCCATGGTGGCCGCTGAGGAATACGCACTGGCGGCTAGGCGCCCCCCGATACAGGCATCGCGCTATTATTGTACAATTTATCGGTTCTGGGATGTGTACAGGTTCACGGCTCGCCGACAACTCGGAGGTGATCGCGTAGCGAGTGACAGTTGTCAGATTTCAGGTGCTGCAACATAAAAATATTTTAATTAATTTTATAAATATTTTATTATACCTATTTACAAATCATGTAAGTAAAAAAAGGAGCAATCAATATTTTTTCCAGGCATCAATTTTGAAGGCCATTATCATAATTTTTTATGAACAATTTTTTCCAAGATTTAAAAGGACGTATATTTTTTATTATAATATAATATAATCATAATTAACATCCCATTTTACATGTATTGCCTTCGTGGACATTGAAAAAGCATTTGATAAAGTAGATTGGGAGAGGCTCTTCGATGTTATGAAAGAAATTGGAGTCAAATACAAGGAATGAAGATTCATATTTTCACTTTACAAAGAAGCAGCTGCCATAATATCACTTGGAAATGTCCAAAAGGAAGCAAAAATACGCCAAGGGGTGAGACAAGGATGCTCTCTGTCGCCTGTACTCTTCAACGTATATATACAAAATGCAATTAATAACATCAGGGAAAAAATGGGTCATAGAGAGGGGGTTAAAATACATGGCCAAAAGATTGATATGATAAGGTTTGCTGATGACATTGCTCTGATTGCTGAAACTGAAGATGAACTCACGGAAGCGCTGACATCCATGGAAAACATATTTAATTCCAACTACAATATGAAGATAAACAGCACAAAAACCAAAGTCATGAGAGTAAGCCGCAATGAGCAGCAGAAAATTAACATATCAATGCTAGGAGTACCCCTAAAAGATGCAAAAGAATTTGTATACCTTGGAAGTACGATCACCTGGGATGGCAGAACAAAAGAGAAGTCAACAGTCGAATACATCAAGCAAGGCTAGCTTTCAATAAAAAAGCCAAAATTCTTGAGTCAAGGAATATTTCTTTAGGGCTCCGCAAGCAACTTGCCAAAACACTTGTTTGGAGCATCTTAATGTACGGCTGTGAGACATGGTGCTTATCTGAAAGTGATAAAAAAAGACTAGAGGCCTTTGAGATGTGGTCGTACAGAAGAATTCTCGGAATTTCCTGGAGAGACCACGTCACGAACAATGAGGTTCTCAGAATAATCAAGGAAGATAGGCAACTAATAAGAACGATCTCAGAGAGGCGAGCCCGATGGATTGGTCACACCATGCACCACGATGGTCTTCTTCACGATATTGTGGAGGGGATGGTTGAGGGTAGAAACTGTAGAAGGCGCCCTAGACGGGATTATTTGCAGCAAGTATTCAAGGACATGAATTGTAGTGCTTATGCTGAGCTGAAAAGGGTTGCGGAGGACCGAGAGGAATGGAGATCGAGATGCAAGATTCTGTTGCTGCAAACCAATCCACCGGATTGATACTACGAAGAAGAACATCCAAGTTTATGGATGTTGATGCGTCAACTGGATAGATAAGGTCTTCTTCTTTTATTAGTTATAGATTAGGTAACATAGGTGTATATTATATTTTTTTATACTCGCAACTCCAGCATCTCTTGTCGGTTGGTTAAATTTCTTCAACTTTTCGTAACAATGTTACACTGTTTTGTTATTTATTCTATGCAGTATTCCCTTACTTTGTAAGCTTGATGATGACTTTATCATTGAACACGAAACTAAACCGACAACCAGGTGAGGTATTCACTGCACAATTCGCCACCTGATCGAATCTAAATATGAGTTAACCTATTTTCATTATTGTTTATATAAACACACCAAGGAGCTGAGAGCATTGATCCTCTGGTGGACTCAACTGTTTATGTCTTTCAGTGGTAATGTAGCTACTAGATCAGTAGGCTTTAAACTTAATTAGCATATAAACTACTCTCAAAAAATACTAAAAAAAAAAAACAATCTGACTGCCTACTTTCAAAAATTGTCTTATACAAATTGATATTTCTTTACAATAAATTTTGTCATCGTTCTTTATCTTAACATATTTAATATAAGTAATACTTCACTGCAGTTGTAAAGCATTAAAACTGTGTATAAAATCTGATTACTGACTGTAACTGGTTTGAGTATCGTATCCTGTGTCGGATATAATAGGTCGATGCAAAAGTTTTGACCGTTTTTTACATATACAATTAAACACTTTTTTTTTTTTAGATTTGTGTTATTTATTTAATCAATTATGTAATTTCCGTCAGTTCTAATAACCTTCTCCCATCTTTATATCAACTTATTAATACCATTCGTGTAAAATTCCGTGGATTTTGATGCGAAAAATGTAGAAAGGGACGTTTTTACCTGCTATAATTGTATCAAAAATTTTATCATTATTTTTTGTTTGCAGTGATCGGAATAAATAAAAATCGGAAGGAGCAAGATCTGGAAAATACGGTAGATGCTTGATAACATCCCAATTCAACTCATTTAGCTTGTGTTGGGTCATCATGCCACATGTGGTTCCGCGTTGTCGTATTTTATATTAACTGCCCATGAACACAAAGGTTGTATGATACACATATATAAAAATAATTATTCTGTATCGCGCACTATAGAAAGCTACTTTAAACAGACTAAATCAGTGGTTCTTAACCTTTTTAGGTGTTCGCACCCCCGTGTATCTTCAAGTATGATTTGGCACCCCCAAATATCTGGGAGAAAAATATGAAAGGAAATAACATGGTTTAATGCGATTTTGAAGTAATTTATTTTATTAAAATAATTATTTATATTTAGTCCAATAAACTAATATTTATTTATATTTATATTTATTTATTACAAATATTTATGTATGAAGTACAGATACAAACAAAGGAATTAATGACTTCGTTGCTGTTGCTTACTTTCAATTATCTTTTGAAATCGGGGTTCTTTGGTTGAAAGAGCCACACGCATGTCGTCACTCGCATTTAAACGATTTCTGGTTTTCATTTTTATATTTAAAAGTGATGAAAATCCTAACTCACACAAATATGTTGTGGCAAAGGGCACAAGAACTTGCAATGCTCTCCTTGCTAACTGTGGAAATGGTTGTAGCTGGGCACACCAGAAATCTTCAAGTTTCATCTTTGCAAAGTCCAATTGAATTCGGTGGTTTGTTTGTAATTCAATGAGATTATCTTTCATTAATACTGCGTCATCTATTAAATTAATGTCAAAAAGAAATGGATGTACTATCCATTCATCAACAGCTTCAATATCTCCTGCTGTAAAATAACCCTGAAAAGACTCACTCAATTGTATTGAACTCAATATCCGAAACAATTTCTTCAAGCAAAGGGAAATTTGCGAAATTATTTTTTTGAACACGTTTTATCCATACCGAAAGTTTACTAATAAAAGCAGACAATTTTTCTCTTGCCGTTATAGGGTTAACTCCAAATCCTTGCATAGATATGTTTATTTCGTTCAGGTGCGAGAATATATCGGCCAAATACGCCAATCTAAGGATTGATTCTCTTTTTTCAAAGTCTTCAACTAAATGACTGCGCTGGTTCCTAAGAAATTGAATTATCTCCTCGCGCAGATCAAATACTCTGCTTAACATTCGGCCACGAGATAACCACCGCACTTCAGTGTGAAAAAGAAGTGTTATATGTGTATCACCGATTTCTTCACAAAAAGCCCGAAAGATGCGATGATTCAGCGCACGTCCTCTGATGTAATTTACCACGGCTACTGCGGTCGACAAAGTATGTATTAAATTCCCTGTCAATGTTTTTGATGCAAGTGCATGTCGGTGTAACATACAATGGGTAATTGTCACTTCTGGAACTTCTTTTTTGATATAAGCAATAAAACCAGAATGCTTTCCTAACATGGCGGCCGCACCATCAGTATAAATTGATCCAATCACATTGATTGATAATTCATATTTCTTAAAAAAACGATTAATATGGTTAAATATATCAACTCCTCTTGTTATCAAGTCCAATGGTTCACAAAACAAAAATTCTTCGATAACACTTTGTTCTTTAACATAACGGATGTACACCATTAGCTGACTACAATTGTCAACATCAGTAGACTCATCAAGTTGAACAATAGCTTTCACGGGGCTATTCTTAATATCTTCTACTGTTTGTTGTAAAATGTCTTCGCTCATTGCTTCAATTCTATATCGGATTACATCATTTGATAGTGGAATTTGCTTAACTTTATTATAAGCTTCCGAGCCCAATTCAATGTTGGCGATTTCCAATGCACAAGGTTTCACTAATTCTTCCGCTATATTATGTGGCTTCTTTTTCTTTGCACAAAGATATGCTATTAGGTATGATGCTTGCCGCAAGGGTTTTTCAACTGACGCAGATGTAAACGTCGTTATAGTACCGCTCGCATCAAACCGCGCTCTCTTACAGCTGAGGCTGTCAAGCGTATACCATTAAGTTGCAATCTATGTAGTTATCACCGAGAAAAGTAGTTTTAAAATGCATACTTTTACACATACCGGGGAAAAGCCATTCAGTTGTACAGTTGCAAGGTACGCAATTATAAATGTAGTGTGAAAGGTAATCTTAAAACAGATATTTTAACTCACACTGGTGAAAAACTGTATAGTTGTAAGATATGTAGTTATAAATGTGTTCAAAAAAGTCATCTTCAAGTTCATAATTTATCACACACCGGGGAAAAACAATTCAGTTGTGAGTTATGTAGTTTTATATGCAGTCGAAAAGAAAATCTTTAAAAACATACTTTGAAACCTTCTTCTTCTTCTTCGTGTCAGCGACGTCAAATTATTTTTTCTCAATATCTGGCAACATCGATAGCTCGTGTGTTGCCCAGCATTAGGTCCTGAGATGTGCAACTTGTTGGGCACATGGAGCAGCATCGTAGGTGTGAGGCGGTCTGCAGGTCTCCACAGTCGCACAATAGTGTCTCTCCCTGCCGAAGCATTCCCCACCGCTCGAGGTTGTCCTTTGTTCTACCAACTCCGGTTCTTAATCTGTTTAGGGATTTCCAGGTCCGCCAGTCAAGGCTCTTGCCAGTTGGGAGGCCTTCCTTTGGAGTAATGAAATCCTCTGGTGCGATTTGTTGCCAGAGTTGGAGTCTCTCATTTTCAGGGCCGGATGTGAGAGGTTGTGTGGATTTCAGAAAGCTGCTTCGAGACTTCAATCTTGGTGTTGGGGGTATCTGATTATACAAGCAGTGGGACGGTTGGTTGATTGCCTTACGCATTTCTTCGGCGCATATGACTTTGTGTCATGTTAGGTGGTGCGATACCAGCCAAGGGGTATAGTTTAGAAATGGGTGTTGGTTTGAGGCAGCCTGTGACGACTCTGCATGCATCATTCAGGGCAGTATCCACTTGATTACAGTGGGCTGATCGACCCCTCACTGGTGCCGCATATTCTCCGGCTGAGAGACAAAGTGCTAAAGCTGAGGTACGAAGAAGGGGTGGTTGGGCTCCCCAGTGAGTGTTGGTCAGTTTGCGGATGAGGTTGTTCCTTGTTGCAACTTTCTGTTTGGTGTTGCTGCAATGACGCCTGAAGGTGAGGGTGCGATCTAGAGTGACTCCGAGGTATTTTGGATGGTCGCTATGTTCCAGTACTCTACCTTCCCACGTGACACGAAGCTTTCTGTTAGCTTCCCTGTTTCTAAGGTGGAAACAGCAGACTTGTGTCTTTGATGGGTTAGGTTTGAGATGGTTGGTTTTGTAGTAATGGGACATCTCGTTGAGTCCCTGGCTTAGGATGTCCTCAACTTCTTCATACATTACTGCTTGTGCTGCCAAACCTAAGTCATCCGCATATATGAAAGATTTTGTGTCTTTAGGGGTGGGTTGGTCGTTTGTATATATATTAAATAGTATAGGAGAAGTACACTGCCTTGTGGTAAGCCGTTCTTTTGGTTACGCCATCGGCTGGTTTTCCCCTGAAAAATTCTTTGAAACTTGAAAAAAAGCCTAATGATTTGGATAATCTTTAAATTCTGCATGTATTGTATTTAAATAGGCTTTTGTTAACCCAACAATAAAATACCACATTAAACATTATTATTCAAGTATACATAATATACCTGTATAACTTTATTAGAAAATATTTTTTAAATTCTTCAGTTGTTAATTTTTTATTACAAAAGTATATAATTATCTTATTGAATAGTCAACCTACCTATAGCGTAGTAATAAGACCTATTTATAAACTCTACACTCCTGAAGCCTGAACTATTTAGTCTTAAGGGGCGGTCGAACCCAAAATGTACACTATAAAAGCAACCGTACAAACCCCGAGGGAAACGATATTGAAAAAATCTCTATAGAACTGTACACTATAGGAGGGTTTTTTTGTATAACATATTTATTATATCATCAGACGATGATTTTGCATATTGTTATTTACCAAAGGTGTATGATTTTCTTAAAAAAATATATTGTTTAATTTTTTTTGTTTAAGTTTAGAGTTGTTGCATTTCTTTTTTATTAATAAAACATAATATTATAACAAAATAATGCTTATTTAATTTTAATGACAAGTATGAGACAGCAGGCGATGAGAAAGCAAGATTAAGGGATTGGCGCTCAAGAACTGGTAAATATTGGACAAGCTCCAACTAGATAGATCGATGTCATTAGATGACCAATAGGGAAAGGTTTGATGAAGAAATCGGAGGATCAGGAAGGGTGGAGACTCATACGAGAAATCTGCGACTAGTAGTAGACAAAAGCAGGCTGATAATAATGAATTTGACAAAGGTTTAATCTTAGTTTTATTAGTTTTTTAAGTATAATAGTTGAACAATTCATACACATATACAAATTCACAGCAAAAATCATCTTAGAATCTTTATTGCCATTTCTCTCATCATAAATCCAGAAAGAATTAATGGCATACGCTGGGATTCGAACCGTGAATTGAACAACCATTGTTCAGTTCATTTCACAGAGCTGACACATGTCTATTTGCTCTGCACTCTGAGTACAGAAGTCAACACATTATATTAGTAACACGCATTTTTTAAAGATGGCGCTTGTAAACCGCATGTATAAATATTAATCCTTTCGTTAAGGCTCGGTGGAATACAAATTATACTATATAGCGTGAATTTTTCAAACCATTTTTTTTGCCTAAAACTAGTATTTGAAGCATAAATGTAATTATCTGATCCATTTTCATATATCACATTGATTCTTCTATCTTTTAGCTATCAGATGATGCATAAGAACTTATTATATTTAACAAACGTTCATTATGTAACTCCATACATGTGTTGGCATTAACGCATGTGGTTTACAGAAAAATCGCTCCTGTGACGAAACCTAACGATATTTATTTACATGCTTTACAGATTCCTGTACATAAATACATGTAGGTTAATAAAGGGAATGACTGCACTTCCAATTTCTTACCGTAGATGTCACAATGAGTACTGAAAGTAGCCAAATGATGCAGTCATAAGATTCCCCGACCGTTGACATCGGTCGACGTGATATTGCTTTGATACACTCTTAGAATAGTTTTTTATGCTTCATCTGATACCTAAAGGATACAAGAACCAATGTGTTGTATGAAAATAGACCAGATAAGTACATTTATGCTTTAAATACTAGTTTTATTTTTGACAGTATAGTTTGTATTCAAACCGAACCGTAATGAATTAATTTAATTCTGGTCTTTAGTGGAAAATAACCCTGCATTTAAAAATTACCTTAACATTCCACATCGCGACTGTTCCACTATTTTGAGTGTCATATCTATATTTCTTTTTTGTATAGCGTAGATTCTTATAAGGAACATCTTAGGATAGGAAAGGTTTTGTTGAAGGAAATAAAGAAAAAACATCGATCACAATGATGCAAATACTTTTATTTGTGATATCGTTTGAAATTTTTATAATTTACAATTTTACACCAAGCTTTTTTTTTAATCCCTTGTTCATACATTTTTTTTAATTAGCGCACAAATCTCATCCGAAAAGGCATTTTTTTTATAAATATAATATTTTCTAGTGTTCATCATTAAGTAGGCGCCAGAAAATATAAAACCTATATCCAAAATCAACGCCCAAAAATAACCCTAAACCTCCAAAAATTAACAAACACCAAAGTACGTAAGAATTATAATTATACATACAATAATGAGACCACAATCTAAGTACAAAGTTCCTACACCATTCATTTAATTTATTGCCAATTTTTTACAAGATATTTATATATTTTTTATGAATATTCTAGCATTAATACATTACATTTGCGTTTTCTATACATTGGTGGATTTAAGACACTGACTTTCTGATATACAGGGAAACTGGGGTTAGTACATATATATGTTTCCTCTCATGGTTTCTCTACAAAGTTGATTCTAACAGTTAAATATATAACTGCATCTATAATCAAAACATCAAAATATGCATGAAATTATAAAAAAAAGAATTATTTTTTAAGAATATTATAAATTATTAAAATTGAATAATTAACAAACGGACATTACTAATACATGAAGTACAGGGTGGGGCAGGGAAGTATCCAAGTATACAATCGACTTATTTTTGAGAAAAATACTTCTTGACTGCAAAAGTGCTTTGCTCATTCGACCAAGCCATGCTTACAAGTGAGGCTGGTATGAATAAAAAATTCCATGGCCACAGTGTTTTTTGAGCTTATATCCACTCCTGCAACACGTCACCACAACACAATACGCCATATCAAAAGTCTGGATACTTGCCTGTCTCACACTATATACGTTAATTCAAATTTAAAAAAATAATTTTATTCAATTTCTGAGCTCTAAAATACCCCTGGTTGGTGTGAATTTGATCCCTCACCCGCAAAATGTCAATCATAGCCTATCAATCAAAATCCGTGGTAGACGAAAGCCGTCCCGCGAGGACCACCCATTCATAGTAAATTCCTGCAATAATAAGGATGGTACTTGAACGTCGGGTTGTAGTCTGTGACGTTGGTAGATCAATACTCCACGTGCAGCGGCTTAGCCATATGAAGCATGGTAAGCGTCATAGAATTTCACAGATGAGACTTCAGATTCACTGTCACCATCTGTTGGTATTCTCCTGTATGTGTTTACATAAAAATAAAATAAAAATAAACAGTTTAACTATACATTATTGTACAAAACACATTGTAAAAAGTGTGGAACTTATACATTGTTTAATATTTCTTCGGAGAAATTTTTGTATTGATTTTGGATACATTTTGTGGCGCGCAATTTCTAAAAGAGACTTTTCAAGAAGGGAGGTCTTCTGTATTCAAACAAAGCACTAAATGCGATAAGTAATAATTACGATAGATACAAGATTATAACTTTATATATATTTTTTTATATAAAGTGATATTTTACGTATTATTTGCAGGTAAATCACCATTCCATATGCATATATTTTTTTGTATCTTTAATGACAATGATATTTAAGGACTCTTAATAGATATCTAAACAGTAAAAAAATAATTGATAGAATTTATGATTTTTTTATTAGAATTATAATATTTCGTTCCGCTGCATTTCGTCCCCAGACAATTCGTTCACCGACTCATTGGTAACGACGTGGGGCGCACTGGACGTCTGGTGCACGGAAAATTTGGTGCAAGGGACAACTTATGCACTGCGTGTCTCGCTAATCTAACCTAAAGTTATTTCGTTAACGAGACCTCTGATCTCTGGAAAAATCAATCAATAACAGGTTAGGTTAGGTTAGCGAGACAGCCAGTGCACTAGTTGTCCTGTGCTCCAAATGTCCCGTGCACCCGATGTTCAGTGCGCCCCACGTCGTTACCGATTTGTCTGGGGGCGATAGGTTGTGACATCATAATATTTGTATTGAAAAAAAAAGGTTTTCACATTGTCTAAAAGCGCAACATAAATTATGTGTTGCATCCAATATTGTTTTATGAATATTCATTTAAAAGTAATATTATATGCAATTTACTTAAATATTCTATAAAATAACAAGGTTTTATTATAAAATATGATTAAATATATGTTGGTGGGTTAAAAATATATAACATACTGTATATAAGTTCTAAAACAAGATTTGTAAATTTAAAAATAATGATTACTTAAATATACATATACTATACATAATTTTTTTTTTTCCGAGTCGGAACTATAAGTAGTCGTTTCTCATCCATTCAGTCTATAGTTTGGTTCGAGACCCGAGTGGTACTTACTAAAATAAATAGACTGCCGAAAAGTAATAATATTAAGCTTGTGAATAAATGAAGACTGATAGAATAATAATAAAAATATACATACTTTGAATATATACTATAGCGACATCTATCGTACGATGATAACAATGATATAAATACTAGTTTCAACGCAAGTCAGTCTAGGCAGGGCAATGGCGCAGTTCGCCGAGCGGTATGAATACCTGGGTATAGTTGGTTTCCAAGGTCCGCGGTTCGCATCCCGCTTCTGCCTTTATTTTTGTGCTTGGATTGACGCGTTGAAAAAAATAAATAAAAATTATGTATAGTATATGTATATTTAAGTAATAATAATATTGTAATATAGTCAACGATCTATAAAAGTAGATTAGAATATTGAAATAATAAAATAATATTCTAATAAAAATTAAAAAAATTCATATTAAAAATAATGTTTTCGTAATAATGTTTTCTCTAGAACTGCATTATGTTATTACAATTGTATTTAATAGATTGTTTACAATTAATTTTAGTTCGATTTGCTTGATATTTTTATTGAACATTTTTTCTAGTACCTTCATATAATGTTTTTCACTTGAATTATTGATTCAATTTTGATTTACATGGAACGGTGACTTACCTGCAACATAATGATAACAATACATTAAGTAAGATGTCGTTAAGACAATAAGTGTTAGTGTAAGTTTAAAAGAAGCTACAGAATAAGATCTAAGAAGTATGTAATCCAAAGTGGGAGATGGCAAACAGGCATTAATATTTGACATTATATTATTAATGCAAGCTCAAATAAAATTATATTTTAGTTGTTAATAATATTGAGGAGCGGAAATAAAAACGACATTTTAAACTAAATGTTGAAATAACATTGTTTTTTGCACAAATATTTACCCTGTGATGTAGAATTATGACAGCTAGAAATGTACAACTCCTTTAAATGCAAAAATATATGTCCAATAAATATTTTGGTGTGTAACATTTATTGAGATATACCCGTAAATTTACGAATAATTATATAATTATATTTAAAAAAAATAAAAATGATGTCTTCTATTTTCTTTTACACTATCTAAAAATCTTTGAACTTTCAAAAAAAAAAAACAGTGAACTAAGAATTTTATTCAATTTTTTAAATCATATTATATTGATGCAGTTACATCAAAATATAGTAAGGATTAATATTAATTAAGAGAGTCGTAATTTAATCCTTATTATTGAGTTTATAAATCACTATCTCTGTAGGTACAGGGTTTTATGTTGTAGCAACGCTATATGGACACGCCACTAAACACGAGGGTTAACACCAGTCAGTCCCTGGAACCCGGTGTGTCACGACACGCTACAGTTCTTGACACCAAAATGCCACACGAACCGCCGACGAATCTTGACATTACAAAGATTAGTTAGCAAATCTAACAATGTAATGCCAAGAGTATAAATTTAATAATTATTTAAAGCATTAAAAAATATTTTACAGAAATGCATTTATACATTCAAAGGTGGTATGTTGTACATTCTAGCATGTCAAAATATGTGGTGTTTCAAGCATTTTATTTTATACCTAATTTCATAAAATTATCAATTAAAAATATATTGTCAGAGTTTCACAAATTCACAAAACAATTCAAAATTCAATACATACAAAATGGCTATTTTCCAGAATCCGCACAGTGACATTTATAAAACCGTGCATTCATAAATCACCCTCGGGAAATGTTTTACAATTCAGTTATTTTAGAATACAAAACAACTCGTTTTTTTTCTAAGTCGATAATAAACCTTGTTACATAAAAACATAAAATCATTTTTACTATTTTGTTACATGTTTTCTTTATGAATCATATATTTAAATTTGAACAATAATTACACATTCTATTTACATTGCCATAACATATTAATATGGTATAGAATAAAGATAATACACACATCAAAAATATTTTCTAACCCGTAAACACAAACAAAACATTTTTTTTTAGAATGTAAAACTCACAAACCACTCCAAATTCACGGATTCATAAGAAATGTTCTAAAAATCCAAATAAAAAATAGTAAGACAATCTTCATTTAGCAGTAATTAATGTTTTTTAATTATGCTTTTAATTATTAACCTTTTCGCATCGGTTGTCGGCATATGCCGTCAAAGATTCCCCGACCGTTGACATCGGTTGATGTGATATATTTCGTTTTGCTACTTTCAGTACTCGTTGTGACATCTACGGTAGGAAATTGGAAGTGCAGTCATTCCCTTAATCAACCGACATGTATTCTCTACAGGAATCTGTAAAGCATTTAAATAAATATCGTTAGGTTTCGTCACAGGAGCGATTTGTCTATAAACCACATGTGTCAATGCCACCAAATGTATGTAGTTACATAATGAACGTTTTTTAAATATAATAGTTTTGTATGCATCATTTTATATCTAAAGGATACAAGAACCAATATGATATATGAAAAAAGGTCAGATAAGTACATTTATGCTTCAAATACTAGTTTTAAGCAAAAAAAATGGTTTGAAAAATTCACACTGTATTGACAGTATAATTTGTATTCCACCGAGCCGTAACGAAAGGGTTAGTAAAAAAATAATTAAATACAAATACTTAGGGTAACATGTTAATGAAAAACACACAAAACATTAGTATATAAAATAATATTTTTTATAGGTTGTGTCTGTGTTAACGGATTAAGAATCATACAATTGATTTCACATTCTCAATACACGACTATTGATGAAGTTTTTCTTCGGCTAAATGATACAATCTGACCTCCCCCTTATAAGCAATCCCGTGAACCGTATCGGTTACAAATAGTATGGTACAACCTCCCCTTAACAATTACTATCTCCATGATATATAACACGTTATGTCTAAAGTTTTTACTAAAATATCTGAAATATATGTTTTTAATAATATGTTATTTATTTTAATATCAATATAACATGGTGTGTTCTTCTTCTCTTTGACGCCCTGTCTGTGACTTTGTTTAGTGCGGTGGTTATTTTTAAAAAATTCCTTACGTTGATTTTAATATTTGCAATAAAAAATCACACACATGTGATGATATATATACTTTAAAAAGCATTATAATTTTCAATTCAAGAAAATAAGTAATAAAACATGTAAATAATATTCAAGAGCCATTGGTAAATAATAAATATTTAATATCAAACATGAAAACAAAAGATTGACATAAGTTTTAAAATCAATTAGACCATTATTTATAAGATAACAATGTTTCAATGTGAAGAAAAAAAAAATATTCAAATTTTATTCCATGATTTTAAAAGTCTAATTAGATTAAAATAAGTTATACCAATGCATAATAAAAAAACGATTTTGATGGTAGGTATGATTTCATTACTTCAAAGGAAGGGCCTCCCAACTGGCAAGAACCTTGACTGGCGGACCTGGAAATCCACTAACAGATTAAGAACCGGAGTAGGTAGAACAAAGGACAAGCGTTGGGGAAATGCTCAGCAGGGATAGTCACTGTTGTGCGACTGTGGAGACCTGCAGACCGTCTCACACCTAAGATCCTGCCACATGTGCCCAAAAAGCTGTACATCCCAAGACCTTATGCTGGGCAACACACGGGCTATTAATCTTGGCAGATACTGAGCAGAAATAATTTGACGTTGCTGACACAAAGAAGAAGAAAAATGGTAGGTATATAAATTAATATTCCTAATTAAAAAAGTAATAATTTTAATGAAGCTTAAAACTGCTTGAAATCTTATTTTTTTGAATAGAAAGCTATAATATGCAATACCCATCACACTATGCATAAATTTTCAATATAATATTTACAAATTTCTTCTATTATTTATGTTTTAACATAAGCTGGTTTTTTTATTAAATTTTGAACCAATTACTTTTACATTATATTTTTAAAATGACAGCATATTTGCGACAATATATATATATAAGTCATTAATGCAAATTAAATAACCACAAACCATTACATAATGTTGGCAGAATAAAAAAAAAATTAAAGCAATTTTTTGCTCATATGATAAAAAAAAGTCTAGAGACTGAGATGTGGTCTTAGAAAAATTCTCGGAATTTCCTGGAGAGACCACGTCACGAGCAATGAGGTTCTCGGCATAATCAAGGAAGATAGGCACCTAGTGAGAACCATCTTAGTGGAGACTTTTTTTCTGTCAAATATATTGCCATTTAAAAAATATAGAACGTTATTATTTTTATTCATTCACGAGACCGTTGCACACCCGCATTCTATCCAAACATGGAAGGTATAGTTATCTTACTAGGTAAGAGTAGGCAATACGATTTTTTTGTAATATATAGAAGAAGTTATAAGAATTACTAAGTATTAAGCGCACATGCTGTGAGATGATTATATATTATAATGTATATATATATATAATATTTACTATGTATATAGAGGAAAATATTCTTTATTATTCATTTTGAGCCCACACATACATTTAACATATCAAATCGAATTTTAACCATTCAGATTTTAGTCAATATCAAATTAAAAAACACAATATATAATAATTGAAAAAAAAAACCTTTTTCGATTAAATTCAAGTTAGTATCATCAGCATAATTTTAGTAGCTCCATATCGTGTTGGTTCAACTGTCAACTTTAGTTTATTATTTAGCCGCAATAATCTTTGGAGCGGTGACTGTGACAGTGCCTGTCAGTCAGCCCGCGCTCTCGAGTCTCTGCCCGACCGCTGCCCACGATGCAACATGTTTCGGTCGGGCGGGGAAACTAAAGTCTTGACTGTGAAATAAACGTGAATTGTGCTTCTAAACAAGTTCTTTGCTTTGCAACCTGCTCCTGCATCCTTTATCCGCGCGTCTCGATGACGAATCTTTGTCGCGTTTTAAAAAAAACGAGGGATGTAAATATATTTGATGAAATTCGATTTGATACGAAAATAAGTGCGATAAGTATTCCCATCGTTGCGGTGTGGTCTACGCATTAAATTTGTATTTATTTATATTTCACTCAACAAGACACCGCAACGACGCAAATAATCTATGTAATTAGTATATAATATAATGAAGTAAATAGTAGGTACGAGTAAGTGTCGAGGTAACGCCAAACAAATGTAGAGAAATATTCAATGGAGTTTGGAAAAATAACCTCCTCTTTTTGGTAATTTTTTTGAGATGATTACTTTTTACATATTTTCAACAGACATCTAAATATATTTTTAATGCAACTTATAAAATCGGAAATGTAATAAATATATTTCATGAAAATATTTAAAATATTTTTATTTAACTGTATTTAACATTGCCGACTAGTTTTCCATGAGTTTATGGTAAATTTTACATCATCAAGTTTTCTCCATGTAAATGATGTTTTCTTTATATAAATGATACGGAATTGCTGTAAGGTTATGAAAAATGATAAATGACAGTACTTTATAAAACAAAATTTGACATTCTTAAACGAAAAACGATAAATATTTTTAAACAAAATATATTATCGACCTGTTAATTAGAATGTACATTTGACTTTAGTTTTATTGGAACTCCAGTATAACCTGAGGCTTTCTGATGTCAGGATCCATTTCGTCATCGTCATGTAATGTTTATTACAGATTTATATTTCAGAGGTATATAAGAAAGCATTTTTATTCCTTTTGAAAACTAAAAAGAGTGGATCTAATAGTTCTACTTTTGTCCGGCAAGAATTCTTTTGGGATGGTAGGTTAGAGAGTCATATATCACAGACCTTTGATCCTATTTCCATTGGAGGAACAGAAATAGAGGTTGTAAACGACTATACCTATCTGGGACAAGTAATACAACTAGAGCGAAATAACTTCTCAAAAGAAATCGACAGGCGCATACAACTGGGATGGGCAGCATTTGGAAAACTAAAGTACATTTTTAAAGCGAAAATTCCGCAATGCCTTAAAACTAAGGCGTTTAACCAATGCATCCTTCCTGTATTAACTTATGGCGCAGAGACGTGGAATCTGACAGCAAGTCTTACCCATAAAATAAAAGTCACCCAGCGTGCTATGGAGAGATCCATGCTCGGAGTGTCGCTAAAAGATAGAATCGAATGGGCACACTCAAGGTCGATGGGGAAGAAAAGTACTGAAATGGCGCCCAAGAACTGGCAAACGAAGCGTTGGCCGACCCCCTACAAGATGGACTGACGATATAAGAAGAATAGCGGGAGTGACCTGGATGCGGAAGGCGGAGGATCGAAGAGGATGGAGACTCATGCGGGAGGCCTACGTTCAACAGTGGACGGACACAGGCTGATGATGATGATGAGGTTAGAGAGACACTGTCCTTCGAATTGCTTAAAGCTCATATTTGTCATAAATTTTAGGACAGCTGGAAGGTTGTAAACACAAAAATGTTGCAATAAACGTTAATTCAATAGCGAATATTGTTTATAAGTGTTTTGTAAAATTATATAAATTAAAGAAGTATTTTGTTATAATTTTCCAGTCGTTGAGAAATGATTAATGGTTGTTTTTCACTGAAACTGAAACACTTTCTTCAAAATGAATTTGTGGAGAAAGTCTAAATACTTTTAAATTAAAAAATCACACAAAAAATTAGCAATACAAAAATTCTAAAAATTTAAATTCATATATATCTTTCTAAATAGTAGCCTAGCATAGAAACTCAATGATAATTACTAAACATATACATTTGAACGAAAATTTTATGTTTGTTGCCTATGGAATGCAACACTCTTCAACGTATTTATTGTAAAGCTATTATGACATATTTTTTTTATTTATCATTTCCGATTTTATAAATACCATAGATTTACGCATCTAACGATACCGAACGAATGAAATGCAAAAATAGTATTATTCAATTTGATTAAAGAGTTTGATTAAAAAGCTTCAAGATTCATAAAATTAGTTTGTCTTTCGTTTTTTTTGAGAAGATTCGAAAAATATTTTCTTTTGATTTAAATAGATCCACTCTCATTCCTTTACGTTGTTTGTTTGTCAACAAGACGGTGCAATTTTCTAGTGTTGGGTGTTGTTATCTTGTCTTTTGCCATTATATGTGTATAAATTACAATGTATTCTTTACATTTTATTTTATTAGCTGAAATGTATAATGCATCTAAATGTATAAGCACTTGCAATCACATAACATTGATAATATCTATCTTTTAAATATAATATTCAAATTAAAATAATGATTTTACAATTTATTTTAAGCTATTCTCTATTATAGGGCTGAGCCATTGCTTAAAAACAAAACAAAAAATAATCCAGGCCTCACAAGCATTGGGCTTATCATACAATATCCTTAATAAACCCTGTACATTGAATACACAAATATTTTCCTGGTACTACAGCCAGTTTATGTTTAATCGCGGACTCTTGCTCTGGAGGCTTCCAGGTATATGTATGTTCCTAAATGGACCTCCGGGTGTACAGGTGTTTTGAGACAATGTATAGATTGGACTTGGGTCTCCTTTACAATGCGCTCATTCAAATTATGATCAGTTAGCAACTGATAAGTCCAGTGGGAGTCCCCTCTGAACAATTGTGGCCACTGCACAGAAGTGCTAAAAGAAAAAACCCGTGAAAGAGATTAGAATCGCATTCACAGGTTGTAAAGAGATGGAGAGATGGAAGATAGATTCTCTCACCGAAACACCACACCAATGAATAGACGAGAATATGGAGCGGTAAAAAAAACATTAAATGCAGCACTGCTCCTGTCAACTGCCATTGATGAATAGACTACTGTACAAGTATGGGCAAGCTGCGCCATTTAGTAAGTTTTTGATTCGTAGTATGTTGTATGCGCGATGATTGCTTCATTACCGTGCTGTGTTATTGTGTTAAGATGAAGTTCGAAAGACCATTTTTTTTAATTGGAGGATTTGAATATAATCCATTATATTATAATACTCGGATTGAGGACCAAATGGTTCAGCCCTTGGAAGTGTCGGGTAAATTGTCCGATCCCCTTAATAATAATTGATTTAAAATAATTACTCAAAAATACGCTCTTGATTCTACAGCTGCCGTGCGGAGCAGATGTGGTAAATTTTTTAAATATCAATGGTAATCCTTGATAAAGGAATAAGTAAAGACACAACAACAAAAAACAATGATAAAAAATATTTAAAAAATAATTAAATTCCATGATTATGTGATTACAAGCATTTATGTGAATTATTGAAATTGAAAAGATTGTTATTAAAGACATTTTGTTTAAAAATCACTTAAAAAATATTACAACCAAACATCAGTAATAACAATACATAAATATTGATGGAAAAACATTTAAAAAAATGTGGAAATGGACTTTGTCATATCATATATATGACACAGATTAGGTATATTTTAGGCAGGCCTAGTGATGCACATCCAACAAAATATTCACAAATTTACAATGCCTTAAATAAGCGTGTTTAAAATGTGTTGACATGTAATAATTAGATTGTTATTCCATCAATTTCAATCATTTCAATTTTCAATAATCATTGAGCATATTTGAAATCATTTTTTAATTGGTATTGTGGTTTTTTGGTTTTAGCCGTGTGTGGCGAATCGTTTCGACCGCCATTGCAGGGGTCTTCTTCAGGGTTGATGATTTTGTGATGAGTAGTTTAGCCGTCAGTCTAACATATATAACATATATATAACATACCTCCACGTGCGTCATGTCGGAGAGTCGTGTACGGCGGGTATGTTCCAAGGAGCGTACCTCCACGAGCGTCATGATGGGTATGTTCTAAGTAGCATTCCTCCACGAACGTCATGGTTGTCCTTGCTTGTCTGTGCAGGTTTTTGAGTGTGTGCTAGAGGTGGAAGTTGTTTTGAGAATCAAACCGTCATCCCTGTTGATGTTGATGGGGTGACTTTTGATTTAAAAAGGCTTCCCTTACTAGGCGTGCATGTTTCCCTTGCGTTCAAGCCACGATTAATGGTTCAAGGTGTCAGCCAGATGCTCTGCCAGTGCTGACGCCATTGTGTGAAGAGACCTATCAATTCACCACACACGGGTAAGCCCACAAGTCACAATAGCAAATTTAACCGTGATAACCTAAAAAGTTATTTTTTAAGCTATTCATACAAAACCTTACTTCTGTACACGATGCGCCGTTAATCCGGATCTAGAAACAATCTTGCCAATTCTACATTTCATCAATAATGTTACAATTATACATAATATGTTAAACTTTAATATATACTTTGCTTGCTATTTAAATAACCTTTAAGTCTTTGTTTTTGAAAACCTCTACGAGAATATTTTTAAGCCAAATATTATTAATTCTAAAATCACTTTTACATATCAGCCCCCCCCCAAGCACACATTTCTGAACTATCTATAATAATAATAATAATATTATATTAATTATTATTTTATCATACTTCTTATTGTAGACTTCATTACTTACGCCCTACACACAGACTCCATTTTGAACAATTACATTATTACCAACTGTTCCTCCATTTTGTTTGAAAAATATGTCACAAATTTAATTATCTCTTGATTTATTTACCTGGTTTATTATGCACTGTGCTAATCGGTTTAGTATTTAAAAATATTCTCAACGATGAATTACAAAAAATAATCAATACATCCCATACGTTTTCTACAGTTTATACAGAGTGCGGCAAAAAAAGCTGACGGCTTTCGTCGTTGTTTTGTTTTACAAACCGTTAGATTTTTTTGCTGCTCCCTGTATTTACAAAGTACAGAGAAGGGTTTTAATTATACAAATATGTTTCAATTATTTTGGTCACTAAGTATGTGAAAACACTTATTGCCTTTTTATTTGAAGAATAATCAAAATATTATCTAGGCTGCGTATGATACTTATTGCACCCCAAAAGTACAATGACTTAAGTGTGATTTGTTGCGTTGAGGTTATCAACTGACAATACTCGGTGAAACTGAATAATTAAAATTCTATTATTAATTGTAATTAAAAAATTTAAAATATTTTGTTCTGATTTCACATTAATTTTTAAGCGATTACATGTTTTGGACTCCCGGAGTCCATTTTCGATAGTTAATTATTAATTATTACCGAAGACGGACGTCAGGGAGTCCGAAACGTGTAATCACTTCAAAATAAATGTGAAATCAAAACAAAAAACATATTTGATTTTTTAATTAAAATTATCAATGCAATGGAAGTATTTTATTTTATTTAATGAAGAAGTTGTATTTTAAGCATTTATTGCTTTTTTTCAACAAAAAAATTATAATTTTACATAAATAATTCGGTTATAGTACAAAAGAAGTGATTTTTAGCACAGTAACATTGGTGTCATAGATTCTTTCAAATAATAGTATAAATTGTGTTAAACTTCAGGCTTGCAGGAGATCTCAAAGGGGCTCTTGTATGCAACTTCACATCCCTCACAAAATACGTTCTAAACAACTACATATCTTTTTTAATAAAGGCATATCAACTTGCGATCAAAACACTCCAGGTTAACGACACTTGAAAATAAAATAAAAAACCCATTAAATTCAACCACATTACAAATTCAACATTAAAAATTATCATATTTGTAAACAAGCGGAACTCCTTAAACATTTTTTTTTTTAATGTAAACGCATGCAGGAGAGTACACCCCGTCAAGACCAGTGCACTCTATGAAGTTCAGCCAGGGAGGCTGGACGCTGCATGTCGGAAACGTGTGTTGTGTTCGTGTTTGTGTGTGGGTTGGGGAGATTGCAAGTGTATATTTATCTGTTTCTTGAAGAGATCCAGATTGTAGGAAGGAGGAAACACAGACGCTGGAAGAGCATTCCATAGTTTACCGGTGGTATTAAGGAAGGAGATTTGGAAACTGCCAGTTCTTGATTGATCTATCAAGTGGTTTTTTTTCATGGAAACGTTGTTCGGCAAGTGTAAGACGAGTTTTTCGCTTGTGGGAGGGAGCAGGAAGAATTAGATCTTTAAGTTCCGAAGAGCAGTGACCGTGGTAATAACGGTAGAAAAGACTAAGTGAACCAATGTTACGCCTATGTTTCATCCATTGCAGGTTAGACGTAAGAGTGTTGTTGTTTATCAAATGAATTGCTCTTCTCTATTAAAATACACTTGCAATCTCCCCAACCCACACATAAACACAAAAATAACACACGTTTCCCGTATGCAGTGTCCAGCACTGTGCACTGTTCTCGACCGGTTGTGCTCTCCTGCATTTATTACATAAAAAATACATAGAAATACAAAAAATATATACAGTGGCACCTCGAAATACGAGTTTAATTTGTTCCCAACCTTGCTCGTATTTTAAATCACTCGTATCTCAAAGTGTCATTAAATAGCTCCGATGTACGACCAGTTGCGACTTTTTCTGGGTGCTAAGCCAATTGGTCGTATCTAAAATTTTGCTCGTATTTCAAAGCAAAAAATCGCTCGCTCGACCGCTCGTATCTCAAAAAACTCGTATGGTGGGCCACTCGTATGTCAAGGTACCAGTATATATATATCTGCATACCAGTATATACCTGTATGCAGAATGATGATACTATTGATCTTATAATGGCTAAATGTGCTATTTGCAAGGTATATCCCCTGCACTATTATTTTAACACTATCCAGTCCGATTACACAATATGTGTGTAATCACCAGGCCGAACGTTAAAGGCCGGTCACACAACATGTGTGTGATCGTTCCGCCATCGCTTAGCGGCCGACTATACACAGCTCGTGATGTTTTTTCAAACGTTGGTTACCGATCACACAACACACGTGCTGTTTTTACTTTCGACCGTAATTCAAAGATCTCAAAAGCTTTTAAGCGAGGCACGTATTTAATTTTATTTATTATAACACACGACGATAGATTTAGCAATTCTTTAAAAAACAGTCGGCCTCCAGCGTAAGTTTGATCGCGTAACGCGCGGACTGGATAGTTTTAAGATCATACCAAAAGATCACGGCAGTGAGCTATACGAAGAACAAGAACAAGATTATGAACATATTGTTTATTTTTAAATGTCATTAACCTGAAAATATCAGACGCTTTAATATTATATATAGTAACAGGTTAATATTTTATAGTTTTAAAAGCAAGAGTCCGCTAACGAGTGCACAAATCAAGCATTATATAGCTTTATTGACGAGACAATCTATAGTACAAACCAAAAAAAACAACACGTCTAAATGCTCTAAATGAAATTTAGCGTGAGAATCTAAAATATTTATAAATACATCATAATTATACAAACATTGGTGTTATATTTTTCTTAGATATTCGACTGATTGAAATTTGCCTACAGCGTATTTTATTTAACTTGTACTATAAACTGAATGTGACTTCTCTTCCATCGCTAAACATCCTTGGATCTCCCGCATAAAGCCGGGACTTGACGACAACAGCACACCTCTAAATATAAAACTTGTTGCATCAAACATCATCAAAAAATGTTACGTCATCCCTTAAAATTCAAACTAGATTTGTTTAGATTTTAATGACTTAAGTTTGGTTTGATTTTTTTTTAATTAAAGCAAATTCATATTGAAAATGTATTTTAAAGTTATTTCCAAGATTCATTGACAGACTAAATCAGATTCAAAAACGGTGTGGCAAAACCACGTTGACAGAGCACGCCAACGCAGTATCACTAACGGGCGGCGATATAGCAATCCAGTCCTTAACAAACTGCCCACAAACTATGACGCTTATCTCTTCTTTTTTTAAATTAGTTTGTAAAACTCACAAAAGGGTAAGGTTAGACTTTTTTGTCTCCATCTAAGCCAAACCAAAAATTTTATATACTAAATAGATAAATATTTAATACCATGTTTTAACATGGATCACACTGAGCAATGTTTAATTTGCTGGAAGACCGCAGTTTCGCTTGTAAATGTTAAAAATGTTCAAGCCTTCATCGATGGCGAAACTACGGTCTTCCAATAAGAGAATCATTCTTCAGAGTGATGTGTATTAAAAGAAGGAAATGAATATTTCTCTATTAAATATTGAAATGGAACTCTAAAGGAATGCAAAAAATATCTGGAAAGTTCAAGCATAATATTTAAATTATTTTAAGCCATTGATGATATTAGACCATTTAATGTACAAGTATTATGCAGTTTAGAGGTGTACTGTTGTTTATTAGTGTGCAGTAGTCACTAACACTAGCGCTTGTGTCGTGTAAGTGTCTCTGCTGTGTGTGTGATTCATGTGTAAGTGTGAAGCTGTCATTCAGCATGGGAACCACCAAATTAGTGAAAATGGCATGTGAATGGGGTTTATTCTGTGTATGGAGTTGTGGTGTTGCTGGAAAGCTACCAACACTAGCACAGTGTTGCTAGGGAACGTTAAGAGGTACCAACACCAGCGCTTGTGTTGTGTGTGTGTCCCTGTCTGTGTGTGGAGCTATCGTGGTGCTAGTGAGCCAACGTAACGGAACACTAGATTAAGGGAGTCTAGTTCTAGAACCAGATTAGAGGGAGACTAGTTCTAGAACCAACTGGAGGCGCCCCCCAGCTTGGCCGACAGGTCACCGATGCCCCGGCCAAACATATTGCCAACCTAAAAATATAATAAAGTAAATTTAAAAAAAATGAGATACAGTTAAACGATTCCTCCTTCATCCACCTACAAAAGATAACCTGTCGTATGCACGGTTAACTATTGTTAATCGAGTACACGTAATTTTTAAATTCCTTCCTAAATATTATATTAGTAGAATGCAATAACTTTGTGGTTTGTCGTATTAAAGAATGAAATAACACACAAAAAGAACTAAGATTTAATTTTGTTCAATCTAACGGTTTCAGAGACAACCCTCCTTCATCAGAACAAACTTAAAACTATCATAAGTACTGAACAATCAATCAATGATAGTGAGATAAGTGGAGGGGATGAGAGAACAGACAGTTGAGAATTGACCAGTTGAATGTTCAGTGATTTTACAAATGTTTTATTGCATCCTAAAGAGCACAGGTGAGCTTTGGAATGCTCTTTCCTCCATACAATTTGGAGCGCCACTATGTCGTTGCTTAGACGTGGTTTCTGTGCGGAGGTCGGGGGCACTTGTCTCAATCCTCCGCAGGGTAAGATCACGAAAGAAACCGAAAAAGAAGTAAGACTGGCGGCGCTCGCAGCATGGCAGAGCAGATGGTCGACCTCGCTCAAGGGTAGACACACATATTCCTTTTTTTCTTCCGTCCTCGACAGAATGGAGAAGCTGTGGCTTATTCTAAACTAAGACTAGTCAATTCATAACTGGTAACGGCAATTTTAAGGCTAAACTTGAAGAGTTTAGCCTCGTTGATAGTCCAGCCTGTCCATGTGGTAGCACAGGACGCTGAACATTTTCTGTGGCATTGCTCAATATTGCATTAAGTAGGGAAAGGCTCTTTAGCGTAATCCAACAGAATCCTGGACCGGTTGGATATGTCAACCTCATCGCTACGGAGTCCAACTACCATGCCTTTTCAGTATACATTCATACAATTTAGATTGCTTGAAGATGGGCCAAAAGCGTTATAATTGGCAGTCAATGAAGCAGACCTTCACTCAAATTACTCAATCGTTCATATAAAGACCGGTTTTACGTTCGGCCACGGAATGAACGATTTAAGCGCCATCTGTGTATGTTTATATATTAAAAATATAGACTGAGTTTTCTGACCTTTCCAACAACGGCAGTGACATTTCCTAGCTTGCCATCCTCTGCTAAGGATTCCAGTCTTGATTTTCCTCCCTTTGCTCCTTCTTCTGACCCATCTTCACCACCCCTGGAAATACACAGTCAACATTACTACAAGTATACTATAATGACTCCTGTAAATTGAGTACAACAGTAGTTTAAGACCATGAAAGATTCTAAATTGGGAACCCACATACTCGTAATATTATGAGAGAAGGTTAAAAGAAGTGTGTAGTCTTTTAATAATTAAAAACAATTTTTGAATTAATAAAACTAAGTCATTTTAAAATCCATTATGAATTCCCAATAAAAGTTGCGTAATCCTTTGTAATTTGAGTGATTGGGTTTAAACGATAAGTGAAATGTAAAATATATTGACATCAGCATGATGTAGTCCTTGCTTACTGTTACCGAAAACCTCGATAAACGATCTTTCGTCTTATATTTTTGTAGCTCGCCACACCTTTATGTAGATGGCGACATTGGCACTAGTACATAGTTTTGCCACCAGGCGGCGCTGCCGACAGCGCGCGCCCCGCGGTAGTGTGGACACAGTCACTGAGTCCCGAGCGATAAGCGTGACAACGTTAGTGTTGTGGCCAGGCGGTATGTTTCCGCTCGGCCCAAAGCTTGTAATGTTTTTAAGTCAATAAAATCAGTGTGCTTCTACAAGAAAGTCTTTGTCTGCTGCCCTGCTCCTCATCCTGCCCCTCGCGACATAATAACGCCCCTCTCTCTTGTTTTGAGAGAGGAGGATGTTAATATATTTATATATATATTTTATATATATAGAGTATATGTAAGAGAAAAACCCTTAATAACAACTGTTATAAATAATACGAAAAAACTATTATTTTCGAAGACGAATATAAGAGAAATCGATTTAATAGAATAAAAAGTGTTCCCAACATCCTTTTTACACAGGAAAATAAAAGTGTTGTACGTATCGAGCTAAAATATCTCAAGTATTCACTTCGAATTCGGTTATTTTTGAAAAAAAAATGCTAATATACGATTCACTTCGAATAAGAAAAGAAAAAAAAATCGACACAATCGAATGAAATATTTTTCCCCCATCCATTTTACACGGCAATAAATGTGTCAAAGAGATATTTTTCTAAATTGAACGAAGTATGGAGTTAGTGCCTATTTGTAACCATGGATAATTACAGAGACATGAAATGTATTTTAGAGCGAATCAGTATATATGAGGGATATTTAATTGTCTTATTATATTTATATATACCTGTATTTGATATATTTCAATCAAAGATTACGAGTAAGTTTTTTTTAATACATAAGTGTATATGTAGGAGTATTTTGCTACATTAAAAAAAATACACTTTAGAATTATAATGGTCTAAATAATTTGGAACAGCAATCAGCTTTAACAATCACACAGCTGTATCGTAGGGGTTCGTTATACAAGCTTAGGAAGAAGTTTACTTAAGTTATTTACGATATTTACACAATTAACAATAATATAGGGAAATTAATATTCATTGTGCTAACATTCAACAATGAGAGATCAAAAGGGGAAAATATATTTTGTAATAAATGGGGCAAATTTGTAAGCTAAACAATTTCTGATAACCATAAATTATATCTAAAATTACTTGAAAAATGTATCTTGCCAACATAAATAGAGGTAAAATTAAAGTTATCAACTGACAATACTTGGTGAAACTGCATAATTATAATTTTAAAATTAATTTTAATTTAAAAATACAAAAACAAAGAATATTTAGTTTTGATTCACAATTTATTTTAAACATGATTACATGTTTCGGCCTTCAGGAAGACCGAAACATGTAATCATGTTTAAAATAAATTGTGAATCAAAACTAAATGTTCTTAATTATTATTTTAAATTAAAATTAATTTTAAAATTATAATATATAATAGTATTTGTGCAAAAATATAAAGTTTGTTTCATATAAAAAAACACTATCAAAATAATACATTTTTACATTTATTCAAAGCTGATCAAATTAAGGGTATCTTAAAATTAATAAAATATAAATATTCGACGAAAAATAATATTTAAATACACATTTATGTTGTGGTTATTAGATTTGTAGCAGGGAAACAAAAAACACTTTCAAAATACAGTTCCATCAATGTACCTAAATACATGTTCAAAACATTTCATAGTTGGATTTAATTCTGTATTTTATAGGGGCTTAATTGAAATATAACAAACACAACAACACAAGTCATACGTGGGATCAAAATTAAAATATTTTTTTAGTTAAGTATCTATTACCTCTTTCGCCTAGTTTGTAAAAATAAAAAAATAAAGACTGTTAAATAAAAATGTAAAATATTACAAACAGTAAAAATGATTTATTCAATGAAGTTCAATATCATAATTATCAGCCTGTATCCGTCCACTATTGAACATAAACCTCACAGTTTGAAGCAAGTGTTCGAGGACATGAGTTGTAGCCCTTATGCTGAGCTGAAGATGGTTGCGGAGGACCGAGAGGAATGGAGATCGAGGTGCACGATTCTGTTGCTGCAAACCAATCCACCGGATTGATACTACGAAGAAGAACAGTATACTGACCCTGAGTCCTCCCCTCGCTGTGACATGATGAGTGAGCAGGTGGCCTCCTCCGCCTGCATGCGCGCCGACACGCTTGTATAGGACTTGCAGTGGAGTTTGTCGTCTATAACGCCCTGCAGCTCAAAGTCTCCATACATTTTCTGGAATCCCACAAATAATGCATTGATATCAGCTTGATATAGCTCCTTTAGGCTGATGCCGTACAGCCTCGAAAAACGATATTTTGTTCGGTCGCCTGACACGCACATATTATATTAATTGTATAAGTTAAGCGGTGTTTGCATACGCCAAAATTATTTGTAATGACAGTTGGCCCATTTGCTGTCGGTATGACTGTTATCCTTGCGGTTGGCAACACCGAAATGTCAGAGCGCGCAGGCAGTCGAAACGCGCCCGCCATCGTTATAGGAGCGCCTAAGGTCGTCCCTATAACGGGCGACGATATTGATAAATAAACGAGTAATATGTGAAACAGAAACAAGTGTTCAATTTATTCAATTCAATTTATTTTCTTCCAGAAACATTACAAATATAAATATTTAATTCGATTCTGAAACAGGATATAATACAACAATTTGAATAATGAAGTATTTACATATAAGTGTGGCCCTGTAAATGTATTGACACATTTAGTGTCAATGACCTCACACCCAGAGCAAGCGTTAGGAAACTCAATGCAAATAGTTGACTTGTAACAACAAAAACCCTGTCATAAGTAAATCATGGTGTACCCACAAATAACACGGCATTATTGTCACAAGATCAAACTTCAACATTTCGCCCTCATCAACACTAGCACTGAATCTGAAGCAATATTACACTAAATATGTCAATATTTAGTGTAATATTGTTTGTACTGTGTTTGTACTGTGAACCTGATCCTGCATCCTTCATCCAGTATTCGATATCAAATTTTGAGAGAAGAGGATATCAGTATTTAATTTTTTTTAAAAAGTCGTATGTACCTGAAGTATCAATTTATAAGACACTTTCCAAAGTAAGGAATTCGTAAGACGCCTTCAAATATAGTTTGATTCTTAACACTGTATAGTCTGCGTGGTTACGCGATTAAACTTACGCCTGAGGCCGACTGTTTTATAAGAAATTTTAAGGCTAAACCTTCAAGTTTAGCCTTGTTGATAGTCCAAACTGCCCATGTCGCCCAGGACGCTGAACACGCTCTGTGGCATTGCCCAATATTGCATTTAAGTAGGGAAAGGCTCTTTAGCGTAATCCAACAGAAGCCTGGACCGGTTGGGTATGTAGACCTCATCGCTACAGAGTCCAACTACCATGCATTTTCTGTGTACACGGCGACCTTCGGCGAAGAAGTCAAAAAGTGAAAATTTTAACGTCTGAATTACTAAATTTTACACCCACGTTTAGTGTTGCTCATCAAAGCCCGCTACTTGTATAACGAGAAAGTACTCTGAAAACAATGCCTTGGTAAGTGCTTCCAAGGAGCGCAGGTACAAAGCGACCGGACGAAAAAAAATAGCAACTAGTAACAGAGGGAGCTTAGATAAATTGAGTTATAGTAGAGCTCAGCCGTGCGATCAAGTCTTGTAAGTCTTGGTTATATAGTCAGAAAAGGGAATCCCTGCCGGCGAAGTAGAGTACAACGCATGAGTTGACGGCGGTCACAAGAGTCCACCCAGAAACTAGCAACTAGTAACAGACGCAGCTCAGATAAATTGAGTTATAGTAGAGCTTACCTTGAGAATGATGGAGAGACAAGCGCACTGGTGTGGATGTAGGGCAGGTCTCTCTCCCAGCCAGGTGCTGACCATGCCCAGCTGACCCGCGTACCACTGCTCGAACAGCGTCAAGATCCACAGCTCATCCGTCACCTAAATAATCCATTACAAAACAGATTTAATTATTTACAATAAATAAAATAATTATCATCATCAGCCTGTATCCGCCCACTGTTGAACGTAGGTCTCCATCCTCTTCGTTCCTCCGCCTTCCGCATCCAGGTCACTCCGGGTATTCTTCTTATATCGTCAGTCCACTTGTAGGGGGTCGGCCGACGCTTCGTTTGCCAGTTTTTGGGCGCCATTTTAATACTTCTCTTCGACAGATATGTCACATTACCACTTAAGTGTGCCTATTCGTTGGGTAGCATCCACTACTTGAGTTCTTCTGCGTATTTCCTCGTTTCGAAATCTATCTTTTGGTTTAAAAAATATTTCATTATTTACAATAAATAAAATAATACGTTAGTTATTGACATCAGCATGATAAAGCCCTTGCTGACCGGTACCGAAAACCTAGATGTACAATCTTTCGTCTCTTATTTCTGTTTGCTTGTCGAGATGCACGTGTCGCTATATTGGGATTTTGGACTAGTTATTATAGACCGCCGCTTGTGGCGCTGGGCGACAGCCCATCACGAGCGCGGTAGTCGTGTGCCGAGTGGTCAGCGAGAGCATATTGTATTTTGGCCCGGCCGAATGCTGTGACTAGGTACGGGCCATAAGTTTGTAAAGTTTATCGTAAATATATGTCAATGTGCTTCAGAAAAATGTCTGTGTGTTATTAATCTACTCTTCATCCTGCCACCACGCGACTGAATAACAAACTGTTAAAGGGAGGAGGGACACAATACTATTGGTTGTGTAGAGTTTGTAGCATTGATCAATTGTATTGTCTGTTGTCTAAACAAGCAGTTAATGTGGTTATTGTTGCAGGATAATATTTAAATTAGTGTATTTTGTTGGTTATTTTTTTTTTTATGTAAACACCTACAGGAGAATATTGACTGATGGTGATAGTGATGCTGAAGCCTCATCTGTGGATTCTATGTCGCTTACCTTGTTACATATGGTTAAGCGCTGGTAAATTGTTGATCCGCCAACGTCGTAGACTACAGCCCGACATTCACGCATCATCCTTATTATTACACGAATTTACCATGAATGTGTGGTCTTCACGGGACGACTTTCGTCTACCTCCAATTTTGATTAAATAGGCTATGACTGTCATTTTACGGGTGAGGGATCAAATTCACAACCTTTGGCTTGTCAAGCAAACGTTTTAACCATTGAGCTACATCCACCGGCCGATGTGTGTGTGCCGATTATGTATTCTATGTACAGTTTTTATCACATTTAAAATATACAAGAATCTATTTAATTTGATGGGGCTTGGCCATTTTTTTTTTTATTATTTATTAATGAATAAAGTGTACATTTGTAAAGTTTAAAAATGTAAAATTAATGAATAAAATAAAGAATATTAAATAACTTGCTCGAATCGCATAATTTTAAATTGTTACTTTGTATTTTATAAAGTAGTAATAAAAATAGTAGTAAAAGACTAGAGGCCTTTGAGATGTGGTCGTACAGAAGAATTCTCGGAATTTCCTGTAGAGACCACGTCACGAACAATGAGGTTCTCAGAATAATCAAGGAAGATAGGCAACTAATAAGAACCATCTCAGATAGGCGAGCCCGACGGATTGGTCACATCATGCGCCACGATGGTCTTCTTCACGATATTTCGGAGGGGATGGTTGAGGGTATAAATTGTAGAGGGCGCCCTAGACGGGAGTATTTGCAGCAAGTGTTCGAGGACATGAATTGTAGCGCTTATGCTGAGCTGAAAAGGGTTGCGGAGGACCGAGGGGAATGGAGATCGAGATGCAAGATTCTGTTGCTGCAAACCAATCCACCGGATTGATACTACGAAGAAGAATAAAAATATATAGAATGATAATAAATTTAAAGAAAATAAAAAACTTGTTAAAAATTGTGTTGATATAACACAGAAATATAAAATTGAACTTACCTTCGATCTTATTTGATCCATGCAATTTCTCATGAACGTAACATATCCCTGGCCCATGTCTTTGCCGGACCCTGAAACATTCTGAAAAAAAATTAAATGTGTACAAATTGTCCTACAACAATAATTAAGTATTTCTTAATAAATCAAAACTCCTTCAGAACTCACATATTTATAGAATATTGAAATAATAAAATAATATTCAAATAAATATTTAAAAAATCCATATAATAATGTCACCTTGAGACAATATCAAGAAGGTAAAATTATTCATCAGTAACACAGGTAAAATGACTGATTGTAAAGTCCGCGTCGGACCTATAAGTAGTCGTTTCTCATCCATCCAATCTATAGTTCGGTTCGAGACCCGAGTGGTACTTACTAAAATAAATAGACTTTTAAAAAGTAATAATAATAACCTTGTGAATAAATGAAGACTGATTGAATAATAAAAATATACATACTTTGAATATATACTATAGCGACATCTATCATACGATGATAACAATGACATAAATACTAGTTCCAACGTGAGTCACCTCAGGCATAGCAATAGCCAAGGTGGCTGAGCGGTATGAATACCTGGGCATAGTTGGTTTCCAAGTTCCGCGGTTCGCATCCCGCTTCTGCCTTTATTTTTCTGCTTGAATTGACGCGTTGAAAAATATTTTTTTGTATATTATATGTATATTTGATTACTAATAATATTGTAATATAGTCAATGATCTATAAAAGTAGATTAGAATATTGAAATAATCAAATAATATTCTAATAAATATTTAAAAAATACACATATGTATTTATTTATTGTATTGTATTATATGTATTGTATCTGTAAGCAAACCTATAAATAAATACTAAACTTTTTTTTCACACACGATGAATTTCGGCTAAGAAGTCAAAAAGTCCAAATTTAACGTCTAAAACTATTAGTTTTACACCCAAGTTTGGTGTTACTTACCAAAGGTTGTTGCTCGTATAACGAAAATGTGCTCAAAAACAATGCCTTGATAAATGCTTTCAAGAAGACAACCATCCCAGTGGGCTCAAAAATTGCTACATCTGCGTTCCGAGAATTGGAAGTTAGACCACTACAAGTAGAATATATATAATCGTGTCGGAAACAACAGGGTCAGATCCTGTCTGTCCAGAAGTGGGCGACGTCGATGGCGTTACTCCCGGCCATCATCAGGACACAGCGCACACTCCAGAAGGTGTGACAGGGTCTGCTCCACGCCGCAGTCACATCGCCAGGCTATCATTTGTGTCCTCGACTTGCATACTCCGGTCCCAAGTCTGTTAATGGACCTCCATACATTCTACCCTTGATCATGTCCAGGGATTAGGTCCTCTTTCGGGGCAATCCAAGTATTCCCCTCAGTTGCGCTCCTCCACCACACCAACGGACGTCGATGTGTCCTCCTTTCCGCATCCAACAGCCTTTATGAGCCGCTCCAGCAGTAATCGGTGCTCGTCCAAGCGCCGATGCACCTGCGCAATGTCACAAGTGCAACTAGGAGCCATCCTGTAGGTAGGATGACAGACACGTCCGCACGAATCGAGAGTCGAGTGACGAATGACTTAATGAATTAGAATGTTCAGTCGCAGGGTGGCTTCAGGTATCACCAGTTCCGTTGTCGACTGTAGGAAACTTCTTCTTGATTTAAGCCGTGTGGTTTATCTTTAGTAGAATGACTTACTGCTATTGTGAGTATGGAGCCGATGAGACTTCCCTCGTCGAACCTCGCCAGCTTGGCTAGCACTGCCTCCAGCACAGCCATGAGCCGAGTACAGAGCCCTGTGGTCATCCCGGTGATGCAAGCGTCGATCAGTGTATCCATGCGACTGTGGTACGAATGCTGCAAGCAAATCAAACTTAACACTATACAGTCCGATTACACAAGAAACAGCAGTCTTGCGGAAGAAAAGTGTTGGAGAGGCACCCACAAATTGGCAAACGGAGCATTGACCGAATCTCTGTAAGATGGACTGACGACCACATAAGAATAACTGGAATAGACTAGATATGGGGGCAGAGGATCGAGAAGGAAAGAAGGTCTATGTTCAACAGTGGATAGATTTAGGCCGATTGTGACAATGATGCAAATCTCTGAATTGAACATTTTATGGAAAAGCTTTAAAGAATTAGAACTCTCCTTTAGGTTTCCTTGGAGACAATCCATTTTAGCACTATCTAGTCCGGTTACACAACATTTGTGTAATCGCCAGGCGGAACGTTAAAGGCGGGTCACACAACATGTGTGCGATCGTTCCGCCAACGCTTAGTGTCCGACTGTACACAGCTTGCGTTATGTTTTTTCAAACGTTAGTGGCCGATCACACAACATACGTGTTGTTTTTACTTTCGACCATAATGACGTCGAAGTCTCAAGCGACGATGATGGGGGATGGATATATATATATGGTTATATGAACAAATAAATATATGCGTTTTTTTGTAAGACATTCTTTAAAAAACAGTCGGCCTCCGGCGTAAGTTTAATCGCGTAACGTGCGGACTGGATAGTGTTTTAATCAATTTTTCGTACATGAAACCTATTCAATGGATGCTATGTTAATAAATGATTAGAGCAGTGGTGCCATCGTTTTCTTATTTGATGGTAAAGTACGCAGTAGACTTACCACATCGACTCCATCCACCGTACAGAGTTTGAAGGCTTGGTTCTTGGCATCCAGGATAACATTCACCATGGCGCACACCTCAGAGGGCAGGATGTAGTCCGTGGAGATGAAGGTCACGCTCTTCTTCAAACACGACTAGAAATCAACAATAAAACAGTTTTAACATATTGATATCAGTTTGATTATAGCTCCTTTAGGCTAATGCCGTAAAGCCTCGAAAACGATATTTTATCTCTTATTTATGTTCGCTCGCCTGACATTCATATCTAATAATATTAGTTTTAGTTATATGTACACGGTGTTTGCATACGCCATTTTATTTGTTATGACAGTCGGCCCATTTTATGTATCTTTAATTCGCTTTTCTGCCACGACCGTTGGCAGCGCCAGATGTCAGAGTGCGCCCTAAGTTGGAGCTCACTCGCATGGACGAAAAAGCAAGTGTTTGAGAAATAAACGCGAACTGTGAAACGATAACAAGCTCTTTGAATTGTGAACCTGATCTCGCATCCTGCCGCCAAGCAATTCGATGTCGAACTTAGAGAAGAGGATATCAATATTAACAAACAAAAAAAAACACTTAATATCGACCACTTTCGAGCGAGGTCGCCGTCTGCTTTGACGGGAGTACTGTGGCCCTAAAGGTGCGCAGTTCTTTTCTCGGTCGTAGCGCTGCTGATTTGCCTGTTATTCATGATGGCTCAGAAGTTAGGTGCTAGTACTACACGTACGAGATGTTTGGTATCGATGGTCATTAGGGTGTCCCAGGCTACGTATGCGATATCGGCTCACCCTCTATTCTTATGTCATTTGGTCCTTAAAACTCACATAATAAATTTTATTGCTATCGGACAATGTTTTATGAAAGCGACTTGATGTTGAAGTTTTAATATAATTTTTTGTATCAAGGCCAAAAGGAGCTTTTGAAAACTTAACGTTTATTCAGCAAATAAAACGCTGTTTTATGTCTATCTTACATTTATTAAGTATATTTAATTTAAATATTATTATCTATTACAGAAAATGTTAATTTTTGCTTTTTATAATCAGGGTTCATCTATTTTTGATTTTGTACGTAGTTTGGTAGCTTTGTTCCTCTTCAACAGTATTTCATACAACTTTAATGGAATACTATTTCATGATGAAAGTATCGCATTAATTTAACAGCTTATCGTTATCTGTTCTTTGTGTCAACGATGGTCATACCTGGAAGGCTTGTTCCGTGCGCTGTACACAGCTCTCCATCATGTCGGTAGCCATCAGCTTCAGCCTCTGTTCCAGGTGAGTGCGAAACTCTGCATCCGGCCAGTGAAGGTCCCTGATGAAGCATTGCAGCGCGTCAAGCTTCCAGAACAACTCCTCTGATGTTCCACAGCCGTTCCTGAAAGGAGTATTATACATAAACAAATTTAATCATTTTAATTAAGTTCAGACCTCGAATCAAACTAATGCAAGGTGTGCGGTTCTTTCGGAAGGCCGACGGTACTTTACATAGAATGCATGATGACGCGATGAACTTGGCGACTGATAGAACTTTGTGGCGGAAGTTTGTGATGGCCATATGCTCTAGTTAAGCGACCGGATATGGTATGATGATTGTGTATCTCAAGAATATAAAATAGCACAAAAAATAAATTATAAAATAATAAAGAATAAAACAAGTAAAACTTTGAATGAATCCACTGATTTATTATTAACTCAGTGGATTCAAACAAAGTTACACTCATTTTATTATTTAAATATTTCAAACCATAATGTAACTGAGTTATACAAGTAAAAAATTAATATTTTGTGACATCAGCACGATGTAGCCCTTGCTAACTGGTACCGAAAACCTCGATAAACAATCTTACGTTTTGTATTTTTGTCGCTTGCCATACCTTTATGTGTGTGGCCACATTGGGGCTAGTTACATAGTTTTGCCACCGGTGGCGCTGGTGACTGACCGCGGGCCGCGGAAGTGCGGACGGCCGCAGTCGGTTGCCACCCTTTGGCGAAGCATGGTCGCGTCGTGGTCGCGCGGGATTTCATACCGCGTGATCACAAACTTGTAACGTTTTTATCGTAAAAATATAATCTGCGCCTCTACAAGAAAGTCTGCTGTCCTGCTCCTCATCCTGCCCCTAAGCGACGTAATAACGCCCCTCTTTTTTGAGAGAGGAGGATGTTAGTTGCTATATGACGTTAAGCCATTGAACTATCTTGGCATATTCATACCCTTTGATCTCCCAGCGCTCCTTCTCGAAGCCCTTGTGGAGACTCTGCGCAATGGATGACTCCATAAGATCCACGTATCGCACCACCAGCGGGGCAAACGTCTCCCGTAGGTGTTCGTGGAAACGGCCATTCTTGAGGTTATCTGTAACACAGTCCGATAACACGTTGAAAGAAAAGAAGAAAATTAAGTAAAAAACAATAGGCAACTCCTTAAAATGCTTAAAAACCAATAGAAATCATGTAAATCGAAAGAATTGAACATTACAGCATTGTTAGTGAAGAGATCTATTACAAATATTCTTGAAAAAAAAAACAGCAATGGCTTTAGTTGAACCATTTTAAAAGTTACTTAAATTTTAAGTATTCACTGTAAGACTTATTTTTCCAAGTACAATTTTATTTTACTTTGTTTTTTTTTTTATGTAATCGCATCCAGGAGAGCACAGCCGGTCAAGACTAGTGCACTCTATGACGCTCAGCCAGGGAGGCTGGACGCTGCATGCATGAAACGTGTGTTGAGTTTGTGTTTGTGTGTGGGTTGGGGAGATCGCAATTGTATGTTTATCTGTATCTTGAAGAGATGCAGATTGTAGAAAGAAGGAAACACAGACGCTGGAAGAGCATTCGAAAGCTTACCGGTGGACCATTAAGAAAGAAATTTGTAAACTGACAGTTCTTGGTCGACACACATTAACCGTGTATAGATGTTCGGCGAGTGTAAGACAAGTTTGTCGTTTGTGGGTGGCTGCAGGAGGAATAACGTGGTAATAACGATAAAAAGACTAAGTGAACCAATCTTACGCCTGTGTTCCATTGATTGCAGCTTAGACGTAAGAGTGTCATTGTTTATCAAACGAATTGCTCTTCTTTGAACTGAGTCAATCAAGTTAATCACATTAAGCAATTAATTACACAAATAAAAACTGCAGTTTTGCTCTCAATAAGAGCTTGACCAGTTCTTCTTGCGGTTTTGAAAGTGATAAAACAGTGTTCGACTCGATCCATATAAAAACAAGGTAAAATATCTTTATATATATTCAAAAATAAATTTATGTCTTGTGATATTGTTATTCAAGAATTCTTCTTTAAATATAAGATTTTTTTTAAATAAAAACATTTAAACAACAATATTTTTGGGGTATTAATAAAGTTTCATTTCATTATCCAAACTAATTTAACATGTTCATTGCCATCACCGTCTTTTATAAAGTGACGGAAAATGTTTTTGTGGGATTAGGTGTTAGGGCCGCGTCGGACATTCTGAATAGCAGTTTGTATGGAGCGCGTGGCTGACAGCGCAAAACGAAAAGTCAAATTTTTGTTTGTCGTGCCGGCCACCGGTGGCCGACGCGGCGTGATCAATGAATCAGTGTCGGCCACCGGTGGTTGATATGGCGACGAACGTGTTAAAAAGTTAAGGATTATTTTTTTTAATTAGAAATTGTGGACTTTGAAGCGTGATTGACTGATTACTTGGATATTTTTTTTGCTGCCGTTATGTTTTCAAGCATTTTAAAAAATCAACAACAAATGCATAGCAATATGGTGGCTGACAAAGCGAGCAGTGAGTGAATTTATGGTTATATTAATTTTGAATTAATTAGTTTTTTCCACAATTTAAACAATAATAAAATCTAAATTAAGAAAAACGTATTTTTTTTAACCATTTGATGAATAGAACATAAGCTCTTGTGTATATTTTCATTTTAAGCAACCTTATTGAATAAAATTACAAATACATATTTTTTTAAAGTAATAAGTAATAATTTTAGTACTGAAGTGAGTGAAAATTGGGGGGGGGGTAACATCGAGAAAGTATACATTTATACTTGAAGCGTTATAGATACACACAATTTAACAAAAACAAGATTTAATAACTGTGACATAAATATAAAACCATGCTTTTGTGTCAAGGGTAAAAACATTTCTTCACAAACAACCATTTTGTGAAAATACAAATAGAGAAAAGAATATACACACATGCAAAAATAAGTTAAAAGGTATTGTTCATATATATTCAAGTACAAGTATAATTTTAAGGCAGTGATGGTGTTGCCATTTATAAAATATATTTTCCTTCATACATTCCCATAAGAAATGATACCTATTTTTTAATTTTTTTTCTGTAAACACGTACAGGAGAATACCGACAGATGGCGATAGTAATTCTGAAGTCTCATCTGTGGAATAATATAATGCTTACCATGGCGCATATGGCTAAGCGCTGCATATATGGAGTTACGCTGACAATTATTTAAGGATAAAGAGGTACAGATTGTTTGTTCTTCCTAGGAGTAATACTACCCTGCCAGAGACAATTCCTCTTGGGAGAGTGATCAGACTGTTCAACCATATCACCTCGAATATTGATATATTCCACGTGAGAGAAGCCCAGTCTTGACATGAGCCCCACAAATTTATTTATCAAAGTAATTTCGTGGAGTCTTCTGTTTAGCGAGCTTCGAGACGTTTTAATATTTTTTGTAAGCAGTTATATTATAAAGTTGATATCTGTTTTAAGAACGAAATAACCGATTGCAATATTTTTAAAAACTTAAATAAAATAAATTGAAATTAGTAAACAAAATAAATATCAATGATATTTTTTTGGCACTCGTGGAATATTGGTTTTGAATATTTCATGAAGTAAAAAAAAAATTTGAATCCTAATACATTAAATAAATTCCACAAAAATTCTAAGATATTTTTTTAACCATGAATTAAATATCAACTGTAAGTGTGCAATTTTAATAATATAATTTATAACTGAAATTTTGGATTACGAGAAAGAGGTAGGTATTTATGTTACAGCTGTGAGAATGAGGTAGGTATTTATGTTACAGCTGTGAGAAAGAGGTAGGTATTTATGTTACAGCTGTGAGAAAGAGGTAGGTATTTATGTTACAGCTGTGAGAAAGAGGTAGGTATTTATGTTACAGCTGTGAGAAAGAGGTAGGTATTTATGTTACAGCTGCGAGAAAGAGGTAGGTATTTATGTTACAGCTGTGAGAATGAGGTAGGTATTTATGTTACAGCTGTGAGAATGAGGTAGGTATTTATGTTACAGCTGTGAGAATGAGGTAGGTATTTATGTTACAGCTGTGAGAATGAGGTAGGTATTTATGTTACAGCTGTGAGAATGAGTTAGGTATTTATGTTACAGCTGTGGAATGAGGTAGGTATTTATGTTACAGCTGTATACCTACAAGTCTTTTTTGCTTTATCCACAGCTGCAACTATAAATTGACATAAGAACTGCATGTTTAAAGGCCCTATAAAAATATTAAAAAACATATTTTTGGAAACACACATACATTCAAATAGTCATTCCAAACAGAGCACACATTTATTTATGTAGTGGGTGCACATTGCATTCTTAGAAAAGATTTGTTCGAGTTGTCAAATTTGTTTAGTAAAATTTCGAATAAAAAAATTTGAAGGAGAATTTCAAATATTTTAAAATTCAATAATTTAATTGTACATTTATCAACCTTGAATTACCTATCAAATTAAAAAGCAAACATTTTTCTTGTAAGGTAAGCTTCTGATCAAAGTCTGTTATTTCATATTATTATTTAGAATTGAAAACGTATTTTATAAAAGAGATGATTCAATAGGTTAATTTATTCATTCAAGGCGTTTTATATACTTGCAATACAAAATAAATAGCATTAACCCTTTTGCATCGGTTGTCGGCATATACCGTCATAAGATTCGCCGACCGTTGACATTGGTTGACGTGATATATCGTTTTGCTACTTTCTTAAAATAGTTTTTTATGCATCATTTGATAGCTAAAAGATACAAGAACAATTTGATATATGAAAATAGACCAGATAAGTTAATTTATGCTTCAAATCCTAGTTTTATAATTGACAGTATAATTTGTATTCAAACCGAGCCGTAATGAAAGGGTTAAGAACTATGTATACTTTCGTATAGTTGAAGTCGATTGTAAATGAATCATTTTCAGAAAAAGAAAGGATTTTTTTCCAAATATGTTTTAACCAAATTTGAGCATCTGATGATAGTATTAGCAAACCTTGGAAATTGGCATCAGGTTAGCATAGTTTACAAAATAATACCTACAAGACAACAAAAGAATCTCATGATCTTTATATTGCGACATGAATTTTATTTTAACAATGTATTTATAAATTATTTTTTTTAGGAATATTAAAAAATATCCAATCGAAAATCAAATACTGTACCTACAGAATAAATTCAATAAACACTGGCAACAATAATTTTGTTGACAAAGGAGATTGACTGCATTTTATATAGAATTAAATAGATAAAGAGTTCATAGTTCGTATTTTAAAATATTATTTTAAATTTAGAAAAAAATACGATTTCAAAATCAATGAGTTTGTTTTGCTGTCTTGTTTTCTGAAGAAATACAAGTTTTTTTTGTTTCACTGTCGACTGCATTGCAGAGTTTTTCAAACTGAGGATCGCCGCCACTGTCAAAAGGGGTAGACAGAAAAAGATTCAGAGAGAAAGAAGGGAAGGGTGAGAAAAGATAGGTCAAGATGTCGGGGTGTGAGATCAAAAAGACAAAAATAGATAGAGAGCTCTACTCAGACGGCGGTAGGGTATCTTAGAAAGGAAATAGACAAACTGTTACCAGCCGGCGCCTGTCTCTGCTGACCGGCCATTCCATGAGAGCCAGCTAAGAGAAAAATGCATTGTTTAGGTTATGGTTATATAAAGGCCATAAAGATGGCTACATTTGTCAAGTTACAATAAGTTTATGGCTACAAATATTACATTTTACTAGGTTTAAAGCTATAAAAGTCAACTCTTCCTTCAATCAACGCTTGATGGTAATGTTAAAGATCATTATGCACAATTAACCTTTAAACGCCCAGTGGACGTTCACGCATCATCCATTCATTACAGGAAATCAGTATAAATGGGTGGTGTTCACAGGACGAACATCCACTACAACCAATTTTAATTAATAGGCTATGACTGGCATTTTAAAGTTGACGGATCAAATTCGCACCATCTGGGGTTTTTATAGACCTTATGAAATCGATAACAATTTTTTTAAGCCCCATGATCCGTATCGAACCCACGAACTTTGGTTTGGTAAGCAAAGGCTTTCACCACTAAGCCATACCCGCTGGTTAGAATTTCTTGTCCGGAGACATTTTTGCACTTTGAGGTCCACGTTGGAACATGTATAGTTTCCGCCGGACAGATGTAGTCACTTCAAGTATCAATATCAAATATATTATATATTTGATTGTATTGTAAAAACTTTTTTTCAACATAAAGAGATGTAGAAAAAAAGTGTGTGGAACCCTGCAAGGTTAGATTACATGTCTAACAAACATTTAAGGAACATGGGAGCCTATTCAGTGGCCTCGTTAACCCCTTGCATAATTTAGACAATGTCCTTGATGTAGTTTAACAGCAAAGGACCCTCAGAACTAAGCAGGAGTTCAGTAAAGTCCTGCCAAGAAATGACAGAGTCACCCAGAACACGTCTCCTGTTTTCAAGGATGATTATTATTATTATTATATCAGTATTTGTATAGCGCTTTTTTATGACCGAATGGTCATTCCTAAAGCGCTTCCTTGCCTCTCTGAGTAAAAAAGTGGGTCTTGAGTCTGCTTCTGAAGGATGCCTTCAAGTTTTCTTATGATTTCCAGCAGCTAGTTCCATTGGTGTCGCGTAGCTGAAAGCACGATTGCCAAAGACCGCGCTAGGACTGCCTCCCGTCAGCTGCAGGGTGCTTCTATTCGCTCTGGTTGATCTGAGTGTCTCGTGTGACCTAATTGTCTGTTGTACGCTGGGATCACATGGACAAGTGTGGCAAGAAAAGGGGTCACTAGCGTAACTAGATATCTTAAATGTAATTGAAATGGAACAAAAAGCTTTGCTATACCTTCAGAACGCAAATAGTCATTGAGTATCTGAAACAGTGGAAATGAATCCCACGTGTCGGGCGCTTGCTCCGCCAGGACTCGATCCATGTCTACTCCAAACAAGGCCCAGAAGATCTCGGCATGCTCCACCAGCAGGTCGGAGAACCAAGCAAAGGCCTGGAAAACAACCAACACACATTAGACAAACATATACCATATACTTGAGAGAAGTCCAGTTTCGACATGAGCTCCACGAATTTATTTATCAAAGTAATTTCGTGGTGTCTTCTGTTTAGCGGGCTCCGGGACTTTTTAAATGATTCTATTATTATTGCGTTATTTATAAATTGTTATTTTATCCTGTTTTAGAAATGAATTAAATATTATTTGTAATGTTTCTAAAAGATAATAAATTGAAATTGAACTGAATCTAAAACCAACAATAAACAAAAAACTAATAGTTTTTTGAACTACATGTTTCATGTTAAACAACCTCTTGGGTTTTCACGGCCAGATTGATATTGTGCCTTTTGTGTTTAGCCGTGTGTGGCGAATTACTTCTTTCCAATATTTCGACCGCCGTTGCAGGGGTCTTCTTCAGGGTTGATGACTTATTATTATTATTATATTAGTACTTGTATAGCGCTCTTTTATGACCGAATGGTCATTCCAAAAGCGCTTCTTTGCCTCTCTGAGTAAAAAGGTGGGTCTTGAGTTTGCTTCTGAAGGATGTCTCCGCTTTAAGCTCTCGTATGCTTTCCGGTAACGAGTTTCAGGCCATTGGTGCCGTGTAGCTGAAAGCCCGATTGCCAAAGACCGTGCTAGGACTACTTCCCATCAGCTGCAGGGTGCTTCTATTTGCTCTAGCTGATCTGAGTGTCTCTCCACGCGCGCTTATTTCTGAAGGCTTGATAAGTTCTGTCAAATAGCCCGGTGCAGTTCCGTTGAGCGCCTTGTAAGCTAAGAGGCATAATTTGTACTGGATTCTAGCCGAAACTCTCAACCAATGCAGTCGGTGTAGTATTGTCTTGGTCTCAATAAACCCCAATAAGTCATCAACCCTGAAGAAGTCCGCTGCAATGGTCGAAATATTGGAAATAAGTAATTCGCCACACACGGCTAAGCCCAAAAGCCACAATATCATGTTTCATATTGCTTAAATTTTCATCATTCACTTTGAGATCCATTTCAATTTATTACATGGATAATTATTTTTTAACTTGTTCAAATTTCACACATCTGCGAGTGATTCAAACAGTGCTCAAAGTGATTCACATTAACAACATTAAAACAAGGTAAAAAATAACTTTATATTTAACACATGAATCATTTTTCGCTTGCAAATTAGCACAGATTTTTTTCTTTTAATGTTTCTGTTACTATTTGTTATTACTCTATTACATAGTCAATAATTTAATATTAACAATGATTTTTCTCAGGTTTTCTTGATGTTCATACGTAACAAATATACATATATAAATGTTTTGTTGACTGTAAACTAGGAAATAAAAAGTATAATTAAATATTTAATGTAATATATTGGTTCAAATTGTATTTTTGGAATAAGTGAAACTCTTCGTTGACAAGTTGAACTAAATTAAAAAAAAATTTCAAAAGGACATTATATAGGCTCAAAAAATTAAATTATTTTGTTTTAAATTAGCTTATAAAATTATAAAAAAAAACCTACTACTATATATAGTCAGGCTCTAATTTTATGTTCTATTTAAATCATAAATATATAAATTTATAAATTTGAATTATATTTTTTTAAGCCAGAAGTCGAAAAATAATTTTGAATAAAATATGTATACCTATCATATATAAAAATATGATTATGATATTTTTAATTATTTTTTTAAATATTTTTTAGGTACATAATAAACATTACCTACCTCTATCATCTTACATGCAGCTGCATAATAGTACTTACATCAGCCATAAAATAAAAATAACACTTCGGAAAATTAAAAGCCAATAGTGCCAACATAAAGCATTGAAAAAAATAAGCATTAAAAATGAGTTGGTATTACTTCTCGTAATCTTTTTTGAAGACAATAAAACATAATTAAAAAATTTAGCAAAACTTTATAATTTTTTGCTATTTTATACGTAATTGAAAGTGCCGGCTTTAGACTTTGTGGCGCCCTGGGCAAAAAAAATCCGGCGCCCCCTGGATTTTTTGGGTGGGAGGCGAAATCTTTAGAAAGCACGCCCTGTAAGAGCTAAGGTGGCCCTTAGCGCCCTTAGTTCATTCGGCGCCCTGGGCAGCCGCCCCGCTGCACCACCCCCTAAAACTGCCACTGGTAATTGGTCTACACATGTGTGCAGATACCTTATAAATATATATATATATATATAGTGAATTTATATGATGGTCATAATAATGTAAACTGAATATATTTTCTTATTATTTTACGCTTTTAAATAATACAATTCTAAAATATATTAGTTAAATAAGAAGGCTAAAATGTACAAATGTCAAATATTAAATTTTATAAAATATTTATGTTTAATAAAAATATTAGAAGCGTTTCATTCTCTTGTGAAAGCGTCTATTATCTGATTATATTTTAGAAATCTCTTTGGCCTCGCCATTTCCCATCATCTGGGGTCGGCTCTCATTGTGCACATTCGCCATGTCTGTCTGTCCTGCGCCGCATTCTCGGTCAAGCCCAGAGTTTTGAGGCTAGCGGGGCTTTGATGATTATATTTTAGAAATACCTAATATTTATAAAAAATGTTAAATAAAATCGCTTTACAGCGTAATATCTTTTGAATCTTCTTCTTTATCCTAGCCATTTCCCATCATCTGGGATCGGCTCTCTTTGTGCACGCTCGCCATGTCTGTCTGTCCTGCGTTGTATTCTCGGTCAAATCAAGGGTTTTCAGATCCTTGTTTACAGTTGCAGTCCAGTTTGCCTGTGGTTTTCCAGGTCTTCTTCTCAGCGTGGGTATGTTGAGGGCTCTCTTCACCATGTGGTTCTCATCTCTCCGTGCCACATGCCCATATCATCTTAGGCGGTTTTTCTTTATCATTTCAGGTATGGAGGCCACCCGAAATGATCCCCGAATATGCTCATTTCGAACTCTGGCCACTCTAGTCACACCGCCCGCCCACCTCAGCATCTTCATCTCTGCCACATGAATACTATCCAAGTCAAGTTACAGCGGGGTCCAATACTCCGACCCGTAGAGCAAAGCTGGCCTTACAGCAGTTTTGTAGATTTTAATAAATCAATGATAAGATCCTAACTGGAATCTTGCTGTCACACAAAACTCCAGAGAGAGACCTCCAAGCCATCATATCAGCATACTATCTTTTGAATATTGCAGTTATTTGAAAAATGATCAAATACCTTTAAATCAAATTGACAATATGATAAGCAGATAGTATACTCCTCAGTCAAATGTTCAATTACGCTGAAGGACCCTAAATAAAAACAACTAATTATAAATTCAAAAAAACAATAAGAAACGAAATCAAATAGTATTTTCAAAATACGTTTTTCTTCTACGAGCAGTATTGCAGCACACACTAGAATATCTAGGAACATAAACTGTAAATAAAACTATATCTAATACGATGTGTGAATATGAGTGAGGATAACACAGACATTCAAATCCAAGCTATAAGGTGATCAAGCATTGCGTGGAAGCCATCTTACTCAACACGTGATTACAAAATGGTGTCCGATTTCTTTTATAAATTTTTAATCATTTATTGCCAATCGATAGTAAAAGTATAACTTATTGTATTTCAAACAATGAAAATACAATAGAATAGTGTTTTATTTAAATTTTGTTCGAATTATTATGAAAATATATATTGCTTAAGAACGATCCCTAGTGAATATAATTGTGATTGTATGAGGCCTAAAATATAGGTTTATATTACTTAAAGTGATGATATTTTTGAGAAAATATGTTTTTTTATGTAAACACACACAAGAGAATACAGACAGATCGTGATATTAATTCTAAAGTCTCATATCTGTGGAATTCTATAACGCTTACCATTTTAACATATGGATAAGCGCTCGATTCACGCATCATCCTTATTATTACAGGAATTTACTATAAATGGGCGGTCTTCACGAGACGACTATCATCTACCACCAATTTTAATTCATAGGCTTTGACTGGAATTTTACGGGTGAGGGATCAAATTCACAGCAACCTACATGTATTCTTTACAGGAATCTGTAAAGCATGTAAATAAATATCTTTAGGTTTCATCACAGGAGCTATTTTTCTGTAAACCACATGTGTCAATGCCATCACATGGATAGAGTTAAATAATGAACGTATACAAGAACCAATGTGACATATGAAAATAGATCACATAAGTACGTTTATGCTTCAAATACTAGTTATAAGCAAAAAAAAATGGTTTTAAAAATTCACGCCGTATTGACAATATAATTTGTGTTCCACCAAGCCGTAACGAAAGGGTTATAAGTAAAATTTTAAATAATAAGAAATTGAAAGATAATTGTGTTTAATCGTATGAGATAAACTATATTAATTGAATGAAAATGCATGGAAAGAAGTTTAAGTTAAACATCAATTCTCGAAAATATCACCGTTTGTAGTACAAAAAATAATATTTTTCGGCCTCTTGTGATAGCCTACTTATTGTGAAACGATGAACAAAAAAAAAACATGTGTTTTGGGTCAAAGTGATCAAAATAAACGATGGACAAAACATATAAATATATGTCTATTATATAAATATATATAATATAGATATTTGTCATATTCCCAATAATGTGATATGTATAATTATATTCGATATATACGATATATATATTGTTGTCTAATTACGTTTGGCTGTCCGTTGGAATCCGTTTTTGTGTTATAAACCTGCAAAATAAAACGACAGAAGGAGCACAAACCAGAGAAACACACACCAGAGAAAAAACAAGGAAGTAAGACAACAGCAGACACGGGAGGCGGAAGTGCATTTCGATGACGTACCCACAAGACACAACAACTACAGATTCATCACAAAATTATAAAAATATATGTATAAATATAGACTGATCGGCCTCCTACTATCGAACTCATATCGACCGGATTGAATCAGTCCAACATCGCTTCCTGTCAAGAGTTGCACGACTGATCGGCCTTGAGAGGGGTAGCTACTCCTATGAAGATATAGAGAGGCGACTTAATTTATCTACATTGGAGAGTAGAACAGTTAATGACTTGCTGTTTATTTTTAAAATTATGAACTCCATAGTCGTTGACTTAGTATTATTGCAGGAAATTAGGTTCATTGTTCCCTCCTGGTTCACTAGAGGCACTAACCTACTACATGTAAGGACATCCAAAACCAACTGCGGTTTTTATTCTCCTATGCTTTGCAGCCTTAGACTGAGGTCTATTTGACATCTAACTGATGCACCTAGAATCACGGGAAGGCCTTCAGCCACTCTTTTAACAAGTAGTTTTTTGCGTGCGTACGGGTACCCATCTGGGTCTCCAAAAACAGGACGGGACAGGGAGGGTTTTCACCGAGCGGGACTCGCCACGTGTTTTCTTTTTAACATGAGCAAAATTAAATTCTTCGGTTAACAGGGAAAATATAATCGATAAATGGGTACATAACCTAGATGGGCTAAATAAATTTGTAATGATCCTTTGTTGGTAGTATAATATTCTTGTGGGTGAGTCATATTGATAAGTTAAGGCACCATTATGCTTAGCATTCAGTGTGAGACCATTAAAACAACATAGAGACAACATTAATTCATCGACAAGACAACTTTTAACATAAGAGAGACAGAGAGAGTAATCGGAAGAGAGAAGTCCAATAATAGGTTCATCAATAAGGGAGGAGATCGATTAGTAAAAGTTAAAAGTTGTTATAAAAATATATATTGCAAGTCAACAAAAATGCATTTTATTATTTAAAAACATTTTTTTCCAATGGCAACACTTTGGCTTATTTAACAAAGTTGTCTGTAATAAAACGTAACCTCAAAGTAGAGTTGTAAATATTTTTAGTGTAATCAAATTGATATGAAGTAAATCGATTATATCCTTCAATTTATTACTCTAAATACCTTGACGAGTGTTTTGAGATACAAGCCGTCGAGCAAACATTTTTTTACTTTAAAATACGAGAAAAATATTAGACACGAGCAAGCGGGTTGGCCGGTTGCACACGAACCGCGCGTCACGCTTTCCCGCGTGAATCCCCCGGCCGCGGTCAGAAAATCAGTTATCAGTGTGCTCTCGCTGTCAAAGCATATTTGATAAGTTGTGCCTGCGTTTTATGACTTTTGGAAAATTTGCTTCGAGATACGAGCAAGGTTGCGTATGAATTAAACTTGTATGTCGAGGAACCACTGTATTTGTTTTTTTGTTGGATAGATTGCAAATTAAATACATTTTTGTTGACTCGTGAAGATGAAATGTTTCAGATAATTCAAATATTTCACATTTTATTTTTTATTTTCTTTGATATTAAAAAAATGATCAGTCAAGTGAATTTTCTGGAAAGCCTTAAAATAACTATTAATCAAAATAATATAGAAATTCCAAAACTGCTGATAATATCTATTAGATTTAATTGAAAGAATAGTCTGCAAGTGATAAAATATAAATTCAATTTAACCTTCCAGGAGGCGCGCCGTCATAAAATGTATGACAAATTAATCTCATTGTTTCCCCTATATTCATCACTCCACGGATGCTGATATATTCCACGTAAGGGAGGCCCAATTCAGACACGAACTCCACGAGTTTCTTTGGAGCAATGATTAGTTGGAGTCGTCTGTTTGATGAGCATTGGGACCTTCTGTTGATTTTTTTTTTAATGTAAACGCATGCAGGAGAGCACACCCGGTCAAGACCAGTGCACTCTATGACGCTCAGCCAGGGAGGCTGGACGCTGCATGCGGGAAATATGTGTTGTATTCGTATTTGTGTGCGGGTTGGGGAGATTGCAAGTGTATATTTATCTGTTTATTAAAGAGATCTTGATTGTAAGAAAGAGGAAACACAGACGCTGGAAAAGCATTCTGTAGATTACCGGCGGCATTAAGGAAGGAATTTTGGAAGCTGCCAGTTCTTGGTCGACACACATTAAACGTGTATGGATGTTCGGCAAGTGTAAGACGAGTTTGTCGGCTGTGAGTGAGTGCAGGAGGAATTAGTTATTTAAGTTACGAAGAGCAGCGACCGTGGTAATAACGGTAGAAAAGACTAAGAGAACCAATCTTACGTCTGTGTTCCATTGATTGTAGATTAGACGTAAGGGTGTCATTGCTTATCAAACGAATTGCTCTCCTTTGAACTGAGTCAATTAAGTTTAGAAGTTTTTTGCTTGTCTTTATTGCTTTTTTCTTAGAACTTAATCACAAGTACCCATATTTGTATATTAATCTTGATTGTACTTCAGTATCGATTTTTATCGATTTACATAAAGAAAACACCATTTACGTGGAGAAAATGTAAAATTTACGAAGTGCGCTCAAGGAAAACTGGTCAGCGCGCCCGCTGGAAGGTTATTATCAGTATTATAATTTTAAATTAAAAGATTCACATTTACTTTAAGTGATTACATGTTTCGGCCTCCCCGGAGACAAGCTTCAACAAATCATCATCAGTTATTATCAGCACTTTTGTTGGCGGATATAGAAGGGGTGATCATCGGTTCATCATCGCAAATAATACATACTCACCCAATTATTTAAGACGATTTAAACGATGGTGACCATTTCTAATGACACGGCCATGTTAAAAAAAAAATAGAATGGTTTTTTATAATAAATACGGTTGATAAGAAACTGTGAACGTTATCAAAATTAATATTTACTTATCGAAACACAATTAAATTAATTTAAAAAAAAAAAAAAAAAAACACATTTAATTTGAAGTATATTTTTTATAGTTTATTTATTATGGCTTGTTACTGTTTTAATTCTTTTTTAGTATTTTGCAGCCATTTTTTAAATTTGTCTTTAAAAAAAATAACGTAAAGAAAAGTGTTGCCAGTATTATAAATATTTGCATGAAAAACGTTCACCGTTTCGCGTATTATCATTTAGGTATTTATGCATACATTAATTTTATCTAACACCAATTTTGAAGAAGATAGTCCAAACAGATTAGAAGTAATGTATTGCATAATATATTACATTGAATAAATAGATGGTCAGTAGTTGAGTCACTTCACATTTGATACCAGCTGTCGAAAATAATGTTTAAAAAATAAATAGTACAAAACATAAAAAAAATATTATTTTTTTGCAAACTCATATAAAAATTCCATTTTAGTGATGAGAATTGTAATTAGATTTGAATTCAGTTGTTCTTAATCGTAAAATTATTATTGAAAGTACTTCAATCATCTCTTCTATCGATAAAGAATTTAAACCATTTATAAGTTATAGATAATATGACTAAAAAAATGGCTAAAATAATGTCATCAATTTGATGGTGAAATATTTTAAAATAAAAATTTAAAAGATAAACGAAATTAAATAAAAACAATAATTTGAAAACAATTCTTGTACAGATATATTTTTTACACGTGATATTATAGGGGTTTTACTACGTATTTTTTGCCGGAAAGCAAAATATAGTAATAAATATTTTAAAACCCAAAATAATTATTTTAAAATTATCTAATTCGGGTACTCAATTGCTTATTATGAAATATTTAAATTAAAAATGAAAAAAAAAAATGACGAAAAAAGTGTGAAGTTTTCATTAGTAAATGTATTAGTTGTAATGTTGCCAGGTAAGTTGACGCCGCGAGGATGTTGCTGGAGCTTACCTCCGCGTAGTGCTCCTCGTTCTGCTGCAGCAGGTCCACGCACAGCTCGGCCAGGTGTATCAGGTCCTCAAGCTTCTTGGCGGGCGTTGCCATTGTGTCGCCCCTAAGGTCCTCTGCAAACATTTATCCCTCCTTTTTTAACCTGTCGGTTGCCAGAGACGAGATATCTCGGCAAATTGCGCAGTACCCGTATTGCCAGAGACGAGATATCTCGCAAGCACTTTTGGTGGCGTGTTTTTGCGCCGTATTTACTTGTCTGACAATGAAAACTTTAAATTGGTTTGACTTCAATAATGAAACTTCAAAAGTCGATGCGGGATATAGTATTTGGTAAGTTAATTAAAATTAAACCAAATAATGTGACGCACAAAAAAATATGTGCTTTGCGAAATTAGTGCTTTGCAGAGCACTACGAACATCCTTTTGCTGAGCACCAGTGATTATCGGATGGATGGTATAAAATGGTTTATAAAACCAATGTCATAACTCCATTATCAGGAATCAAACTATTTAATCAAATCGCCTCGGATGTTGATATATTCCACGTAAGGAAGGCCCAATTCAGACACGAACTCCAAGAGTTTCTTTGGAGGAATAATTTGTTGGCGTCGTCTGTTTGATGAGCATTGGGACCTTCTGTTGCTTGTGTTTATTGCTTTGTTCTTAGTACTTAATCATAAGTACCTATATTTGTGTATAATAAATTGTATATTTTTATTTTAGCATTGATTCTTATTGTTATTCAGAAATGAATTGAGTCGTTCAAATTTGTAATGTTTCTGTAAGGAAGAAAATATATAAAACTGAAAATAAAATTGAATATTATGACGTCTATAGCGGTCATGAGCTTGACAATGATTTTTGAGGCCATATTACAGCCACTGTGGATTGGACTAGCCAATTCATGACTGGTCACGGCAATTTTAAAGTTAAACTCTTCAAGTTTAGCCTTGTTGATAGTCCAGACTGCTCATATGGTAGACCCTTCTGTGGCATTGCCCAATATTAGATTTAGCGTAATCCAACAGAAGCCTGGACAGGTTGGATATGTCGACCTCATCGCTACGGAGTCCAACTACCATGCCTTTTCTGTATACGCTGTATTCTGTATACCTTCAGGGAAGAAGTCAAAAAGTAAAAAAAATAACGTCTGAACTACGAATTTTTACACCGACGTTTGGTGTTGCTCACTAAAGCCCGTTACTTGTATAACGAGAAAGTGCTATGAAAACAATGCTTTGGTAAGTGCTCCTAAGGAGCGGAGGTACAAGGCGACCTGTCCGAAGGGCCTTAGGCAAAAAAAAGACACTGTCATAATGTTCAAAATGAACTGAATATACAAGTGAATACAATATGTATTGAATTCAAGTGGAAAAAGTATATAAATAACTAATACATTTGTTTACTGAAAAACATATTAGAAACTTTATTATACATTCAATCCTCAAATAACACGAAACTCGGAACCGTGTTATTTAAATTGCGGCGAAAATTTCTGGTCAGCGTGTTGAGCGTGTTATTCGAGGGTTGACTGTAATTGTTTTACAATCGTTTAAATTGACATAAGCGTGATATAGTCCTTGCTGACTGGTACCGAAAACCTCGATATGCAATCTTTCGTCTCTTATTTCTCTTCGCTTGTCATACATATATGTGTGGCCTTATTGGCATTTTAAACTAGTAACATAGATCGCCACTTGGGTGCTGGGCGACAGCCTCAGCGTCTACGAGTATGGGCAGTCGTGTGCCGACGTCCGAGAAGGTCGCATTATGGCCGGCCTGGCATGTCATTTTGCCTGGGCCGGAAATTTGTAAAGTTTATCGAAATATATAAATATCAATTTGTTTCAGAAAAAGTCTGTGTATTATTAATCTGCTCCTCATCCTGCTACCACGTAACGGAGTAACATTTTTTTAAAGGTTAATGTAAAGCAACTAACCCTCAATGTTGGCTTTCTGCGACAGCTGTGTATAGTTCAGGAGAGCCGCAGTCTCCAGGCTGGTCTGGATCATTGCGCGCACTTCCTCTGGAGGCACCGATGTGACTATGTCCTTCATCAGGACTCTCTCTAATAAGCTGAGTGTGGCCTGCAAATACAAGTCCCATCTGTTATGCTATGCTTACACAAACTGGGTAGAACAATTAGCCACTATAATCAAAGCATTTCAAAACCACAAAGACGCAAAGTCATATGCGCCGAAGAAATGCATAAGGCGCGAAACAACCATCTTAAACCTAACCCATCAAAGATACAAGTCTGCCGTTTCCACCTTAGAAACAGGGAAGCTAACATAAAGCTTCGTGTCACGTGGGAAGGTTGAGTACTGGAACATAACGACCATCCAAAATACCTCGGAGTTACTCTAGATCGCACCCTCACCTTCAGGCGTCATTGCAGCAACACCAAACAGAAAGTTGCTACAAGAAACAACCTCATCCGCAAACTGACCAACACTCACTGCCCAGCCACCGCTTCTTCATACCTCAGCTTTAGCACTTTGTTTCTCAGCCGGAGAGGGGTCGATCAGCCCACTGTAATCAAGTGGATACTGCCCTGAATGATGCATGCAGAGTCGTCACAGGCTGCCTCAAACCAACACCCATTTCAAAACTATACCCCTTGGCTGGTATCGCACTACCAAACATAATACGCAAGGTCATATGCGTCGAAGAAATGCGTAAGGCAATCAACCAACCGTCCACTGCTTTTATAATCAGATACCCCCAACACCAAGATTGAAGTCGCGAAGCAGCTTTCTTAAATCCACACAATGTCTCACATCCAGCCCTGAAAATGAGAGACTCCAGCTCTGGCAATAAATCGGACTAGAGGATTTCATTACTCCAAAAGAAGGCCTCCCAACTGGCAAGAACCTTGACTGGCGGACCTAGAAATCCCTGAACAGATTAAAAACTGGAGATGGTAGAAAAAAGGACAACCTCGAGCGGACAGTGAGAGACACTATTGTGCAACTGTGAAGACCTGCAGACCGCCTCACACCTAAGATTCTGCTCCATGTGCCCAACAAGGTGCACATCTCAGGACCTAATACTGGGCAACATACGGGCTATCGATTTTGCCAGATACTGAGCAATAATAATTTGACGTCGCTGACACGAAGAACAAGAAGAAGATTTCAAAATCTATTGTAAGGCACCAAAGTTCGAAGAAGTTTGGAAAGATGGTGTTAATATAGGTGTTGTATAAGCAGAGCTTTGTATTGATCAAGTATTTTTGCGAGTTCCCGATCACTCCACAAACACGCACACCAACAATCTGTCACAACCGCGATCACGCCCCACATTCCGTCACTAGGATGCAATGTTCGGAAACAACAGGGTCAGATCCTGTCTGCCCAGAAGTGGGCGACGTCGATGGCGTTACTCCCGGCCACCATCAGGTCTTCCCGAGTGCAGCTACTCGGACACAGCGCACACTCCAGAAGGTGTGACATGGTCTGCTCCACGCCGCAGTCACATTCAGTTGGTCCACTGTAAAACTGTCAGGCTTTCATTTGTGTCCTCGTCTTGCATACTGCGGTCCGAAGTCTGTTACAAATAAGAAAAATTGCTTACCTTGAGTGCTCCCTCTGGCCTGCCGAAAGGAAAAGCGTATCTAAAGTTGGTAATCTGATGTTGCAGCAATTCACGCAGTCTCTCTTTTATCTCTGCAAACTTATCCTTCTCTTGCACCGTGATGCTGCCGACCCCATCAGGCCTAGAAACATCAAACATTATTGCTACAATCACTGATATATGTTCACTGCAATAAAAAAAATGATGTGAAAAGAAAATATGGAGGGTAAGTGTTCAAAACATTATTTTAAACATAACTAATTGTATTAAGCTTACAAAGTAATTGTTATGATCAACTCTCATCTTAGATGGAATCTGTCAATTCTCCCTGACTCTTTGGGGGCGATCCAAGTATTTCCCTCAGTTGTGGATCAAATTTGGTTGAGCTCCCCACTTCGCTTCAGTTTATATCTCGACATGTAAACCTACCTATTTCCATGGACGTGCGATGCACAGAAGGCAAATGAATAATGTATCAGAGTGGGGTCGATCGTCTGAGAGCCCGCCTGGGCCGTGTCCAGAAGGTCGGCTAGGTAGCACAGGTGGCGGTAGCATCCTCGCACTCCGTAACGGGCACAGTACTCGTCCAGGACAAACACCTGCCCGGGTGAGAACCATCCCTGGAATAAACGAAAACAAACTTAATAACTGTACTATGAAAATATAGATTAAACGCAAGTGAATTTGAATATAGTGACATCATCATGATGTAGTCCTTGCTTACAGTTACCGAAAACCTCGACAAACCATCTTTCGTTTTATACTTTTGTCGCTCGCCACACTTTTATGTATGTGTCCATACTGAGGCGAGTTACATAGTTAGCGCGCGCCGCGGAAGTGTGGACATAGCTAAAGTTGGTCCCCAGCCTTGGCGAGGTGAAGTCCGCGTTGCGGCCGCGGGCATGTCGTACCGCGTGGTCTTAAAGCTTGTAATGTTGTTAAGTAAATAAAATCAGTGTGCTTCTCCAAGAAAGTCTTTGTCTGCTGCCCTGCTTCTCATCCTGCCCCTCGCGACGTAATAACGCCCCTCTCTCGTGTTTTGAGAGAGGAGGATGTTAATAGTTATATTTGGGTGTTATTATAATCAGATTTTCAGAGTCGCATTATTTTATTTTATTTTTTATTTTATTATTACCGGCCTAGGCCAATACATACGGTTTTAAAGTAGAAAATACAAAAAATAAAATGGTAAAACAGAACAAATATTATAGCTAAGACAATACATTTAGACAAAACATGAACATGAGTAAATAAACAGGTCTTGCACATCAGTAGTGGGATCTGCGAAATGCTGGAAGGTCCACCCCGAAAAAGTCCAAGTCACTAGAGGAGTTAACCAGTCTACACATTCTTAACATAGGAGAATAGAAACCATAGTTGGTTTTGGATGTCCTTACATGTAGCAGGTCACTGCCTCTAGTGAACCGAGAGGGAACGATATTAATTTGAGTAACTTGAAATATACTCAGAAAATTTAGTATGATCCCTGACTATTTAACGGGTCCGCCAAATAACTTTTTTTTTTTGAAAATGGGGCGCAAAACATCGAGTGTAGCTTCGTCTGTGTGGCACGTAGCGCCGTCTTGTTGAAACCAAATGTTGCCAATATCCTCCTCTTTAATTTTTGTGAACAAAAATGGCCCGATAACGATCGCCATTGACTTTAACGGCCACTCCTTGCTCATTTTCGAAGAAAAATGGCCTGATTTTCAAAGTAATGTCGCAATATTTCCCAGCGTTGTTCAAGCGTATACGCAACCATAATCGTTCAGCGGAAGGATAAAACTAATTATCTGTCAAATCAGACATGAGCTAAATGTTACCATTCACGAAATAAGCACTAGTTGAAAAAAAAAACGTTAGATGGCGGACCCTATAGAAGGCGGCGCTTATTAGTGGATTCTGTGGATTCGTTAATTCTATTTTGGACAATTAAAATAGACTGTAATAAATTTTCTATTAAACAAATACATCAGTTATTGATTATAGTTGTTGACTGGAATTCAATATATTTTATATTTATATATATATATATATATATAGTAAGTTAATTTTGAACATTACAACAGTACAACAAAGTTGTAATATGAGGCTACAAATTCCATGTAAATTTCATGACCGCTATAGACGTCATACGCAGTGAATGGGTTAAACTAAATAAATTATATTTTCTAAAATCCAGGATTTTATTTACTAAAATATATAAGTCAAAACACTTTAAATTACTGCAAGTAGGTATGAGTAATTAGTTATTTGGGCCAAACATGTAAAACATGAAATTTTTAACCTATTAACTGGGCGGGACGCATATACACGTCAAACGTAAACAATATCGGGTACGCGTAGGACATATGAATACGTCGTTGAAATATATGGGAATTGAGTGATACTGAGAATGAAGATGGTGAAGAAGTTGATGAAGTTGGAAATTACGTCCTCCGGGCGTGACGTACTGACACGTCCTAGTGAAAGAGGTCGCGCCCGTTACGAGTTGCGTAATTGGACAGCGGACCGCCCGGTTAACAGGTTAAATTAATATCAAATATTCATGAAATTCTCAGGAATCATGGTACACTGTCTCGAGTAAAGTCCCAGTACTCACCATGAATAAGAAGTTTTCGAATACGTGGTGACTTTCGTCTACCATCAAAAATGACTGATACACTAAGACTTCGATCAATTTCACATCCGCTGGGAGTGTTTATACAGCTTACAAATATATTGCCGGCGGTCATAGCTCAATGATACAGCGTTTGCTTTGCAAGCCAAAGGTCGTGGGTTCGATCCCCGACGGAGATTAAAAAAAAAAAAGATGTTTAATCCATTTCTGAGCTCTAAAATACCCCGGTTGGTGTGAATTTGATCCATCACCCGTAAAATGTCAGTCATAACCTATTAATTAAAATTGGTGATAGACGAAAGTCGTCGTAAGTTCCTGTAATAATAAAGGATGATGCGTGAATCTCGGGCTGTAGTCTATGACGTTGGCGGATCAACACTCCACATGCAGCGCTTAGCCACGTACACCATGGTAAGCGTCATAGAATTTCACAGATGAGACTTCAGGATAACTATCACTATCACCATCTGTCGGTATTCTCCTGTATGTGTTTACATAAAAAAAAAACTTGTTGAGAAAATAAAGTCATACAGGGAGCGGCAAAAAAAGCTGACGGTTTGAAATCATTTTTTTCATTTGAGCATGTACAATTAAATATGTGTGATTACAATAAAATGCTGTGAGATTTTACCAGTGAACAGTATGGGTCGTTGAGCCGGTACTTGAGCGTGAGAGACTGAAGTGTTGCAAACAGTGTGGCGTGGTCAAAGGTACAGGGGTCCGCCTGGATGTAGTCCTCCATGCCGTGCTTCCTGGCCTTGTCGGCATCTATAACAACATATTTGTGGCTACATTATTAAAAATAATCATAGGTAACACTTCACTGTAGTCAAACAAACTTATTAAATCAAAAGTAAAAAAAAAAACAAAGTTATATATGACAGTGGAGAGACACTCAGATCGGCCAGAGCAAATAGAAGCACCCTGCAGCTGACGGGAGGTAGTCCTACTCGCTACCGGAAGGCATAAGATAGCTTAAAGCGGAGGCATCCTTCAGAAGCAGACTCAAGACCCACCTTTTTACTCGGAGAGGCAAAGAAGCGCTTTTGGAATGATCATTCGGTCATAAAAGAGCGCTATACAAATACTGATATAATAATAATAATAATAACAGTTTGTTAGTGCCTACCTCCCATGATCTTGATGTGTGAATCACTAGTGGTAGGTGGTGTTGGCTTGTGACTCTGCCCCGTGGCTCGGTACATGGCCATCACCCACAGATGGCACTCGTTCTCGTCTGTGACGCCCATCAGCACCGACTCGCCATCTCTTGCTACGTTCATGAAGTACTTGCCTCCCTCCAATTCTACACAATATTGTGACTTTACAAAAAACAACCTTTCATATTCCATATATATATATATAAGAAAGTCATGTTAGTTACACCATTTATAACTCAAACAATAGCCAAACCAATTTTAATTATTTTTAATTTTTGGATTTGTCTCAAACCGGAATAGAAATATGATTACTTAAGCATCGAAAAAATTACGTAAAAAAATAACGAATTAATTTATTCATACATTTTGTAAGGAACGGTTTTTTCGTATTAAAGAGAATGCTGGTTCCACTAGATTTAATTTGCATTATAATTTTGCACACATCGCCTTCTCTGATAAAATTGTTTCGAGTATTAATAAAATTGATTCTGTGGCAGTACGAAGTATGCCAGGTCAGCTAGTAAGAATTAAAAAAAAAATAGCAAAGAGTGAGGGAGCACTATATTTGTAGGTTGCCAATGCACTTGGAACGCCACTGGGTATGCTTCTTTATTAAAACCCCTGCAAAAAATATCATTAAAAGCAATTTGCTGTGCACAGCCCAACCCAAAAGACACAAATTGAAATATTATCACTTTTTACTTAGAGACGTGTAACTTACCCATGCCGACCATAAGTTGAGCTGAAAAAAAAGAAAGACATTTAATGATCAACGCACAAGTTTACTTTTATCGTTAGGAAGTAATTAATGTTAAATAAAATTAGTTTATTACAGCATTAAGACAATTATAATTTAAAAAATGTTAAAAAAAAAGAAAAATAAAGAATATACAGTGGTGCCTCGATAAACGAGTTTAATTTGTTCCGCAACCTTGCTCGTATTTCAAATTACTCGTATCTCAAAGAAAATTTCGTCATAAGTCACGAAACGCGAGCACAACTCATCAAAGATGCTTTGACAGTGAGAGCACACTGATAACTGATTATCTGACCGTGGCCGAGGCTTCACGTGCGGTTCATGTGCAACCGGCCGACCCGCTAAGCCGATTGCTAGTATATCTCAAATTTTGCTCGTATATCAAATTTTGCTCGTATTTTAAAGTTAAAAATCGCTCGCTCGATCTCAAAAAACTCGGGGTATCTCAAAAAAATGTTGGGGCACTCGTATGTCAAAGTACATATGTATTGCGTCTTTGATGTTTATAAAAATAATTTAAGTATTTCGATAAAATAGAAGAAAACATTGAAATTATCGTATCTTATAAAGTTAAAATAAAACAGACATTAGCGATAACAACAAGAAAGTTTGAAATCGATTTTACGTAAAAAATCTAGAATCCATCTTGCTAAAACTGAATTTTCTTTAACATCCCGTATTTATTTTTGTTATACAAATCAGAATGATTCGTAATAGTCAGGAATGACTTGGATTTATCTTTGTTATACAAATTAGAAAGATTCGTAATAGTCAGGAATGACTTAAATTTATCTATGTTATACAAATGAGAAAGATTCGTAGTAGTCGGGAATGACTTGAATTTATCTTTGATATACAAATTAGAATGATTCGTTATAGTCAGGAATGACTCGGATTTATCTTTGTTATACAAATAAGAAAGATTCGTAATAGTCAGGAATGACTTGGATTTACCTTTGTTATACAATTTAAAATGTTTCGTAATATTCAGGAATGACTTGGATTTATCTTTGTTATACAAATAAGACAGATTCGTAATAATCAGGAATGGCTTAGATTTATCTTTTTTAAACAAATTAGAATGATTCGTAATAGTCAGGAATGGCTTGGATTTATCTATGTTATACAAATTAGAAAGATTCGTAATAGTCAGGAATGACTTGTATTTTTCTTTGACATACCGTTTGCTGGTTCTATGTAGTCGACCGTGAAGCCATCCAGCTGCATCATCTCTGCAGGCTCACTCTTCTTGTCCTTGTACGAGCAGAGAGCGAACGTGTACTGAGACACCTGCACCAGAACCATATAGCGCTTCTTCCACTTGCGCCACACTGACTTGCCAACCACGTACAAGTGTCTGTCAACAACAAAACATATTTTTAACCCTTTCATTACGGCTCGGTTAGAATACAAATTATACTGTCAATTACCAAACTAGTATTTGAAGCTTAAATGTCTGGTCTATTTTCATATATCGCATTGGTTCTTGTATCCTTTAACTATCAGATGATGCATTAAAAACTATTCTAAGAAAGTAGCGAAACGATATATCACGTCAACCGATGTCAACGGTCGGGGAATCTTATGACAACCGATGCGAAATGGTTAACAAACCAAATTAATGCAATTTTTGTCAATTTTTCATTTTCACAAAAAGCGGAATTAGCAATTTCCCGACGAGTATGGGCTTGTGGTAAAGGGTTTTTGTACAATACAAAAGGCCGTGGGTTCTATTCCCGATAAGGATTGAAATTAAAAATGTTTTTTAATCGATTTCTATGCCCTTTAAATACCCCGGTTGATGTGAGTCTGATCCCTCATAGCCTATTAATCGAAATTAATAGTAGACGAAAGTCGTCCTATAAAAACCACACATTCATAGTGATTCTTCGAATAAATGGATGATACGTGAAAGCTGGAGCTTAGTCTATGACATTGATGGATTAACACTCTACATGGAGAGCGTAGGGATTTGTAAAACGATATGCGTCATATAATCCAGAAATGTTTTCGTCGCTGGGTAGGACCTGGAAATCCCTGAACAGATTAAGAACCGGGTTGGTAGAACAAAGGACAACCTCGAGCGGTGGCGAATGCTTCGGTAGGCAGAGACACTATTGTGCGACTGTGGAGACCTGCAGACCGCCTCACACCTAAGATCCTGCTCCATGTGTCCAACAAGCTGCACATCTCAGGACCTAATGCTGGGTAACACAAGAGCTATCGATGTTGCCAGATACTGGGAAAAAATAATTTGACGTCGCTGACACGAAGAAGAAGATCCTGAAAAGATTTCTCCTCCAACATCTGTAGATATTTTGATAAAAACGAAAAACTTCTATAGAAGACAGCCAATAAAAGCGCGGGGTTATGAAGAGACAAAAAATCCACGCTTTCTGGTTTTCATGTAAATGTATTATATTTTCATGTATTGCTGATATATTTCACGTAAGGGAGGCCCAATTCAGGCATGAACTCCACGAATTTCTATGGAAGAAAAATTTGATGGATTCATCTGTTTGATGAGCATTGAGACTTTCTGTTGCTTGTATTTATTGCATTGTTTTTCTTGTAAGTACCTATATTTATTTATATATTTTTTTGGAGTTATTAATTTTACATGCACTTCAGTAACGCATTAAATTTGTAAAATTTGTAATTTTATTGTAGGAAAAATAAATTGATTATTATTATTATTATAATTATTATGAAAATGCTAGGACAAGACAGTTCAAAACAGAGATGCAAGATGCGCTCTCGGTTGTCCTCTTAACTATATAAAAGGGAGATGTCATTGAAGGATAAACAGTGCTTCTACTACGACGTTTCTCAAAAGTGGTCAAGATTAAGGGTTCTTTTCAGAATCGCTCTTCCCAAACAGCAGCAGTTAACATATATTCAAAGTATGTATATTTTTATTTTTTATTTTTCAATCAGATTGCATTTATTCACAAGCTTAATATATATTATTACATTCCGACAGTCTATTTACTTTAGTAAGTACCACTCGGGTCTCCAACCGAACTATAGATTGAATGGATGAGAACAACTTCTTGTAAGTACGACGCGCACATAACAATTAGTTATTTACCTGTGTTACTGATGAATAATTTTACCTTCTTGATATTGTCTCAAGTATAAGAATAATATAATATTACAATCCTCAATGTTATTTTGTAACTCACCCGGCATGTTTCATGTTTAAAGGTTTGTCGATTCTGCACGCGATCTTGATTCTGAGATCTTGATCCGGCAAATTCTTAGGCACTGTCATCCTATGCCATTCTGGAGCCTGGAGAAAACAAATGATAACAATCAAGACAACAAGTATAAAATATTTAATTTTAATATTTATTCATTTTGATGCTATATCAGGGCTGAGATGGAGGTCTCTCTCTGAGGTTTTGTGTGACAACAAGATTCCAGTTAGGACCAAAGGTAAAATCTATAAAACTGCTATAAGGCCGGCTATACTCTACGGATCGGAGTGTTGGACCCCGCTGAAACGTGACTTGGATATGATTCATGTGGCAGAGATGAAGATGCTGCGGTGGGCAGGCGGTGTGACTATAGAGTGGACAGAGTTCGAAATGAGCATATTCGGGGTTCATTTCGGGTGGCCCCCATACCTGAAAAGATAAGGGAAAACCGCCTAAGATGGTATGGGCATGTGACACGGAGAGATGAGGACCACATGGTGAAGAGAGCCCTCAACATACCCACGCTAAGAAGAAGACCTGGAAGACCGCAGGCAACCTGGACTGCAACTGTAAACAAGCATCTGAAAATCCTTGATTTTACCGAGAATGCAACGCGGGACAGACAGACATGCCGACCCCAGATGATGGGAAATGGTTAGAATAAAGAAAAATATGCTATATCAGGGTTGGAAGACTCTCCGTATTATGGTATAATGTGGTGATATCAACTTGAAATATATATAAATATCAGCAACAAAGTAATTCGCAAATCAGAGTTCCACTGTGTAATGCTTTCTATTAATAAAGTCGACATAAAATACGTTTTTCCAAGAATTAATTCTAAAACGTATTGTATTTTTCACGGAATGTTTTCGTCGGCACACAAGGGGGGCCTAAGCTCAATAAATTTCTTCTTTATACTGCGATACGTAAATAATGTTTTTCTTTCGAATTGATATTTTAATATTGATTCACGTGTTAAAATAATTCCGGTAAAATAAAATATTTATTTTAGACTTACTTTCAAAGAAAGGAATAAGGTAAGAAAGATCTTCAGGGGGGAATCCCGGTAGTATAAAAATATCGCATTATGAATTCATCTAAACTATTCACTTACTACTGATATCTATAAATATATATTATTTATAGTTGAAGCATTTACTGTATGATGCATATTAAATACGTAGTACGTGGTGATATCAGCTTGATGTTGCTCTTTTAGGCTGATGCCGAAGAGCCTCGGAAACGATCTTTTGTCTCTTATTTTTGTTCGCTCGCCTGACATGCACATCTAATAATGTTAGTTTTAATTTTATATAACAATACACGGCATTTGCATACGCCATTTTATTTGTTTTGGCAGTTGTTGCATTTCACGTTGGTTCAGCTGTCATTTTTTTTTTTTTTCTTATATTGAAAATAAACGCGGATTGTGCTTACGAAAAAGTACTTTGCTTTGTGACCTGCTCTAGCATACTTCCTCCGCGCAGCCAAATGACGAACCCGTGATTAATAAGGATGCGTACCTTTGATGTTTGTGGAGTTGGCCTCAACACCACCTTTCCAAGTTCTTTATCTTCAAGAGCCAGCATTCCAGGGTTCTCTGTGTAGAGTTTGACCTTCACAGCCGGCAGAGGTTGCGTGGTACTGAAGTCACCTTGAGTATCCCACCTAGGAAACCAAATTAATATGAAATAGGTAAACAAGATTTTGTATTTGCTTAAAAATAAATTTGTTTGTTAAACGAGTATCTAAATAAGAAAAATATTTTGGTATAATATTTTATGGTTAGTCTGTATTAGAAAGTTTTCTCTTAATGTATAAAATTTTGAATAATTGTTAATGCGTAAGCCGTTGTATCGATTTCTGTTACGAAGATACCTCATGAAAATCAGTATTAAGTAATTAAAAAAGTAATTTTAAGTTAAAATATTATATTTGTTAGTCAAATTCTCTTGAGGCTGTTTCACGGTCAGGAAGAGCGGTCATAACAAGAAACAATTCAATCCCGACCACTTTAGTTTGAAGTTGCCGGAAAAATGCTTAACTGACAGTACTGCGGCTTATAAGGAGAGAAAATCCGGGAATCGTCCTTCGTAGATTACTAAGTTGGATGTACTTAAGTTGGATACTTTGCGGAGGGCTGGTATCAACATATACTTCATCATCATCAGCCTGTGTCCGTCCACAGTTAAGCATAGGTCTCCCGCATGAGTCTCCATCCTCTGCAATCCTCCACCTTCTACATGTCGGCCACTCCCGCTATTCTTCTGATCCCGTCAGTCTATCTGGCAGGGGGTCGGCCAACGCTTCGTTTGCCAGTTCTTACGCGCTACAACTCTTTTCTTCCCCATCGACCCATCTTCCAGTATTAACTCATGGCGTAGAGACGTGGAATGTAATATAAATTATTACTCATAAAATAAAGGGTACTCAACGTGCCATGAAGACATATATTAGAGGAGTGGCTCTTAAAGATAGAATCTGAAACGAGGATATCTAAAGAAGGACTCAAGTAGTGGAGGCTACCCAACGAATAGGCATACTCAAATGGCAATTGGCAGAACATATCTGTCGAAGAGACAACACGTATTGACATCAGCATGATATAGCCCTTGCTGACTGGTACCGAAAGCCTCGGAATTCTGGACTAGTTATATATATAGTCACTGGTGTCGCTCTGCGACAGCCCATCGCGGGCGCGCCAGTCGTGTGCCGCCCGTCGGCAAGAGCATATTGTATTTTGGGGCGGCCTACTGCTGTGACTAGATCGGGCCATAAGTTTGTAAATTTTATCGTAAATATATGTCAATGTACTTCAGAAAAAATCTGTGTTATCAATCTGCTCCTTATCCTGCCAACACGCGACTGAATAACAACCTATTGAAAGAGAGGAGGATGTTAATACTTAAAAAATATTATATTAATCATTTCTCACATGGGCTTGGAGGCCTCGGCCTGGTCCGTCTGCAGCTTATCTCCTCCTTCAACTTCCATGGTGCAGTACACGATGCGGTTGGGAGCTAGAGACTTGAGTCCTTTTACTTCCATCACCACGACCTAACGCCACATCGGAACAAACACAACTGTCAGTAAGTAACAGAACATCACATTAAAAAAAACAACACCGTAATTACTAAATATGCACCTGACTAACAATTTAATTAATCGGTTTATCTAAATATTACAATTAAAATTCCCTATATAAGTAATAACTAAAGTAAACTTCATAGATTTTCATTGCCAAATTTTGAATTGTGGCTTTTGGATTGTGAGTCGTTTGTGCAAATTTATTATTTTTCACAATTTTTGAAAAATGACTGTTGAAATACGAGAGAAAAGAAGAAATTCGCCACACATGACTCGACCTAAAAGCAACAATTTTTAAAAACTAAGTGTGCTTAAGAAAAAATTACCAAATTGTCAAAAACCTGTAGCACTGAATAGGAATCAGTTAAAACCATTGATTAAAGTTTTTTTTTTTTGAGTTTATTTATTCTATTGTAAAATACTGTGAGACACTCCTTAACGCGGGGGATACGTTCCATCAAAGTAGAGCGTAATGCGAAACAGCGCTAAACGAGGCTTAACATGTAAATAATGGGGTCATAATATTTGTCACTGTATTAATCGTTATAGTAATATATAAATTTATACTTATTTGGAGATCTAGCGCTGCACACAATTTCGGGTAATCCCCGGGTTGAAATAAAGGAGCGCTAAGCCGAAACGGCGCTAAACGAAACAGCGTTAAGCGGGCCTCACTGTACTATTTTGTAGCAATATGGTTGTTATAAACTATTTAGTTATTAATATAGGCCAAATATATATTTGATTGAAGTTAGTATAATTATGTATTTAAATATTTAGTAATTAATGTATAATTTATAATATTATATTGATATGTAGCTAATATATTATTTTGAAAATATAGCTTTATTATAAAGCAATATATATTTTTTTACGAATAATAGTAACAATTTATGCTGTAGTGAAAAATGCTACTGAAATTTTATGTAGTAAAAATATATAACAATACAGTTGTACCTTGAGATACGAGTGCCCCAACACACAAGTTTTTTTTGAGATACGAGAGATTTTTCGGTTTGAAATTTCAGCAAAATTTGAGATACGAGCAATCGGCTAAGCGGGTCGGGCGGTTGCACACGAACCACGCGTCACGCATTCCCGTGTGAATCCTCAATGGTCAGAGAATCAGTTATCAGTGTGCTCTCGCTGTCAAAGCGTGTTTGATAAGTTGTGCTCACTATCAATTTTAATGGAGAATTTTTCTTTGAGATACAAGTAATTTGAAATACAAGGTTGCGGAACGAATTAAACTCGTTGTATTCGAGGTACCACTGTATTAATTTTCTCTTACCTGCATAGAATCCAATAAATTATAAAAAAAATGCGATTTTATTTCAAATTATTGATTAAAAAAAAAGTATATTTAATTCATTATTTTGTGTAAGTTTTATAAATTAGTAAATTGCTTTTTCTCTGTTTGTAATGACACCAAAATCGAATGGATCACTCCCTTTAACATAATTTTATTTCTATAACATGAATGTTCTGATAATCGTTGTAATTTGCTACGAAAACACACTTTTTAACACATATATACTTGTATTTAAAAATGTGTATCAAGAATATTTGTATTTTACAACAATGCATGCAATATTAAGTGTTTCTTTTAGTATGTAAATACACATCAAAAGAGTTTATAATACTAAAAGCAATGCCTAACATGTGTATTTAAAAATAATGTTGTATGAAGAAGACTTTAGAAATTAATAGTAATAGAAATGTGTTAAGTATTGGTTATAAAAAAAGAAAAGAAATTTTGTAACAAGTGTATTATGCATTGAAATTTTAGTTTATTTTATTAATTAGACGAATATTACTGTAATATCTGTATTAACTTTCCAACGGGCGTGCTGTCATACAATTGCACCTAATCGCTTCTCCCATATTTATCACTATATATATAATCGTGTCGGAAACAACAGGGTCAGATCCTGTCTGCCCAGAAGTGGGCGACTTCGATGGCGTTTATTCTGGCCATCATCAGGTCTTCCTGGGTGCAGCTATTCGGGCAAAGCGCACACTCCAGAAGGTGTGACAGGGTCTGCTCCACGCCACAGTCACATTCAGTCGATCCGCTGTAACACTGCCAGGCTTTCATTTGTGTCCTCGTCTTGCACACTCCGGTCCAAAGTCTGTTTTTTTTATCACTTAGTCGTAAGCATTGAACTTCGAGCTACTCGAAGGACAGTGTCTCTCTAACCTACCATCCTAAAAGAATTCTTGCCGGACAAAAGCAGAATTGTTGGATACACTCTTTTTGGTTTCCAAAGGGAAAAAAATGCTTTCCTATTGATATCAGCTTAAAAAGCCTTGAAAAAAAGCATCTTTTGTCTCTTATTTTTGTTCGTTCGCCTGACATGCACATCTAATAATGTTAGTTTTAATTATATAATATTATACGGCGTTTGCGTACGCCGTTTTATTTGTAATGACAGTTTCATGTTGGTACAACTGTCATCTTTAATTCGCTTTTTTTCGCGATCATCGGCAGCGCGGCATGTCACAGTGTCCGGCAGTTTTCAATTGACTCGCGCCCGGCCGGCGAAATGCCACACCGGTCGAACGTAGAAATCAAGTCTTTATTTAAAATAAACGCGATCTGTGCGTCGAAAACAAGTTCTTTGTGTTATTAATCTGCTCCTGCATCCTGTCACCCAGTAATGCAATACCAACTTAGAGAGGAGGATGTCACTATGTACCTCGGAAAAATAATCTCTAATAATTCTGTCAACATAAAACATCGGGTTATACTGGACTACAATGAAACTAAAGGCGAATATTCATTCTGATTAACGTTTCGAAATATTTAGAGTGCAGTTTTGTTTTTTGTTTAAGGAAGTCAATTTTTGTTTTTTAAAGTAGTGTCATTTATAATTTTTCATGACCTTGACACCATCTCTTGAATACCTCCCAAACTATCGAAATTCGTAATTAATTTTGTAATACATCTTTCGAATATTGCGAAGCGCGCACAGCTGCGCTTACGGCGATCGTATACGCAGAGCGCACATGTGTGCTTACGGCGATCGTCGGGTCAACATTTATATAATTGAAACTTGAAAAAACTTGATGACGTAAAATTTACTAGTCAGCGTGCCCGATGGAAGGTTAATTATTAAGATATAAAAATATTTGTATTATTGACTTGTAAAAAAATATTTTGAGTTTGTATGAAAAATTTATGAATATTTCATGAAGACGTGAGGGATGAATTTTGTATTAAATGGTTATGTAGCATGGTTAAATGATAATTTGTTGATAAGTGAAATGGTTATTGTGGGTAAAGAAATAAACTTATATTTGGAAAAACAATATTTAAAGTTATGTCATGTTTTAGATATGGATGTTTGAGTTCAATAAGTTAGTTTGATGATGTATTACAAGGAAACAATAAAATATAATGCCATTTAGGTGTATTATAAGGCATTCAAGAATTATGTTTATCTTGATTAAATAATAATAGTGGTTCAAAACGTTATTTTGAACATAATTCTTTTGTATTAAACATCCAAAAGTCTTTAAAGTAATTTTTATAATCAAACTCTCTATCTTAGATGGAATCTGTCGATTTATACAGTCGGGTACGACACAGGACATTTTTCCACTAAATGTAAATTGAGGGGATCAAGGTCCAAAACAACAAGTATCGAGGAATTTGCGGTGTATGAAATTCAATTAATTTTATAATTGCTTACTCATGCTGTAAACTAATGTATAAAAGGGGATATCTTATTAAATAAATCAGTATCAATTCAACTCCGGTCTTTGGATTTATCCTCAGTGCCGGAACCTTGGTATTTCGGCATCACCATTTAAGCTAATGCAGTCATTTTAGGACCGGGACCTCGGTTCCGGAATAATGGTTGTGAAAATTATAAAATAATAAATTATTATAAAGTTGTTATGTGTTAGGAAATTGACAGAATTTATTTGATTTTTAAAAAGTAGATAATTTAGTACAAGTGTGTGATAGGGCAACACAAAAAGTTAAAGTATGTTATTGGGTACAGCAATAGGTATGTTATTTACGAGTATTACAAAAAAAGAATTGTGGGGGGCTAAAATAATGACACTATATATATAAAAAACACATAACAACACGTCGATAAATTGCAATGGTGATTTGAAGTGGGGGTAAGGGGTACATTGAGATATTAAAAAGCATGAAGACATTGATGTAATAATAAATTACAATGCTGCTTAAAAACATTATATCGGGGTAAAAACAGAGTTGAAAAAAAAAAAGATACATAATCGAAAAATAATAAAGCACGTCGATTTTGTGCGATAGGATTTTTATAAATAAGTGAGGGGGGTTTACGAAAGACGAATAAGGATTACATGTATATTCTTTTACTTTGTAGCAACACTGGACAAAATAGCTTGATAAAATGTATTAAGCACTTCGATAATGTGCAATGGATTCTTAAGTTAAGGTTACACTTAGAGACGAAACATATATAAGGATGCATGTCATTGAAGGTATGTATATAGCAACACTATTTAATATATGGATACAATATAGCTGGATTGAATGACGCCATTTTTATAATTAATTAAAAGCACGTCGATTATGTGCAATGGATATTTTGTAAATAGGGGTGAGGGGTACATTTAGAGTTACAAATATAGAGGGATGCATGTCATTTAAGGTATGTATATGGCAGCACTATTTAATATATGGATATAGCTGGATTGAATTATGCCATTTGGATAATTAATTAAAAGCACGTCGATTATGTGCAGTGGGTATTTTGTAAATAGGGGTGAGGGGTACACTTAGAGTTACAAATATAGAGGGATGCATGTCATTTAAGGTATTTATATGGCAAAACTATTTAATATATGGGTATAGCTGGATTGAATTATGCCATTTGGATAATTAATTAAAAGCACGTCGATTATGTGCAGTGGGTATTTTGTAAATAGAGGTGAGGGGTACATTTAGAGTTACAAATATAGAGGGATGCAAGTTATTTAAGGTAGGTATCACAATAAAGTACGGAACCTCCAGTTGGAACGTGAGAACGACGTCCATCTTGGTAAGTTGCGTGTCCCCGTCGGCAGAGTCTCCCTCCAATTTGGCCAAAGAGCCCTGCGATCTAAAACAAAGTTGCTTACTCAACTTTGGACTAGGATCTCCACCACCATGTGACCTTCATTTATATTAATGTAATCGTGTAAACCACCACCGAGCGCGACCGACACCACAACCGACCGCCATCACCAAAAACGGGCCACAAAAAAGTCAAAACCAAAACACCACACAACAACAAAAAATACAAAAAATAAATAAAAAACATTTATTTTACGCCCGTTTGGCAGCATTCAAATAACGAACACAAAAACAAAACATTTTTTATTAAGTAGGTATAAATAATAAATGACAAATAAACATCAACCATAAAATCAATTAAAAAAAACACACCGACCAGTGTTACCAGCACCACGAACAAAACATAAAAATATTATTTATTATCGTTGTTAAGAGTAACAATCAACAGACACACATTTGTGCATAAAAATATCCATTTGTAATAATAATAATAATAATAAATATCAAAAATAAATAAAACAACATCGATTTATAAAAACACATCGATTGATCAGCCACAAAATTAAAATTAAAAATAAAACGAATAGAATATTTTGTTTTTTTTTTGACGCATTCGAAGATTCGAAAATTTTCAAAATTTGGAACGAATAAATTGTTGCACAAAACACGATTGGCGTTTCGCATTTTAGTTTATTGATTGGCCGTAGTTTAGCGGAGGGCGAGTGGGTAAAGTCGAACGCATGAGGTAAAGGTAACCAATTCGATTATGATGTGGGCATTAGCGATATTTAACATTTGTGTACGAAAGAAAAATCGTATTTTTTTTTCAAAAATAAAGCGTCCAAAATCCAAAAATGAGTAAGCGAAATTAATTAACTTAATATTGCGTGGGTCGACATTCAATATATGTTATAATTTTTAAGTATTTTTGATAAAATTTTAGTTTTTTTTTTTATCAAGAAAGCAGTGAGAGAGAATACAGTTTGTACGTAATAATAATAAGTATATGTAAAATGGCATGTAAGTAGCATTTAATATTAAGTAATATAATTGTTTTTTAAATTCAAATGAATAAGTTAAAAAAGTCATCTTCTAGCAGGCGCTTCAATGTTTAATCTGAGAGTGAAATCTACAGTGTCACGACCTATTGTTCTGAGACAATTCGTTCAGCGACTCATCGTCGGACGTCTCACGAGACTTTTAACGCACGGGAAAACTGATGCACTGGATGCCTCACTAACCTAACCTAAAGATTTGTTCAGTGATCGTAGAGACCAGAAATAACATGGTTAGGTTAGGTCAGGTTATGTTAGGTTAGGTTGGTGAGACATCCAGTGCACCAGTTGATTCGTACGCTAAATTTCCCGTGCGCCAGACCTTCAGTGCGCCCCACGTTGTTATCGATGAGTAGCTGAACGAATTGTCTTTGAACAAAATGCGGCGGAACCGAAATCTACTATGTGTGATGATAATAAATTTAAACTAATTGTTATGCATGTTGTGATAAAATCAATTGCACGATGCATATTATTACTGTGCATGTTTTTAAGTAAAATTTAGAAAAGAACTAAATAATTTTGATTGTCAAAAATTTACGAAAAGCAAGCAGAAAAATGTGTGTACGAGTGGAAGCGTAAAATTTTGGAAGCGTGTTTCAAGCTGTGTAATTCATAAATTAAACGGTAGGTACCTATAATTATGTTATTTTTTTTAATTTTATAATTGTCAATATTAAATATAAACAGTATCATTAAATCACTTCTCCGAGCAGATTTGATATTGTGGCTTTTGGGTTTAGCCGTGCGTGGTGAATTATTTCGTACCAATATTTCAAACGCCATTGCAGGAGTCTTCATCAAAGTTGAACTCGCTTGGTGAAATTTAAATTGTATCTTTCATTGAAACCGATTGCCAATAATAACTTACATAAACATGTTGCAACAATGATGTTACATATGTTATGGTTATTTGAAAAATAATATAAATAAATTGAATAATCTATATATATAAAAATGGATGTCTGTCTGTCCTTTATGCATTCCTACACCATTAATCCGATTGCAATTAAACTTAGTCAAATAATTGCTTAGACTAGCAGGAAGAAGATAGGATACTCAAAATTTGATTTGATTACAAAAATTAATTGAATATTTACGTAAAACATGATTTCAAACAAGACTATTGCAATACAGAACTGCCACTTTGGTCGAATTTAGGTAAGAAAAACATAACCTAAGTTTATATATATAACCTAAGCTTCTAATTGGCTTCGGCCTCGCCTCAAGTCCGACTTATCCAATCGATAGGCGAGAGGCTCCTGACGAGGCGCCTTTATAAACTCGCGGTTTCTTTTTTTTGAGTGGCATTGCAACGCATGCCGGGTACACGCTAGTGAATTAATAAATAAAAAATATAGCATCTTCATGTGTATAAAGTTGAATTGATATTTCAATTACAATTTTTTTATTCCATGTAAAATGTAATGTGAAATAAATGTTTTTTAATGGTTTATTTAATAGTATAATAATTACAATAAATTTTGATACTGTGTATATTTAAAAACGACAAAAAATATATTTTGGGAATATTTATAAAAATTAATAATTTCTGTCATCACTACCTAATTATGTAAGAATTCTACATCTTTACTGATATGCATGACAGTAGCCAATACTCTGGTATATATTTAAATTTGATACACAAGTTATGGGATTATTATATTGGCTTATCATGAAAATTCTTTCCTCACAGTAAAGTCAATTAAAAATGTTACCAAAATAAGTTTTTTATATCGAACTATATTTCTAGAATACCCGTGTTTCCATTATTTGATAGCAAGATAATATTTTTTAATTGCTAAGTGAAGAATTTATTTCTAAATTCTCACTAAATTTCTATAAATCACAAGATTCTCATTGATCTCTATCTCATCATCAGCCTATGTCCATCCACTGTTGAACGTAGGCCTCCCGCACGAGTCTCCCCATCCCCTTCGATCTTTTTTATCATTTAACCATTTAAATTGATCATTTATCATCGTTCTCACATTTAAGTGAGATTTTTTATCAAAAACTTCATTAAAAGTGTTACGTTATAGACAAAGGTCAGCCAATGAGAGCGCGTAGCTCGAGAAAGGTACAGAAAAAGGAACGCTTTCTTGCTTTCACGTGCACGCCGTTTATCGGAAAGCGCGAGAGAATGTAGAGCGCAAGAAGGAAAGGCAGGATGCGCTTTCCGTTTTTTTATTCTCTGAAAGACAATCGTTTTTTTTTTTTTTAGTTTTTCAAATTGCGGCTTATGCGTGAATTGAAAAATGTTTATTTCGGAACAACCAAATATATAACTTTACAGTGTGAAATAAAATATCAGGAAAGAGCCAAGTACCTTTAACGATTTACCTCAATTTTTTCGGTGTAAAAACTACACTAAAAGGCATGCTTTATTTTCAAAATTAATATCTAGCTAATCTATGTAATGTTTCACATACGATATCCCGCTTTGCCAGATCTTGAGGGCCAAATGAAATATGAAGTTTAACAATAAAGTAAAATATTAAATTTAAAAAAAAAAAAGTTTTCTTAGATCACTAAAACCGTAAAAATGTAGTAGCAATAAATGCTGATCAATAATTGTGGTTTAGGTAACTATAGATAATAATCTATGTAGATAAAAAATTATTGTATTAAATGTAGAAAACAATCAAAAAGGAATATATTAGTTATTGATCCTATATCCTTAATGAATGGCATTATTTCGTCATGTATAATAATTTATTTTTCAATAAAAATACTCTGATTTGAATGACTCATTAAGCATAAAGGTAAATATTGTAACATGTCTAATTATCATCGATTGTAATTAGGGTTTTTTTCGAAAATCAAAATGACTTACTTATAGTTTGTGCTTACTGCTGTTGGTCTAAAATTGAAAACAAAACAAAATACGTAATAAATAAAAAAGCGTGATTGCATACAAAAAGGATCGAAATTTACATTTCATTGCTTCAAGAATGCGACCATTTCATATAAAAAAAGATGGCAATACTAAATCGCTCAATAAAATAAGGATGCTCTTTCCAGACTATTCTACTGGCATAAAGAGAAGTATAGGGATACTCCATTAATCAAAAAAAACATTACACAGTGGTTCCTTGACATACGAGTGTCTGACGTACAAATTTATTGAGATACGAGCCGTCGAGTGAGCGATTTTTCGCTTTGAAATACAAGCGAAATTTGAGATGGGAGCAATCGGCTTAGAGGTCGGCCGGTTGCACACGAACCGCGCGTCACGCTTTCCCACGTGAGTCCCCACGTTCAGAGAATCAGTTATCAGTGTGCTCTCGCTGTCAAATCATCTTTGATAAGTTGTGCTCGCTATTAATTTCAAAATGGAAATTTTCATTGATTATGAATTTGAAATACGTGCAAGGTTGCGGAACGCATTAAACTCGTTTAATGTCGAGATATCACTGTATAATTACACGAAAAGAAAATAGTTGGAAAATCGTTTTCCCAATATTAATACAATGATAGTATTATTTGAGCAAATTTAATTTGTATTATGTAATTTAAAATTTGGAATTTTTTTAAATGTTGAAATGGCGGTTCATTGAAACAAAAAAATTGTATCCATTTTGTAAGCCAAAACTGTGCGTTCTACAATAATTACAAAATATAATTTCTATGATATATAATTTTAGCGTTGTTTATACAAATATATTTCTAATTATTTACTTAATTTAAATTTGTTGTTTGTAAACATTTTTGTGAAGCTTAACAATAAAATGTTTTGTATACATATACTTAATAAATAAATAATAACATGTTAAATAATATATCATAGAAATGGCTTGAAATACAAAACAGTCCATTAGTAAAAATGTGAGCTTTAGTTTAATTAAAATGTTAAAAATGTTTTTTTATGGGTTTCGTAAAAATAACTTCACAAAATGATGTCCATTTGATCCACATTGTCAAAGCACATTTTATAATTTTTTGTAATAAATTAAATTGTGCATCACAAACAAGTTACACGGTCTCACGACCTATCGTTCACAGACAATTCGTACTGGACATTCGGCGCACGCGACAACTGGTGCATTGGATGTCTCGCTAACCTAACCGAACCTTACCTAACCCATATAATTATCCGGTGATCGTAGAGACCAGAGTATGTCTCATTAATGGAATAATTAAGGTTAGGTTATGTTAGGTTAGGTTAGCGAGATATCTAGTGACAAATGTCTCGTACACCAGAAGTCTAGTGAGCCCCACGTCGTTACCTAAGAGTCGTTGAAAACGAATTGTCTGTGAACGAAATGCGGCGGAACCAAGTTACACAAATCAGTTTTTATTAAAATATTTAAATATATTGAAGGTTATAAAATTAATGTTTTAAAATTAAATATATATTTCTTATTTTTTAAATACATTTATAATGTTATTAGTGGTTTCCAGCCGGTGTAAAGTTCTTTAGAAAATTAATTTTTAAGTTTTTAAGTTTTAAATACAAACAAAAAAACGATGTTTTTTTTCCCTTCTATATAAAGGATGTAAATTGTATTCCAAAATAACCTTTAAGTAGTAAATAGAGCAAAAAAAAATGGTCGAGAGCCATTGTGGTAGAATCTCTTAAAAAAGAGAAGCTTTGTGAATTTTGCATAACAATTTAATAGATTCGGATAATTCATAATATATTACAATGTAAATTACATTGTTTTGTGAAATTATCTTTGAAAGCAATGGAATAAAAACTATTTTATTTTTAAACATTTCTTAATTATAAAAGTGGCATAAATTACTAAAATCAAGCATTGTCAGCTTCAGAACTATTCATTGGTAGATAAGTAAAAAATGGTGTCACGACGTATCGCTCCCAGGCAATGTGTTCAACGACTAGTCGGTAACAACGTGGGGCGCACTGGACGTCTGGTGCACGGGATATTTCATTCGCTAGACAACTGGTGCGCTAGATGTCTCGCTAACCATAAATAATAACTATCCATTCAATTCATTTAATTCCGAACATTACCCAACTCTTTTTCTTCTAGGGATGCTTTCTTTCCATTCGCTAGAGTCCCGGAAAAAAATTGCTGCACTAAAACATTCATTCCTTCTTCTTGGCGGTTCAATTCACAACCCTGGGATTCTTGAATGTTTTAACTTCTATGTTCCAGATAGGTACACCCGTGCTAGTAGCCATCCATTGTTTTTGATACCAGTCGATGCTTGTGGAGCTTCAAGCACTCAATTTGGTACGACGGCAATGTCGCTCCTAAATGGCCTACCAGCACACCTCGATCCTTTTCTTACATCCTTTTCCTCTTTTGTCGATGGTATTGTTCTACTTGATCTCTGTGATCTTTGACACGTGTCATCTTCTTATTCTTTTGTGTTATTTTTATTTTTTATTATTTTCTCTATTTATTGTAAAAAAAAAATGGTATGTATACTCTATGTATTTGTAAAAAAAAATGGAATTTCGATTGTGTATATAAATAAATAAATAAATAAATAAGGATTTGTCCAATGATCGTAGAATCCAAATCCATAGGTATTGATTAATGAAATAACTTAGGTTAGGTTAGCAAGATATTCAGCGCACCAGTTGTCCCGTGCACCAAATATCCCGTGCACCAGACGTCCCAGTGCACCACCACGTCGTCACCGATGAGTTGTTGAACGAATTGTCTGAGAACGAAATGCGGCGGAACCGTAACTAACAGAAATTTTACAGTTAACAATTTAAATGTGACTTCAATTTGGTGAAGAATAATTTATGCCAATTTCATATATTTTACTTAAAAGGTTAATTACAAAATGCTGATTAATAAAATATTGCTTAAATTTTGTAGTATTCATTATCATCTAAGATGTTTTTATTACTCTAATTAAAACCATTACTTAGCCTTATTTGAAAACAGTAAAAAAGAGGAAAGTGACATTGTTTTCATGTATTTTTTGCATTAATATGTGAGACGTATTTGTAAAATATCGCTAAAATTGTGTTTCACACTCTCTTGAATATCTCCGAAACTATCGAAAAATATCGATCCTTTTTGGTTTGTTAATATTTTAAAATATTCATAGATGTCGTTGTGAGAAAATCGGAATTAATTTTGAAATACATCTTTCGAATATTGCGAAGCGCGCACGGGTGTGCTTACGGCGATCGTCTACGTAGAGCGCACATGTGTGCTTACGGCGATCGTCGGTTTAAGAAATATTTTTTAGTCACTTTCCCTTTTTTATTGCTGCTGTTCAATTGTGGTCTATACAAGTGTAAAAAAGGTAAGTTTAAAAGTAGTAAAGAAAGCTGTTTTTAAAAATGGTGTAGCTCTATGTGTGTTCTAAAATGTGATAAAATTCTAATAAAATAGCATGGTCTAGTAATCATTTATTGTAAGTAATAATGATAAAAGGTAAGTAATAATAAATTAAAGAAGATATGGATAGAAAGGAAAAAAAATGAAGTAAAAATAATGTTAATGGTAAATTTCTTTAACAAACTCTTCGCCTGATACTGTTAAACTAAGGCTGTTAGTATGTAAATTTTTAAATATTCTAATTGAAGTTACTTGACTAGCTTTTTTAAGCTCAACAACAGATTTTTTCATGTAAACACATACAGGAGAATACCGACAGATGGTAATAGTAATTCTGAAATCTAATCTGTGGAATTCTATGACGCTTAACATGCTGCATATGGCTAAGCGCTGCATGTGGAGTGTTGATCCATCAACGTCATAGACTGCAGCCCGAGATTAACGCTTCATCCTTTATTATTACTGGAATTTACTATGAATGGGTGGTCTTCACAGGACGACTTTCGTCTACCAACAATTTTAATTAATAGGCTACGACGGGCATTTCACGGGTGAGGGATCAAATTCACGCCGACTAGGGGTATTTTAGAGCTCAGAAATCGATTAATTTTTTTTTTTTAATGTCCGTCGGGGATCGAGCCCACGAATTTTGGCTTGCAATGCAAACGCTTTAGTAGATACATAAATGAGGCCCGCTTTGGGGGGTTAGTGACCAGGAAATAGGGTGATTTTTTTTTATAAAAATATTAAAGGCCCCTGAGATTTTTAGTATCAAAATTATCAAGGGGCCCGGATTTTCGGCGACCATGACAGTTATATTGCTCGGTTTTTAAATGTTTTTTTTTTCATTGAAAGAGGCGATGGAACTACAATACGATGGATTTAAAAAAAAATTTTTATTGAAACTTATGATTCAATTCTAAAAATAATCAAAGATGGCGCGAGTGCTATAAATAAAAGTAAATATTATAGCAAAATGTATGTAGCTATTTAACCTGTTAACCGGGCGGGACGCATATATACGTCAAACGTAAACAATATCGGATACGCGTAGGACATATGAACACGTCCTTGAAATATATTGGAATTGAGTGATACTGATAACGAAGATGGTGAAGAAGTTGATAAAGTTGTAAATTACGTCCTCCGGGCGTGACGTACTGACACGTCCTAGTGAAAGAGTTCGCGCCCGTTACAAGTTGCGTAATAGGACAGCGGACCGCCCGGTTAACAGGTTATTAAAGATGAAGTGATTAGTATGCGATTTTGATAAGTAAAAAAATAATTAAGAATAGCTTATAGCAGAGATTCGGATAACCAATAAACAAAATTGAAAATAAATCATACCGTTGTTTTTGTTAGAATGTTGTTCAAAACATGTAAGAAGTATAATTTCAAATTTCATAATTTTTTAAATTCGTTTGTTCTGTTTAATTCTTTGTAAAATATAATTGATTCAATCTTAGACATAAGCATTACGATACAGTCAGTACGAATTGAGACATTCGGTTAATGTTTAGGAATTAAAAATTCTGTCTATAACATTGACGCACCATGACTTCTTTCTTCGTAGTATCAATCCGGTGGATTGGTTTGCAGCAACAGAATCTTGCATCTCGATCTCCATTCCTCTCGGTCCTCCGCAACCCTTTTCAGCTCAGCATAAGCGCTACAATTCATGTCCTCGAATACTTGCTGTAAATACTCCCGTCTAGGGCGCCCTCTACAGTTTCTACCCTCAACCATCCCCTCCACAATATCGTGAAGAAGACCATCGTGGCGCATGATGTGACCAATCCATCGGGCTCGCCTCTCTGAGATGGTTCTTATTAGGTGCCTATCTTCCTTGATTATCCTGAGAACCTCATTGTTCGTGACGTGGTCTCTCCAGGAAATTCCGAGAATTCTTCTGTACGACCACATCTCAAAGGCCTCTAGTCTTTTTTATCACTTTCAGATAAGCACCATGTCTCACAGCCGTACATTAAGATGCTCCAAACAAGTGTTTTGGCAAGTTGCTTGCGGAGCCCTAAAGTAATATTCTTTGACTCAAGAATTTTGGCTTTTTTATTGAAAGCTAGCCTTGCTTGATGTATTCGACTGTTGACTTCTCTTTTGTTCTGGCATCCCAGGTAATCGTACTTCCAAGGTATACAAATTCTTTTTGCATCTTTTAGGGGTACTCCTAGCATTGATATGTTAATTTTCTGCTGCTCATTGCGGCTTACTCTCATGACTTTGGTTTTTGTGCTGTTTATCTTCATATTGTAGTTGGAATTAAATATGTTTTCCATGGATGTCAGCGCTTCAGTGAGTTCATCTTCAGTTTCAGCAATCAGAGCAATGTCGTCAGCAAACCTTATCATATCAATCTTTTGGCCATGTATTTTAACCCCCTCTCTATGGCCCATTTTTTCCCTGATGTTATTAATTGCATTTTGTATGTATACGTTGAAGAGTACAGGCGACAGAGAGCATCCTTGTCTCACCCCTTGACGTATTTTTGCTTCCTTTTGGACATTTCCAAGTGATATTATGGCAGCTTCTTCTTTGTAAAGTGAAAATATGAGTCTTCGTTCTTTGTATTTGACTCCAATTTCTTTCATAATATCGAAGAGCTTCTCCCAATCCAAACCATGACTAGTATGACATATTATATGAATAAGCACGAGCTTGGCAGAGATTAATTGGGACAAGGCATGTGCTCAAAACGTTAATTTTAATATAACAGTGTTGTATTAAACATCCAAAAGTCTTTAAAGTAATTTTTATAATCAAACTCCTTATCTTAGAGTCAGGTACGTCACAGGGCAGAAACTATTTGACAGAACTTATCAAGCCTTCAGAAATAAGCGCGCGTGGAGAGACACTCAGATCGGCTAGAGCAAATAGAAGCACCCTGCAGCTGACGGGAGGTAGTCCTAGCATGGTCTTTGGCAATCGGGCTTTCAGCTACGCGGCATCAATGGCCTGGAACTCGCTACCGGATAGCATAAGAGAGCTTAAAGCGGAGGCATCCTTCAGAAGCAGACTCAAGACGCACCTTTTTACTCAGAGAGGCAAAGAAGCGCTTTTGGAATGATCATTCGGTCATAAAAGAGCGCTATACAAATACTAATATCATAATAATAAAAATAGGGCATATTGCCGCTTTATGTAAATTAAGGGGATCAAAGTCCAAAACAACAAGTATCGAGGAATTTGCGGTGTACGAAATTCTATGTATTATTAAATATTAATATTAATAAAGAATGCTTACGCATCGATACGTAGCATTGACCATCCTAATAATCTGCCACTCTATGTAAATTAAATGGATCGAGGTCCAAAAAGGTATCGAGGAATGTGCAGTGTATGACATTCAATTTATTAATATTACTTTTATGAATGCTTATTAATGTTGTAAGCTAGGGTTATAAAAAGGGGTCTCGTATCAAATGTATTAGTACCAACTCAACTCCGGTCTTTGGACTTACCCTCAGTGCCGGAACCTTGGTATTCCGTCATCACCATTTAAGCTGATGCCGTCATTTCGGGACCACGACCTCGGTTCCGGATTAACAGTTGTTAGATATACTGTATTATACAGTAAATTCTAGGTAAAAGTGGACTATACCGCAAATGGTATTACGTGTTCGGCCAATAAAAGTCAACAGAGTTTCTTTGGTTTTCCTTTTTTTGATACACAGTTTTTTATTTTTTCCTTAAGTGACATTACAAAATAGATAAAATTTCAATTCGTCGTTAAAGTACATACAAACATAAGTGTGGCGATGTAAATTTATTGACACATTTAGTGTCAATGACCTCACACTCAGAACTAGCGTCAGGAGACTCAAGATAAATAGCTTGACTTGTGACAACAAAAACCCTGGTCATAAGTATATCATGATTGACACACAAATAACACGGCATTATTGTCACAAAATCAAACGTCCAACATTTTGCATCTACCAACACCAGCACTGAATCCGAAGCAATATTACACTAAATATGTCAATATCTTCACTTAAGTTGGATTCAACCACTGTTCACTGCGATTCTTTCGTCTTACACGTATCTGCACGTAAATGCAGGATTGATATTCAATCCTGCATTTTAGCTTGAAAATATCCCGTTTTATTTTTTAAATGAATATCTGGCAATACTGACTGACTGTATCGTAATGCTTTCAAATTGTAAATCTGTTTTTTTATGTATGCGTAAGTAAAAAAAAATTATGTCTTTCATTCGGTTGCTTAGAAAAACGAAAGGCATTTTACAAATCTCAGACCTAAAAATGTATAAAAAAAACATTCAAAAATATATTATTAAGAATAATAATCATCATCATTTCAGTTTTTATGCTCCATAGCATTCATTCACATATCACATGCTCGTTAAAAATCATGTAAATAATTTTGAAAAAAATTACTAAAACATGTTTATTTTTTTCAATGTGTTAGCATTCACTTTGAGATCCATTATAAATTAAAAATAGTTATTTATTCACCTTGTTTTTGCATATATCACGTAAGACAATCTCAGTTGAGGAGACTGCAGTTGCGACTATCTCGTAGCCTTTCTCGACCCATCACTTGTCCAGTTGTCTCTCAACAAGTGATATGTGAAAGGCTGCGAGTTAGTCGAAACTGCAGTCTTCTAAATAGAGAACTTATCTTACGTGATCCATGTAAAAACAAGGTAAATGAATAAATATTTATAATTACATCACTTTCATCATTTAATTTTTATATAGAAATATTTTTTTAGTAAAACATTGAGTTTTCTTTAATATGCCTTGTCAAATATAATTGATTAATTAAATTTTTCGATACATTTCATATAATTTTCAAATATAATTTTATTTATATTTACAAGTACAGTGGCGCCTTGTGATGCGATTGCCCCAACATACGAGTTTTTTGAGATACGATCCGTCGAAGGAGCGATATTTTTCTTTGAAATACGAGCGAAATTTGAGATACGAGCAATCGGCTTAGCAGGCCGGCCGGTTGCACGCGAACCGCGCGTCACGCTTTCCCTCGTGAAGCCTCCGGCCACGGTCAGAGAATCAGTTAGCAGTGTGCTCTCGCTGTCAAAGCATCTTCGATAAGTTGTGCTCGCGTTTTGTGACTTTTGTACATTTTTCTTTGAGATACGAGTTGCGGAATGAATTAAACTCGTATGTCGAGGTTCCACTGTATATTGTACTGTAGGTTTACTTATATATGAGGTATCGAACATTACTTGAAAATTTAAATTGAATATAACATTAATTATTTAATAATTTTAATTAGAGCATTTGTTTTGTTTTATTAGAATAACAAATATTTTAACATGTTTCTTATGAATTTTAATAAATATATATTTAGTTATTATAAAATTAACACGTTCCACGCCACGTAGGTCATCGGTGACCTACGCTGTTGTTGAAAAGGGCGCCACGTAGGTCACCGGTGATCTACGTTTTTTTTTTGAACAAACAGTCCCTGTACGCCAGCGGTCACATTTCAATGGAATTTTAACATTGAATGTGACCTATATGGCGCCTCTGAGTCGAATGCATTAAAAACACCACGTTGGCGTTTAACGTGTTAATAAGAAGCCCAAAATATTAAATACCCATTTAAAAATCAAAAATGGATGTAGAATTTAAAGCATTCAAAGAATATGCTTCATTAAGAAAAACTATGTATTTATTTTTAAGTGGATTCATAATTATTTAGAGCATTTTGAATATATGTATTGAAAATACGATCCCTAAAAGAACGTAACTTGTAACGTTTTTTATTACAGTTGATGTAAGTTTGCCATATATAATTATTTTTAAAATATAATCCCTTAACTCGATCTACTTTTTACATGGTTTTGATGCTACGCAGATAGTAATATACACATATTTCTTATTATATAAAATGAAAAAGTAATCATGCTGTGGCAACACTGCGTTCACAAAGATCGCAACGCAATGGGGAATGAACGAGAAACGCAAAGTCACGTTTCAGTCCTCGAGACGCAAAGTCTTCACCGAAGCGCTCACGAACCACGACGCTACATCTCCTCCGTGAATAATGAGTAGATACCCGTATTTTTAGCATTTTGCAATAGATGCGAAATATATGCTGAAATTCGGAATGGATGCTAATAAATGCGAATTACAGAAAATATGCAGATAGATGATAAAATCATCATTATTTGCAAAATTTCAACTCGATTATCGCTGGGTAGGATTTTTCTCAATTTTTCTGTAAATCAACTTTGTAGCTGTAAATTAGACGATTCCTGAATTCCTTGCCGTATTTTAAGTTCATTTTGTTAAGTATATATTTGTAATTAGAACGTGTAGAAGCATTAAAAAAAATAAAAATGTATTTGAATTATTAGTTATTTACGTCTTATAAAAAAAGATGCTAAAAAGATATTAAATACATGCTAAAATCTGCTTTAAATGCTCTAAAACGCTAAAATCCACGCCTCGATGCTCCGAAATGCTAAAATCCAAACTTTTAAACGCTACAAAATGCTACAAATGAAAAAAAAGTAATATGATTTTTTTTAATTTTTATTAGAATATTATTTTATTTTTCAATATTCTAATCTACTTTTATAGATCATTGACTATATTACAATATTATTATTAATTAAATATACATATACTATACATAAAATTCTTTTTTTCAACGCGTCAATTCAAGCAGAAAAATAACGGCAGAAGCGGGATGCGAACCGCGAACCTTGGAAACCAACTATGCCCAGGTATTCATACCGCTCAGCCGACTTGGCTATTGCTATGCCTGGACCGACTCACGTTGAAACTAGAATACTAGTTTACATTTTAAATTCAGTGTAAAGTACTCGTAGCATAGCATCAAACATTTATAAACTATAATTATATTTTTGATTGCCATAATTACATCTTATTCCATCGCAAAAAGTTGATCGGGTTTTAGGTATATTGTACTTGTAAAGAATATTTTAATTTTAAAATTTTGTATTAACTAAAATTATATAATAAGTGCAAGTTCTTATTTCATATCAGTATTACCACATGAAAAATAAATATCAGCTGTTCGTTTGGGGTCGCGTGTATAGTTAGCGTGTACCTACCTGTGGTTGTATCTCTTGATCCTGAGCCCGTACTTGGTCTCCGTGTTTCCTTTAGACACCGGAAGTGACTCCAGGTTGGCCATTAGAAGGTTTATCGAAGACTTCAACTCTTCGATGTAGAGTGACTCCATTTCTTTCAGCACAAACTTGGGCATCAGCTTGCGATTCTGAACACATCGAAAGAAAACGTTTTAGTTATTGCAGTGCCGGTTTTAGGGGGTGGCGTAGTGGGACGGCGCCATAGGGCGTCGAATATGCTAAGGGCGCCGATAGTAACCAATCTTTCTTAGATTTTTTTTAAGTTAAATGAATATGGGGTGCTAGAACAAAAATGCTATAGGGCGCCACAGAGTCTAAAGCCGGTAATGAGTTATTGTACACAGGTATTACAAGTGCTACTTTGCCATATCTAATTATTGATATGCATATAATCTTCAACAAATACCATCATCTGAAACATTTAATTTCTTCTTATTATTTCGCCCACTAGTGGGCGGTACGGACCAGGTTGACGACCCGTGGTGTAAAGGCTAATCTAAATACATAAGTGTTTGCTGCATTTAATATATCAACTCATACATTGAAGCATATGGCCACCTCGGAGAGCACTTAGGACATTATATTTTATGTACATATTTGTGTGAGGAATTTTTTAGACCCAATAAATCCTAAAGCAACATTATAGAATATTTTTAAATAAATTAATGATTTAGTTTATGAAATATAATTCTTACTTTTTCCATTTCTGTCACTCTCTGCATCCTTCCGTCCAGTTCTCTTCTGATAGCGGCTGCTTGCTCATCAGCAGACTCCAACTGGAATTATTATTTTTAAATGATTAATATCTTAAAAAAATTAAATAAAATTTATAATAGGGCATCATAAAGAAAATAATAACTTAAAAAATCAGTAGAAGATTTGTTAAGGCCTCTTTTTTATAGTACAAACCTCCATAACCTGATCAATAACCGCCGCCCGCCGGAGAAATCACTGTGTTACGTGGCCGCTTTAACGAGCAACCAAGTTACACCTACCTGCTAGTCTTCTTCGTAGTATCAATCCGGTGGATTGGTTTGCAGCAACAGAATCTTGCATCTCGATCTCCATTCCTCTCGGCCCTCCGCAACCCTTTCTAGCTTAGCATAAGCACTACAACTCATGTCCTCGAATACTTGCTGCAAATACTCCCGTCTAGGGCGCCCTCTACACTTTCTACCCTCAACCATCCCCTCCACAATATCGTGAAGAAGAACATCGTGGCGCATGATGTGACCAATCTATCGGGCTCGCCTCTCTAAGATGGTTCTTATTAGTTGCCTATCTTCCTTGATTATCCTGAGAACCTCATTGTTCGTGTTTACCTGCTAGTAATATTTCATTATTCTAAAAATCATTTCTAGAACTTGCTAACAAATAGAATCTTGTTAATCATTCAATTAAAATTTAATTTTAATATTCTGTTAACTTTTCAAACTTTAAGACTGTTTAAATGTTAAGCTAACTTACTGACATTATATTCCCCGTAACATTGTACTGTGTTATTGTTACTTTTCTTTCTTGTTCGGAACGTCGGGGTATTTCCAGTGCTCGCTTCCTAATACGCATAACAATTCCTTCTCAGCAATCCACAGATCACTCATTCTCCCATATTCCGACAAAATATTTGGATATACAATATATTCACATTTTTCCGGTTCTTAAATGACATTTACCAACGATGTATAAAATACATATCATCGTAGCTCACTGATATTTTTCTACAGTAAGACGATGGTTAAAGAGCTTGCTTTAGATTACCAAAAGTGCATTGAAGAGCAGCTGGTGCTCGAACTTCTTGATGCCAAGGATCTGCTGGAACATGTCGTATAGCTGCTCCTTGGACAAGATGCACTCTGCGTTCAGGCTCTGCTGCTGCAGACGATTAGGCCGCTTCGAGTCGTCGTCTCCAGGAATACCTGCGATCACAATCAAGCACGTCAGACAACATGACACTAGAAGTAGAACACCATTGAAGTATAGGTGACAGTAAAATCAGTACCGGCTTTAGACCTAGCTAGTGCATTTTTTTCTGGCACCCCATATTATATACATTTAAAAAAATCTATGTGAGATTGGTTGCACTCGCCGCCCTTAGCTTGTTCGACGCCCTGGGGCACCGACCCACTTCGCCACCCCCTAAAACCAGCACTGAATAAAATCCAAGAGATTTGCAATGAAGTGACCAAGTTACGTTGACTTTGTGAAATTCATTTTTGGAAAAATTCCGGATGCACTTATAATGCAAGTAATCACCTCCTCGGTATAATCTAACCTTACTATAATTAACCCTTTGGAATTCGTTATCGCTAACATTTGATTATTTGATGGAATAATTGAGTGAAGCATTATTTTTTCTTTATTTTTTTATAAAACTACAACTGTAACCTTTTCACCGGGGTACATTTTTTGAGGATTTTTAGACGATTTTTAAATATTTTTACATTGATTGTTACGTATTTAGAAAATAATTAAATGATAAGCAATTGTAACGTTAAGTTTTTGTGCAGAATTCAATATATTACATACTTATTAATATATTTAGTTAACTTTAAACATTGCAACGTTAAAAGGTAACTGTCATTTGAGGAATAAAAATTCTTGTAAAGCCCATATGACTATATTCGCGGTAATAACTCATTTAGTCAACATTGAAATTTAAACCTAATATTACTGTTTATAGTTTTAGCTTTCGTTTTTTTTTAAAATGATTTTTATTATTCACAAACAATTATGTGAAATTAAGTAATATTATATATGAATATCTGTACAAATTTCATAAAATGACGTTTGCTTTAAATTTGTAAGCGTTTTAGTAATGTTTATTAGACAATTAAGTAATCTTAAAATCTTAATATCAAAATTCGATACTCTACCGTCTACAATGCTAATTCTGTTTACATAACGATAAAACTTACATGAATCATATAAATACATACAATCTATTAAACATACTAATTTTAATTGTTGCCTTTGAACTATTATATGTATATCTGAGAATTTGCTTTAAAAATACTGAAAAAAACATTATAATATTCCGATTATAAGTATCTTATAGTAAGTAATATATCGATATATCCCATATAAGAAAGTAAAGTATTATTTTTTCCTATAATTATGTATTCATAAAATTCGCTATGAACATAATTTGAACTTAAGTTTAATCTATATGGATTTTTTAAATATTTATTAGAATATTATTTTATTATTTCAATATTCTAATCTACTTTTATAGATCATTGCCTATATTATAATATTATTAGTAACTAAATATACATATACTATACAATCCAACGCGACTCAGCTCAGGCATGGCAATAGCCAAGTTGGCTGAGCGGTATGAATACCTGGGCATAGTTGGTTTCCAAGGTCCGCGGTTCGCGTCCCGCTTCTGCCGTTATTTTTCTGCTTGAATTGACGTTTTAAAAAGAATTTTATGTATAGTATATGTATATTTAATTACTAATAAGTTTAATCATTTCTAAAAAAAAATTTTTTTTTTTTAAAATAATTATTTATTTTAATATATATTTAGATGATATTTTGTATTTTAATTGTTATCAAACTTTATATTTATAAACAAATTTATTAACATACAAACCATCTTTCTGCACCTTAAAAACATTAAAAGCCTACCTAGTAAACACATCTAATAAAATCTAAATAATTATTATAGGTATAATATGTCTTTAAAAGTGCCTAAATAAATATCAATAATTATATACAAGTATGATAACCTATTTAAAGATATTATCTTAATTCTACAAGAGATATATATTTAGATAAATATCAGTTTTCAGCATTAATTGACATCAATACATTGATTAAATTGATTTATTTCATTAATGATATAAATAAGAATTGCAGCAATTTTCAGATCATACAATTAGACAAGCCGCACTTTGGATGAGCATTTTATATGTAAGTAAACGTATATACTTATACTCGTATTTACAGTCAACCCCTTTTTTGATTTGTTAAGGAAATTTTTATACAGTGTTTGGGGTGATTTTTCATATGACGGTCCCTTGTAAGTTGTTATTTTGGGTTAAATCGCCTCTTAGGACTAAATGGTCTAAGCCAGAGCTCCGCAACCTTTTCTCATCCACGGCACACCAAAGTACTTCTTTGGATTCTACGACACGCCAAAGTTCTCACCTTGAATACCGCGGCACACCAAAAGCCAAAAATAGATATTAATTTGGTCATTTTAATTTTTTTTTAATTTCATTTAGAACTTAATAAAGCAAGTGCGTCATTGTATGTCTACATAAATAGGCGATAGGCGCTGGGAGCATGAGGACCGTTGTAAAATTATTTATTTATAATATTGCCTTATTTGATCGCGGCACACCTGTATCGGCTTACGGCACACCAGTGTGCCGCCTACGTGAGCATCTAGGTAATAATCGAATCTTATGAAGACGTTATAAAAGGTTTGACTGTAATCATTTCATAGGATCTTCTTACGAGTGACCAGTATACGAGCTCCCATAGTAGTGGAAAGATCGAAATAGTTAAAGTATTCGCTCGCAAAATCTGAGCTTATAAAAATATGCATCCATAGTGCGAAAACCTTTTTGGGTTGTTGGCTTATTCAAAATTATTATTGTTAATAATTATTCAATGTATTGAAGCTTTTAAAAAAAAACATTATTTTAATTGATGTTGTGGCTTTTGGGTTGAGCCGTGTGTGGTGAACTTCTTTCGACCAATATTTCGACCGCCATTGCAGGGGTCTTCTTCAGGATTAATAATTTATTTAGTTTTGAGTTGGTTTATTCAGATTATATATTTCTTTTATGAGCGCTATTGGGACGTTTCCTACAGTCGACAACGAAACTGGTGATACCTGAGGCCACCCTGCGGCTGAACATGTGGAGAAGCGCAACTGAGGGGAATACTTGGATTGCCCCGAAAGAGGACCTAGCCCCTGGACATGACCAAGGGTGGAATATATGGAGGTCCCTGAACAGACTTCGGACCGGAGTATGCAAGACGAGGACACAAATGAAAGCCTGGCAGTTTTACAGCGGACCGACTGAATGTGACTGCGGCGTGGAGCAGACACTGTCACACCTTCTGGAGTGTGCGCCGTGCCCGAATAGCTGCACCCAGGAAAACCTGATGATGGCCAGAAGTAACGCCATCGACGTCGCCCACTTCTGGGCAGACAGGATCTGACCCTGTTGTTTCCGACACGATTATATATTGATTAATATCTCCATGGCAACTCAAGTTTCATTCCGAAGTATCGTAGGCATGTTTAAAAATTATATTTTTATAATCTGAATAAACCAACTCAAAAACTAAATAAATTATTAATCCCGAAGAAGAGCCCTGCAATGGCTGTCGAAATATTGGTTGAAAGAGGTTCACCACACACGGCTCAACCCAAAAGCCACAACATCAAATCTGGCCGTGAAAACCTAAGAAGTTATTATTTTAATTATTTATAAATTGAATATTAATTTAAAAAATTAAATATACATGCTAGGATAATCGAGTTATTTTTTTTAAATTTTATGTTTACATAAAATAATTATTTTATGTGCAACCAGTCTTTCAAAGTATTTATATATATAAAAAAAAAACTCAAATAATATTTTTTATAATGAATAATTGCCAGTATTATGAAATGATAATAGTAGGTATTAAGATTATGTCATGCTAGGTAGAATTATATTGGTGAGTATTATTTATACATAATTATTGTAAGTATGTAAGAGGTAAGACATACATAAAGAAATAAAATCAATGGGGTACATATCGATGTAAAATAAATAAATTAAACATATTAGTTAAGATTTTTCTATTTAATTTTTTTTAATAGAAATAAGTTTTTTAATTGAAATTATAAATGGCCGAAATGTAATAAAATTTATATATTTTTTTGGTTAAATTATAAATATATAAAATAATACGAAGCGAAATTGTTTATTCACCAAACTGCTCGGATAATTAGTGGTGCCCATATGCTCCAAAATACGATAATGAAGTAAAAAAATTATAGGAATCGTCGCTTTTGGGTTTAGCCGTGTGCGGCGAATTATTTCGTACCAATATTCCGACCGATATTGCATTGCCTTTGAGATGTGGTCGTACAGGGAAGATAGGCACCTAGTAAGAACCATCTCAGAGAGGCGATCGGTCACATCATGCGCCACGATGGTCTTCTTCACGATATTGTCGAGTGGATGTTTGAGGGTAGAAACTGTAGAGGGCGCCCTAGACTATTTGCAGCAAGTATTCGAGGACATAAATCGTAGCGCTTATGCTGAGCTGAAAAGGGTTGCGGAGGACCGAGAGTAATGGAGATCGAGATGCAAGATTCTGTTTGCTGCAAACCAGTCCACCGGATTGACACTACGAAAAAGATTGCATTGGTCTTCTTCAGGGTTGACGACATGGTTTTTCTCACAAAGTCTCACAACAATGAAAAAGACCTATGCAATGGCGATCGAAATATTGGTACGAAATAATTCGCCACACACACGGCCAAACTCAAAAGCCACAATACAAAACCTGGCCGTGAAAACCTAAGAAATAAAACATTATATAGTGTATTATGTAGTGATTCAATTACATTACCTCATTGTCAATTATTTTCTTCCATTACTCGCTTCATAAAAAGTATTCTACATTTAATAACTGAAAACGTTCAAGGCTATGAAAGAAACGTGCAGAAAAAATGTTAGAAAAAAACGTGCCATATACAAAAACAAAACCAAAAACAAATAGAATGTCTTAAATTTACTTGTTTCTGTATAATATTATTTTTTAGTGTGTTATTTAATTAATTTATTTATTTCCTTCAATAACATTACCAAATATTTTTACATCTTAATTCATTATTGAAGTATTTACATATAAGTGTGGCCCTATAAATGTATTGACACATTTAGTGTCAATGACCTCACAGCCAGAACAAGCGTTAGGAGACTCAATGCAAATAGTTGACTTGTAACAACAAAAACCCTGTCACAAGCAAATCACGGTTGACCCACAAATAACACGGCATTTGTAGACGACAGCTTCCAGTTCCGCTGACGATCCGCTCTACGGGCGTGTATCGGTTTTCCGCTCTTCACTAGACCATCTTCTCCCAGTTACTTGTAAGGTAACTAGTTACGCCATCAATCTGAAGTGGGCGGGCAGCCTCATTTCTCCAGATTTAGGGCAGCCGGCGCGGCTTTACAGGAGGGTGGGAGGTAGAAATGAAACGCAAGAGATTCAAGTCTAAACTGATTTATTTAACGTTCAAGTCGGTGCTTTTATACATTAATTTTCTGGTACCTACTTTTGCGGCCGTGAGAATAGTCACGTTCGCACGAGTCTGTATTCCTTTCTTAGGGTTTCTGGAGATAGGTAATCCCAGCCATAAACATCGGTTTATGTTTTTATGGCTAAAACTGAAACGTATCCCAGGCTAGTTCGCACGCTTTACTACACAAAGGAACACTTTCTGAATATTTAATATTTATGACATTTTCTCGAGAATAGACGCATCTCACGCTGGCCAACAAAGGAACACTTTTTGGCTTATTTAATATTTATGGCCCCCTTTCTAACAATCGGTCGGGCTCACGGACTGTTTCTTTATTGAAGGTCCGCCCGATAATACTCGTGGGATGCAAAGTATAATAAACCATCGAATTCCTATATCATTACAAATAACACATTTACAAATAACACATAACTATCAACAGCTGTCGTTTTCAGCGTGAGACGTACGTAACACTCCCACCGTGCAGTCTCTGCTGTACTCTGCCTCGGACGTCTCGACTCGTTCTGTGTTGAAAACCGCCAGCTTCGCCGCTGGCCGCGTATAAGTCCCTGTTGCGGTCTTTATCTGAACCACGCGAACCTGCCCGTCGTCTGCTGGAGTCGCTCGCGTTACTCGTCCCCGTGGCCATGTGTTGCGCGGCAACTTCGGATCCGCAACGAGTACCAGGTCTCCTTCCTGAATCGGCTCCGTCGGGGTCCTCCACTTCGGGCGCCGCGCCAACGTTGGTAAGTACTCCCGTACCCACCGACGCCAGAAAGCATCTGCCATCTGTTGTGACGCCCGCCATTGTTTCTTGAGACACATCTTCTCCTCCTCCGTGTCGTACTGTACCAGGGTCGTCATGCCACCAGCTGATCCTGTGTAGTCTCTGCTGTGCACCGCACCGGATGTCCCACGTGAATGTCGGCGCGAATGCCCGCATGCGCCCGCCGGGCGGTGGCGGCTCCCCTCGTAGCAGAACCTTCATCTCGTCGCCGGAGGAGCGCCTCTGGGAAGAACGCACACGTATCGCCTCGTCGTCGACGATCTTCTCTGCCCGGAGCTCACACTCTCCTTCGGGCTTCAGGCGTTGGGGATTCTGGCAGCGATCGACAAATCCCGTAGTCCGAGCGGCTGTCCTTGGCGGTCTCGTCCTCGATGAAAACCGCGGCACGCTCGGCGGTCCCTCCGTTACGCTGCAGTGCCCCACGAAGTGTCCAGCTTCATCGCCGCCTTTCGGTTGAGCGCACGTGCTGAACGCAACGTGGCCCAGCGGCGTATCACTCACAATTACGCCATCACGCCGGAATTGCGCAATCCTTCGCGGCACTATTAGCTCGGCACTGTCTAGACCTATGATAATTTCAGGCCTCACTTTCACACTGGTGACACAATTGTCGTTTAAACTGTCCTTTAAGTCAATCCACCTCCATTGGAGGTAGCTTCGACGCCATCTCCGCGAGCAACATCGTCGAGACGAGATGCTGCGCGCCGTAACTCTCGAGTGACGGCACGGTATTTCTGATTAGAGTTGTGTAATCTACAACAGCAATCACACTTCTATCCGGGAGCTGCGGGACCCTGCTCACCCGATTAGTCAGCATGTTGACGATGACTCGAGGATTCCCGAACTCTTTGTCCAGGATCTGCATCACTTCCGGAACGTTTTCCGGATCTGACAGCATCTCGCTCACCATGTCAAAGGCTCGTCCGCTCAAGGCCTTTTGTAGCCGGAGTCCATTTTCGACATTTTTCAGCTTGCACAATTTCGTCGATTGGATGAATTGTGTTTCAAAATTGCGCCACTCTAGCGGTTCCCCGAGAAGGGTGGTAGGTCTTGGACCCCTGTCCGCCTTGCCATCATCGACTGTATTTCGGCATCATCCAGCGTCCTAGGCTTCTGCATGTCTCTCAACCATTCGTGAGTATGACGGTCGAGGTCGGCAGCCATTCCCCTCGATGCCGAGTTCTCGTACGCCGCGAATTCATCTCGATAGACGCCCGCGTCCCACTCGTGGGCTCGGTAGTTCAGCATCCTTGGTGCTGGCGGCTCCCGCCTCACCCACTGGTGAGCAGGATGTTCGGGCTCAGCGTCCGCCTTCCACGGCGCTGGGCGCTCTCGAGCCGCGGCGACCGTATGCCCCGCGCACTCTTCACGAGCAGTCTCGCAGTTCAGCTGACCGGCCTCAGCGTCCGCCCTCCATGGCGGCGCTGGGCGCTCTCGAGCCGCGGCGACCGTATGCCCCGCGCGCTCTTCACGAGCAGTCTCGTGGCTCAGCTGCTGTTGCGCGGCTGGCTCCCGCCTCGCCCACTGGTGAGTAGGATGACCGGCCTCAGCGTCCGCCCTCCACGGCGGCGCTGAGCGCTCTCGAGCCGCGGCGACCGTATGCCCCGCGCGCTCTTCACGAGCAGTCTCGCAGTTCAGCTGCTGCCGTGCGGCTGGCTCCCGCCTCGCCCACTGGTGAGTAGGATGACCGGCCTCAGCGTCCGCCCTCCATGGCGGCGCTGGGCGCTCGAGCCGCGGCGACCGTATGCCCCGCGCGCTCTTCACGAGCAGTCTCGCAGTTCAGCTGCTGCCGTGCGGCTGGCTCCCGCCTCGCCCACTGGTGAGTAGGATGACCGGCCTCAGCGTCCGCCCTCCATGGCGGCGCTGGGCGCTCTCGAGCCGCGGCGACCGTATGCCCCGCGCGCTCTTCACGAGCAGTCTCGTAGCTCAGCTGCTGTTGCGCGGCTGGCTCCCGCCTCGCCCACTGGTGAGTAGGATGACCGGCCTCAGCGTCCGCCCTCCACGGCGGCGCTGAGCGCTCTCGAGCCGCGGCGACCGTATGCCCCGCGCGCTCTTCACGAGCAGTCTCGCAGATCAGCTGCTGCCGTGCGGCTGGCTCCCGCCTCGCCCACTGGTGAGTAGGATGACCGGCCTCAGCGTCCGCCCTCCATGGCGGCGCTGGGCGCTCTCGAGCCGCGGCGACCGTATGCCCCGCGCGCTCTTCACGAGCAGTCTCGCAGTTCAGCTGCTGCCGTGCGGCTGGCTCCCGCCTCGCCCACTGGTGAGTAGGATGACCGGCCTCAGCGCCCGCCCTCCATGGCGGCGCTGGGCGCTCTCGAGCCGCGGCGACCGTATGCCCCGCGCGCTCTTCACGAGCAGTCATGGAGCTCAGCTGTTCTTGCGCGGCTGGCTCCTGCCTCACCCACTCGTAAGCGGGTTGCTCGGCCTCGGCTTCCGCGCCCGACCGACACGGCGCTGGGCGCTCTCGAACCGCGGCAGCCATATGCCCCGCGCGCTCTTCACGACCAGTCATGGAGCTCAGCTGTTCTTGCGCGGCTGGCTCCTGCCTCACCCACTCGTAAGCGGGCTGCTCGGCCTCGGCTTCCGCGCCCGACCGACACGGCGCTGGGCGCTCTCGAACCGCGGCAGCCATATGCCCCGCGCGCTCTTCACGACCAGTCATGGAGCTCAGCTGTTCTTGCGCGGCTGGCTCCTGCCTCACCCACTCGTAAGCGGGCTGCTCGGCCTCGGCTTCCGCGCCCGACCGACACGGCGCTGGGCGCTCTCGAACCGCGGCAGCCATATGCCCCGCGCGCTCTTCACGACCAGTCATGGAGCTCAGCTGTTCTTGCGCGGCTGGCTCCTGCCTCACCCACTCGTAAGCGGGTTGCTCGGCCTCGGCTTCCGCGCCCGACCGACACGGCGCTGGGCGCTCTCGAACCGCGGCAGCCATATGCCCCGCGCGCTCTTCACGACCAGTCATGGAGCTCAGCTGTTCTTGCGCGGCTGGCTCCTGCCTCACCCACTCGTAAGCGGGCTGCTGCATCGGGGCGTGAGTTGCTTCGCCCGTACTGCGGGCCGCACGGCGGTCCGCTTCATGTGTGGGCGGGACTGACTCACCGGCGCTGCAGGCTGCACGGTAGTGGTCCTCCTCAGGCTCCCGTATGACTTGCACAGACCTCGGCGTGGCGGGCTGCTGCATCGGGGCGTGAGTTGCTTCGCCCGTACTGCGGGCCGCACGGCGGTCCGCTTCATGTGCGGGCGGGAGCTTCGTGGTCCGCTGAACTTGTAGGCTGGCGGCCAAGCTTGCGATGGCTGCGTTGGTTTGCGCGCTGCTTGTCGTCAAGGCTGCGACGGTTTGCGCGCTGCTTGTCGTCAAGGCTGCGACGGTTTGCGCGCTGCTTGTCGTCACGGCTGCGTTGGTTTGCGCCATGGCTGCGACGAGCTGGGCCATCATGTCGGTGAGAGCGTTCAGCGACTGGTCAGCCTTGCGGCGCGCCTCTCTGGAGTCCACGGACCTCATTGACTCCCCGATTCTGATCGGGCGTCGTCCTCCTCCATGTTAGTTCCACGGTTGCTTCCTGATCGCGTTTCAATCGGTGATCGATTGGCAGGCATGATCAGGTCAGGAGATGATCTTCTTCACGAAGGCAGAATCCGGTTCGAAGGACCAAATGTAGACGACAGCTTCCAGTTCCGCTGACGATCCGCTCTACGGGCGTGTATCGGTTTTCCGCTCTTCACTAGACCATCTTCTCCCAGTTACTTGTAAGGTAACTAGTTACGCCATCAATCTGAAGTGGGCGGGCAGCCTCATTTCTCCAGATTTAGGGCAGCCGGCGCGGCTTTACAGGAGGGTGGGAGGTAGAAATGAAACGCAAGAGATTCAAGTCTAAACTGATTTATTTAACGTTCAAGTCGGTGCTTTTATACATTAATTTTCTGGTACCTACTTTTGCGGCCGTGAGAATAGTCACGTTCGCACGAGTCTGTATTCCTTTCTTAGGGTTTCTGGAGATAGGTAATCCCAGCCATAAACATCGGTTTATGTTTTTATGGCTAAAACTGAAACGTATCCCAGGCTAGTTCGCACGCTTTACTACACAAAGGAACACTTTCTGAATATTTAATATTTATGACATTTTCTCGAGAATAGACGCATCTCACGCTGGCCAACAAAGGAACACTTTTTGGCTTATTTAATATTTATGGCCCCCTTTCTAACAATCGGTCGGGCTCACGGACTGTTTCTTTATTGAAGGTCCGCCCGATAATACTCGTGGGATGCAAAGTATAATAAACCATCGAATTCCTATATCATTACAAATAACACATTTACAAATAACACATAACTATCAACAGCTGTCGTTTTCAGCGTGAGACGTACGTAACAGCATTATTGTCACAAAATCAAACTTCCAAAATTTCGCCTTCATCAACACCAGCACTGAATCTGAAGCAATATTACACTAAATATGTCAATATTTTCACTCAAGTTGGTTTCAACCACTGTTCACTGCGATTCTTTCGTCTTACACGTATCCAGGGTTGAACGATGGTCTTTTCAGGCCACTTTTATGTATGTGTTTTTATACAGTTCATGTTTAAATAAAGTAAGTGCACTAATTTGTCATGCAAAAGCTGTCGTCATCCTCCCATTCAATGATATTGTTTAGCTATCATATTATGTTCAAGTCTAAATAAAACAATCGATCTTTGTAATGTAAAAAATAACATGAACAGGTAAAGGTATTTAAAAAAATATATATAATAATGGCAACATCATAGAAAAATAAACACAAAGTATATGCGATTGATAAGAGTGTGTTAATGTAAGGAAAACTTGGATGTATTAGAATATTAGATTGTTTAGTTTGAATAGGATATGAAAAACATGCTGTGGATAAAATCATAAAGTTGCTGCTGTAAAGCAATAAAACGTATTTTTTCAATGCAATATTAGAATTTTTCCCTACAAAAAAAAACTAGGTGCAGCTAGGATATGTAATTTTGATTAACGTATGTAAAAGCTGTATATAATTATTTTTTAAATATTATTCATGCAAGGCAATGTCGATTGAGGATAAGCAGATGTTGATTCTTTCAATTGCCCCCTAAAAGTCCTGGAGGACTCTGCGAAATGCCTTATGGTCACAGGTTCGATGAAAGGAAATTCCTGATCTATCTCCTTCTCGTGGTGGGGGGTGAGCGACGTCAGTCGGTCAATATAGACACGGACCGAATGTTAACCGAAATACGCTAACATCCAGCTAACCTCACTGGGGTTAAGCTGGTTAGATTAGGTAAATGCTCTCCAAAGGCGGATGAACCTTTACGGTCAACGGTATTAGGATGTGGAAATAAAGGGGAAAACATCACACTAAAGGTCCAAATGACATCCCATGTATCAGCAAAAATTAAAGATCGACAATATTGGACATTGAAATGCAAGATTTTGTTGCTGAAAAACTAATCCACAGGATTGATACTATGAAGAAAAGAAGCAATTTAGACAGTCTTAGAGACAATTGCCATGACACTTCTATCAATCCTTAATCGGCATTCAATGAAACATGATCAACCATCAATTGACCATCAATAATCCTCAATTAAACCATACATCAACCTTCAGTCGACCTTCAATCATATTCAAAACATTCATTATACAACCTTCAATAAATCATCAGTCAAACTGGTAGTTTCCAAAGTTCCTTCTTCAATGCCACCGGTAAGCTTTGGAATGCTCTTCCAGCGTCTGTGTTTCCTCCTTCCTACAATCTGGATCTCTTCAAGAAACAGATAAATATACACTTGCAATCTCCCCAACCTATATACAAACACGAACACAACACACGTTTACCGCATGCAGCGTCCACCCTCTCTGGCTGTGAGTCATAGAGTGCACTGGTCTTGACTGGCCGTGCTCTCCTGCATACGATTACATAAAAAAATAAACCTTGATCAATCATCCATCAATCATTAATGATTTAGCCTAGAAAAATACTTTTATAGGAAAATGCATATTATTAATCTTATATAAGTATTTGTATAGCGCTCTTTTATGACCGAATGATCATTCCAAAAGCGCTTCTTTGCCTCTCTGAGTAAAAAGGCGGGTCTTGAGTCTGCTTCTGAAGGATGCCTATGCTTTAAGCTCTCTTATGCTTTCCGATAGAGAGTTCCAGGCCATTGGTGCCGCGTGGCTGAAAGCCCGATTGCCAAAGACCGTGCTAGGACTACCTCCCGTCAGCTGCATGAAAGCTTCACTTTTCTTAAGCATCCCCTGACGCCACAATTTTTATGTGCCTTATTATAATTTAAAAAAAAAATGCATTATTTGATTAGAGGAGTGTGGAAAATGTTAAAAAAAATAATGAAATAATCTAATTGTAAAAAGGTACAGCATGCATTCTAGTTATAATGAATTATTTATAAATTAAATTTAATCGATTAAACTAATAATTGTTTTCATTTACCCTTTCCTGGGCCCACTGAATAAGCAAATAGATTTTGGGTTACAAAAAGTTTAATTTTGGGAAAAATATAATTAATTCAAAATTAATTAAAAGCAAACAAATTTATTTAAAAAAAAAACTTTTCTTCCTGCATAACATATAGCAAGTTAATAGATACATCTATCTTTCATCTTATCAGCTATCTTTAAGATAAAAAATAATTCAGCGGAAGTTACTCCATTTAAACTATATACAACTATTTCGATGGTGAGAAACGCAGCCTATTTATCGTAATTGTGTAATGTTGTAATATATTAGAGCATAATTCCTCATAAAAGGACTAAGGTATTTTGCTTTTCCTTTAGTCAAAATGGGGAAAATTTACATGTAAAATAGGTACTTTAAGAGTTCATGAGCTTACTGAATAATTTCTGAGAAAAAAATATCAACAAAATCATTTTTATTTTACTTTTATATTTTATATGTAATTTTGATTAAGACAAAACAATAAAAGATCAAAATTCTTATCAATTTTTGGTCAGAATTCAAATCAACTTTTGGTCAGAACAAAAATAAATTTTTGGTCAAAATTAAAATAAACTATTGGTCAGAATAAATAAATTAATGGTCAGAAGAAATTATTATATGGTCAGAATAAAATTATTTTACGGTCAGATCAGGTAAGGTTAGGTTACGTTAGAACATACATTATGACCGTGCAATATGAATAATTTTTAAAGGAATTTCCTGGAGAGACCACGTCACGAACAATGAGGTTCTCAGGATAATCAAGGAAGATAGGCACCTAATAAGAACCACCTCAGAGAGGCGAGCCCGATGATCACATCATGCGCCACGATGGTCTTCTTCACGATATTGTGGAGGGGATGGTTGAGGGTAGAAACTGTAGAGGGCGCCCTAGACGGGAGTATTTGCAGCAAGTTTTCGAGGACATGAATTATAGCGATTATGCTGAGCAGAAGAGGGTTGCGGAGGACCGAGAGGAGATCGAGATGCAAGATTCTGTTGCTGCAAACCAATCCACCGGATTAATACTACGAAGAAGAATATAAATAATACCAATAAATTATTAATTCTGCTCACTGTAATTCTGACTGATGCTTTCTGACCATTTTTAAAATTTAATTTATTCAAAATAAAAAAAGGAGTATTAACGTAAGTAAGTTTAAGCTAGGTTAGGTTAGGTTGGTTTGGATTTAGAAAAATATGTAAAACTTGTTAAATAATACTAAAAAAAATTAATTTACATTCTGACCAAAAAACATTTTTTTCTGACCATAAAAATACAATACTTTTAGCTTATTTGTGACTATTAAAAAAATATTTTCTAAGGAGTAATAAGGTTAGTTAGTTTAAGCTAGGTTAGGTTAGGTCGGCTTGGGTTGAGAAAAATATGTAAAACATGTTAAATAATACTAAAAAAAAAAATTTACATTCTGACCAAAAAACATTTTTTCTGACCATAAAAATACAATACTTTTAGCTTATTTGTGACTTAAAAAAATATATTCTAAGGAGTAATAAGGTTAGTTAGTTTAAGCTAGGTTAGGTTAGGTCGGTTTGGGCTTAGAAAAATATGTAAAACATGTTAAATAATACTAAAAAAAAAAAAATTACAATCTGATCAAAAAACATTTTTTCTGACCATAAAAATACAATACATTTAGCTTAATTATTGTTATATATATTAATTAAAAAAATATTCTCTAAAATTTATCCCATAGGTGGCGCTGTATTCTCACAATCAAAATTAATTCATTCAGTAATTTGATATTAATTTTAGAAGAGACTTATTTTTTTATAAAATAAATATTTAAAATTGTTGATTAATTTTTAAGTAAAAATAAATTAAATAAAAATTAATTAATTGAATGTTGAAAGGTTTTTTGAAGGCATGATCTCACCTGTGATTCCTGGAACGGGTGGGTGTTTTGAGTGAGTGCGACAAGGACAGATAGACACATTTAACACCCAACATACAAACATTAACAAGCAAAACACATAGAGAGAGAGAGAGAGATAGATAGAGAGACGGGAGACCAAACAGATAGGGTACAAATCAGGGACAAAGCAATGTGGAATATTTCAGAAAAATACACTTAAAATCGACAAGCGACATGTAAAATTATCAATATTGGAAAAACTATGCGAAAAACTCCAATTTTTCACATCCCTATTACAATTCTTACATCGTTAATTTTTTTTTACAGGAATTTATTTTAAATGGGTGGTCTTCACGGGACGACTTACGTCTTACTACCAATCTTGATTAATAGACTATGACTGGCATTTCACGGGTGAGGGATAAATTCACACGAACCTGGGGTATTTTGGAGCTCAGAAATCGATTAAAAATTGTTATGTCTATGACGTTGGCGGATCAACACTCCACATGCAGCGTTTAGCCATATGTACTATGGTAAGCGTCACAGAATTCCACAGATGAGACTTCAGAATTACTATCACCATCTTTCGGTATTCTCCTGTATGTGTTTACATAAAAAAATAAATTTTAAAAAATACTAAATTTTCTTGAGTGTAGTTTGTATATTATTTGATAAATAATTCTGAAATATTCCACAATGCTTTGGTAATTATATTAGCATCAACAGCCATACTGAGCACTGGTCATATGAGACAATAATATGATGGCATTATATATAATACAGTAATCAAACCAAATCTGGGATGTTATACGATATGACAGTTATCAGATACCAAGGCGACATATAACGATAGGGTAAATCAAATTGCGCTTAAATAAGCCATTAAGCTCAAAAACGGTTCTGCCGCATTTCGTTCCCAGGCAATTCGTTCAGCGGCTCATCGCTAACGACGTGGGGCGCACTGGACGTCTGATGCACTGGCTGTCTCGCAAATTCAACCTAACCTAACCTAATGATTTGTTCAGTGATCGTAGAGTCGACATATACATAGGTCTCGTTAACGAAATGATTTAGGTTTGGTTAGGTTAGCGAGACATCTAGTGCACCAGTTGTTCAGTGCACCGAATGTCCCGTCCAGTGCACCCCGTGAGTCGTATAACCGATGTACCAACGTGATAACGGCATATATAACATTACTCGGTTTTACGACCTATCATCCCCAGACAATTCGTTCGACGACTCATTGGTAACGACGTGGGGCACATTGCACATCTGGTGCACGGAAAATTTGGCGCACGGGACCACTAGCGCACTGGCTGTCTCGCTAACCTAACCTAACCTAAGGATTTGTCCATTGATCGTAGAGTCCAGAGATTGATAGGTCTCGTTAACGAAATAACTTAGGTTAGGTTAAGTTAGTGAGATATTCAAGGAACCAGTTGTCCCGTGAACCAAATGTTCCGTGCACCAGACATCCAGTGCGCCACACGTCATCGTTAAATGTTTTTTTAATATTCTCTTAGATGTAAGTATAAATATTACATTGTTTTATTTATTTTTCTAGGTCAGGTTAGGTTAGATTACGTTAGGTGTAGGTTAGGTGTAGAACTGGAAAGGAGAAGACACCCGCCTGCCATCACTGCGATGCGGACATCGACGACGCGGAGCACACGATCTTTCGTTGCGCCGCGTGGAACAACGAGAGAGAACAGCTCTTGGGCCGGTACAATGACCTTGACACACTGTCCCCGCACAGGATGGCGGCCAGCATGCTGAGCCCACCAACCAACTGGGACGCCTGGTCGACATTCTTCGGAACAGTGTTACGGCAAAAAGAAGATGCCGAACGATTAAGGAGGCGCGCTGAACCCTCGCACGACGACACTAACGGCTAAGCGATATACCAACGTTACAGCCAGGCCAATGAAGCCGACCCTGAAGGTAATGCGTGACGGCGATACACCGGTGTCGGTGGAGGCACTGGGAGGCAATTTTTAGCGGGTATAGTCCTCCTTATGACGAGGAATTAGTCCCGCACAGCCCCATCGGGCGCTTTTCTCAAGGCGCGACGCGTCCAGACAAGGTACGGGCGTCCTTTTCAGGGCGTTGTTGGATATCGTGAATAAATCATTTAAAGCCTTCCAGTATAATCAAAAAAAAAAAGTTAGGTATAGGTTAGGTTAGCGAGACATCCAGTGTATCAGTTGTCCCGTGCATCAAATGTCCGGTGTCGTTATCGATGAGTCGTAGAACGAATTGTCGTTAACCACATTACTCGCAATAAAGAGCAACGTAACAAATCGTAGTATAAGATGCTTCAATTAACTTAAATATCAACGATATTAACTGTAGTAAGTAATTTTAATATACCTTATTATTATATTGTTGTCCTTGATATGTATTTGGATCACATTTTAAGGTAAATAATATAAAAAGTATACACAGTAGAAACGTTGGAATTAGTTTTAATCATTTTGGATTTATAAATGGGTGACATGTAAAATTTGGAAGATTTATCATAGATTATGTACTTTTTTTAGAGTTTTTCACAAGTTTTATAAACATGTATGATTCTTACCTATCTAGTGAATAAAGTAATGTTAAAAATTATCATGTAACATGTATTAAAATTTTTTTTTTTTTTAACTTGCTTTTTTAAATTTTGAATGGGCTTTTTTGGTTATAATGGGGAAAAAAACTTTAATTTATTTTAAGTTTATTTTATTAGTCTATCATGTCACCTGATTTTGCATTCTAATTTCCGTTTGAAATCAGTTTTTTTTTTAAATATGTCAACACAGCCATTTTGATTTCTATATTATAACAGATATAATTGTAAATCAAAAGTAAATATATCATTTCAAATGCAAGACATAGTATATTTATATATATATAAAACGAAAAGTACTGATATCACAATGCGGCAGATTAGATGGAAATGTCACTTACCGGTTCCCTTCAAAATACAATCAAACTTGGCCAGCCAAGATGTCAGAACTGTTTCTTTGCTGAGGCCGTCGATTTCGGGAAGCGATCTGAAATCAATTATATTTACATACGATTTAAGAATAGTTCTCCTGACGATATGCACTTCATAGAAGATTTTGAGGTATTCTGAAGAGTGTCCTGATATCTGCATGCCAATGAATATTGACATTTATTTATTTATTTATTTACAGAACAAAAGTACCAAGAAAAAAGTTTAAAAAATAAAAAGAACCAGAGAACAATACATACAAAATATAATAAAAGAACTGGCAAACGAAGCATTGGCCGACCCCCTACAAGATGGACCGACGATATAAGAAGAATAGCGGGAGTGACCTGGATGCGGAAGGCGGAGGATCGAAGAGGATGGAGACACATGCGGGAGGCCTACGTTCAACAGTGGACGGACACAGGCTGATGATGATGATGATAATAAAAGATAAAAATAACATAAAAGAAGAAGAAGATGACACGTGTCAAAGATCTAAAGATCCAGGAGAACAATACCATTGACAAAAGAGGAAAGAATGTAAGAAAAGGATCGACGTTTGCTGGTAGGTCATTTAGGAGCGCCATTCCCATTGTGCGAAATTGAGTGCTTGAAGCTTCACAAGCGTCAACTGAGATAAAAAAACAATGGATGGCTACGAGCACGGGTGTACTTATCTGGAACATAGACGTTAAAACATTCTTACATCCTTTTCCTCTTTTGTCGATGGTATTGTTCTCCTTGATCTTTGACACGTGTCATCTTCTTATTCTTTTGTGTTATTTCTATTTTTATTATCTTTTCTATTTATTGTATATTTATGTATACTCTATGTTTCTAAATATTTGTAAAAAAAAATGTAATTTCGATTCTGTATATAAATAAATAAATAAACATTATATGGATTTTTTTAAATTTTTATTAGAATATTATTTTATTATTTCAATATTCTAATCTACTTTTATAGATCATTTACTATATTATAATATTATTAATAATTAAATATACATATACTATACATAAAATTCTTTTTTCAACGTGTCAATCCAAACACAAAAATAACGGCAGAAGCGGGATGCGAACCGCGGACCTTGGAAACCAACTATGCCCAGGTATTCATACCGCTCAGCCGACTGGGACAGCGACATCTATCATACGATGATAACAATGACATGAATACTAGTTTCAACGTGAGTCGGTCCAGGCACAGTAATAGCCCAGTCGGCTGAGCGGTATGAATACCTGGGCATAGTTGGTTTCCAAGGTCCGCGGTTCGCATCCCGCTTCTGCCGTTATTTTTGTGTTTGGATTGACGCGTTGAAAAAAGAATTTTATGTATAGTATATGTATATTTAATTATAAATAAACATTAATTTTCATGAGAAAAAGAGTAGGCATTGAGCCCTGTGGAATACCCAAATTATTATTTTTTTATGGATTTCCAAATTATTATTTTTTATTTTAAATACATAAAGGAGAATACCAACAGATCTGCGGATTCTATGACACTTTCCATGTTCGCCGTCACCAGAGGTCGCTTCAAATACTATTGCACCTATCAAGGTGGGAGTTGAGCAGGCTCTATATAAGGTAACGACCATATGGACCAAATTTCTCTCATCTCTCGACTGCCTTCGTAACCTGATCAATCACTCAGCCGCCCGCCGGAGACGCCACTGTGTTACGCGCCCGATCTATGATCGACCAAGCTACAACTACTTACTAGTAATCTTTCATTATTATAAAATCACTTCTAGAAATTGCCAATAAATAAAATCACTCGTTAATCAAATCACCTAAAATCTACTATAAATGTTCCGTTAATCTTTCATCCTTTAATACTGCATAACAAAAAAATCTATCTTACTTTCCTGATATTAAATTCTCCGTGACATTATACCGTGTTTTTTTTTATCTTCTTCTATGTTCGGAATGTTCGTGCCCTATCTGATCCATCTTAACACGCAGCACAATTCCTTCTCAGAAAACCACAGACACTTCCAGACACACTCCACATTCCAACATTACATTCAATAACACGTTCTAAGTTTTGACATCAGCATGATGTAGCCCTTGCTGGCTGGTACCGAAAACCTCGATATACAATCTTTCGTCTCTTATTTCTGGTCGCTTGACGTACACGAATGTGTCCGCCATATTGTCATTTGGGACTATTTATATACAACGCTGTTCGTGGAGCGGGCGAGAGGCTATACCGATCGCGGAGATCAGTCGGTCGATATTGAGTTGTGTGCGGATGGCCCAGAAGGTCGCATTACGGCCGGCGGCATGTCATTCCACCTCGCCGGAAGCTTGTAAAGTTTAACATAAATATAATCAATGTACTTCGAAAAGAAAGTCTTTGTTTCGCTGACCTGCTCCTCTGATGTCTGCTTTTTGTAGAATCCATTTCCAAACCTTACCATTTCCTTATTCATTTCTTGTATTTCGTGGTTAGCAACGTGTTACCAAAGAAGGCGATTCGTGACTCGCTGTAGTATACTAACTTCGCAACCTTAGACTGAGATTTATTTGACATCTAACTGATGCACCTAGAATCACGGGAAGGCCATCAGCCACTCTCTAACAATCTAACAAGTAGCTTTTTGCGTGCGCCCAGTAACGGGTCCCATCTCCAAAAACAGGACAGGACAGGGAGGGGTTTCACCAAGCAAGTGACCTGCTCCTCATCATGCCCTTACGTGACGGAATAACACCCTTTTGAGAGAGAGGAGTATATTAGTCTTATTTTCAATTATGCACATTTTTTTGTAAATCTAAAATCACTTAAGCTATTAGAAGATATCCTTACCTGATCCTCTTCTCGATGTTGTTCTTGAACACCTCTCTGAAGTCATGGTGACTGCAAGCTCCCGACCTCACCATGTCTCCAATGCGATCAGACTTTAGGAACACATCATGGTAGCACTGCACGGCATTCTGGAATGCTTCGTCAGCCAGGATCTGCGTTTCGCCCTTCAAAAAGGCCTGAAAAACACATAATAAAAAAATCTGTAAATGCCCAGTGGTTTCCTTACGGGACCGCAGATTTGCGGCGTTCAACGCCAACCACTTGTTCAAGTTCATTACTTAGACCAGTGGTCGGCAAAAGTTATTGGCCAAAGAGCCAAATATGTACATTACAACAATTCAAAAATAATCTGAGAGCCAAATCTGTTTTTTAAACATAGTTAACCTTATGGATATTTTCAATTATTTATTAGAATATTATTTTGTTATTTCAATATTCTAATCTACTTTCATAGATCATTGACTATATTACAATATTATAAGCAATTAAATATACATAAACTATACATAAAAATCCTTAAACGAGTCAATTCATTCAGAAAAAATATCGGCGGGAGCGGGATGCGAACCGCGGACCTTTGGAACCAACCATATGTTAAATAATAATAAATGCATTCTGATTGAATAATAAAAAATAAAAATATACATAATTTGAATATATACTATAGCGACATCTATCATACGATGATAACTTATATGGAGGATCAGACACGAGTCATGTCAGGTGGAAGAAATTGGCCCGGTGGCCGAGCGGTATAATTACCTGGGCAAAATGGTTGAATTACGGGTACACTGAATAAAACTTGATTTCACACTTAATAAATATGTATTCGTTGATAAACAATAATATGAAAGAAAGGTGTCTATAAATTTAAATTTTCACAATGACTGATAAACAATTAATGCGAACAATGTCCTTGCATCTCCTTGGAAAGTTTCAGTTAGTCATGTTTGTATGTTGTTGTTTTTAGTTTTAGGCATGATTCCAGGCTCTCATCAATAAGACGTTTCTCAGTTTACTTTTAATAAAGTTCATGCTTGAAAAAGATTGTACGCATGAATATGTAGAACCAAAAAAGGAAAGAACAGCAAACGCGAGTTTTTTCAGCTGATCGTAAGAGTCAGGAATACTATTCCAGACGTTGAAAATGATCATGCCTTCCTTCTACAGGTCTTTCAAACCTTTGTTCTGAACTAAGATCACATTTGTTCTTCTCTAATATTTCCAAATCAATACAAAGACGTTGAAATTTAGAGCTCCATATCTCCTTGTTTTTTAAATCCTGCAATTTTATTTCAATTATACCAATGTCAATGCCAAACGGAAAAAAATTCAACTCAGTTATCGTAGCATTAATAGGATTGGGGCACCTACATATAAAAATATCCCTTTTTTTTCTAAAGCCACAGTACAAAAATTATTATCATTATTAAAATCATGACAAAAATACCTATACGATGTGTAGCTGGATAAAATAAATACAACTTTATTCTTCAAGAAACACCTTTGTAATGTAAGCCACTTGCACAATAAGCTCCTACCACTGTAGAAAAGACTGTTCACAATCAATGCGACTGGTACAATGACTGCTGTTAATGCCAACCAGACTTGTTGAAACGCGCGAGTCTTCTGAAAAAGTCTTCGTTTTGCTGACCTGCTTCTCATCGTGCCCTCACTCGATGAAATAACACCTTTTTGAGAGAGAGGAGGATGTTAATATGTATCTTTCTCACCTGAAACCTGGCCTGTATGGTCTCCAGCTGGTGAGGAGTCACCTTGGTGTGCCTCCTCGTCATGTCGGTGGGTTGCTTGGCGTTGAAAGGATACGCGATACATCGCGATACAAACACGTACAGCTGCAGTCTACGCTTGCGCTCTTCTTCGACTCGTTCAGCTCGCTCCTGTAACGACAATAACAATAATATCAACCAAAATAATTATATTCAATTTACTAGTTTTGTAGATCATTCCAGAAATTTTTATAAAGTGAATATTTTGACATTTTGAGGCCAATGATCAGAATTTCACATCATCATCATCAGCAACTTCGCTGGAGTCCCTCATGGAGCCTGAAGTGTGGCCTGAAACGACCATCGTTCAACCCTGGATTCGTGTAAGATGAAAGAATCGCAGTGAACAGTGGCTGAAACCAACTTGAGTGAAGATATTGACATATTTATTGTAATATTGCTTTAGATTCAGTGCTGGTGTGGACCGATACGAAATGTTGAATTTTGTGACAATAATACCGTGTTATTTGTGTCTCAACCATGATATACTTATGACATGGTTTTTGTTGTCACAAATCCTAACTATTTGCGCTGCGTATTCTGACACTTGTTATGAGTGTGAGGTCATTAACACTAAATGTGTCAAAACTTTTACATTGTCACATTTACGTTTGTACTTCAATAACAAAATAAAATTGTCTATTTTATAACGTCATTGAAGGAAAAGAAATAAAAAATTGAATAAAATTGAATTAATTGTATCAGCCTGAATCTGTCCACTGTTGAACAAAGACTTCCCAAATGAGTCTCCATCCTCTTTGATCCTCTGCCTTTCGTATTCTGGCAACTCCCGCTATTTTATGATGTCGTCAATCCATCTTGCAGGGGTTCGGACAACGCTTCGTTTGCAAGTTGTTGGACGCCACTCCAACACTATTTTCTTATCGACCGTCATCTCTTCTACAGTTATGTCCTGCCCATTGTTACTTGAATGTGCCTATTCATTGTGAAGTCTCCACTACTTGAGTTTTTCTTCAGATATTCTCGTTTCGGATTTTATCTTTTAAAGACACTCCGACCATGGATCTCTCCATGGCATGTTGAATGACCTTTATTTAATATGTAAGACTTTCTTTTAGATTCCACGTCTGTGCACCATAAGACAACACTGAGAGGATGCATTGGTTAAACGCCTTAGTTTTAAGACAATGCGGAATTTTTGCATAAAATATAAAATATTTCTATAAAAGACTTTACCTGTGGATCTTGTATATCTTTATCTGATTGGCTGGCTGCAGATGGACTGGGTGAGGGAGCGGGAGGTTGAGCTCCACCGCCTCCACTCCTGGAAAAAATAACAAACATATCATCAATATAATAATTAATTAAATAGCGGTCCACAAGATGTATATGATGGTTGACGATGTGTAAATGAGGGTCTACGAGGTGTAAATGTCGGTCTTCGAGATGTAAATGGTGGTCTACAAGAAATATATGATGGTCTACGAGATTTTAATGAGTGTCTACGAGGTGTAAATGAGAGTCTACGAGGTGTAAATGGGATCTACGAGATGTAAATGGTGATCCACGAGATGAAAATGGGAGTCAGCGAGATGTAAATGTCATTCTTCGTGATGTAAATGAGAATCTACGAGATGTAAATGGCGGTCCACGAGATGTAACTAGGGGTCTACAAGATTTAAATGAGGGTCAACGAAATGTATATGGAGGTCTAAAATATGTTAATGGAGGTTTACGAGATGTAAGTGAGGGCCTACGAGATGTAAATGAGGGTCTTTGAGATGTAAATGGTGGTCCACTAGATGTAAATAATGGTCCATGAGATGTACAGGGGGTCCACGAATACAAATGGGGGTCCACGGAGAAAATATGCTGAGGAACCAATGGGTCAGGCACTTAGTGAGGTCAATTATGATAAGGTTAGGTTAGGTTAGTCACTCACGGTGGTTGGTTCGGCGGGGGCGCTAGTTGCTGGGGCGCAGGCCTCTGTGCCGCCTGTGGGGCCGCCTGGTGCTGCTGCGGGGGCGCCCTTGCCGGTGAGGGCGCCGCCCTACCCGCCGCCGCCTCTGCCCTAGCACTGTTTCTCTGAGCTTTGGTACCTACAAGATAAAGCACGAAAACGATAAGAAACTTGTATAGAAAAAGATGTATGCTCTACCTTTCGTGTATGGATCTTATGCTTAAAATTCGACAGATTATCCACCAAGTGTCAAATTATACGCACGGAAAAGGATGATTTACATGAATATAATTTATTAAGATGATTCCCGTTTTTTTTACAAGTAGGCAACTAAATTACACACCCATCTTCTAAAATATATCATCATTCCTGATTATGCACTTAAAAAAGTTCTTATTCACATTACTATACTCAAGGAAGTACAACTTGATCCCTGGGTATTTTTTAACCAAATAATTGACTTTCATAGGAATTTTTAATGATTCGCATGTTTGCCTCAAATATCTCATAACTTCTACTTACTTTCAGCGATTATAAATTTTGTATGGGCCTTGATTAATAGTACAACTTCTTGAGTGATCAAAGCATCATCACTGTCGTAGATGGCTTTTCTTCTTCCTGCCATAAAATCAACTCAGGAGTTCCACAGGGCTCTGTGCTGTCGCCCACTCTTTTCCTTCTGCATGTGAATGATTTGCTTCAATGCGCAAACATTCACTGTTATGCCGACGACAGCACTGTCCACGAGAGTATAATCTTCCAAAAACCTCCGAAACATTCGGAACTATCTGCTGCTAGGGAATCTCTGGTGAAGAAGATGAACATGTCTCTTGAAAGGGTTTCACGATGGGGCGACCTCAACCTCGTCAGTTTCAACATTTCAAAAACCCAATCATGTACTTTCTCCACCAAGAAGACTGCTATGGATCCTGTATCTTTCAACGGTTGTTCTCTTCCGAAAGCAAGCTCCATCAACATGCTTGGATTATCAATATCGAATACTGTCAAATATTACGAGTCAATTAAGTGTAAAGCCGGTCTCGCTTCCAAAAAACTAGGTGTATTATATAGATCACGTCGGTATTTCAACGATAAACAACTTCTTCTTCTATATAAAGGACAAATCCGACCTATCCTTGAATACGGCAGTCACCTTTGGATTGGAGCCCCAAAATACCTTCTAAACTTAATTGACTCAGTTCAAAGAAGAGCAATTCGTTTGATAAACAATGACACCCTTACGTCTAATCTACAATCAATGAAACACAGACGTAAGGTTGGTTCTCTTAGTCTTTTCTACCATTATTACCACGGTCGCTGCTCTTCGGAACTTAAAGAATTAATTCCTCCTGCACCCACTCACAGCCGACAAACTCGTCTTACACTTGCCGAACATCCATACACGGTTAATATATGTCGACCAAGAACTGGCAGCTTCCAAAGTTCCTTCCTTAATGCCACCGGTAAGCTATGGAATGCTCTTCCAGCGTCTGTGTTTCCTCCTTCTCACAATCTGGATCTCTTCAAGAAACAGATAAATATACACTTGCAATCTCCCCAACCCACACACAAACACGAACACAACACACGTTTCCCGCATGCAGCGTCCAGCCTCCCTGGCTGAGCGTCACAGAGTGCACTGGTCTTGACCGGTTGTGCTCTCCTGCATGCGTTTACATAAAAAAAAACAGTCGGTTCCGCTTAATTGGGACACATCGGGACTCGGGCATTTTGTCCCAATTAAGCGGCTGTCCCAATTAAGCGAATTTCACATTTTTTTAAATCATTTATTTGGTTTTGGCAACTAAGGCCATTAACCAGTAATATACACATAAAATTAAGTAACACGACCATACATTTTTTTGCCTCCTGGTTAGTCACAGGCACAGGTGACTCGTCATCATCAACGTCATCTTCGTCTAATTTTTTATATTTTGATTTAATCTTTCTACAATTGAATCCTCACAGTCTTCATTATCATCGTAACATGGTAATTTGTTATATATATTCTTGAAAAATCTTCACAGTTCTTCTTCGTAGTATCAATCCGGTGGATTGGTTTGCAGCAACAGAATCTTGCATCTCGATCTCCATTCCTCTCGGTCCTCCGCAACCCTTTTCAGCTCAGCATAAGCGCTACAGTTCATGTCCTCGAATACTTGCTGCAAATACTCCCGTCTAGGGCGCCGTTCTGCAGTAATGTGCGAACATTCCAGGTGGCATATCTTGTTGGCTGAAGGTTTTTCTTATTTGTCTTGGTTGTTTTGTCTCGAGCAGTCCCCACCCGGAGATCCGATTGGGGGACTATTTTATCTCCGGAAAATTTTACTTGAGATGCAATCATTTTTTGCTGATACGTGGGATGTCTTTAAGACCTTTAATGTGGTATTTTCCCCTTTATTTCCACATCCTAATGCCGTTGACCATAAAGGTTCATCCGCCTTAGGAGGGCATTTACTACCTCCAGGACAATAGAGTGCCCTAACCAGCTTGACCTGATGAGGTTAGCTGGGTGTTAGCTTATTCCGGCCAACATTCGGTCCAAAAAATCTGATCTTTCAAATTATCATCAACCACAACGCAAATTGTTTTTCTGCGTAATATTTCGTACAAGAAAAATTATTCATATGAGTTGCCATGGAGATATAAATAAAATAAAAAATGGCCGACATCGGCACGTCACGAGATCTTCCGCCAAAGATGTTGCGCGTCGATGCTGTTTAACGAGCGATCGCTAAAGATGCATATAAACCATAATGCACGTTTTGTAGAGAATATGATGACGATTCTGATGGTGTTAGAGAATGTTTATATGTTTTATTTTTAAGTGCGATTTATTGTTTAAAACACACACACTTCACAGTTAATAATCGGAAATTGCAAAATATCCTGATTTTCTTCATTACTTATAATTTTCTGTCCCAATTAAGCGAAATGTCGTCCCAATTAAAGACATAAATTTACTATTGGTTTCTTGGTTTGGTTGCTGTTTTTTGAGATTTGTCCCAAATAAGCGGCTGTCCCAATTAAGCGGTGTCCCAATTAAGCGGAATCGACTGTACTTACAAATTATTTAGTTAATTATTTATGAACAAAGGAACTTTAATTGTTACAACATCATATCGTTATTATAGATATTATACCGGCGCTTTTAATGGCATATTATACTCATTTAATTTAGTTTCAAGCCCTAGTCGCCCCTGTGGCGCTGCCTTCCAGACTTCAAGAGCACATTCTCTGGAACAGTCAGTTCCTCTTGTTAGAAAGAACCATTTCGATGCAGTTCGAGGGAATCGGCTCGGCACTATCAGGCATGCAGACTTTGTGGCCACTAAAAAAATTTCCGTGCACTTAAAATCTTTGCTCGTATTTTCGGTGAGAGAATCTATCTTCTATCTCCATCTCTTTACAACCCGTGTATGCGATTCTGATCTCTTTCGCGGGTTCTCTCTTTCAGCACTTCTGTGCAGTGGCCACAATTGTTCTGAGGGGACTCCCACTGGACTTATCAGTTGCTAACTGATCTTAATCTGAATGAGCGCATCATCAAGGAGACTTAACTGTCCTCCGGTGTGATGAGGGTATTAGTCGGTCCAGATATTCTACCAAAACAATGATACTTATGTGTATAAATAAAAATATATAATTTTGATCAAAATTAAAACTTATTCATTTTTCCTTTATTTTATGATTGAGCGCGTTTTACCACCTTACTGTTATAACCGAAAGTGCAGTGGGAAAGATTTGCGCTTTCAACACTTTAGAATACGATTTGTTTCTATCATAGACGTCGTAAACGTTACTATATTAACAAGCTTGTTCGCCAGGATGAATAAGCCATAAAAGAGATTATTATTTTACTTCCTATCTCTTATGATAATTGCGATGATAGGGTTAAATCAAAGGACTTGAATATAAATTTATTTTTATATTATCAACACGTAGAGTACAACAGGAGAGACAAATGAGAACAATACTGTAGGTATAGGTGATAAGCTCGGAGTTATAAAGCCAGATTTGAAGCGTCCAGATGTTAGTATGCCCACGCCAAGTGACCAACCGACAAGGCACAAGTGGCTGAAATTCTTTGAATCATTCAGGGTTTATTGCAATTTCTAAGAGTCAGTTATAAATGAAAACCCATAATAAAAATTTAGCAGACGGTTAGACTCTCTCTTCCACTTAAGTGTTTTACGGGGTTACCTGGAAGTCATAAATATCATCTAAGGACTGATTTTTTCTGGACATTACATTACAAAGACACAGTCTTATATCTAAGTCTTAATCGTACATATGAGATATTGAAGAAAAATTATAAAAATTTGAATATGATATTATTGACAAATAAAATAACTTACCTTTTTTCCCTGCACGGTCAATGAAAGCACAAAACAAATAAAATTACATTATTTAACTTATCAATTTTTTAAAACAATTTTTTCGTAATAAAATACCTTAAAAACAGATTTTTTTAATTTAAAAAAATTTACAGATTTTTTTTTTTCAGAATAACAAAAAAAAAATATTTAACAACAAAACACAAGTAATTCATGTATTGTACATTTTAAGTTCAGAACGTTTGAGTTGAGTCGCCCCTTAGGACAAAATAGTCCAAGATTTCCTTAAAAATAACCGATTAACAAATCACTTAAAAATATGCCTCGGATACTACAGCTACCCTTTTTCCAAGTACTCGGAGAGTCCTTCTGCTCTAGAGCAAAAGCTCTAGAGCAGAAGTCCGAGTTGGGAACAAGTTATGTTCCCGAGTGGATTTTCGGGTGCAGATATGTCCTAGAACGACAAATGGACAGTGGAAGCTGAAGAATTAAGTGATGGCAATTTGTTTTAGTTATACGTTCCATATATGGAACGGATATGGAAAAAATAAGAAGTTTTATTAGTTGATCTGCCTTTTAGAAAAAAAAATAGTACAGACCTCGGAAGCATCGAGCTAATCATCCAACTTTAAAAACAAATCTCCCAAAAAATGCCTCTGATACTACAGTTGACATTTATTCAAGTCGCTAAGCTCCTGCCCTGGTGATCGTCAGGAACAATATAACACATGTTCCCAGGTAGAACTTTTGGTGCAGAGTTTATTTTTATTTTTTATGTAAGCACATACAGGAGAATACCGACAGATGGTGATAGTAATTCTAAAGTCTCATCTGTGGAATTCTATGACGCTTACCATAGTGTATATGGTTAAGCGTCATAGAATTTCACGAGTGTTGATCCGCTAACGCCATAGACTACAGGCCGTGATTCACACATCATCCTTTTTATTACAGGAATTTACTATGAATGGATGGTCTTCACGGGTCGACTTTCGTCTACCACTAATTTTAATTGATACGCTATGACTGGCATTTGAGGGATCAAATTCACACCAACCAGGGGAATTTAGAGTTCAGAAATCGGTTAATTTTTTTTTTAAATCTCCGTCGGGGATCCAATCCACGACCTTTGGCTTGCAAAGCAAACGCTTAGACCGTTGAGCTATACCCGCCGGCAGAGATGTCTTGGAACAAAACCTAGACAATGGCATCTGACAGAAGTGAACGGCGATAATTATGTTCCAAACTAACCGCATACTCGTGCTAATAAAAGAAAAAAAAATGAAAAAAAAACTAAACGTTCAAAAAAAAAGCTTGTATACTTTAAATTGAGTAAAGTAAAATCATAATAGAAATATTAAAATGAATTCTTTTCATAATAAGCAACAATATTTAAATTTTCTTTGTTATTAAAAGGCCGAAATATGAAAATGATATTATTATTTGTTAATTTAATTTTAAAAATAAACGGAATTCTCAGTAATATTTTCACTTGTGGCAGCTGGTTGGGTAATGTACCGTAAATGCTCTAATTAAATCAGTAAAAACAGCGCAATGAAGCCGAAATAGCTTGAGGCAGGAGTGTACAATGCGGGTCCGCAGACCACATGATAGATTATGTTCTTCCTTAGCCTCGCCATTTCTCAAATGATAATTATTAGATCACGTCATGAACAATGAAGTTCTCAGCATAATCAAGGATGATAGGCACTGACATCAGCATGATGTAGTCCTTGCTTACTGTTACCGAAAACCTCGACAAACGATCTTTCGTCTTATATTTGTGTAGCTCGCCACACTTTTATGTAGATGGCGACATTGGCACTAGTACATAGTTTTGCCACCAGACGGCGCTTGCAGCGCGCGCGCTGCGGCCTGTGGACAGGCAGTTGGTCCGCGTAGCGGCCGCGCGGGATTTCATACCGCGTGGTCTTAAAGTTTGTACTGTTTTTAAGTGAATAAAATATAGTCTGTGTCTCTACAAGAAAGTCTTTGTCTGCTGCCCTGCTCCTCATCCTGCCCCTCGCGACGTAATAACGCCCCTCTCTCTTTGTTTTGAGAGAGGAGGATGTTAATATATTACTGTCATTTTAATTTATTAACTGACCACAAATAATACAGATACAGTGAATATTGCTAATTTATGTTCTATTCTAATCTAGTGCCATTTTATTTATGTTACCGACATTCGATAATGTCAAACTGACAAGCTTTACTGACATTTCTGTTCAGTAAAGCTTGGTAATTCTTCATGAATCGTTTAACGCCTGAACAACGCTATATAATATGATACTGTACCATTTCACTTCACAACATTTTTCTTTAATTTTCTCGTGACTACTCAATCGAAGTAAACATTTGCTAACCCCTGGTTTAGGGTATATATAAATGGTGTTTAATTTCCTGGAAATTGTTCTTGGGTAATGAATAATAATTGTTTTATATATTTCCCGAGTATTCGAATAATACCCCTAATTAAACGATTTGCCGATTTATTTATATCGTTTTCGAAAACAATTCTCAGCGTTATTACTATATGTAAATACATACAGTAGAATACACTAAGATGACACGTTCTAGTCATCATACTCATTCCATTTCTGCTCCCTGGAGCATATGGTCGTCATGAACTACCGCCAAATAGCTTTGTTATCCGCTATAGTCCTTTCCTTATTGAAAGTCAGCTCTTCCTTTTGGAGCTCCGTCGAGTACAGTCTATGTATACTTCCCAATGAAAAGGAAGATGCAGGTTATTCTCTCCTGAAACATCTGCATTACATGTTCCAGCCAGGTCCACCTTCGTATATTGATCGACTCTTGCATGGAAAGCTGTCTTATCCACTCTCTCCCCCCGTTATTTCTTTTAATATCCTACACAGGCCACTGTGTTCAAACCCCAATATATGACTGGAAGGTGGAAGCACCCTGCAGCTGACGGGAGATAGTCTTAGCACGGTCTTTGGCAATCGGGCTTTCAGCTACGCGGCACCAACGGCCTGGAAATCGCTACCGGAAAGCATAAGAGAGCTTAAAGCGGAGGCATCCTTCAGAAGCAGACTTAAGACCCACCTTTTAACTCAGAGAGACAAAGAAGCGCTTTTGGAACGATCATTCGGTCATAAAAGAGCGCTATACAAATACTAATATAATAATAATATAATAGATGCAGCAACTTTACAAAAATCGCGATAATGCTTAGAGGTAAGCCTTTTGCTTACCATACCAAAGCTTATGGATTTGATCTCCGACGAAGATTAAATTTAAAAAAATATATAAAATCCATTTCTAAGCTCTATGAACACCCCCGATTAGTGTGAATTTGATTCTTCACACATGAATTTCCAGTCATAGCCTATCGACCAAAATTGGTCGAGGAAAAAATTCGTTACGTGAATAACACCGATTCATGGTGAAAATGGATTGTGCGTGTGAGTATCGGGCTGTATTCCAATGACGTTGACGGATTAACACTTCATAAGCAGCGTTTATCCATGCTTAAAATGAAAATCATTATAGAATCAGCTGTTTAAAATTCTTTCATTAATTATCTATCGCTATTCTCCCGTATGTGTTTATAAAATAAAGAATACGGATTTGCTCGCAGTATTAACACCAAGCTAATTCGTAGAAGTCTTCTTCGTAGTATCAATCCGGTGGATTGGTTTGCAGCAACAGAATCTTGCATCTCGATCTTCATTCCTCTCGGTCCTCCGCAACCCTTTTCAGCTCTGCATAAGCGCTACAATTCATTTCCTCGAATACTTGCTGCAAATACTCCCGTCTATGGCACCCTCTACAGTTTCTACCCTCAACCATACCCTCCACAATGTCGTGAAGAAGACCATCGTGGCGCATGATGGGACCAATCCATCGGGCTCGCCTCTCTGAGATGGTTCTTACTAGGTGCCTATCTTCCTTGATTATTCTGAGAACCTCATTGTTCGTGACGTGAAGTGAGAATAAAAATATATGAATGTTCGTTTGATCCTAGTATAAATACAATGTTATAATAGTTATGGTGTGTATTATGAATACAGCATAGTTGATTTTTACCTTTTGAAGTTTTATGCTCATCATCAGTGTCCTCTTCAGATGAGCTCGGGTCTATCATTTTATCTGAAAAAGTAAAAAAATAATACAATAAATATAATGAAGTAAATTATCTCGATCTCAATATGATGAGTGATAACAGAACATTGTAAGAGCTCACTTGGCGTAAACCATCCCTGTCCCGTCCTGTTTTTGGAGACCCAGACGGGGACCCGTTACTGGCCGCACGCAAAAAGCTACTTGTTAGAGAGTGGCTGAAGGCTTCCCGTGATTCTAGGTGCATCAGTTAGATGTCAAATAGACCTCAGTCTAAGGCTGCAAAGTTACTTATACTACAGTGAGTCTCGAATTGCCTTCTTTGGTAACACGTTGCTAACCACGAAATACGTGGGAATTGATAAGGAAATTGTAAGGTTGGGAAATGGATTGTGCAGAATGGCAGACATCAGTTAGGAGTCATTACTTGCGTGTGTACTGTTGCAGATGGACGCGCAAAAACAGCGTAATTCCGTTTGTTAGCAATGAAGTCCTGGTATCCGACCAGACCTGATGCCGGCCGGACTACTTCAAAGAGGGCAATTCTCACAGAGTGGTGCAGCGGACAGTTCCACAGAACGTAAAGTTTGTCCTGCGTAGTGCTGCCGCCACATGGGCATTCTGGCTGAGATGTGGGTTACAATTGTCGAAACCTGTCGAGATAGCTCCGGAAGAAATTGTAAGAGCTGTTCTCGTTACATCACGTTAAGTAACACGTTAAGTAATCACAAGTTAAGTAACATTGAAAGTCGACCAAAACATTGATATCGACTCGATATGATTAATTCAGGCTCAAGCCAAAAAATGCGACAATTGTTCTGTTATCACCTCTTTATTTAATCGTATACCTATCCGATCGAGTGGAGATGTCGTTTTTTGCTAGCTGGCAACAGAGAGAAGAGGAGAGACTAATTCACAGCCACTCTCACTGACACAATAGTAGATGGACAACTGCAATTGACTCCTTCGCTTTATTCCCGCCGCTAGCAGCAGACGCTTCCCTCGCTACCTGTTCTCTCAAACCTTGGACGTTCGTCATCCCGCTCCTGAACACGCGGTCTGGACGTTGGTGATTTTTTGTAATTACTCATATATCTCTCATCATTTTGATTCTCAGGATTCTGGCTTTGATTTGTATATGTGACAACATGAATAGGTGACCTAGCTGGCAACAGAGATAAGAGGAGAGACTGATACACAGCCCACCCCCCTGTTACTCACACAATAGTGAACAAACAACAGCAGCTGACTCATTCACTTAGTTCCCGCTGCTAACCATTCTTTAGTTACCTGCTTTATCGACCCTTGGACGTTCGTCATCCCTCTCCTGAGGACGTGGTCTGGACCTCGGTGAGTTTTTGTAATTACTCATCCATCTCTCAACATTTTGACTCGCTGGATGCTGATTTTATTTTGAGCTCTGTCAACTTGATTAGGTGACCGCCTGTTGCTTACACCGTGTCGTTGGTTGGAATGAGTTGCCTCTTAGGATCAAATATTCCAGGCATCGGAACATCGGGCTTAACATTTCGTTTAGCAAATCATCCGAAAATGGGCTTTGGATGTATGACGTCAGCGTATGCTGTGTGTATTATGCAAGAGTGATAAGTCTTTGTTTAATTGCAGTGCCAAACTGCAAAAAGGCAACTTAGCATTACGAAATTTTTGAATAATATATTCATTTATATGTATGATATAAATATATATATATTATTCTATTATTATTACGCATTAGAAAGGTTCTCGCTTTTTTAGTTTCCCGCACTTATCGTTTTTTAAGGTCCCTTGTAAAACAAAATAACCAGGTTTCACTGTAGTATGTATCGTAATACATAAATAACATATACTATAACAACACTATAAGGATATTGAAATAATGTATTTTTGAAAAATGTTAAAAAAACTACCAGGTAATAAATATTTCAGTAAAATTGTAATTTTACTCTCATTTTCGTGTTATTTTATTCATGAAACAACATCCTACCTGGATACTGTTATAATATACAATTTAGGAAAAATAAACAAAAGTTGAAGCATTAAAGGTTAATTTTTTATATTACTTCCCTAACTGGAGCAAATATGTTAATATCAGATCAATATAGCCCTTGCAGGCTGGTGCCGAAAAGCCTCGATATACAATCTGTCATCTCTTATTTTTGTTCGCTCGTCGGACACGCATGTATCGCCATATTGCTTGTTTGACAGGTAAATTTATGTGAAACGCCACTGGATGAAATTCGGCGCTGGGTGTCACCGACTATGAGCGCTCAGTGGCTAGCCGTCAGTGTGTGTCTGCTCGGGGCGTTAATGACACGACCTTGTCTGCCTCGAGCAGACCGAATATCCGTTACATATCTAGAACGTTTGATCACCACAAATTACCGCCACTTTACTCTGTCATTGGTTAAAGGCCTTTTTAAGGCAGGCGTTTACCCAAAGCATTCTCCCAGTATTAACTTATTGCGTAGAGATGTGGAATCTAACAGCAAGTCTTACCCATAAAATAAAGGGCACCCAGCGTGCCGTGGAGAGATTCGTCAAAATATAATCCAAAATTAGGATATCAACAAAAAAAACTCAAGCAGTGGAGGTTACCCAACGAATAGGCACACTCAAGTGGCAATGAGCAGGACATATCTGTCAAAGATATATGATGGTCGATCAGAAAGAAAAGTGTTAGAATGGCGATCAAGAGTCGGCAAATGGAGCGTCGGCCGACCCCCTTGCAATAAGGACTGACATCAGAAGAATAGCGGGAATATCCTGAATGCGAAAGCAACGATCAAAGAGGAAGTAGACTCATGCGGGAGACCTACGTTCAATGGATGATGGACAAAGGCTGATGATGATGATGATGATGATACCAATGTCCATTACTCGTTCTAGAATCCACTTGGGAACATGTACGGCTTGTGGCAACCTCCAGGACAGAAACTAGAGTAAATGAAGAGGGTACTAACATCCTCCTCTCTTTAAAAGGTAGTTATTCAGTCGCGTGGTGGCAGGATGAGGAGCAGATCAAAAACACAAATACTTTTTCAGAAGCACATATATATTCAAATAACTTTACAAACATCCGGCCCAAGCGGAATAACATGCCGGGCCGGCCATAATGCGACCTTCTCGTGATCTTCGGCACACTCTGACTGCCGTGCGGCGCCGTGGTTGGTCACAGAGCGCCGCCAGTGGCGATCTATGTAACTCGTCCTACTAACGATATTACAAAATAACGACACATACATGTACGACAAGCGAACAGAAATAAGAGACGAAAGATTGTATATCCAAGTTTTCTGTACCAGTCAGCAAGGGCTACATCACACTGATGTCAGTACATACTCGTATCTGTATTATCCAAGGCGTATGTTGGGAAATTTTTTAATTGTATTTTATAAGAAAATTAGATGATTAGCCCGACGATTCCGAGTCTTGGATCATTCTATTCTAAAGGACTTCTCCACCCTAATATATCAACATAAAAAAATGTGGAACAACCTCAAGTTATATTGATTTATTTTCAAATTTAAATTTCGTAATTTACGTAAAAAGTTACCGGCTTCCGAAAGTGATAAAAATAATGTGTAATATTTATATGAAGTTAATGCGGAGAGTTTGGGTTCGAATCCCCACACGGCTGAGCTTTTAATGACTTCTTCCTTTGCGGTGTTTTCTTTTTGTGCAATTTAAGTTTGAAACTCGATTCCTCTGAGATTGGCGGGAAAAAGTTTTCCCGCCCTTTTCCCACACCATCTCTATCTCCAAAGTGAGACCTTATTACTTTGTATTTTTTTTAAATATATATGATTTACCACTTGCGTAATAAATTTTAAAGAAAAAAATGTACAATGTACTGATATCAGCTTGATATAGCTCCTTTAGGCTGAAGCCGTAAAGCCTCGAAAATCGATCTTTTGTCTCTTATTTATGTTCGCTCACCATCATGCATATCTAATAATGTTAGTTTTAGTTATATAATAATACACGATGTTTGCATAAGCCATTTTAATTGTTATAACAGTTGGCCCATGTCATATTGGCGCAACTGTCATCTTTAATTCGCTTTTTCTGCCGCGACGGTTGGCAGCGCTAGATGTCAGAGCGCGCCGTCAGTTGGAGCTCGCTCGCGACCGTTATGGCGCACGCCTGATGGCGGGTGGACGAAAAAGCTAGCGCTTGAGAAATAAACACGAATTGTGAAACGAAAACAAGTTCTTTGCATTGTGAACCTGATCCTGCATCCTGTCACCTAGTAATTCGATATTCAAATTAGAGAGGAGGATATCAGAACATACGAGTATATATGTATAAAAAAAAACAAATGTCGTTTTAAATTTTTTCGGAAGTTTTTTGTTTACAGCAATTTTTACACTGGAACTCCATATTCATTGTTTATTTTGATATCTGTTAACCCTCGCCTTACGATGCTAAAAACTTCCGCGCGTTCCGATGGTGTCAACTCATTACACATTCTGATTTAAAGTGAATAAAATTTGTAGAAATTCGAAAAAATTAAAATATTCAAAGATATCGCTTAATTTTACAATAGTTGATGTCAATAAGCAGTAATAATTGACATTTAATAGCTAAAAACATGAAAAACATCAGACGAAGACCTCAAACGGCCAGACGCACCTTGGCGCGTGAACATCCGAGAGCTACTAACATTACTTGGCCTGTCGACATATGGATGAGCCGATATCATTTCGAACTAGGCGACCAACTGAGGTTTCCCGTCTCGCTCACTCATATTAGTACGTCAGCGAGAGTGAGGAGTATAGATGCCGCCTCTGTGTATTTTTTAATTTTATTTTCGCACACACTTCCGGCAGGTGCAATGATTCATAACAGTTGACGCGTCTTGATTGTAGTGGTGAATTTATTCCGGATTTTAGAAAAATATTTCCTGCTCCCGATGAGTGCCTATTATTATAAATATTTTTTTTTTTCAATACGTAAATGTATTAAGGAGGAATACCTAAAATCTGAACCCTGTGTGTATTATATTTACAGAGATATTTAAGTTATTACAAGCAATGTGTAGTCGATAGACATCATCGGGGAGGAGAGGTTAAAGCAAGCCTGGCTTGTAAAAAAAAAAAATTCTACGCAGTAGTTTTTGGTTGGTACCCTTTCAAATATGGAATTTGGAAAGCAGAATTTTCTGCATTTTTACTATAAAAAGAGTAAAAATGATGATCAAGCTGTCATTCCCCGTTTTTAAAAAAGATGACCAGTCGCGGGTTCGTCACGTGGCCGCATGGAGGAAGGTTGCAGGAGTAGATTAACAACACAGAGAGCTTGTTTTTGAAGCACAATTCGCATTTATTTCCGATACAGACTTGACTTCCCCGTTCGATCGTAACACGACGTTAATTCCGTCTCTATAGAACGGGACTCGACTGACGACTGGTCGGAACACTGTGACATGCAGCTCCGCCAAGGCAATCACGGCAAAAAAGCAAATTAAAGATGACAGTTGCACCAACATGAAATGGAACAACTGTCATAACAAATAAAATGGTGTATGCAAACCCCGTGTAATATTATATTATTTAAGCTGATATTATTAGATATGCATGTCAGGCGAGCGAACAAAAATAAGAGACAAAAGATCGTTTTTAAAGCATTAAAAAATCCAAAATGAAGTAGGAAAATTAATAGCAAACGACATTGTCATGTGAAATCATCGAAAATACGTCTCAGATACTACAGCAGCCGTCTCAGCAAGTCCCCGGGCTCTTACCTATGGGCAAGAGTCGGGGGCTTCAACGCCATTAGGAACCATTTATACTCGTACGTTCTTAGTTAATTTATTTATTTATATACAGAATCAAAATTCCAATTTTTTTTACAAATATTTAGAAACATAGAGTATACATAAATATACAATAAATAGAGAAAATAATAAAAAATAAAAATAACACAAAAGAATAAGAAGATGACACGTGTCAAAGATCACAGAGATCAAGTAGAACAATACCATCGACAAAAGAGGAAAAGGATGCAAGAAAAGGATCGAGGTGTGCTGGTAGACCATTTAGGAGCGACATTGCCGTTGTACCAAATTGAGTGCTTGAAGCTCCACAAGCATCGACTGGGATGTAGTTAGTAGACCATTGGGTGTGGATAGGAGTATGTCTTTTGAAGGCGTGGACAATGGCAACTAATGTTGAAAGATAACTGCTTTGTAGCATTTTTTAATGACCGTATGCTCCACATATGCATTCTCATTTTGAACACTGACATTTCGTTCGGTATTGGCATACTAAAAACACACAATAATCCCGACATGCTACCCAAATTTCCTCCTGCACCCACCCGCAACCGACAAACTCGTCTTACACTTAAAGTTAATGTGCGTCCACCAAGAACTGTCAGTTTCCAAAGTTCCTTCCTAAATGCCACCGGTAAGCTTTGGAATGCTCTTCCAGGATCTGTGTTTCCCCTGTCCTACAATCTAGATCTCTTCGAGAAACAGATATATATACACTTGCAATCTTCCCAACCTACATACAAACACAAAAATAATACATATTTCCTGCATGCAACGTCCAGTCACTCTGGCTGAATCTCATAGAGTGCACTGATCTCGAGCGGTTGTGCTCTCTCGCATGTGATTTCATAAAAAATAGGTATTTATAAGTAATTATATTCAAATGAATAACAATGAGTAAAATAAAAAAGTAAATAAAATTGCAATTACCTTTTTAGCAGCCAGCTCCCTCCCTCACTGAATGCTGAAGATCAATTTTTGAATAAATCTGAAACAAAAATTTCAAAAAATTAAAATAGAATTCAAAAAATGCACAAAAATTAAACGTTTTGCTTAGTGTAAGCTCATTTGAATTCTTGTACAAAAGTTATCAAGACGTATTCGACTTCAATTTTATTTTGTGTTGTAGTCGCGATTATCTTGGCGGCGCTACATGTCACAGTGCCCCGGCTGTCGTCAGCTTAGTCCCGAACGAACGACGAAACGTCATGTAACGGTCGGGCGGGGAAACCAAGTCTTTATTGAAAATAAAGGCGAACTGTGCTTCTGAATTATTTTTTTGCTTTGCGACCTGCTCCTGCATACACATCCTTCACGCAGCCAAATGATGAACCCGCGACTGTTGTCACCTTTTTATAGATGGCGGATGTTAACACCTACTCGTATATAGCTGCCAATGTAGACTCATATTAATTATTAATATAATATATAATCGTGTCGGAAACAACAGGTTCCTGTCTGCCAGCCTGTCTGTCACACAGCGCACACTCCATAAGGTGTAACAGGGTCTCTTCCACGCCGCAGTCACTTTCAGTCAGTCCGGTGTAAAACTGCCATACATTCATTTGTGTCCTCGTCTTACATACTCCGGTCCAAAGTCTGTTAAGGGACCTCCATATATTCCACCCCTGGTCGTGTCCAGGGGCTAGGTCCTCTTTCGGGGCAATCCAAGTATTCCCCTCAGTTGCGCTTCTCCACGTGTTCAGCCGCAGGGTGGCCTCAGATATCACCAGTTCCGTTGTCGACTGTAGGAAACTTCTTCTTGATTTGAGCCGTGTGGTTATCTTTTGATATTCAAACATAGGTGTGTCGTGGGTTGCTTTGGAGAGCTCTTTCTTAGTGGTGACTTCTCACCGTATGTTTGGTCTATTAGGGACCACTAATTATAAAGGTAAATGAATTACTAAATGTATGCAGAGATCAATAAAATATCACTTTTAATAATAGCTTCTAATGTGTTTCATGTCGCTAAAGTATTGTTTTTATTTCCCCATACTAACATCGCATGCTGATAATTATGCACGAAGTGTTTCTGAAATGCTCGTGTTCTAGTCGACTTGTCACATTTAGCACTACTTGCCATTCATTAATCTCGGCACGCATGTATTCAGTCCACTTTGGCACAGTATTTTTTTTTCATGTAAACACATACAGGAGAATACCGACAGATGGTGATGGACTTTACCCGCATCACATCCGCATCACACCGGAGGACATTTAGTTTTACTCCTTGACGATGCGCTCATTCAGATTATGATCAGTTTGCAAATGATAAGTGCAGTGGGAGTCCTCTCTGAACGATTGTGGCCACTGCACAAAAGTGCTAAAATGAAAGAACCCGTGAAAGAGCTTAGAATCGCATCGACATATGAGATCGGAAGATTGGCTGGATGCTCCCGAGGTATTGACCATTTGACCCTAAGGAATGGACCAACGCTGCATAATTGTAGTTTTAGTTTAACCCTTTCGTTACGATCGGCGGAATACAAATTATACTGTCAATACAGCGTGAATTTTTTTTTGCTTAAAACTATTAATTGAAGCATAAATGTACTATCTGATCTATTTTCATCAATCACATTAGTTCTTCTATCCTTAAGCTATCAGATGATGCATAAAAAAATATTATATTTAACAAAGGTTCATTATGTAACTCTATACATGTGGTGGCATTGACACATGTGGTTTGCAGAAAAATCGCTCCTGTGACGAAACTTAACGATATTTTTTAACATGCTTTACAGATTCCTGTAAAGAATACTTGTAGGTTGATAAAGGGAACGACTGCACTTCCAATTTCCTACCGTAGATGTCACAAAGAGCTCTGAAAGACGTGATATATCACATCAACCGATTTCAACGGTCAGGGAATCTTTGACGGCATATGCCGATAGCCGATGCGAAAGGGTTAAATAAAATTATTTACTTTTCATTTGTCCACCAAGTGTCCTAATAACGATCCCAGCGACGTGGAGTCGTCTTCCTTAAATAGAGGGGATGTTACTATTTATCAGTTTCAAAATTTAATATTATAATATCAATTTCAGATAGTACTTAATTTTCTACCGTCTGGTAAACTTATTATTAAAAATGAAAAAAAAAATGCTTGGGTGTTCTTCGTAGTATCAATCCGGTGGATTGGTTGCAGCAACAAAATCTTGCATCTCAATCTCCACTTGATCTTCTGCAGACCTCTTCAGCTCAGCATAAGAGCTACAACTCATGTCCTCGAACACTTGCTGCAAAAACTCCCATCTAGGGCCCCCTCTACAGTTTCTACCCTCAACCATCCTTTCCACAATGTTGTGAAGAAGACCATCGTGGCGCATGATGTGACCATTCCATCGGGCTCGCCTCACCGAGATGGTTCTTACAGGTGCCTATCCTCCTTGATTATGCTGAGAGCCTCATTGTTCGTAACGTGGTCTCTCCAGGAAATTCCGAGAATTCTTCTGTGTGTCCACATCTCAAAGGCCTCCAGTCTTTTTTTATCACTTTCAGATAAGCACCACGTGTCAAAAATAATACAGTTGTATAATTCGTATTTCTTACACGTCCCACTAAATAGGCACTAACAATAGAAATAATACAACAAAAAATATATAAACCATAACTTACCTACCTAATGCGTGTTTATGGCTAGTGAATAATAATTATCGTCAAAGGACCTTTACAAAAATGGCCGTCCAGAAAAATGTTGCCAGCTGTAATAAAACGCGCGGGAATAGTGTGTTCATAAATCAAGATTATCTCAGAGGGAAAAATATTAAAAATGAAAATACCCGGCTTTTCAATCTCGGTAGCACGTTCTCCTTTTTTTACGAACCCATTGTTGTACAAAATGTTTGGGTTAACATATATTTCGAATGCGTAAATCCGCGCCTTTTTTCCGATTCAAAATCTCAGTTCTTGCAAATGTCTTTTTGGCGCAATGCTCCGCACATAAATTCACGATGATATTCTAAAATGATTCTAGTGCTTTCATATTTCTTTCTTGATACTCGTATATATATAATATTTACATCCCCCATCATTAAAAGGGCGACAACAAGTCACGGGTTCGTCATTTTTTTTCATATTCATTTTTATTTTAAATTTACCAAACATTACAGACGTTAGTTAATTGCTTTCATAAATAATTAAATAATCAATATTATTCGATACAAATAACAAACACAAAAAAGAAGTTCTAAGGTGCAAGAAAGTAGAAGAATCATAATTGTATAAAATATAGGTATCTACTTATGATTAAGTACTAAAGTAATTGAAAAGAAGAAAGACAACAACAATTATTTAAAATAATTATTAAAACACTATCCAGTCCGCGGGTAATGAGATTAAACTTACGCTGGAGGCCGACTGTTTTCTTAAAGAAATGCTTACAAAAATATTCGCAAATAATTATTTGTTTATATATATCTATCCCCCATCATCGTCGCTGTCTTCGATCTCCTCGGCGTCTGAGGGAATATCGGACAAAGCATCGGCGTATATAAGGAGACTAATTCTTACCAAAAATATATTGCATTGGAATATAAAATATATTTAAAAAAAACAGTTTATATTATAGGAAATACTTATTTTGCTAACAAACATATAAAATTTAAATGCATACAATCGAAATATTGATGGAGAAAAACGATCAACGTTTTCCCAATTTAAAAATAATAATTATAACAAGCGAGAGTCTAATCTGACATTATTATTATTTTTACAAAAAATGCTCGTTGAAATTTTTTGGGTTTGAGATCTTTGAGTTGTGGTGGAAAGTAAAATCAACACATATGTTGTGTGATCGGCAACCAACGTTTGAAAAAACATAACACAATATGAGTATAGTCGGCCACTAAGCGTTGGCGGAATGATCGCACACAAGTTGTGTGACCCGCCTTTATCGTTTGGCCTGGTGATTACTACAATATATTACGATATTGCGTAACCAGACTGGATAGTGTTAAAAAGTCTCGCAGCTAAACAGAAGACTCCACGAAATTATTTTGATAAATAAATTCGTGGAGCTCATGTCGAAACTGGGCTTCACTCAAGTGGAATATATCAATATTCGAGGCGATATGGTTGAAAAGTCTGATCACTCTGCCAAGAAGCATAGTCTCTCGCAGGTTAGTATTACTTCTAGGAAGAACAAATGACCTGTGCCTCTTTATCCTTAAATACTTGTCAGGGACAAACAAACGATTTCCGACAAAATATCAGGATTTTTGAACACTTTATTAACTTCTATGATTTTTCCACCACGTACCTCAGCTTTAGCGCTTTGTTTCTCAGCCGGAGAATATGCGGCACCAGTGTGGGGTCGATCAGCCCACTGTAATCAAGTGGATACTACCCTGAATGATGCATGCAGAGTCGTCACAGGCTGCCTCAAACCAACACCCATTTCTAAACTATACCCCTTGGCTGGTATCGCACCACCAAACATAAGACGCAAAGTCATATGCGCCGAAGAAATGCGTAAGGCAATCAACCAACCGTCCCACTGCTTGTATAATCAGATACCCCCAACACCAAGACTGAAGTCGCGAAGCCGCTTTCTGAGATCCACACAACTTCTCACATCCGGCCCTGAAAATGAGAGACTCCAGCTCTGGCAACAAATCACATCAGAGGATTTCATTTCTCCAAAGGAAGGCCTCCCAACTGGCAAGAACCTTGGCGGACCTGGAAATCCCTGAACAGATTAAGAACCGGAATTGGTAGAACAAAGGACAACCTCCAGCGGTGGGGAATGCTTCGCAGGGAGAGTCACTATTGTGCGACTGCGGAGACCTGCAGACCGCCTCACATAAAAGATCCTGCTCCGTGTGCCCAACAAGCTGCACATCTCAGGACCTAATGCTGGGCAACACACGAGCTATCAATGTTGCCAGATACTGCGAAAAAATAATTTGACGTCGCTGACACGAAGAAGAAGAGGGCTTATCCATTTAGCAGTTAGTCTAAAGTAATTCGTTATGTCTGTCTATGTGGCTTTCGTTATGTAGATGAAAAATGGTGAGCCAAAAAAGAATGGGAAAAAATGTATTTAATTTCGTAGATGGATTTGAAGCAAAAGTAGCCACATGTGGCTTCAGAGCTGCGGTTTTACGACCACTGGTCTATCCTAGTAGGCGAATAAAGGAAACCGCGCGATTAGATTATACAGTATCAAAACGTTGGAATTCTCGATTGTTAATCATATTTCAAGGAATTTAGGCCAGTGCACTAGTTTAATTTAAACTTGACCTTATTGTGTATTTCAATGCCTTATTTTGGTGACATAGTTCACGATATTATTTAAGTGAAATGTTTTTTTTAACAACGACAATAGCACATTTTAAGCGAGGTTCTCGTTGGATCGCCGAAGTTAAGCAATATTGGAAACAGACCAAAACGTGGATGATTCACCGCGTATCGCTGCTCGTTTTGAGTAGATCCTTTAGACCATATCATCCAGGCTTCGAGAGCGTTGGTTGGGTTTTGTTTTTTACGTAAACACATATAGGAGAATACCGACAGCTTATAATAGGAGAAATCTTATATGTGGATTATATAACGCTTACCATATTACATATGGCCAAACGATGCATGCGGACTGATGATACACACACGTCATAGACATTCGCCCATCGTACATTTATTACAGGAATTCACTATGAGCGGGTGGTGTCCACGACTTTCGTCTATCACCAATTTTATTCAATAGTATATGTCTGCATTTTACATGTGAGAAATTCTCTCCAACCGGTGTTTACAGAGCTTAGAAATCCTTTTTATTAACATCTCCATCGGTGATCTAACCCACAACCTTCGGTATGGTAAAGAAACGCTTTACCACTATGTAAGCACATACAGGAGAATACTTACATATGGTAATAGTAATTCTGATGTCTCATCTGTAGAATTCTATGTGGTTAAGCGCTGCATGTGGACTGTTGATTTGCCAACGTCATATACTACAGCCCGAAATTCACGCATCATCCTTTATTATTACAGGAATTTAATATGAATGGGTGGTCTTCACGGGACGACTTTCGTCTACCACCAATTTTGATTAATAGGCTGATTTTGATTAACTGTCATTTTACGGGTGAGGTATTAAATTCACACCAAATCGATTAAAAATCCTTTTTTTTTAATCTCCGTC